>CM060389.1:100263090-101463090 GCA_030545235.1 Helianthus tuberosus
TATGGATTTCGGGGGAAATTGGGATGAACATTTGCCATTAGTGGAATTCTCGTATAACAACAGCTACCAAAGTAGCATAAAAATGGCGCCGTATGAATTGTTGTATGGGAGAAAGTGTAGAACCCCTGTCTGTTGGGGAGAAGTGGGACAAAGAGAACTCGCTCCTAAGGATGTAGTAGCTATAACTAATGAAAAGATTGACATGGTACGGGCTCGATTAAAAGCGGCGCAAGACCGACAAAAGTCATATGCAGATAAAAAGAAACGGCATATTGAGTTCCAAGTGGGGGATCGAGTGTTCTTGAAGGTATCTCCATGGAAAGGCATAATTAGATTCCGTAAACGAGGAAAGTTGGGTCCCCGATATATCGGACCATTCAAGATTTTGGCTCGAGTGGGAAAAGTAGCTTACCGGTTAGAATTGCCTTCAACATTAGAAGGGATCCACAACACTTTCCATGTGTCACAATTACGAAGGTGTTTTGCGGATGTAACGGCTCACGTGCCTCTCGAAGACATCGAGGTAGACGAGGGAATGAATTACATAGAAAGACCAGTAGCTATAAAGGATACCAAGGTGAAGACTCTTCGCAACAAGGAAATCAAGCAAGTGTTAGTTCAATGGCAACATAGAAAGGGATCGGATCTCACTTGGGAACCGGAGGATGAAATGAGGAAGTTCTACCCGTCCTTATTCGGTACGTAAATCAGGTTTCGGGGACGAAACCTTCTTTAAGGGGGATGAACTTGTAACGCCCCAAAATTTAATTATGTACGTTGCCACGGTATGTTATAAGAAATAACTAGGAATGTGAACTTAGTGAGAATGTGAATTAGAACTTTATTAACTAGGTTGAGTAAGTTATGAGCCATTTAAATTAAGTGTGCATACATGGAGGGGGGGAAATGTAAATATGAGAAGTTAAGTGATTAAAAGAACAAGTAACACAAACACACACACATATGCGTGTGTTTATGTCGCCAGGAGCAAGCATAGGATGAACCCCCCTTCTTTATTCACTAAATTGCACAAATTGAGGCCTTAATCAAGACAATTACTCTTGCATGTTGGTAGATTCTTGATCTCCTAGGTCCATTAAAGTATAAGGTAACAAGAATTTCATGTTTTTTGTGACTATGAATGTATAGAGTTTCAAGAATTCAATGAATTTATATGAGAAGTTGCATGATGGTGATTAGTTGCATCACTTAGAACACAATTTACACTTGTATTTGGATGAATTGATGTTGAGCATGAAAAACCCACTTATGATAGAATGGTAGTGATATGTAACATGAAATTTTGATGTAGATTAGGTATAATGATGTTGTATGATGATGTTATTAACAAGATGATGTTATGTGGAATCGAATTAGGGTAAAAGTTGTATGAGAATTGATTTAATTTGATGATATTGATGTTATTGTCATGAACTAGTCATGTTATGCATACAATACTTGTACCTTATGCTTATCTAATGGCATGCACACCAAGTGTTTGTCAAAATGCTTGAATGAGATTATCATGTGTTGTATATTGCTAAATGGCTAGAATAGAGAGTTAGTTAGTTGTTAAATTGAAGCTATTGATAATGGAATGGAAAGAAAGACATGAGACTAAGTATGTAATTATGGATTGTAGGAATTAAGGAGGAAAGCTCAAGCCGTTCCGAGTCTCAAACGAAGAACGATAAAGGTAAGTTCCTTGCTTACAAATAGTATTAGCATGTATTGATGTAAAAATGTTATTATTCTATATCCGAATTTGTTTACTTGTAACGAGTTGGTGTAAGTCGAATTCATGATATGGAAAGGTGTTGAATGGATTAAAAGGAATGATGTGCCATGTTTGAAAAGTTCATGTTCGGATGAAAGTTTCTTTAAAAAGGGTTTTCTTGTTATAGACGAGTAACTTAATGTCGTATAAATTTCTTATTTAAGACGTCTAATGAGTTGGTTGAATGTAGGTAAAGCGACGTGATGGATGGTGCTACTTGGATCGAACACACACTTGTGATGCACGCTTCCGCAAAGCTACTAGTTGTGATCTAAACTGTAGTTAAATGTTTTTATCTAAAACGGGTCTTTTGTATGTAACTTAACCCGGTAATTGTTAGATGTTAAACTTGTGGTTAAAGGATTTTAATAGTTTGCTAGATGTTGGAATATAAACTTTTTGTACAATCTTATTAGTACTAAGAAGCTAAATACAGAATTTCCTTTAAAAATTATTCGACCCGTTTGAAAGTTTTAGTAAATGAAAGTTTGTTAGTCTCTTTTAAAGTTTGGGTCTTACAAGTTGGTATCAGAGCATAGGTTTGAGGGACTCGAGCGTGCTCGAACTCAAACCGAAAGCTCTTGTGAAGGTGTGTTCGTTCCAAGGCGCCACGCAAGTAAGTGAATTAAGGATTTCGAGTTATGCTTCTAGATAGAAACGGGAATGGGTTATGGTTTTAAATTACAAGTATAACCTGAGTTGGGACGATATGGGATGCCATAGAAGGTTTCGGGACTGCCCAGGACCATCTCGGGTTGGAAAAAGGACCCGGGAATGAAAATTTTGTTAAAACAGCGTCTGTGCACCAGAGAGCCCGTCGCCGACGGCACCATCTTCACCGACGCCTTAACTTACTGCCTACGGGTATCTATCAGCGACGGGGTTTTCCCGAGCCCGTCGGCAGTGAACGAATGAAATGAGTAATACAACTAGAATGTTTATAAATAAAGATTGGATGAGTTTATGACTTATGAGAATGAATTATTAAAATGGTGATTGACGAATAGAAGGATGGGAAGGATGAATGTAAAAATGTTTAACATAAATGTTTATTTCTAGATGGCAAATGGAGGAAACCCGGATGCCACGGAACGAATAACTCGAGATGAGTTTAAACCAGGTAATTTCAGATGAAGTAACGAAGGCATTTGATGCAAATGTTTCGAAGCTAGCGCAAGAAGTGGAAAGTCAAGTATTAAGCACGGTGGAGACTATGATAACAAGTAAGATAGATGAGTTGAAAGAAATGTTAACCGGGATTCAAAGCAAGAAGGAAGCACGACGGTGCACCTACAAGGATTTCATGGCATGTAAGCCTACAACTTATAATGGGGAAATTGATCCCATCGAATGCCAAAGATGGATAGCTAACATGGAAGGGGTGTTCATTCGAAGTCATTGTGACAAGGAAGATCAAGTCATGTTTGCCACGGGGCAACTCTTACGAAGGGCTAAAGATTGGTGGGACTCGCATAGTAAGGAGATCGGAGAGAATCGAGTTCAAACTTTGACTTGGCAAGAATTCAAACAGCCTTTTATCAAGTACCATTATCCACAATCAGCTGTGGATCGAATCCACGAAGACTTTCTCCGACTCCGACAAAGGGATGAATCAGTCAATGAGATCACGAACACCTTCCTTGATCAATTGAAGTTTTGTGAAGAAATAGTTGTAACGGAGAGGAAGAAGATTATCCGTTACCATGGCATGTTTAAGGCTGAAATTCGGGAGTTCATAACTCCTTCTAAATGTGAAACTTTGGACGAGATCATTGATCTAGCAAGAGATAGGGAAATTGAGATAAAGAGGCAAGATGAACATGGGGAGAAAAGGCAAGCCGAGAAGGGGTCAACACAAGGCTCTTCTAAGAAACCCAAAACGCATGATCAAGGAAAGAAAGAAGCTTCCAAAGGAGGGTTTCCACGATGTAAGACATGTGGAAAACCCCATTCGGGTGAATGTCTATTGGGGAGGAAGGGGTGTTACAATTGCGGACAAGAAGGGCATCCGTATTATAACTGTCTGAATCCCAAGAGGGTGTGCTACAATTGTGACGAATTGGGCCATGTGAAAGCTGAATGCCCAAAGCTTAAACAAGGGGTGAAGAAAGAAGGAAAGAAAGAAGAAACCGCGAAGGCTAAGGGAAGAATGTTCCAAATCTCCACGGAAGAAGCAAGGGCTCACCCGAATGTGGTCTCAGGTATCTATATGATAAACTCTATACCCACATACATATCCGAATTTGTTTACTTGTAACGAGTTGGTGTAAGTCGAATTCATGATATGGAAAGGTGTTGAATGGATTAAAAGGAATGATGTGCCATGTTGAAAAGTTCATGTTCGGATGAAAGTTTCTTTAAAAAGGGTTTTCTTGTTATAGACGAGTAACTTAATGTCGTATAAATTTCTTATTTAAGACGTCTAATGAGTTGGTTGAATGTAGGTAAAGCGACGTGATGGATGGTGCTACTTGGATCGAACACACACTTGTGATGCACGCTTCCGCAAAGCTACTAGTTGTGATCTAAACTGTAGTTAAATGTTTTAATCTAAAACGGGTCTTTTGTATGTAACTTAACCCGGTAGTTGTTAGATGTTAAACTTGTGGTTAAAGGATTTTAATAGTTTGCTAGATGTTGGAATATAAACTTTTTGTACAATCTTATTAGTACTAAGAAGCTAAATACAGAATTTCCTTTAAAAATTATTCGACCCGTTTGAAAGTTTTAGTAAATGAAAGTTTGTTAGTCTCTTTTAAAGTTTGGGGTCTTACAAGTTGGTATCAGAGCATAGGTTTGAGGGACTCGAGCGTGCTCGAACTCAAACCGAAAGCTCTTGTGAAGGTGTGTTCGTTCCAAGGCGCCACGCAAATAAGTGAATTAAGGATTTCGAGTTATGCTTCTAGATAGAAACGGGAATGGGTTATGGTTAAATTACAAGTATAACCTGAGTTGGGACGATATGGGATGCCATAGAAGGTTTCGGGACTGCCCAGGACCATCTCGGGTTGGAAAAAGGACCCGGGGAATGAAAATTTTGTTAAAACAACGTCTGTGCACCAGAGAGCCCGTCGCCAACGGCATGAGAGCCCGTCGCCGACGGCACCATCTTCACCGACGCCTTAACCTACTACCTACGGCTATCTATCAGCGACGGGGTTTTCCCGAGCCCGTCGGCGACGGCCCCTTATGCCGTCGGCGACGG
The DNA here is from genome assembly GCA_030545235.1 of Helianthus tuberosus. NCBI lineage: Eukaryota > Viridiplantae > Streptophyta > Magnoliopsida > Asterales > Asteraceae > Helianthus > Helianthus tuberosus. The sequence goes on from CM060389.1 coordinate 100,268,073, forward strand.
GTCCCCCTGGACCAATTTTGCTGAAGTTGTTTGTTAATTACGATAAGGTCCCTAATTCAATTCTAGCACTCGTTAAACACTAGGAACACTCCAAATGAACTATGAAACTAGGAGTTTCAAGATAACCATCATGTTTTAATGATGAATGCGTGGGAAGATATGTACGTGAACGAATGAAATGAGTAATACAACTAGAATGTTTATAAATAAAGATTGGATGAGTTTATGACTTATGAGAATGAATTATTAAAATGGTGATTGACGAATAGAAGGATGGGAAGGATGAATGTAAAAATGTTTAACATAAATGTTTATTTGTAGATGGCAAATGGAGGAAACCCGGATGCCACGGAACGAATAACTCGAGATGAGTTAAACAAGGTAATTTCGGATGAAGTAACGAAGGCGTTTGATGCAAATGTTTCGAAGCTAGCGCAAGAAGTGGAAAGTCAAGTATTAAGCACGGTGGAGACTATGATAACAAGTAAGATAGATGAGTTGAAAGAAATGTTAACCGGGATTCAAAGCAAGAAGGAAGCACGACGGTGCACCTACAAGGATTTCATGGCATGTAAGCCTACAACTTATAATGGGGAAATTGATCCCATCGAATGCCAAAGATGGATAGCTAACATGGAAGGGGTGTTCATTCGAAGTCATTGTGACAAGGAAGATCAAGTCATGTTTGCCACGAGGCAACTCTTACGAAGGGCTAAAGATTGGTGGGACTCGTATAGTAAGGAGATCGGAGAGAATCGAGTTCAAACTTTGACTTGGCAAGAATTCAAACAGCCTTTTATCAAGTACCATTGTCCACAATCAGCTGTGGATCGAATCCAAGAAGACTTTCTCCGACTCCGACAAAGGGATGAATCAGTCAATGAGATCACGAACACCTTCCTTGATCAATTGAAGTTTTGTGAAGAAATAGTTGGAACGGAGAGGAAGAAGATTATCCGTTACCATGGCATGCTTAAGGCTGAAATTCGGGAGTTCATAACTCCTTCTAAATGTGAAACTTTGGACGAGATCATTGATCTAGCAAGAGATAGGGAAATTGAGATAAAGAGGCAAGATGAACGTGGGGAGAAAAGGCAAGCCGAGAAGGGGTCAACACAAGGCTCTTCTAAGAAACCCAAAACGCATGATCAAGGAAAGAAAGAAGCTTCCAAAGGAGGGTTTCCACGATGTAAGACACGTGGAAAACCCCATTCGGGTGAATGTCTATTGGGGAGGAAGGGGTGTTACAATTGCAGACAAGAAGGGCATCCGTATTATAACTGTCTGAATCCCAAGAGGGTGTGCTACAATTGTGACGAATCGGGCCATGTGAAAGCTGAATGCCCAAAGCTCAAACAAGGGGTGAAGAAAGAAGGAAAGAAAGAAGAAACCGCGAAGGCTAAGGGAAGAATGTTCCAAATCTCCACGGAAGAAGCAAGGGCTCACCCGAATGTGGTCTCAGGTATCTATATGATAAACTCTATACCCACATATATATTATTTGATACCGGAGCTAGTAGATTATTCGTTTCTAGTGAGTTTGCACGTTCCCCTTTATTCACGATAGAAAGAATGTGTGCACCTCTCGAAGTAGAAATTGCCGATTGTAAGAGTTACCTTTTGCACGAAATATGTAGAGGTTGTAGAATCACTATAGATGATGAAGATTTTGATATTGATTTGATTCCCATGGTTTTGGGAGAATTTAAAGTAGTGGTGGGTATGGATTGGTTATCCCGTTATCGCGCGGAAATTTTATGCGAAAACAAAATTATTCATGTGACATCTCCTAAAGGGAAACGGGTAACCATTCATGGGGAAAGGGAAGTAGGTGCAAAATTTTGTACTATCTTAGAAGCAATTAAGTATGTGAGGAATGGAAGTAAAGCATTTTTAGCCTATGTTGTCGATACAAAATTAGGTACCCTAAGAATTGAAGATACTAGGATAGTGAATGAGTACCCGGATGTATTTCCGGATGAATTACCGGGGCTTCCTCCCGAGCGGGAAGTCGAATTCCGTATCGAGTTGGAACCAAATGCCAAACCGGTAGCCAAAGCCCCTTACCGGTTGGCACCCGCGGAGGTACGGGAATTGATGGCTCAGTTACAAGAACTTCTTGACAAAGGTTTCACACGCCCTAGCGTATCCCCGTGGGGAGCGCCTGTTTTGTTTGTTAAAAAGAAAGATGGGTCGATGAGAATGTACATCGACTATCGTGAGCTCAACAAACTCACGGTAAAGAATCGATATCCCCTCCCGAGAATAGATGATCTTTTTGACCAATTACAAGGGGCGAGTTGGTTCTCAAAGATTGACTTGCGATCAGGTTACCATCAAGTACGAGTAAGGGAAGAAGACGTACCTAAGACCGCGTTCAGGACCCGATACGGACATTATGAATTTTTAGTAATGTCATTTGGGCTAACTAACGCTCCGGCTGCTTTTATGGATCTAATGAATAGAGTATGCCGAAATATGCTAGATCAATTCGTCATAGTATTTATTGATGACATTCTAGTATACTCTCGTAGTGAGTCTGAACATGCGAGTCATTTACGTAAGGTACTCGAGACACTTAGAAAGGAAAAGTTATATGCAAAATTTTCTAAATGTGCGTTTTGGCTCAGGGAGGTGCAGTTTTTAGGCCATGTAATTAATGAGAAAGGAATTTTGGTGGATCCTTCTAAGGTAGAGGCTGTAATAAAATGGGTACCCCCAAAGAATGTTAATGAAATAAGAAGTTTCCTCGGTTTAGCCGGCTATTATCGGAGATTCATCCAAGATTTCTCTAAAATAGCTCTCCCTTTAACCAAGCTGACGAAGAAGGAAGAAAAGTTTGAATGGGGCGATGATCAACAGAAGGCTTTTCGAATATTAAAAGAGAAATTGTCAGGCTCTCCCGTTTTAACGCTGCCAGACGGAACAGAAGACTTAGTGGTTTATGTGGACGCATCTCATCAAGGGTTGGGTTGTGTCTTGATGCAACGAGGCAAGGTTATTGCTTACGCTTCAAGACAACTTAAGCAGCATGAAATTAACTATCCAACCCACGATTTAGAATTGGCAGCGGTAGTGTTTGCCTTAAAAATCTGGAGGCATTATTTGTTTGGAACAAAGTGTACAATTTATTCAGACCACAAAAGCCTTAAGTACTTCTTTGAACAGAAAGATCTCAATATGAGGCAACGAAGGTGGCTAGAATTGATCAAAGATTACGACTGCGACATTCTTTACCATCCAGGAAAAGCTAATGTTGTGGCGGATGCACTAAGCCGGAAAGAATACCCACCACCCATTCGAGTGAAATCGATGAGAATGATAGTTACACCGAACCTTCTTGAAACAATACGGAAGGCGCAAGACGAATCTTTGAATAAAGGTGATCCGAAAGGTGAAAGAACGAAAGGGTTCGAAAAATAAACTTGAGGCAAACGCGAGCGGGATAAGAACGAGGTTTGGGCGGGTGTGGATACCACGTTATTGTGAAGCAAAGACCTTGTTATTGGAGGAAGCGCATAAATCCCGTTACTCGGTCCATCCGGGAGCCACTAAAATGTATCAAGATTTGAAGGAAAACTATTGGTGGCCGGGAATGAAACGTGATATTGTTAAGTATGTATCTAAATGCTTGACATGTTCCCAAGTAAAGGCGGAACATCAAAAACCCTACGGAAAATTGCAACCTTTAGAAATCCCGGTATGGAAATGGGAAGATATAACCATGGATCTTGTGACTAAACTTCCTAGGACGAGAAAAGGGCATGACGCAATATGGGTCGTTGTTGACCGACTTACCAAAAGCGCCCATTTTCTGCCTATACGGGAGACTTATTCCTCAAAAAGGTTGGCGGAAATTTACGTAGATGAAATCATTTCTCGCCATGGTGTGCCTGTCTCCATTGTGTCAGATCGGGACACGCGATTTACCTCCCGTTACTGGCAGAAATTTCACGAAGAAATGGGCACACAATTGCATATAAGTACCGCGTATCATCCACAGACGGATGGTCAATCCGAAAGGACCATCCAAACTCTTGTGGATATGTTGAGAGCATGCGTTATGGATTTCGGGGGAAATTGGGATGAACATTTGCCATTAGTGGAATTCTCGTATAACAACAGCTACCAAAGTAGCATAAAAATGGCGCCGTATGAATTGTTGTATGGGAGAAAGTGTAGAACCCCTGTCTGTTGGGGAGAAGTGGGACAAAGAGAACTCGCTCCTAAGGATGTAGTAGCTATAACTAATGAAAAGATTGACATGGTACGGGCTCGATTAAAAGCGGCGCAAGACCGACAAAAGTCATATGCAGATAAAAAGAAACGGCATATTGAGTTCCAAGTGGGGGATCGAGTGTTCTTGAAGGTATCTCCATGGAAAGGCATAATTAGATTCCGTAAACGAGGAAAGTTGGGTCCCCGATATATCGGACCATTCAAGATTTTGGCTCGAGTGGGAAAAGTAGCTTACCGGTTAGAATTGCCTTCAACATTAGAAGGGATCCACAACACTTTCCATGTGTCACAATTACGAAGGTGTTTTGCGGATGTAACGGCTCACGTGCCTCTCGAAGACATCGAGGTAGACGAGGGAATGAATTACATAGAAAGACCAGTAGCTATAAAGGATACCAAGGTGAAGACTCTTCGCAACAAGGAAATCAAGCAAGTGTTAGTTCAATGGCAACATAGAAAGGGATCGGATCTCACTTGGGAACCGGAGGATGAAATGAGGAAGTTCTACCCGTCCTTATTCGGTACGTAAATCAGGTTTCGGGGACGAAACCTTCTTTAAGGGGGATGAACTTGTAACGCCCCAAAATTTAATTATGTACGTTGCCACGGTATGTTATAAGAAATAACTAGGAATGTGAACTTAGTGAGAATGTGAATTAGAACTTTATTAACTAGGTTGAGTAAGTTATGAGCCATTTAAATTAAGTGTGCATACATGGAGGGGGGAAATGTAAATATGAGAAGTTAAGTGATTAAAAGAACAAGTAACACAAACACACACACATATGCGTGTGTTTATGTCGCCAGGAGCAAGCATAGGATGAACCCCCCTTCTTTATTCACTAAATTGCACAAATTGAGGCCTTAATCAAGACAATTACTCTTGCATGTTGGTAGATTCTTGATCTCCTAGGTCCATTAAAGTATAAGGTAACAAGAATTTCATGTTTTTTGTGACTATGAATGTATAGAGTTTCAAGAATTCAATGAATTTATATGAGAAGTTGCATGATGGTGATTAGTTGCATCACTTAGAACACAATTTACACTTGTATTTGGATGAATTGATGTTGAGCATGAAAAACCCACTTATGATAGAATGGTAGTGATATGTAACATGAAATTTTGATGTAGATTAGTATAATGATGTTGTATGATGATGTTATTAACAAGATGATGTTATGTGGAATCGAATTAGGGTAAAAGTTGTATGAGAATTGATTTAATTTGATGATATTGATGTTATTGTCATGAACTAGTCATGTTATGCATACAATACTTGTACCTTATGCTTATCTAATGGCATGCACACCAAGTGTTTGTCAAAATGCTTGAATGAGATTATCATGTGTTGTATATTGCTAAATGGCTAGAATAGAGATTTAGTTAGTTGTTAAATTGAAGCTATTGATAATGGAATGGAAAGAAAGACATGAGACTAAGTATGTAATTATGGATTGTAGGAATTAAGGAGGAAAGCTTAAGCCGTTCCGAGTCTCAAACGAAGAACGATAAAGGTAAGTTCCTTGCTTACAAATAGTATTAGCATGTATTGATGTAAAAATGTTATTATTCTATATCCGAATTTGTTTACTTGTAACGAGTTGGTGTAAGTCGAATTCATGATATGGAAAGGTGTTGAATGGATTAAAAGGAATGATGTGCCATGTTGAAAAGTTCATGTTCGGATGAAAGTTTCTTTAAAAAGGGTTTTCTTGTTATAGACGAGTAACTTAATGTCGTATAAATTTCTTATTTAAGACGTCTAATGAGTTGGTTGAATGTAGGTAAAGCGACGTGATGGATGGTGCTACTTGGATCGAACACACACTTGTGATGCACGCTTCCGCAAAGCTACTAGTTGTGATCTAAACTGTAGTTAAATGTTTTTATCTAAAACGGGTCTTTTGTATGTAACTTAACCCGGTAATTGTTAGATGTTAAACTTGTGGTTAAAGGATTTTAATAGTTTGCTAGATGTTGGAATATAAACTTTTTGTACAATCTTATTAGTACTAAGAAGCTAAATACAGAATTTCCTTTAAAAATTATTCGACCCGTTTGAAAGTTTTAGTAAATGAAAGTTTGTTAGTCTCTTTTAAAGTTTGGGTCTTACAAGTTGGTATCAGAGCATAGGTTTGAGGGACTCGAGCGTGCTCGAACTCAAACCGAAAGCTCTTGTGAAGGTGTGTTCGTTCCAAGGCGCCACGCAAGTAAGTGAATTAAGGATTTCGAGTTATGCTTCTAGATAGAAACGGGAATGGGTTATGGTTAAATTACAAGTATAACCTGAGTTGGGACGATATGGGATGCCATAGAAGGTTTCGGGACTGCCCAGGACCATCTCGGGTTGGAAAAAGGACTCGGGAATGAAAATTTTGTTAAAACAGCGTCTGTGCACCAGAGAGCCCGTCGCCGACGGCATGAGAGCCCGTCGCCGACGGCACCATCTTCACCGACGCCTTAACTTACTGCCTACGGGTATCTATCAGCGACGGGGTTTTCCCGAGCCCGTCGGCGTGAACGAATGAAATGAGTAATACAACTAGAATGTTTATAAATAAAGATTGGATGAGTTTATGACTTATGAGAATGAATTATTAAAATGGTGATTGACGAATAGAAGGATGGGAAGGATGAATGTAAAAATGTTTAACATAAATGTTTATTTCTAGATGGCAAATGGAGGAAACCCGGATGCCACGGAACGAATAACTCGAGATGAGTTAAACCAGGTAATTTCAGATGAAGTAACGAAGGCGTTTGATGCAAATGTTTCGAAGCTAGCGCAAGAAGTGGAAAGTCAAGTATTAAGCACGGTGGAGACTATGATAACAAGTAAGATAGATGAGTTGAAAGAAATGTTAACCGGGATTCAAAGCAAGAAGGAAGCACGACGGTGCACCTACAAGGATTTCATGGCATGTAAGCCTACAACTTATAATGGGGAAATTGATCCCATCGAATGCCAAAGATGGATAGCTAACATGGAAGGGGTGTTCATTCGAAGTCATTGTGACAAGGAAGATCAAGTCATGTTTGCCACGGGGCAACTCTTACGAAGGGCTAAAGATTGGTGGGACTCGCATAGTAAGGAGATCGGAGAGAATCGAGTTCAAACTTTGACTTGGCAAGAATTCAAACAGCCTTTTATCAAGTACCATTGTCCACAATCAGCTGTGGATCGAATCCACGAAGACTTTCTCCGACTCCGACAAAGGGATGAATCAGTCAATGAGATCACGAACACCTTCCTTGATCAATTGAAGTTTTGTGAAGAAATAGTTGTAACGGAGAGGAAGAAGATTATCCGTTACCATGGCATGTTTAAGGCTGAAATTCGGGAGTTCATAACTCCTTCTAAATGTGAAACTTTGGACGAGATCATTGATCTAGCAAGAGATAGGGAAATTGAGATAAAGAGGCAAGATGAACATGGGGAGAAAAGGCAAGCCGAGAAGGGGTCAACACAAGGCTCTTCTAAGAAACCCAAAACGCATGATCAAGGAAAGAAAGAAGCTTCCAAAGGAGGGTTTCCACGATGTAAGACATGTGGAAAACCCCATTCGGGTGAATGTCTATTGGGGAGGAAGGGGTGTTACAATTGCGGACAAGAAGGGCATCCGTATTATAACTGTCTGAATCCCAAGAGGGTGTGCTACAATTGTGACGAATTGGGCCATGTGAAAGCTGAATGCCCAAAGCTTAAACAAGGGGTGAAGAAAGAAGGAAAGAAAGAAGAAACCGCGAAGGCTAAGGGAAGAATGTTCCAAATCTCCACGGAAGAAGCAAGGGCTCACCCGAATGTGGTCTCAGGTATCTATATGATAAACTCTATACCCACATACATATCCGAATTTGTTTACTTGTAACGAGTTGGTGTAAGTCGAATTCATGATATGGAAAGGTGTTGAATGGATTAAAAGGAATGATGTGCCATGTTGAAAAGTTCATGTTCGGATGAAAGTTTCTTTAAAAAGGGTTTTCTTGTTATAGACGAGTAACTTAATGTCGTATAAATTTCTTATTTAAGACGTCTAATGAGTTGGTTGAATGTAGGTAAAGCGACGTGATGGATGGTGCTACTTGGATCGAACACACACTTGTGATGCACGCTTCCGCAAAGCTACTAGTTGTGATCTAAACTGTAGTTAAATGTTTTAATCTAAAACGGGTCTTTTGTATGTAACTTAACCCGGTAGTTGTTAGATGTTAAACTTGTGGTTAAAGGATTTTAATAGTTTGCTAGATGTTGGAATATAAACTTTTTGTACAATCTTATTAGTACTAAGAAGCTAAATACAGAATTTCCTTTAAAAATTATTCGACCCGTTTGAAAGTTTTAGTAAATGAAAGTTTGTTAGTCTCTTTTAAAGTTTGGGTCTTACAAGTTGGTATCAGAGCATAGGTTTGAGGGACTCGAGCGTGCTCGAACTCAAACCGAAAGCTCTTGTGAAGGTGTGTTCGTTCCAAGGCGCCACGCAAATAAGTGAATTAAGGATTTCGAGTTATGCTTCTAGATAGAAACGGGAATGGGTTATGGTTAAATTACAAGTATAACCTGAGTTGGGACGATATGGGATGCCATAGAAGGTTTCGGGACTGCCCAGGACCATCTCGGGTTGGAAAAAGGACCCGGGAATGAAAATTTTGTTAAAACAACGTCTGTGCACCAGAGAGCCCGTCGCCAACGGCATGAGAGCCCGTCGCCGACGGCACCATCTTCACCGACGCCTTAACCTACTACCTACGGCTATCTATCAGCGACGGGGTTTTCCCGAGCCCGTCGGCGACGGCCCCTTATGCCGTCGGCGACGGGTCCCCCTGGACCAATTTTGCTGAAGTTGTTTGTTAATTACGATAAGGTCCCTAATTCAATTCTAGCACTCGTTAAACACTAGGAACACTCCAAATGAACTATGAAACTAGGAGTTTCAAGATAACCATCATGTTTTAATGATGAATGCGTGGGAAGATATGTACGTGAACGAATGAAATGAGTAATACAACTAGAATGTTTATAAATAAAGATTGGATGAGTTTATGACTTATGAGAATGAATTATTAAAATGGTGATTGACGAATAGAAGGATGGGAAGGATGAATGTAAAAATGTTTAACATAAATGTTTATTTGTAGATGGCAAATGGAGGAAACCCGGATGCCACGGAACGAATAACTCGAGATGAGTTAAACAAGGTAATTTCGGATGAAGTAACGAAGGCGTTTGATGCAAATGTTTCGAAGCTAGCGCAAGAAGTGGAAAGTCAAGTATTAAGCACGGTGGAGACTATGATAACAAGTAAGATAGATGAGTTGAAAGAAATGTTAACCGGGATTCAAAGCAAGAAGGAAGCACGACGGTGCACCTACAAGGATTTCATGGCATGTAAGCCTACAACTTATAATGGGGAAATTGATCCCATCGAATGCCAAAGATGGATAGCTAACATGGAAGGGGTGTTCATTCGAAGTCATTGTGACAAGGAAGATCAAGTCATGTTTGCCACGAGGCAACTCTTACGAAGGGCTAAAGATTGGTGGGACTCGTATAGTAAGGAGATCGGAGAGAATCGAGTTCAAACTTTGACTTGGCAAGAATTCAAACAGCCTTTTATCAAGTACCATTGTCCACAATCAGCTGTGGATCGAATCCAAGAAGACTTTCTCCGACTCCGACAAAGGGATGAATCAGTCAATGAGATCACGAACACCTTCCTTGATCAATTGAAGTTTTGTGAAGAAATAGTTGGAACGGAGAGGAAGAAGATTATCCGTTACCATGGCATGCTTAAGGCTGAAATTCGGGAGTTCATAACTCCTTCTAAATGTGAAACTTTGGACGAGATCATTGATCTAGCAAGAGATAGGGAAATTGAGATAAAGAGGCAAGATGAACGTGGGGAGAAAAGGCAAGCCGAGAAGGGGTCAACACAAGGCTCTTCTAAGAAACCCAAAACGCATGATCAAGGAAAGAAAGAAGCTTCCAAAGGAGGGTTTCCACGATGTAAGACACGTGGAAAACCCCATTCGGGTGAATGTCTATTGGGGAGGAAGGGGTGTTACAATTGCAGACAAGAAGGGCATCCGTATTATAACTGTCTGAATCCCAAGAGGGTGTGCTACAATTGTGACGAATCGGGCCATGTGAAAGCTGAATGCCCAAAGCTCAAACAAGGGGTGAAGAAAGAAGGAAAGAAAGAAGAAACCGCGAAGGCTAAGGGAAGAATGTTCCAAATCTCCACGGAAGAAGCAAGGGCTCACCCGAATGTGGTCTCAGGTATCTATATGATAAACTCTATACCCACATATATATTATTTGATACCGGAGCTAGTAGATTATTCGTTTCTAGTGAGTTTGCACGTTCCCCTTTATTCACGATAGAAAGAATGTGTGCACCTCTCGAAGTAGAAATTGCCGATTGTAAGAGTTACCTTTTGCACGAAATATGTAGAGGTTGTAGAATCACTATAGATGATGAAGATTTTGATATTGATTTGATTCCCATGGTTTTGGGAGAATTTAAAGTAGTGGTGGGTATGGATTGGTTATCCCGTTATCGCGCGGAAATTTTATGCGAAAACAAAATTATTCATGTGACATCTCCTAAAGGGAAACGGGTAACCATTCATGGGGAAAGGGAAGTAGGTGCAAAATTTTGTACTATCTTAGAAGCAATTAAGTATGTGAGGAATGGAAGTAAAGCATTTTTAGCCTATGTTGTCGATACAAAATTAGGTACCCTAAGAATTGAAGATACTAGGATAGTGAATGAGTACCCGGATGTATTTCCGGATGAATTACCGGGGCTTCCTCCCGAGCGGGAAGTCGAATTCCGTATCGAGTTGGAACCAAATGCCAAACCGGTAGCCAAAGCCCCTTACCGGTTGGCACCCGCGGAGGTACGGGAATTGATGGCTCAGTTACAAGAACTTCTTGACAAAGGTTTCACACGCCCTAGCGTATCCCCGTGGGGAGCGCCTGTTTTGTTTGTTAAAAAGAAAGATGGGTCGATGAGAATGTGCATCGACTATCGTGAGCTCAACAAACTCACGGTAAAGAATCGATATCCCCTCCCGAGAATAGATGATCTTTTTGACCAATTACAAGGGGCGAGTTGGTTCTCAAAGATTGACTTGCGATCAGGTTACCATCAAGTACGAGTAAGGGAAGAAGACGTACCTAAGACCGCGTTCAGGACCCGATACGGACATTATGAATTTTTAGTAATGTCATTTGGGCTAACTAACGCTCCGGCTGCTTTTATGGATCTAATGAATAGAGTATGCCGAAATATGCTAGATCAATTCGTCATAGTATTTATTGATGACATTCTAGTATACTCTCGTAGTGAGTCTGAACATGCGAGTCATTTACGTAAGGTACTCGAGACACTTAGAAAGGAAAAGTTATATGCAAAATTTTCTAAATGTGCGTTTTGGCTCAGGGAGGTGCAGTTTTTAGGCCATGTAATTAATGAGAAAGGAATTTTGGTGGATCCTTCTAAGGTAGAGGCTGTAATAAAATGGGTACCCCCAAAGAATGTTAATGAAATAAGAAGTTTCCTCGGTTTAGCCGGCTATTATCGGAGATTCATCCAAGATTTCTCTAAAATAGCTCTCCCTTTAACCAAGCTGACGAAGAAGGAAGAAAAGTTTGAATGGGGCGATGATCAACAGAAGGCTTTTCGAATATTAAAAGAGAAATTGTCAAGCTCTCCCATTTTAACGCTGCCAGAAGGAACAGAAGACTTAGTGGTTTATGCGGACGCATCTCATCAAGGGTTGGGTTGTGTCTTGATGCAACGAGGCAAGGTTATTGCTTACGCTTCAAGACAACTTAAGCAACATGAAATTAACTATCCAACCCACGATTTAGAATTGGCAGCGGTAGTGTTTGCCTTAAAAATCTGGAGGCATTATTTGTTTGGAACAAAGTGTACAATTTATTCAGACCACAAAAGATTTAAATTCTTCTTTGAACAGAAAGATCTCAATATGAGGCAACGAAGGTGGCTAGAATTGATCAAAGATTACGACTGCGACATTCTTTACCATCCGGGAAAAGCTAATGTTGTGGCGGATGCACTAAGCCGGAAAGAATACCCACCACCCATTCGAGTGAAATCGATGAGAATGATAGTTACACCGAACCTTCTTGAAACAATACGGAAGGCGCAAGACGAATCTTTGAATAAAGGTGATCCGAAAGGTGAAAGAACGAAAGGGTTCGAAAAATAAACTTGAGGCAAACGCGAGCGGGATAAGAACGAGGTTTGGGCGGGTGTGGATACCACGTTATTGTGAAGCAAAGACCTTGTTATTGGAGGAAGCGCATAAATCCCGTTACTCGGTCCATCCGGGAGCCACTAAAATGTATCAAGATTTGAAGGAAAACTATTGGTGGCCGGGAATGAAACGTGATATTGTTAAGTATGTATCTAAATGCTTGACATGTTCCCAAGTAAAGGCGGAACATCAAAAACCCTACGGAAAATTGCAACCTTTAGAAATCCCGGTATGGAAATGGGAAGATATAACCATGGATCTTGTGACTAAACTTCCTAGGACGAGAAAAGGGCATGACGCAATATGGGTCGTTGTTGACCGACTTACCAAAAGCGCCCATTTTCTGCCTATACGGGAGACTTATTCCTCAAAAAGGTTGGCGGAAATTTACGTAGATGAAATCATTTCTCGCCATGGTGTGCCTGTCTCCATTGTGTCAGATCGGGACACGCGATTTACCTCCCGTTACTGGCAGAAATTTCACGAAGAAATGGGCACACAATTGCATATAAGTACCGCGTATCATCCACAGACGGATGGTCAATCCGAAAGGACCATCCAAACTCTTGTGGATATGTTGAGAGCATGCGTTATGGATTTCGGGGGAAATTGGGATGAACATTTGCCATTAGTGGAATTCTCGTATAACAACAGCTACCAAAGTAGCATAAAAATGGCGCCGTATGAATTGTTGTATGGGAGAAAGTGTAGAACCCCTGTCTGTTGGGGAGAAGTGGGACAAAGAGAACTCGCTCCTAAGGATGTAGTAGCTATAACTAATGAAAAGATTGACATGGTACGGGCTCGATTAAAAGCGGCGCAAGACCGACAAAAGTCATATGCAGATAAAAAGAAACGGCATATTGAGTTCCAAGTGGGGGATCGAGTGTTCTTGAAGGTATCTCCATGGAAAGGCATAATTAGATTCCGTAAACGAGGAAAGTTGGGTCCCCGATATATCGGACCATTCAAGATTTTGGCTCGAGTGGGAAAAGTAGCTTACCGGTTAGAATTGCCTTCAACATTAGAAGGGATCCACAACACTTTCCATGTGTCACAATTACGAAGGTGTTTTGCGGATGTAACGGCTCACGTGCCTCTCGAAGACATCGAGGTAGACGAGGGAATGAATTACATAGAAAGACCAGTAGCTATAAAGGATACCAAGGTGAAGACTCTTCGCAACAAGGAAATCAAGCAAGTGTTAGTTCAATGGCAACATAGAAAGGGATCGGATCTCACTTGGGAACCGGAGGATGAAATGAGGAAGTTCTACCCGTCCTTATTCGGTACGTAAATCAGGTTTCGGGGACGAAACCTTCTTTAAGGGGGATGAACTTGTAACGCCCCAAAATTTAATTATGTACGTTGCCACGGTATGTTATAAGAAATAACTAGGAATGTGAACTTAGTGAGAATGTGAATTAGAACTTTATTAACTAGGTTGAGTAAGTTATGAGCCATTTAAATTAAGTGTGCATACATGGAGGGGGGAAATGTAAATATGAGAAGTTAAGTGATTAAAAGAACAAGTAACACAAACACACACACATATGCGTGTGTTTATGTCGCCAGGAGCAAGCATAGGATGAACCCCCCTTCTTTATTCACTAAATTGCACAAATTGAGGCCTTAATCAAGACAATTACTCTTGCATGTTGGTAGATTCTTGATCTCCTAGGTCCATTAAAGTATAAGGTAACAAGAATTTCATGTTTTTGGTGACTATGAATGTATAGAGTTTCAAGAATTCAATGAATTTATATGAGAAGTTGCATGATGGTGATTAGTTGCATCACTTAGAACACAATTTACACTTGTATTTGGATGAATTGATGTTGAGCATGAAAAACCCACTTATGATAGAATGGTAGTGATATGTAACATGAAATTTTGATGTAGATTAGTATAATGATGTTGTATGATGATGTTATTAACAAGATGATGTTATGTGGAATCGAATTAGGGTAAAAGTTGTATGATAATTGATTTAATTTGATGATATTGATGTTATTGTCATGAACTAGTCATGTTATGCATACAATACTTGTACCTTATGCTTATCTAATGGCATGCACACCAAGTGTTTGTCAAAATGCTTGAATGAGATGATCATGTGTTGTATATTGCTAAATGGCTAGAATAGAGAGTTAGTTAGTTGTTAAATTGAAGCTATTGATAATGGAATGGAAAGAAAGACATGAGACTAAGTATGTAATTATGGATTGTAGGAATTAAGGAGGAAAGCTCAAGCCGTTCCGAGTCTCAAACGAAGAACGATAAAGGTAAGTTCCTTGCTTACAAATAGTATTAGCATGTATTGATGTAAAAATGTTATTATTCTATATCTGAATTTGTTTACTTGTAACGAGTTGGTGTAAGTCGAATTCATGATATGGAAAGGTGTTGAATGGATTAAAAGGAATGATGTGCCATGTTGAAAAGTTCATGTTCGGATGAAAGTTTCTTTAAAAAGGGTTTTCTTGTTATAGACGAGTAACTTAATGTCGTATAAATTTCTTATTTAAGACGTCTAATGAGTTGGTTGAATGTAGGTAAAGCGACGTGATGGATGGTGCTACTTGGATCGAACACACACTTGTGATGCACGTTTCCGCAAAGCTACTAGTTGTGATCTAAACTGTAGTTAAATGTTTTTTTTATCTAAAACGGGTCTTTTGTATGTAACTTAACTGGGTAGTTGTTAGATGTTAAACTTGTGGTTAAAGGATTTTAATAGTTTGCTAGATGTTGGAATATAAACTTTTTGTACAATCTTATTAGTACTAAGAAGCTAAATACAGAATTTCCTTTAAAAATTATTCGACCCGTTTGAACGTTTTAGTAAATGAAAGTTTGTTAGTCTCTTTTAAAGTTTGGGTCTTACATGTTATAATTTTCTTTTATGCTGTTTTCATCATATCTTGGTCTGTACTAATATTTTAAACAGGTTGGATGGGTTTGGGGGTTGGTTGATACTTGGATGGTTGTTGACACTGATATTATGATGTATATATTATGCTTGTTTGGTTGCTATGATTGTTAGGTCGTTGTTTGTGCCGCTTCCGTTCGCGTGTCCGAGTTAGTACAGTTTGCTGAGCGCATTTGGATTGGAGGGCGTATGTGGTATCGACTGGCACACTGACAGTCTCACATATTTATTCAGCTAAGTCGTTCCACTTGTATACTTTGTATATTTATTTATTTTTCGTATTTCTTTTTGTTTTTAGGTTTTAGGAGTCGTGTTTTCATCCTTGCATTAGGGACAATGCAATATTTAAGTGTGGGGATGGGACATTTGAGTCTTGAGTCGTTAGTTTAGTGAGTCTTGAGTCATAAAAAAACCGAAAAATACAAAAAAAAAATTAATTAAAAAAAATTTCAAAAATTCAAAAAAAAATTTGAAAAAAATCAGAAAATGTCTTTTGAAATAAGAGGTTTGCAAAAATAAAAACGGAAAATGATAGAAAAGTCGGGTTTTTGTTCGGGTTTAAATAATAATAATATGAGAATAAAATAATCGTGCTTGTGTCTAGTTTGGGATGCGCGGGTAGGCTCGGTTCGGTTCTGGGTTCCTTTGATTTAAAATATACCTAATTGTCGGTCTACTTGTGGGTTCTCATCTAGGGAAAGTGGGGAAATTGAAACCGCCAAAAAATAGTATAAGGGGTGCCGTTATAAGCTAAGATCGTTAGAGTTTTTGGTCATTATCTCGTTAGAAAAAAAAAATGAAATAAACGAGCTAGAAACTAAATGAAAGTAGTTGGGGATAGCGACTCCACAGCCGGATTACCTCTAGGGTGTGTGAAATCGACTTTGCAAATAAAAAAAATAAATAAAAAGTACCGAAGCCTAAGTAATCCGAGTTGGGGATAGCGACTCTGCAGCCGGAATGCCTCTGGGTTAGGGAAAGCAACGTCTACGCTTGAAAAATGAAAAAAAAGGTAAAGCGATGAAAAAAAATAGATTTGATTCTAAACTCTCTTGATCTTGGTATAAGGCGTTTAGGAAATAACCCAGTGGTTGTTCCTTTTGTCCTATAAGCTTGAGGGGGGAGTAGGTGGACTTGCAATTCTTAGCGTGAGACCCTAGGTAGATTGACCGTACTTGAACTAAAATCGCATGATAAGGGCTTGGAACCGGGTTGGGTTTAAGTGGATCAATATACTTGCAATCGTGGCTAACACGAGTTTCGGTTTTAATAAAGTAACATAAGCTTTGTCCCGAATGACTATTCTGACTATGATTCCGTTTTGCATAATTTTTTTTCGGGGATGAAAAAAGGTTAAGTGTGGGGATATTTGATAAGTGATAAAATACACATATTTGTCCCGTGTAAATTGTATAATTTTTGTATATTTTTGTTAGAGCATCCGTCTGTCGTCTACATCTTGTATCGAGTCTTGTTTAGAGATGGATAGAATAGAGCACGGAATCCAAGAATCAGAACATTTAGGAGTGATTCCACTTGAAAGTTAATTTTCTGATTCCACTCCTAATGTAATTTTCTGATTCCACCCGAAATGTTACATTCTGATTCCACCCGAAAGTAACATGCTGATTCCACCCGAAATGACACCATGTCATTAGGAGTGGAATCAGAAACTCTATAAATAGGTCATTTGGGGTGGAATCAACATATAGTTCTAGGTGTGTTCTTCCGGTGAGCCACGAAGTGCTGCCGAAGTGTCGACAGGTTGTAAACGTTATCCAGATTAATAATATCGACAGTTTAAAGTGTATAATTGCTGAATTGAACTTCATTTGTCTGTTTCCGCCGTTCAAATCAAGAAAAGCTCTTCAAACCGACTCGTTCGGATCCAAAAACGATCCTACAAGTGGTATCAGAGCTCAGGAAGAAGAGCTCTTGCCAATTCAGCTGCGTTTTCTGTTTCTACACCATTCTTTCTCAAAATTTAAAACTTTTCACGGTTAAAATCGGCCAAATTTCACATATGTTGTGCGTAAACAGGTGTTAAACAAGCCTTGAAAGTTTCATTGCTAAAATCGACGTAAAAATGGGTAAAAATGATGTCCGAGTTGATTCCACTCGTAATGAATATTTCTGATTTCGCTCTTGGGATACAAAATTTCTGATTCCGCTCCTAAACTTGATGTTGATTCCGCTCCTGATAACCAAAACACGTGATTCCGCTCCTAAAATTGATGTTGATTCCGCTCCTGACAACCAAAACACTTGATTCTGCTCCTGTGAAAAGTTTGATTCCACTCTTGTGAACATTTTGATTCCGCTCTTAGTGATCAAAGTCTGATTCTGCTAATCGTTGACCTGAAACATGACATAGTGTCAGTACATCGGGAATATGTGGTTTAAATCGGTTGCATGTGCAGTCCATATGAGTTCATATTGATTGGTCCAATCATCAATTGAGTTTGCATGTGATGTATTGAAAGTTGTTGACAATTCATTAATACAAGAGGTGATTCAGACGATTTTGAAATTTAAGGCCGCACATTAGTGGGTTTATTTGACCAAGATTTAAACATTTTATTAATATTGGTTGTAGATTGGATGGAGTTTGCGGCTCAATCTGATTAGTGGATAGGTTGGTTCAATCAGAATTAAGTTGAAAAGGGTCTCAACAGCCTACGTGTTTCTTATATGCGGTCCAATTAAAATTCAAATCATAAAAGTGTTTAGATCTTGACATATATTCTCGTTTATCAATATTAAGAGAATCCATGTGAGAAAACAGAATCTCGAGAATGAACTTGTCAGTATAGTGGTGTCAATATTTGAGGTTCAATGGACTTATCTTGTTAAACAAAATTGAATTAAGTTTGTTGGATACTTGGTCAATATTCGGTCCAAATAAATTTCTTTATTACATCATGTGATCTTGGTTAAATAGTTTAAAGTGTTCTTATAATATCTTGTTGGTTTGGATTGTTGGTTGTCGAATCATTTCAAGTCCATTTGAAAGTTCCTCAGTTCGCAAGAAGTCATTACAAGTTCATATGTAGTGAACTCAATTCACATCTAATTCAGGTCACAAGGTTTGGAGTTTAGTCGGTTCGCACGGATTGATCAATATGTTTGAACAATCAGGTCTTATAGTGTGGTCAGATTGCGTGAAATAGTCCAATTCGTACGGTTTGGATTTCAAAGGTTTCAAAGGGTCAAGTCGTTTGAATTCGATTCGGGTCATAACAGTCCGCACAGTTCGTTAACTTTCAGTCACACAGAATAATCACCAGTTTGGGTACCAGTCTTCTTCAATTAATTGAT
Organism: Helianthus tuberosus; assembly: GCA_030545235.1. Lineage (NCBI taxonomy): Eukaryota > Viridiplantae > Streptophyta > Magnoliopsida > Asterales > Asteraceae > Helianthus > Helianthus tuberosus. The sequence goes on from CM060389.1 coordinate 100,286,851, forward strand.
AAGCGTTTGAACTGATTGTATTTTGTTTGTGTGTCGACAGGTGATAAAGGTGTGTTACAAGGAGAACCAGTTCGTTTGAAAGTCATCATGGATACCGAGTTCTATAATGCGTTTGCAACACCATCTGGTCCAAGTACTATTGCTCAAGCTATGAGTTTAGAAAATGAGACGGGAACCACCCAAAAGCCCCCTAAATTGATGAGTATTGAAGAATACTACGGGTGGAAAGACAGATTCGAGAACTGGGTTCAGGCGAACCATCTTAGGTCATGGGAATGCATACTGAAGAAATATGTGTTGCCTCGAACAAAGTTGCAGGTTCTCAAAGAGTTATCAGAGTTTACGGATCAGGAACGTGTTATGTACAAAGCCGAAAAAATGATGATTAGTCTGTTGCAACAAGCCATCAAAGAAGACATTTTCATTCTGTTACAGCATGACAAAACTGCAAAGTCAATTTGGGATGCACTTAAAGTCAAATTTGAGGGTAGCGAGAACATGATAAAGAGCAAAAAGGCGTTGCTAAAGAAAGAGTTTGATCTGTTCAGTAGCTTACCAGGTGAAGACACAAAGAAGTTGATTGAGAGATACTGTCACCTAGTGCGATCAATGTCGATGTTGAGCATTACCAAAGATCGTGAAGAGTGGGTAGACAAGCTTGCTGATGCATTACCTCAGAAAGAGTGGGGAACTTATTTGATGATTCTGAAAAACACGGGTGTTTATGATGGGTTGACAATATCTCAGTTTATTGAAAAGATCGAAAGCCAGGATCTGGAGCAACAGAAGATAGCTAGGATGAACAGTCCGAGTGGTCAACGGGATATTAAAATGTACTACAAAGGTAGCATTCCGGTTTCAGAATCTGAGAGAAGTCCGAAAATTCAGACTGCATTCAGTGCTGGGGATTCATCAGAAAAAGCTGATCAGGGTTCAGGCAAAAGCACCAGTGGATTCTCATCATTTCCGAGTGTTAATCCTAAAGAATCAAATTCAAGTTTTCAGTCACAAAGCACAAAAACAGGAAATGGCTACGTGATTCAATGTAACATCGCTCTAAATCTTCCAGAAGGTCAAAGCTTCTCAGAAGACACTGCTAAAGACCACATGGCTCTACTTGGTTCCGTATTGTTATCTTATGAAGGTCTAGTTGCTGGTCGGATCGGAAATCCCATGCTCACCAAAGAGGATTACGATCAAATAGACGCAGAAGAGATGGAACTGATGGATATCAAATGGTGTCTTGCAAGTGTTCTTAGACGTGCTGAAAAGTTCAAAACGATTACCGGGAAAAATGACTTTCTTGATGCTCATGTATCTACTTTAGGTTTTGATAAATCTAAAGTTACTTGTTTTCGTTGCAGGGAGAAAGGCCATTTCAAGCGGGAGTGTAAGAACAGGGAAGCTAGTGGCGCTCAGAATCCGTTCGGAAAAGACGACTATTACCGGAAAGCCATTTATCAGCAGGTCGGTCAATCACAAGATTCACAGACGGCTCATGGTAGAAAGATTGAGGATTCCAAGAGAGCGTGTGCGGTGGATTTTAACTGGAACAACTATATATCTCCTGATAGCAAAGCCTGTTTAATTGATCAAGATGATGAACAATTACCTGAAGGTTTCAGCTGGGATATGTTCGTTGATGAAAAAGGAGAATATAAAGCTTTTATTGCTAAGATTGTTCGAGAACCAGACATGTTTGCTACTTGGATGAAGTCTATTGGAGTGACTGTAAAGAGTGTGGATGAAGAGTCTGTTGTTTCTGATGAAAGTTCAGAAAGTGCTTATGAAAGTTCACAGAGTGCAGATGAGAGTGTACAGAAGGATGTTACTTCAGAAAAGGAAGTTGTATTTGATCAAACACCGTCAGATTCTGGTTTATTAGATGCTGATTCTGAAAAATCTGTACAGTTTGATAAATCACCAGTTGATAGTAGTAGTGATGATGAGGAAGAGAAACATATAAATGTTGCAAAATCTCATCTTTCTCCTGAAAGTTTTCATTTCTATTTTGCAGATCGAATGGAGAAACGAGCTGCTAAAGAACAACAACAGGAAATGAAGGCTGAAAGTGTTGTTCAGAAAGAGAACATTGAAGGTGTTGTTGAGAAGATGATTGAAACTGAGAAGGTGAAAGAAGAAGAAAAAGTGATTGAAGTGATAAAGACAATTGAGATTGAGAAGATTGTTGAAGTTGTAAAGCCTTGCATAAAGTGTTTGGAAGCTTGCAAGGAATGTGCTGCAAAAGACGACATCATTGCTGAATATGAGAAGAAGAAAGAGCAGTTACTGTTCAACCTCAATTATGTGAAAGAATCTTATGATGTCTTGAACAAAACAGTAACTGGTCTTCAAAAGACAAATTCAGAAAGAGAACAAGCATTAACGATGATGAATGCTGTGATGATGACAAAGCAAAAAGCTATCAACTTTTACATCGAAGAGAGTGCTAAATGGAAGCAAGAGTTGGAGACAGAGAAGATTGAGAATGAGAGAATTAGACGTTTATTACAAAGTTATTCTAGTTCTGATTATCTCATTGATCGTATTTACCCAACTGTTGCAGGTATGGAAGTTTTTCAAGACGAGAAGCCAATGAAAAAGAAAGATAGTGGTAAGAAATCGACTGTTAGCTATAACAAGTGTCCGCCTCCAATTTGGGAAGGGTATTCTCCTAGAAAACCAAACGAGGAGCAACTTGAAAAAGCAGTCAATATAAAGCTAAAAACTGACACAACTGACGTTTTACCAGATAACATTGATGTCACGTTTACTTCGTCCGATACTGATCATGAGTCTGAGTTAATCAAAAAGGTGGTCGATCAGGTGTTGGATACTGAGGAGGAGTCTGAGTCAAAGTCTGAGTCTGGAGGGTCAAATTCGTCAGTCAACAGTCCAAAGTCGTCGGTCAAAAAGGCTTACAGTAAAGAGTTTTTGTTATCAAAAGCAAATTTGGATGATGAAGCATTTGAAGTTGCATACACTTTAAATGATTCAGACAAATTATACTTTGACAAAGAGTTTCCAATAAGAAGTGTTCGTTTTGACATGATCAAAAAGGTTTTCAAAATGACAGAAATTAATATTTCTGAAATAAACGATTTAAATCTTACTGAAAAACCTAAAAAGTATACTTCAAGAGTTCAACAACGTCTAAACAAGAAAAAGGGTTACAATTCTGGTTCTGGTTTTCAAAAGAAACCAAACCAAAATCGTAGCTACAAAAAGAAAGGTCTTGGATTTATTTCACCAGAAAATCATAAAAATTTGAAAAATTCTAAAACAAAAATAGAATTTGTGTCAGGTGGACTTGCAGAAGAGGAACAGAAGAAACCATTCTGGAGACAGTCGAATCAAGAATTTCTTGCTGAAAAGAAAAAGAATGGAACTGAAGTGTTTTATCAAAGAGAGACTCGTACCTGTTACAAATGCAATGAAGCTGGTCATATTGCATGGAACTGTCCGAAAAATGCCAAGACGAAACAGGGAGTTTCTAGGAAACTGAAAGAAATAGTTGTTGATAATGAACCACCAACTGAAAAATTTAAAATTTTTGAAAACTCAACTTATGAGATTGGTGAGTGTTCTAAAAAGAATTTTTATAAAAAGAAAGAGAATGACAACCAAGTGTGGGTTGTTAAGAAAGTTGATGAAAAAGTCGGCGATGAATCTGGTTCCACAAAGCCAGAAGAGCCACAGGTTGAGGTGAAAATTTCAGTGAATGATGATGAGTTTCCATCACTGAAATTTGAAGAAGTTAAACAGAAAGTTGGTAAGGTTGATATCTCTAATCAGTTTTATAACGAGAATACTAAATTTGATGTCGAGAAAACATTCAATGGAAGTGTTAAGAAAATTTTTGGAAAAATGTTGAATGGGAAAGTTAAGGGGGTTAAAGATTTTTATGCAACTAAAAAGGCAACTTACAATCCTACTGTGCAAGACCTGAAAGCCATCAAGTCTGAGAAGACTTGGATGGAAGTGTGTTTCCCTTGAAGTGTTAGGACTTTGCCGGAGATCCCAAGTTTGTAATCGCGGATCAGGAATCGGCATCTTTCTTGAAAATCGATGATTGTGAATGAATCTTATATAGTTTAAATTTTTACAGGATAAGTGTGAATTGCCGGAGCTTCCAGATTGGTAAGTGTGAAGCAGGAATCGGCATCTTGATTGGTAAAATGGTTTGTGTAGAGGTTTATTCCTACATAGGCTTATATGTTGTGAATAATTTTTTGCAAGTGGTAAGAGGTTGATTCTGACAAAGTAATTACTTAAGGTCATTAGTTTGAACTTGATGTAATACTTATACAAGTGGTTAAAAGTAGACAATGTGATGAACCACACCCCGAAACGATAAATGGTTTAAAATCAACAAAACGTATTTTCCGGACAAATCATTTTGGTTAAAACAAACTTTAGTGTTTTGAAATCATAATGAGAAAATAGTTTTGTGAAAGGGGGAGTTCTGATTGTTTATGCCAAGTGGATGGCGATTTGAAGCGATTTGATATCGGTTGTCAAGTTTTTATACAGTTTATTTTCAAATTTCCTTTAATGTGTTTGCATTTTAGGGGGAGTAGAAATTTCTGAAAATCCAAAAACATTAGAAAATTTGAAAAAGAAAAAAAACATGATAAAATGAAAAATGAGTTTTAGTGTCAAAAGAAGAGGAAATGATAGTACATCAGTAGACAGTTACAGTATGCTAAAGAATTGAATTGTTTAAATAGCATTAAACAGTCTCACTGATGATATGCCGATAGGTTTTCATACATTTAGTAAACTTTTTCCGGATATAAACTAAATTTCAAACTTGCTTATTTTGTGGGGAACACTACTTGGATATATAGGTAACCCCTGAAATCTCGTTTGAAAGGTCCCTCTTTCTGAGATACTAGGTCTTTATGCTCAGTGATATCTGGGGTATTATCCCGGGACTTCTGCTGAAAGAAATTTCTGACCTAGTCCCCGGAGAATACTTTCCGCATGCTTGAAATATAGCGTAGCCCTCAGCAAATTGATGAAACAATAAAATTGATAGTCATTGCTGTTGTAATCAAAAGATCCTCTAAAGGGGACCCACCAAAAGTCGAAGCCGTCATCTCCCTGCGTATCGAAAGATCGACCTGAGCTCTCACGGCCCTCGTACTATAATTTATTCCCCTGACAGATATCATCTGTGGTATACTCACCTGTAAGACTGAATATTGGGATCTGGATACGGGAGTATATTCAAGAGGTGGGACACATGAATGAGTTTAAGTTCTTAAAACATCTAACTCATATCCTGAATCAGTTGAAATTTGTGTAAGAATTTAAGTGGATCAGTATATCGGCAATCTAAGTGAATTGTTTAATTCTTAATGTGTAATTAAGCTCAACGGTACTTGTGACTTGTCAAAATCTGATATGATCCTCTTACACAAAACTCACAAAAATATTGTCTGTAAACATTTCTTTACTGCATTGCATTTCTTTCTTTCAAAAATTACAAAAAGATTTTCAGTGTGTTTTAGCATAAATTTTTGAAAAATCCAAAAAGATTTTCGACAACTGGTGTTGGAGAGCTAATTTTCAAAATTCAAAGTGCTAGACATGATGAACAGATGGTTTGGGAGAGTATATTGTTTTGAAGATGAAAATGATATTTCTTCAAGTGGTTCATCAGAGACTATAAATGTTAAATCATTTTAAAATTTGTGTTCAAGTTTTCATCAGAAAATTTATTTTTGGGTAGAGAATGTGCAGGTTATTTGAATAATAAAGAGTCAGGTTCCGATACCTGAGGATTGTGTGATTTCAACATGCCAGACTGCGATCCCAGCATATCGAAAGGGGGATTCTGAAGATACGTAAAGGAAGGAGTATGTTGGTGATGAAAAGAGAAGAGAAGATAGAGATTGAGGATACTTACAGCGTCAAACATTTCAAAGAGAAGTTAAAAGACTGATAAAGACTGAAGATGCGAAGACTCGACACTGAAGACTCCGTCAACATCCGAGGGGGAGTTTGTTAGTGCATCCGTCTGTCGTCTACGTCTTGTATCGAGTCTTGTTTAGAGATGGATAGAATAGAGCACGGAATCCAAGAATCAGAACATTTAGGAGTGATTCCACTTGAAAGTTAATTTTCTGATTCCACTCCTAATGTAATTTTCTGATTCCACCCGAAATGTTACATTCTGATTCCACCCGAAAGTAACATGCTGATTCCACCCGAAATGACACCATGTCATTAGGAGTGGAATCAGAAACTCTATAAATAGGTCATTTGGGGTGGAATCAACATATAGTTCTAGGTGTGTTCTTCCGGTGAGCCACGAAGTGCTGCCGAAGTGTCGACAGGTTGTAAACGTTATCCAGATTAATAATATCGACAGTTTAAAGTGTATAATTGCTGAATTGAACTTGATTTGTCTGTTTCCGCCGTTCAAATCAAGAAAAGCTCTTCAAACCGACTCGTTCGGATCCAAAAACGATCCTAAAATTTTTTATTTATTATTTTTAGTTTTAGCATTATATTATACTATTTTGTGTTTTGCTAGGTTCTGGTGCAAATGGGGAAAAAAGAGTAATATAAAAATAACCAGCCAGTTGGGCAGAGTGGGGTGTCAGAAACCGAAGTAAAATTGGTGCTATTTTCTTTGAGTGAGCCGAGGCTGCTATCTCTATTTTATAAGCTTGAAGGACCAAACCGCAATAAGTTGAAAGTCGGTTTAAAAATAGTCGATTAAACTCGAGGGACTAAAGTTGCATATGTGATGAAACTTAGTTAATTCTAGTTTGACAAAGTGCAAAGTGTTCAAGAATTAGATGTTGACCGATTTTGAGTTGGTGGGCCACTATGTATCTATTTGTTTGGGCTGCTGACTTATGAATGGGCCAAGGTGGACGTAAATAAAAAGAAAAGAGTAGGGCACGAAGACAGTTGGGGGGGACATAAGAAGATACACGTGCACTTTTTGAAAGAAACTTATTGGGCCGCGATAGAGTTAAGATCTGCACCGACTTCAAATAAGCAACGGCTAGTAGGGTTTAAGGGCTATATAACATCATCTTCATCAACAGCCGAAGAGACGAATTTTGGAGTTTGAAACCACCATTGAAGGCTAATTGAAGTTCTTGGAAGCATTCGGATCGCTTGGAATCGTCGGGTAACATTTGGGAGCATGCGGAGTGAAGTTTACGGGTTTTATCTCTTAGATTCTTTGTTTTCCGTTTGTTCTTTATTGTTGCACGATGAATTCAGACTTTATATTGATTGATATTATGTTTTTGATCATGATTAGCGGCTAAACTTCATAAACTACCTAGGCTAATGACAAGAGTTAAATAAAGTTTGGATCTTTATTCGATTTTTGGCGTGGTTGTGGATTTTTCTTGTATTGTAAAAGCTATGGGATTTTAACTTGGAGTATATGCATGCTTGACATTTATTTTATCATTGTTTATTGCTTCGTATAATCCTTGGTGACGGTCTTTATCACATAATAGGGTTGTGCTAGGGTTCTTGATTTAGGTGACGGTCTTTATCACGTAATAGATCATTAATCCTTTAGGGTGAAAATCTAGTAAGTAACCTTAGAAGTAATATTCGGTAATTTAATAAAATCAAGTGTTCTGCTAATCTTGTCGCTGTGAGGCTCGAGGTTATTAATAGGTCTTGGTTTGGTTTATAAGTCCTTAAACATTCCATTGTCTATGAAACCAAGATTAAAACCCGTAGTTGCTTTAGACTTTCGCGTTGTGAGGTAGATCGTCTTATATAGGCACTTTCAAGAAACTAGAGGACTGTGAGGAAATCTAGAAAACCGGTAAGCGTAACAGCCTAGGTAGTGCCACAAGAATCGCCTTGAGAGTGTTTGAGGGGATTAGTGGTGTCTTAATAGGTTTAGTATCCAAAGATCCCGGTTCCATACCACAAAATTATCGAATAGAAATCCATTCTGAGTTTAGCTTGCGTCTAGCCTAGGTAGTCTTCATCATCTCTGGTTAAAGTCTTCGTTCGAGTTCGTGTTAGTTATTTAGCTAATCTAGTTATTCGTTATTTGCATTCTTAGGATTTTTAGAAAACCCCCCCAATCAATAAACAAATAGTTTGAGTCTTAGTCTTTATAGAGTCTTAGCGTAATCCTTAGAGTCTCGTGGGTTCGATACTCGGACTTGCTTTAGCTTTACTACATTGATCGGTACACTTGCCGGTTGTGTGGTTTAGGGTTTAGATCGAGTCTTAGTTTATAAATTTAAAGCTTAGAGTGTCTAAATTAGGGTTAATTTTAGTTGTTTTTGTTAAACCACTTTGTGCACATCATTAAGCTATTTGGTTTTGTAAAAAAGGTTATCTAATTCTGATTAATTAAGTGTTTATGGTGTGTGTCGAGTGTGATATGTTTTTATTTATATTTTAAGCCCTTTTTAACACATTAGTTAAGTTTGAAATTTATAAAACACGATATTCTACTAACACTAAACACACACATAGGCAAGTGCACCCATCGTGAGCGTAGTATAGCGTTGGTAAGATACCGAGGTCGTCCAAGGACACAAGAGCTTTTAGTACTGGTTTATCCTCAACGTCTAATCAAATCAAAATTTTTAGAAAAGGTTTTAAACATGAAAAATAAAAACTAAAATGCTGAAAAAAATAAAAATAAAATAAAACAGATAGACAAGATGAATCACTTGGATCCGACTCGCCTTTAATGTAACATTTGATGATTTCTACACTTTTGCACTTTTTAAGAGATTATCTTAGTTATAGTAGTAGGCCCCTCTTTTGAAGGTGACATTACCATCAACCTAGTGGTTTGAGTCAGCAAGGATACAATCCCAAAGGGTCGGAATATTGAAAGATAATTAATTAAGTTATTAATGACTAAAGTGGTAGGCCCCTATTTTGAAGGCGACGTTACCCTCGGCTAAGTGGTTTGAGTCCGCAGGGATACAATCCCAAGTAGCCGGGTTAATGTATTAATAGTAGTTTATATATGAGTGGATTAAGGCATTCGCACCCCCGTGAATTAGGGGTTTAGAAGTGAAAAGGTTTAGGCTCAAAGGGGTTAACTAGGGGGATTTTGGGTAGGTGATAAAAAAATGAAAAATAATGGTGTTGAAAGAAAAATGGGTTAGTCCTAATGCCTCCATCATTTACTTACTTGGGTTTAAGTTGGCAAGGACTAGGAATGTATCGTCGTGGCAAGTTCTAGAGTCGTAAGAACCAAGCGGCTATTCACACAAGAAACGAAAAATGAGCATTTAGTTTAAAGATGTATGCTTGTATGCTCAATAAAGGCTAAAAACTCACTTTTTGTGGGAATGAGTTTATAATGTGATCAAGTATATATAATCAAATTTTAACTAGATTTGTCATGTCGTTTCATAATTTTGTTATGTTGGTTCTTCTTATCACGACGCTATCGGTTGTAAATTTGTAAAGATATAACCTTTTTAGAACTTGTTATTCCCAAATTAAACCAAGATAAGTAAAAAAAATGAAAAGTTTTTTTTGAAAAAAATTTGGGGTGGTTAGCAGTTCCAATAGAGTTTTGTGTAAGGCTTAATATTAGGACTTGCAAAAATTTAAGTTTTAGTATCCCCCCCCCCCCCCCACACACACATTAAATTACACATTGTCCTCAATGTGTCCCAAAAATAAGTTTTTAGGTTGATTGAATGGGTAAAAAGGTGTTTAAAAACAAAATGTTATGTTACTGGGCGTCTGGGCACGAGCTCGTGTTGGTCCGGGCACGGCCCCGTGCTCAGATTGCCAGTATCATATTTAACAGAAGGCCGGGCACGGGGGCGTGTTCAGTGAACACGACCCCGTGTCCAGTTACCTAAACTGGGCGTTTTCTGCAGAACCTCGGGCATGGGGGCGTGTTGGGCTGAGCACGTGTCACGGCCCCCGTCCCGGTGTTACCCGGTCCAGGAGCCGCGGGACAGAAACCCGTGGTATTTATTAATTGAGTTGACAGCGGAAGTTTAACAGGATCTTTTAAAACTTGAAACTGCCCAATTATTTTATTTCATAATATGGGATAAACCCCGTAATTTACAATAGATGAATTTCACAAGGAAATTCCCTGTTTTACAAAACATGTTTATTCATTTTATTGAGCCACCTCTTCAAGCTTGTAAGTGCTCCGTAGAACTTTTCCTTGATTCACAGTAGGTCACCTGAAACATGTTTTAAAAATATTTTATCAGTGTGGAAATACCGGCGAGTCACTCAAATTTGATAAAACGACTCATAGTTATGAATTACAGCATAAGAGCGATTAAAATGGCTACTATCTTATTTTTATCTGGCGCCGTGTCACACCCTGGTGACGATGGTCATACCACTATTGGGTCCTTTCACCCAAGTAGTGATGATTATCACTGTTAGGTTGATGAACCTAACCTTGAGAAATTAGTAATGTGCACAATACCTCACTTGCCAGTGATTCAAGATAATCATGACTTAATCCCTGTAATTATAACTTTGAAAATAATTTGAGGTATTGTAAAACAACTTTGATAAAAAGAGAATGACTCACATTGCAAGTTTAGACGGGCAGAGTTTAGCCTACTGATAAGCCTGATAACCTAATTTAAACAGCAATGCATACGAAACTAGGTCAGTAACTTAATACAACATTTACGATAACTCATGAGATCAAAACCCTCACGACGAATGACAAAGTATATCCCAATTACGGGCAGCACTTAAGCATCCATCGGATCAGTTTCAATCGATCGGACATTATATCGTAGCAGTGATCGAGTTATTACCCTTGATCGTAGCAGCGTTTTGCTATTGGGAATGTGATTTTCAAACATAATAAGTGTGATTTTGAAAGTTTTCTCGAGCACAGACGATCAGGCCATGCACAGGCAATTTATAGCAAAATTTAAGGTTTTACGCGGCCCGCGTAAACCTTAACTTGAATCTTACGCGGCCCGCGAGGGCCCCTATCCTACGTGTAGGGCTGGCGAGTCACGAGTAGGGTTGCCACATGTGTGACACATGGCCTGGAACACTTATCCGGTCAACATTACTTTGACGTGGCCCGCGTAAGCCTAAGCTTATGTCTTACGCAGCCCGCGTGAAAACCAAAAATCTTATTTTCTTGATTTTTCATGCACATTAGGGTTTCAGGGGTCCTGGTTTTCACTTACGGGTCGTTTAGGGACATTTTTGCAGGTCCTTACATCCTCCCCACCTTATTTAAAATCTCGTCCTCGAGATTTATTGAAATAAATGAGGATATTTTCGCTTCATCTCTGATTCCAGCTCCCAAGTGTATTCCGGTCCTCTTTTCGAATCCCACTTGACTTTGACAAGTACCGATCTTTTGTGTTTGAGAAACTTGACCTTTCTGTCTTCTATCTGGAGTGGTTTCTCTACGAACTTCAACTTGTCATTTACCTGTATGTCTTGAAGAGGGACTACTAGTGATTCGTCCGATAAGCACTTCTTGAGGTTAGATACATGAAACACATCATGTACTCTGGCTAACTCTTCTGGTAGTTGTAAGCGATAAGCAACTGGTCCTATGCGTTGAATTACTGGGAATGGTCCTATGTATCTTGGACTTAGCTTTCCTTTCTTTCCGAATCAAACTACTCCTTTCCAAGGAGAAACTTTTAAGAGTACCATGTCTACAACTTGAAATTCTAGTGGCTTGCGTCGATTGTTTGCATAACTCTTCTGGCGATCTCGAGCCGTCTTCAATCTTTCCTTGATTTGAGTGATTTTGTCAGTGGTTTCTTGCACAATTTCAGGACCTGATAATTGATTTTCTCCTATTTCTGCCCAACAGACTGGAGTTCTACACTTACGTCCGTATAGCATTTCGAACGGGGCAGCTTCGATGCTTGAATGATAACTATTGTTATAGGAGAACTCGATTAAGGGTAAATGGTCGTCCCAATTTCCGCCAAAATCTAGGACACATGCTCTAAGCATGTCTTTCAGGGTTTGGATCGTCCTTTTTCTTTGTCCGTCTGTTTGGGGATGGTAGGCTGTACTTAAATTTTAATCGTGTCCCCATGGCTTCTTGGAAACTTGTCCAGAAATGTGAAGTGAAGCGACTATCCATATCTGATACAATGGAGAGTGGGACTCCATGTAGTGATACTACTTCATCTACGTACAATTTTGCTAACCTTTCCATGCTAAAGGTTTCTTTCATAGGTAGGAAATGAGCTGATTTGGTTAATCGATCCACAATTACCCAAATCGCATCGTTACCTTTTCTAGTTTTGGGTAACTTAGTAACAAAGTCCATGGTTATTAGTTCCCATTTCTATACAGGCATTTCTAATTGTTGTAGTAGACCTGAGGGTTTCTGGTGTTCTGCCTTAACTTGCGAACAAGTTAGACACTTAGATACGTATCTAGCTATGTCCTTTTTCATTCCTATCCACCAGAAATTATTTCTTAAATCTTGGTACATCTTATTATTACCAGGATGCATGGTATACCTAGATTTATGGGCCTCCTCTAAAATTTTATTTCTTAAATCTTCTTGCTTAGGTACCCAAATCCTTTTCTTGTGGAATCTCCAGATTCCATCAATTCCTTGCTCTAATTCCTTTATTCTTCCCTCCATTCCTTCAGCATCATCCTTGATTGCTGTTTCTTGAACATTCTTCAGTTGTTCCATTAAGTCTAATTGTAAACTTAATCTAAGAGCACGGACTCGTCGTTGTTTTTCATGATACTTACGACTTAAGGCATCTGCAGCTACGTTTGCTTTTCCTTCGTGATATTGAATATCACAGTCGTAGTCACTTAGGATTTCCATCCATCTCCTTTGCCTCATGTTCAATTCTTTTTGCCCAAATATGTATTTTAAACTCTTATGATATGTATAGACTGTAAACTTACTGCCATACAGATACAAATAGTGTCTCCAAATCTTAAGGGCAAAAATTATTGCTCCCAATTCTAAGTCGTGCATCATATAGTTTTCCTCATGCTTTTCAATTGCCTTGAGGCATACACAATTACCTTCTTGCGTTGCATCAGCACACATCCTAATCCTAGTTTAGAAGCATCACAATAAAATTCAAAATCTTCTGTCCCTTCTGGTAAGGCAAGAATTGAGGCTTTTGTTAACCTTTGCTTTAAAATCTTAAAAGCCTCATCTTGTCTAGATCTCCATTCAAACTTAACTGATTTACAGGTTAGGTTAGCTTAGTTAATGGTACTGCTATCTTAGAAAAATCCTTAATAAACCGTCTATAGTATCCGGTTAACCCTAGAAAACTTCTAACTTCCATAGCTGATTGCGGGACTTTCCATTTAGTAATCGCTTCTATTTTGGAGGGATCTACGTGAATACCTTCGTGATTCACCATGTGTCCTAAAAATTGCACTTCCTGCAGCCAGAATTCCCACTTCGAGAATTTGGCGTAAAGCTTCTCCTTTCTTAACAAAGTTAAGAGTGCATGTAGGTGCTTACAATGCTCGTCCTGACTTTTTGAATAAATGAGTATATCGTCGATAAAGGCAATTACAAATTTATCCAAATACGGTTTACAGATCCTATTTATCATGTCCATAAATGCTGCAGGAGCATTTGTTAATCCAAAGGGCATGACTGTAAACTCGTAATGACCATACCTAGTTCTGAAAGCAGTTTTAGGTATGTCTTCTTCTTGTACTTTCAACTGATGGTATCCGGAGCGTAAATCTATCTTAGAAAAATATCTAGCTCCCGGAAGTTGATCGAAAAGATCATCAATCCTGGGTAATGGGTATCGATTCTTAATTGTAACCTTATTCAATTCCCTATAATCGATACACATTCGCATCGAACCATCTTTCTTTTTCACAAACAATACTGGTGCTCCCCACGGGGATGAACTAGGTTGTATAAATCCTTTGATTAATAATTCATCTAACTGCTTTTTCAGTTCTAACATTTCAGTGGGTGCTAACCGATAAGGTGCCTTAGCTATCGGTGTAGTTTCAGGAATTAGATGAATTCTAAATTCTACTTCCCTATCGGGTGGTGTCACGTCCCCCGACCCACCCTGGACGGAATCAGAAGCCGTGAACAGTCCAGCGGTACCGGTGATTATTTTAAAAACGTTGCAGCGGAACTTTCATCAGGACTGTGAGTTAGGAAAAATATCAGAGTTTAGAAACACCGGATTTTATTTATTAAATAGATGGAATAAACCCATGTTTTATAAAGGTAGCTTTAATAAGATAAATTTGTTTACATAAAACAATATTTCTTAATTTGATTTAATTAATAAAATAAGCCACTTATTGAAGCCTTTCAGTGTTGTATCCAACTCTTATTCCAATCTACTGTAATTACCTGAAAAATGTTTTGTCAGTGAAAATACTGAGTGAATTCATTCCATTTTATAAAATATATTGTTATACCTTACAGTATTAAGATTTTTATATCTTATTTATATTTACCCAACTCAATCAGTATTTGTCACATAGTGGCAGTTTCAATATGACATTAATCATATCACCTATTGGCTCACTTTTGTCCAATAGTGAATTTATCAAATAATTGTATTTTACTATTATTCAATTTATCTGGCACTAGGCGATTCCTGTGACTATAATCATATCATTGTTGATCATTCTTTCAACTAATGATTCTGGTCATATCACTGTTGATCATTCTTTCAACTAGTGATTCGATAACACTGTTGATCATTCTCTCAACTAGTGCTTTTGGTCATGTCACTGTTGATCATTCTTTCAACTAGTGACTCAGATCATATTACTGTTGATCATTCTCTCAACTAGTAATTTCTATTCATAACACTGTTGATCATTCTCTCAACTAGTGATTCCGGACTTAATTGTGTCCCGTGACATTTCTTTGTCAAATATATTACTTATGGCATAAAACCATTTAATCCAGAAAATGACATATATCATTTTATATCAAATTAAAATAACTTTATCAAATATAATATGTCAATTAAATAATTGTAATATCATTATTTAATATATTAACATGACTAAGACTAAAATATAATCTTAGTAGAATGCGTAATTTCCACTGTTATTGTAGTTATGCTAATATTGACTAAATTTCTGGCAAATAATAATGAGAATCAAATAATATATAAAACCTTTCATAGCAGCAGTTAATATAAAAACTTAATCACTGTAAGTATAACTGGTAAACATTTAGGATTCTGGAAAAAGCCTTTGTAAATATAATTGTATTACAAAAAGGTGATAAAACTGTGAGAAAATAGATTGGACTCACAAACTGTGAGAAAAGAGAAATGAACTCACATTGCAGATTTCTACGGGCAAAGCTTAGTCTACAGATAATCCTTGATATATTGCAGATATAATTTGAGCAGAGCTTAGCCTATTTCTTAGCCTTGTAACCTAGTGCACATGAACTAGGTAGTAACTAATACAGCATTTACGATAACTCACGAGATAAAACCCTCACAACGAATGACAAAGTGCAATACTTAACAATTCAGCGGATTCACAACGAATGACAGAGTATAGTCCGAGTTCGAACAACACTCAAACATTCAAGTCGAAATCACGATGAATAACAAAGTATAACCCAATTTGAGCAGCACTTAAACATCCATTGGATATTTTAATCGATCGGACATTGAATCGTAGCAGCGATCGAGTTAATACCCTGTGCAGCAGCACCCCGCTATACTAATTAGTGTTTCGTGTGTGTTAATTGAGAGTATTTGGATGATATCTCCGCGCCTGAGTTGAATTTTATCGTCGAACGAACGCACAGAAGCAAGTCCCAACTCCTGCTATTTATACACCAATTTGGCATTGCTTACGGACCGTAAGCATAAACCCTTACGGTCCGTAAGGGTCATCTTTCCGCCATAGGGTCGCCACGTGTGGAGGTAGGCTTGCTTAGTCAACACTTTCGTAAAATTTAATTTAGACAACGAGATATAAAGATAATCGTTGAGTAGGGAATGCCCCCCCGAGTTTTAGGGGCCCTGATCCTGATTCTGATTGTTCTGAAATTTGTAGGTTTTGTGCAGAATCACTTGGGTGTCTTAATTAGGGTTTCCTATTGACTAAAATAATAATATAAATAGGACTTTTAATGAGGGTTGTTACATTCTCCCCACCTTAATAAAAATCTCGTCCTCGAGATTTGGGTTACGATATTTCTTTTAGACTTATGTCATATTCTAGTCAATAAAAACAATATTAAGGTAGATGACACATAATTGATTATCAAATTTTGTGAATACTAGTTGTATCATAAGTAGAATTCAAAGGTTCAACTGAATTAGTTGAAGAAATCGTTGTCAAACGGATGAGATGAAATAATATAATTTCCAATGTGACTATTTTCAAGCCAAAAGATATATGAGCAATAGATATTTAGAATGAATGTGAAGAATTTTTTTTTAGAATCAATAAAAATTCTTTGTCAAAAGAAAACTTACTTTGATTGGCAACTGAAGAAGACTCAGAATCAACAAGCTCAAAATGAAATAGAAGCACAAAATAATTTGTCAACTATCGAACTATAACAAGAGAAAAATCAGGGTGTTGACATTTATTAAATTGCAAGGATACACCGAAATATAGTTTAGTGTATTATTGTCGTAATACATAATTGCATCAAGACTACTTTCAAATGATGAGTCAAACGAAATACATACGTGATTTTGAATAATTCGTATGCTTTTGATTAGCCCAAGCTACAAGTTTATAACGACGCCGCAAGGTGTCGTAATGATTGAAATAATTCAATAATTACGGTGACCGAACAATTTCACCGTATAATCAACTGAAAGCTTTAATGAAGTAAATTTTGGATATTCATTTCGAATAGGATTTTCAATTGATAATGAAAAGACCAAATGAATATTATAGAACTTTCGATAAATGATGAAAGAAACGTTAAGAGGTACACCGGAATATGATATGAATTTGTGTACACTTATCTTAACACATAATTGTATTAAGACTGTTTAAGATGATGAACCAACAGAAATTAAAATTCGTTCATCAGGAGTGAAAATGAGATTATCTCAAGATTCAAATTAAAGAAAATGCCACCACAAGGTGTCATAGAAATTGAAAATAGTAGCGGTGAATGAAACGAGTTTCACCATGCTTTAAATCAAATGAAGTAAATCCGAATGTTTCAAATAAATCTAGTAGGATTGAAATCGAAATACTTGAATAATGTTTTTCGATCAAAGATGATAAAACAATAAGGATTACGAAATGCTCGATTGTTGATATAAAAATCTTTAGGAGATACACTGATTTTATAGAATAAGACAACAAAGTGGATTCAATATAAATGAATAATTAAACCCATATGCAACGAGATTTAGCACAAGCTTCAAATTTTGTGAAAACGTCACCACAAGGTGATCGTGACCAAATGAATGATTCAGTGAAAGTAAAAACCAAACAATTCTGTTATAGTTTTGAATAGATGAAGTACTTGACAGAATATATTTATTTATAAACTTTTATTTGTACTAGGGTCAAATAATAACTTAACTTAGATATTATATATCAGCTATTACGTCTGGAATCATTTCTGCTTCTTGCGTAGTAAGTACGAATGCTCACGCGTTCTTCTTAGCTCCGTCTGTTGTTCTGGCCTTGTTGTCAAATGCTTTGGTTAGTTTCGGGCAGTATGGTTTAATGTGTCCTGTTTCTCCGCAATTGAAACAAACATTAGTTTTCCTTCTACACTCTTCCTCTATATGTCCGGTCATCTTGCAGAAGTTACAGTAGGATGTTTTCCTAAAACGGCATCTTCCTGAATGCTTTTTGTTACAGCTTCTGCAGATAGGTTGTTCCAGTGACGATTCAGTTCCTGTCTTCTTGTAGAATTCTTGGGAAATTTTCTGGGCTAACTCTTTCTTCTTGTTTTCTTCTCTTGTGCGGATTAGTCCATCTGTCAGCATGTTAGCTAGTTCAACTGCTTCTTCAATAGTCTGTGGTCTAGTGGCCTTAACTATGTCTCGAATTTCGCTAACTAATCCCCAAATATAACGAGAAATTAGTACAGGTTCTGGCGAATCCAGAGTTGGTGCCATTCTTGCATATTCGAAGAACGTGGTCGTATATTCACGACAATTCACATCTATCATTTTATGATTTAGGAACTTGTTAGCCATTCATTCCTTTTCATAAGGAGGACAAAATTTCCTTTCTGTCATTTCCTTGAATTTTTCCCAGTTCATGGGATAAGCCATGCCACTTCCTTTTGCCTGAAGAATTGTATTCTACCATTCTAAGGCTTCTTCTTTAAAGAGGTTAGATGCATACATCACCTTATCTTCTTCGATACATTTGCTGATTGTAGGAACAGCTTCTGTCTTTTCCAACCATCGCAGAGCAGCCGTGGCTCCTTCACTGCCGGCGAACTCAGTTGGTTTACAAGCTAGAAATTCTTTGTAGGTACACCCGAGAGTCATCGCCTTCTTTTTCTTGGGAAATGGGGTTTTGATAATATCATCATTACCTCCATTGACACTATGGCTAAAACCATCGTCACGAGTATGCTTGCTACTCACAACTTTGGTAGGTTCTACGGGATTTTTAACAGCTTTAATTATTAAAGGTAAAGCATTAGCTATTCCTTGAGCTATTAGATTTTCTATAGCATTTTTATCCAAAGGATTTTCATTATTAACATGAACTTCTGGATTATGTGGTACTTCATTCGACATCTGAATTGCAAACATTTTTACTTATTAATATCACAGAATAATTAGAACAAAACAATACTTCCAGGATATTATATGTGCATATCGACATATCTATATTCATATATAACACATATGTTAATTTGTATCAGTTTCCTAACTTTTAAATTTAGGTATTAAAAGAACACCTAAATAGCTTAAACAAGTGACTCTGATACCACCTTCTGTCACGTCCCCCGACCCACCCTGGACGGAATCGGAAGCCGTGAACAGTCCAGCGGTACCGGTGATTATTTTAAAAACGTTGCAGCGGAACTTTCATCAGGACTGTGAGTTAGGAAAAATATCAGAGTTTAGAAACACCGGATTTTATTTATTAAATAGATGGAATAAACCCAAGTTTTATAAAGGTAGCTTTAATAAGATAAATTTGTTTACATAAAACAATATTTCTTAATTTGATTTAATTAATAAAATAAGCCACTTATTGAAGCCTTTCAGTGTTGTATCCAGCTCTTATTCCAATCAACTGTAATTACCTGAAAAATGTTTGAAAAAGGTTTTGTCAGCGAAAATACTGAGTGAATTCATTCCATTTTATAAAATATATTGTTATACCTTACAGTATTAAGATTTTTATATCTTATTTATATTTACCCAACTCAATCAGTATTTGTCACATAGTGGCAGTTTCAATATGACATTAATCATATCACCTATTGGCTCACTTTTGTCCAATAGTGAATTTATCAAATAATTGTATTTTACTATTATTCAATTTATCTGGCACTAGGCGATTCCTGTGACTATAATCATATCATTGTTGATCATTCTTTCAACTAATGATTCTGGTCATATCACTGTTGATCATTCTTTCAACTAGTGATTCGATAACACTGTTGATCATTCTCTCAACTAGTGCTTTTGGTCATGTCACTGTTGATCATTCTTTCAACTAGTGACTCAGATCATATTACTGTTGATCATTCTCTCAACTAGTAATTTCTATTCATAACACTGTTGATCATTCTCTCAACTAGTGTCTTTGGACATGTCACTGTTGATCATTCTCTTAACTAGTGATTCCGGACTTAATTGTGTCCCGTGACATTTCTTTGTCAAATATATTACTTATGGCATAAAACCATTTAATCCAGAAAATGACATATATCATTTTATATCAAATTAAAATAACTTTATCAAATATAATATGTCAATTAAATAATTGTAATATCATTATTTAATATATTAACATGACTAAGACTAAAATATAATCTTAGTAGAATGCATAATTTCCACTGTTATTGTAGTTATGCTAATATTGACTAACTTTCTGGCAAATAATAATGAGAATCAAATAATATATAAAACCTTTCATAGCAGCAGTTAATATAAAAACTTAATCCCTGTAAGTATAACTGGTAAACATTTAGGATTCTGGAAAAAGCCTTTGTAAATATAATTGTATTACAAAAAGGTGATAAAACTGTGAGAAAATAGATTGGACTCACAAACTGTGAGAAAAGAGAAATGAACTCACATTGCAGATTTCTACGGGCAAAGCTTAGTCTACAGATAATCCTTGATATATTGCAGATATAATTTGAGCAGAGCTTAGCCTATTTCTTAGCCTTGTAACCTAGTGCACATGAACTAGGTAGTAACTAATACAGCATTTACGATAACTCACGAGATAAAACCCTCACAACAAATGACAAAGTGCAATACTTAACAATTCAGCAGATTCACAACGAATGACAGAGTATAGTCCGAGTTCGAACAGCACTCAAACATTCAAGTCGAAATCACGATGAATAACAAAGTATAACCCAATTTGAGCAGCACTTAAACATCCATTGGATAGTTTAATCAATCGGACATTGAATCGTAGCAGCGATCGAGTTAATACCCTATGCAGCAGCACCCCGCTATACTAATTAGTGTTTCGTGTGTGTTAATTGAGAGTATTTGGATGATATCTCCGCGCCTGAGTTGAATTTTATCGTTGAACGAACGCACAGAAGCAAGTCCCAACTCCTGCTATTTATACACCAATTTGGCATTGCTTACGGACCGTAAGCATAAACCCTTACGGTCCGTAAGGGTCATCTTTCCGCCATAGGGTCGCCACGTGTGGAGGTAGGCTTGCTGAGTCAACACTTTCGTAAAATTTAATTTAGATAACGAGATATAAAGATAATCGTTTAGTAGGGAATGCCCCCCCTGAGTTTTAGGGGCCCTGATCCTGATTCTGATTGTTCTGAAATTTGTAGGTTTTGTGCAGAATCACTTGGGTGTCTTAATTAGGGTTTCCTATTGACTAAAATAATAATATAAATAGGACTTTTAATGAGGGTTGTTACAGGTGGTAATCCAGGTAGTTCTTCTGGGAATACTTCAGGGTATTCTGATACTACTGGAATTTCCTTAAGTTCCTTACCTTTAGTGTTAATGATTACCGAAATCATATACACTATTCCTTGTTTTCTTGAATAACTGGCCATTTTCATCACAGAAATGAACTTCATTGGCTTACGTGGCTTATCTCCTGTAATCACCACTATTTCTCCTGTAGGTGTATGAATTTCTATGGAATTCTTATCACAGAGGATTCGAGCATGGTTGGCTACTAACCAATCCATTGCTAACACAACATCGAATCCAGCTAAATTCATAGGTAACAGGTTTGCAGAAAATTTATGGCCTAAGAGTTCTATCTTTCCTTCTTGCAAAACCTTATCTTTGTTAACAGAATTCCCATCTGCTGTTTCTACCGTAAAAATTTGTCTAAGATTGGTTAAGGGTAGGTTAAGAGCTTGGAAGAATGATGTATTTATAAAACTTTGGTTTGCACCAGATTCAAATAATACTTTTACATAAACATCGTGAACTAGGAACGTACCAGCAATCACATCAGGGATTAGCTCTGCTTCCTGGGTAGTCAACTGGAAGGCTCTTGCGTTTTTCTTGGTAGTTCCTTCTGCAGGTTTGGCTTTGTTATCAGCTGGTTTGATCAATTTAGGGCATTCTGGTCTAAAATGTCCAGCTTCTCCACAGTTGAAGCAGATTGTGGATTTCTTCTTTCTGCAGTCTTCTTCTTGATGCCCTGGATTTTTGCAGAAATTGCAATACCCTTTGCATCTTCCAAAATGCTTTCTTTTACAGGTACTGCAAAATGGAGCAGTGGAAGATTTCCCGGTTCCCTTTTTCTTGAAGTTACTATTAATACCCACACGGAATCTTTGGGTAATCTTTTGGGCCACTTCCTTCTTTCTATTTTCTTCTCGCGTACGCACCAGTCCGTCTGTCAAAGTGTTGGCTAATTCCACTACATCGTCAATTGTGCGAGGTCTCCAGCTTTAATGATATCACAGATTTCGCCAATCAAACCCCAAATATAGCGAGAAATAACTACCGGTTCTGGCGAAGCCAGGGTTGGTACCACTCTTGCATACTCGAAGAATGTCGAAGTATACCCTCGACAGTCTACATCCACCATCCGGTGGTTCAGGAACTTATTTGTCATTTGTTCCATTTCATATCCGGGACATAATTTTCTTTCCACTAGACTCTTAAATTATGCCCAATTCATGGCATACGCCACATCACTTCCCTTAGCTTGTAGTACGGTGTTCCACCGTTCGAGAGCCCCTTCTTTAAAAAGATGCGACACATACATGACCTTGTCTTTCTCGGCACATTTACTTATTTTAATTACTGCTTCGGTTTTCTCTAACCAACGCAGTGCAGCAGTTGCCCCTTCATTACCTGCAAATTCAACTGGTTTACAGGAAAGAAATTCCTTGTTAGTGCAACCAGGCGTTGCAGCTTTCATTCTCTTAAGAAATGCGGCTTGCATCCCATCATTATCATCATCATCATCATCATCATCATCATTATTATTA
The DNA here is from genome assembly GCA_030545235.1 of Helianthus tuberosus. Taxonomy (NCBI): domain Eukaryota; kingdom Viridiplantae; phylum Streptophyta; class Magnoliopsida; order Asterales; family Asteraceae; genus Helianthus; species Helianthus tuberosus. The sequence continues at coordinate 100,309,412 of CM060389.1, forward strand.
TTATTATTATTATTATTATTATTATTGTTGTTGTTGTTGTTGCCGCCTCCATTTACACTATTACTGAAATTGTCGTCGCGGTTACGTTTGCTGGGAATAATTGGTTGAGGTTCAACTGGATTTCGGGCAGCAACAAGGATTGCTGGAATAGCATTGGCTATTCCTTTAGCAACAATGTTTTCTATATCTTGTCTATTAAGAAAGTGATCCTCATTGTTTTGCTCAGATTGATTAACTTCATTAACTGGCTCATTGACAGCGTGTTCTATCTGATAATTATCAATATATATAAATGTGAATTATTGGCACAAAATAAATAATAATCAGTCACAATAACTAATCACATATAATCAGGTTAACACATATAGCCAAAATTGTCGACTTTGCGACGTTGATCTTTTTATATATTATTAATAGGCATCCATACACACCAGTTATATTACAAAAGTTTTATTTTAAGTTATTTTACATGATTATATTTTTATTATTTATTATTATTTTATTATTATTAAACACATAAGCACACAACCACATACGATCCCCGTCAGGTGGCACTTCAGAAGCGACGTTCCCTCTCGTTGTATTTCCATGATATCCTCTCCCCCACTTCCCGGATTCTGTTTCCTGCGTCCACCAGCTCCTCACCATAATGGCGGAGTTCAGCCTGGTTTTCAGTGCTCATAGGTGGGTTTGGTGCAGGTTCTGGGTCAAACTGGGGGAAAAAGGTATTAGGGTTATTCAAGAGGTTCTGAAATTACCAATCACTTGTCCACCATTCCTCCAGCTCTCCGGGTAGAAGTTGGTGGTTGACAATGGGATCTAGGATAGCAGGTTCCAAATTAACTGGTAGTTGTGATTCAATTGGGTAATGGAAGATGTCTTCATTGGCAGGTCCAATGAGGTCACAATTTGCCAGTTTACGATCCAACTCTTCCCATGGTGGCATTTTTTGGGCTTGCCCTGAACTTTCCCCGATCTCCTTTCCTTTGCCTTTATCCCTGGGATCCTCAGTCTTTTTAACCCTCTGTGCGGCTGGCTTCTTCCTCCGGCTGCGTCTCCAGCCTATGATCCTCCTTCTTTTCTTCGTCTTGGGTTTCTCCTGGGCTTGAGTGTCACACCCCGACCGCGTAAAACAACAAACCACGGCGGAAACATCGGGGAGTCGTGTGGCAGAATTATTGTTTCAAAACACATGATAATTAAAGTTAAGTTTTACAAGCATAAATTATTACATTGTCTTAGTTCAAACAAAACACACAACATAAAAGACGATAACTTTCTTGATTTTAGATTGCTAAGGCCCACGTTGCCCTAAGTGTAGCTTGCTCACATCAAACATTCGCTCCTGAAACATATGTGAAAGTAAATAGGCCAGCATAAAAATGCCTGTGAGTAACATAGGTTTAGTGTTGAAGATTCATGACTTTGAATGTTAAAAGAAATGTTTAACGAAAAGTAGTCATGAACCTTATAAAATATTTTCTTTTATAAAATCATATGAAAATCAAATGATATAAAAGAATGATGTATGGTTAAGTAAATAACCAAATGAAAATAATATCTATAAAATATGTTATGTCTTGTCTTTGCTGAAGTGGTTTAGATAACTCCCCGATATGCAATACAATAAAAGCATATATATATATAGGATGTACCAGTGGTGTATCCACCATGCTTTTATCATATTACATACGTCTCGTTACTTAAATCACTTATTAATGACCATGAAATAATGTCTTGTTTAAATGTCAATGTCCAATGTCAAATGTCAAATGTTCAGTATAAACCATGTCTTGTATGGCGAATAAATAGTATTTACTCAAGCCAAATGCATAGTGTCATGTATAAACAAATGTCTTATGTAATCAAAATGTCATGTACAAAACAAAGTCTTTGAATAAACAAAAAATTTAAAACAAAAGTTATGTTTTGAAAGCCATTGCTTTTATTGATATGAACATTTATGTGGTTTGTCTATCGCATACACTCAAGCCTTGAGACTGTCGGATAAACCCTTATCAGGATCAAGGTTTATCAAAAAAATGTATTCGGATTCTGTCATTCCCCTTCCGAAATACCTAGAAAGCGGGAACGGGATTTGTCAAGTCCTATAGCGCTATTACATACTACCGAGCGGCGTGATCAATGTTAAAGAATGTACTACTCCGTTAAACATACCAAATGTCTTTTTCAATGTAAGCATGTCATGAAAATGTCTTTGTAAAACCATGTAATAGGCATACTAAGTCAATATGCCAATAAAATATCTTTGAAACCAAATGTTAGGTATACTAAGTCAATATACCATAAAAATATCTTTGAAATAATGTATTATATGTAATAAAACATGTATAATGTCATGAAAACGAAAAGTAAAGTTATGCACATAAGTTTCACCCCAAAACATTTGAAAACGTAAAATAGGGGAACTATGTACTCACCTTTGGGTGCATTTTTATATGTTAACACAATCCCTCAAATTGTTTATTCGTCCTAAATTAAATAAGAACGGTTTAATAATCAAAACCCCACAAAATACATAAGTTTCTCCGATACTTAGAATTTTCACACAACTTCGAGATCTTCTCGAAAAGTTATTATTTTTTATTATGTTGGTGTGAATATATATATATATATATATATATAAGTTAATATATATTTTAAAAACTTTGCGACTTGAACGATTTTATTGGTGACCCTCATCATGTTATAAGCAATATATCTACGATTTGCGCGTCGTAATATATATACTTATTGTGACATAAAATAAATATCGTAATACACATAATCTTGTCAAGTATTAACATTTCATCATACACATACTATAAAACACATAACACATTGTAACACATAAAATTTACCCATGAACAACCCATTATAGTGTATGTTGAAAAACACGTATTTTAGCGATTCGGTAACGTTTTTGGGCGCCGGAAGTCACGTATGACTAACCAAAAACCAAGTAAACTTAATATAAGTTAAAATAGTTATTTTTATATCAAAAATATCAGTTTACTTACTGATCTAAAACAGTTTTATAAAAATCCTCCGAAAAGCCGATTTTTAACCGTTTTACCGCATAGTTTTGCATCAAACATTACCCTAACCATCCCATATCGTAACGACTGGATATTTTAATATAACCCATGTTATTTACTGAATAAAATAGTGGTTATACTCATGATAGTTCAGGTCTCACATAAAGCACATAAATCATGCAAATTTCATATATTTTACCACTTTCTAAGCTATATGTACAACATGCAAAGCTATCAAACCTATGAAAAAGTTTCATGCCATTATAATATACCAAATAATATTATTTTTAGTGTTTATAATCTGTTCTAAAACATTTTTGTCAGACAATCATTTTTTATCATTTCTTGAGCTTTAAATCAACATGTATTCTCATGTACAAGTGTCTAAAGCACACTATCATGTCATCATACTTTCATATGAATTTAAATGCATCAAACATGTAATTTATTCATGTTTACTTACTAATTTAATTGAACATTCATCATATCATACACAAATCATCAAACACTTGCATTTTAACTATCATTCAAGAACAAGCAACAACAAAAAAAATTCTCAAATATGTCTAATAAATTTTTGGCCATTTACATGTCAAAATACTAACATTATTTCAAATTATAACTCATGATTCAATCATTCCTTTATATCTCTAACATATTTGCACATAATCTTGTTCATGCAAGCAAACATCCTAAACAAGTATTTATCAACAATCAACTCAAACTCAAATCTCATACACACACATATATATGTACGGTTATATACACACATATATATACTACCATTTTTATTTTGTATCAAGACCCATTTCTTTTTAGATTTCAAGTTTGTGAAAAATTCCAAGATTCAAGAGAAACTTCCCATCATCAAGAACAACCAAGAATCAAGTGTATGATTTAAACATAAATTTTATACCTTCAAGATTCAAGTGAGTTTTTGATGAGATTTTGATGATATGGAGCTTGAAAGCACCTTGGAAACTCCCTTGGATCTTCACACCAACTTGAAACTAGCTTGGAATGGAGCTTAATCTTGAAGAACAAATTTGAAAAAAAGGAAATGGAGATGGTGATGGTGATGGTGTGGACGGTTATGGAGGAGAGAGAGAGGAGATTTGTTGAGTGAAGTTGTGATCTTGAAGATTATATAAAGGTATGAAAGATTTGTAAAGATTGTATGTATAAAAAAAACAACAAGTGGCAAGGATGAGGAGAGAAGTGGCAATCTTATTATGTGCATATGACAACACACAACTATATATACATCCATACATATATTTAATATGTGTAGGTTATAAACAGGTATTTAACTGGATACCGGGTATTTTATCTAGCGTTTAAATCCCGGGTTATGGCGTTCTAAATTATTTTTATTATTCTATAAAAATAAACTCGCCAAAATATTACTGAAATAAATTTCAGTTGCCGAGACTGGCTGCGTTGTCCGCGTTTTGCAATAGAAACACTGTGTTACGCAGTAACACGCGGTACGCGCTTAAACTAAAAAAATAAAGTTTTTAAGCGTTTTAATTTATTTTTCAACACGAACATGATTAAAAATAAAATTTTAATCATAACATAATATTTTCAGGATTTAAATATTATCCGGGCGGTCACCAACGTTCGTTTCGCAGTTTTGTCGCAATTAGTTCTAAAGTTCGAACAAACATGTTTTTGCCATACCGAATCCTTCGAAACTTATTTCTAAGTTATGTAAAGGGTATTTAGGGTATGTTTGGCGTATGTTATTGTTCCGGAGTGTACGTCACGTTAAACTGATTACGTTTACGTAACGGTTTATGATTTCACTTCCATAACCTGTTTGAGAGTTCGGAATTGAACAATGATTGAAAATGTACTAATGTCACAAATAATTAAACAAATATTGAAATTAAAACACCATATTTTATTAAATACAAAGTTGTTCGGAACAGTACAAGGGTTAAAATACACAGATGTCACAGTCTCCCTTACTTTTGGAAATTTCGTCCCGAAATTTAATTAGAGGAAACTTGTGGGAAAAGGTGTGGATATTTCGCCTTCATTTGATCCTCTCGTTCCCAAGTAAACTCTGGGCCACATTTGGATTCCCAGTGAACTTTGACTATCCATATGCGCTTGCGCTTGAGCTTCTTGACTTGCTGGTCCAATATTTCCATAGGTTTCTCGACGAAGTGCATCGTGTTGTTGACACGAATTTCATCAAGGGGGATGTGGAGGTTTTCATCAGCCAAACACTTTTTCAGATTGGACACGTGGAAAGTTGGATGAACATTTCCAAGTTCAGGAGGCAGCTTAAGTCTGTAGGTAACTTTTCCGATTCTTTCAATGATCTTGAATGGTCCAACATATCGTGGTGCAAGTTTTCCTTTCTTCCCAAATCTGATTACACCTTTCCAAGGAGATACCTTGAGTAGGACGAGATCACCAACTTGGAATTCCAAAGGCTTGCGTCGTCTATCCGCGTAACTCTTTTGACGGCTTCTAGCTGTTAAGAGGTTGTCGTGAATTTTCTTGACTTTGTCTGTAGTCTCTAGAATGAGTTCAGGTCCAGTGAGCTGAGCTTCACCAATCTCATTCCAGCAGACCGGTGAACGACATTTTCGACCGTATAAAGCTTCGAAAGGAGCCATGTTGATGCTGGAGTGATAACTATTATTGTAGGAGAATTCGATCAATGGAAGATGCGAATCCCAACTACCACCAAAATTGATCACACAAGCTCTAAGCATATCCTCCAATGTCTGGATTGTTCTTTCAGATTTTCCATCCGTTTGAGGATGATAAGCTGTGCTCAAATTGAGTTGGGTTCCCATAGCAGATTGCATGGTTCTCCAAAAGTGAGATGAGAATCTAGCATCTCGGTCTGATATGATGTTCAAAGGAACACCATGTCGGGATACAATTTCATCTACATAGATCTTGGCAAGCTTTTCAGCAGAGAAATCCTCACGGATTGGCAAGAAGTGCGCTGATTTTATCAAACGATCAACTACTACCCAAATGGCACCATGACCTCTATTAGTGCGCGGTAGTTTGGTAATGAGATCCATAGAAATGTTTTCCCATTTCCAAACCGGAATCTCTGGCTGTTCCGTTAATCCAGAGGGATGTTGATGTTCTGCCTTAACCTTCAGACAAGTAAGGCATTTTGATACGTATAAGGCAATGTATTTCTTCATTTCTGGCCACCAGTACTGGGTTCAAAGGTCCATATACATTTTGTCTGCACCAGGATGAATAGAATAACGAGACTTATGAGCTTCATCCATAAGCAAGGTACGAAGATAGTCTATACTTGGGACCCACAAACTGCCCATGAAATAAAATATCCCAAAGTTTCTCAATTCAAGCTCAGGTTTAATGTGACACGGTAATTCTTTACCCATCAAGCCTTGTGTAACACAAGTATGTTAAGCTTGAAAGATGCGGGTTTGAATATCAGATCGAACTCGAACACAATGAAGCTTGACTCTTTCTTTTCGACTTAGCGCATCGGCTACGACATTCGCCTTACCAGGATGGTAGCGAATCTCGCAGCCGTAGTCGTTTAGAAGTTCCACCCAACGTCGTTGTCTCATGTTTAGTTCTTTCTGATTGAAGATGTTTTGGAGACTTTTGTGGTATGTGAAAACCACACATCTTGTTCCATAAAGGTAGTGTCTCCAAATCTTTAGAGCAAAAACCACAGCACCTAACTCAAGATCATGATTCGTGTAGTTTTTCTCATGGATTTTCAATTGTCTTGACGCGTAGGCTATGACTTTGTTCCTTTGCATAAGAACACAACCAAGACCTAGATTTGATGCGTCACAATATACGACAAAGTCGTCGTTTCCCTCAGGTAATGACAACACAGGAGCGTCGCAGAGTTTATGTTTCAAGGTCTGAAAAGCTTCTTCTTGTTTGGGTCCCCACTCAAAAGGTTTATTCTTTTGAGTTAAGGTTGTGAGAGGAACCGAAATCTTGGAGAAGTTTGCAATAAAGTGGCGGTAATAACCCGCGAGACCCAGAAATGAACGAACCTCGGTAGGAGTAGTTGGTGTATTCCAATCCTTAATCGCACTGATTTTGGCGGGATCTACGTGTATACCTTGTTCGTTAACAATATGTCTCAAAAATTGAACTTCCCTAAGCCAAAATTCACACTTGGAGAATTTAGCGAAAAGTTGTTCCTTCCTTAGGAGTTCCATTATTAGATGGAGATGTTGTTCGTGGTCAGCTCGTGTCTTGGAATAAATCAAGATGTCATCAATGAAGACGATGATGAACTTATCTAAATAAGGCTTACAAACTCTGTTCATTAAGTCCATGAAGACGGCAGGAGCATTCGTTAAACCGAAAGGCATAACAGTAAACTCATAGTGGCCGTGTCGTGTGCGGAAAGCAGTCTTGGGAATATCTTCTTCGGATACGCGAAGCTGATGACACCCAGAACGTAGATCAATCTTCGAAAAGCAGGTAGCACCCCGAAGCTGATCAAAGAGATCATCAATGCGAGGCAGGGGATATCGATTTTTGATGGTGAGTTTGTTAAGCTCACGGTAATCGATACACATCCGGAATGATCCATCCTTCTTCTTTACAACTAGGACAAGCGCGCCCCAAGGGGAAAAGCTCGGATGAATAAATCCTTTGTCTGATAACTCCTGCAGCTGCTTCGACAACTCTTGCATCTCAGACGGTGCAAGACGGTATGGAGATTTAGCAAACGGGTTAGCACCAGGTACAAGGTCAATACGGAACTCGATTTGACGTGCTGGGGGTAAACTAGGTAAGTCTTCAGGAAAAACCTCAGGATAATCCCGAATGACGGGGATGTCTTGAACAGTTTTACCCTTGTCTTTCTCCTCTACGACACGTGCCAAGAATGCCAGATAATTATTTCTTAGGTATCTCTGGGCTTGGGTGCTTGTGTTAGTGCACTATGTCTATTGACTGCGTCTTGTATCATGTAATAGGATAATATAGCTTGAAAGTGATGATTTAGCTTGAAAGTGTCACATGTCATTTCAAGGGAAATCATGATTTAGCTTGAACTTGTTCAAGGGAAATCATGATTTAGCTTGAACAGCTTCAAGCTAAACCTCAACACTATATATAGTCTTCAAGCTAAATCATGAAAAGCTGGAAACACATTTACACATTTGAGATTTGGAGAGCTCTAGTTCTAGAGAGAGAAACTAGAGAGAGAAAGTTGTCAAGTGATTCAAGGTTCTTTGTACGTTTCAGATATATCAATAGAATCACGTTTATATTACATCTTGTGTGTTTCGGTCTCGATAGTTCACGGATTCCGCACGTAGAACTTTCGTTTCGCAATCGTATTGGAGTCAAACCGGTCCTAACAAGTGGTATCAGAGCAGGAGTTCGATTGCTTTGATCAAACAACAAGATTCGTACCAGATTTCAACGTTTTCAGATCTGAATCGCAACTTTTCTTCTTCATCTACTCATTTCTTTCACGTTTTTGATGGATTTTCGACAAATTGAACGAGATTTAATGGTCCGAATTGGATGATTTTCTAGTATATCGTGCGAAAATAGTTGTTAAACAACCCTACCAAATTTCAGATCAAAACTCCAAGTCGTTTAGGAGAAATCTGAGTTTTTGTGTCCAAGTTCGTAACTTTCAGCTGGATTTCGCTTGAATCAGATGTTTTGGTCTTGATTTCGCTTGAAAATATTGATTGTTTGAAGCGAAATAGTTAATTTCGCTTGAAAATCCTTATTTCAGCAAGATTTCGCTTGAACAGAATCACATCTGATTTCGCTTCAAGTAATAGTATATGATTTCGCTTCAAGACATAGTCATTGATTTCACTTCAAGTCAGAATAGTTGATTTCGCTTCAGGACATCAGTCATTGATTTCGCTTCAAGTCAGAATAATTGATTTCGCTTCAAATTGATTAACACTTGATTTCGCTTGAAAGTTGTTGGTCAAGAGATTTCGCTTGAAGTCTGATTTCAATTCAACTTGGGATTTCGCTTGAGTTTGCTATTTTGCTTGAAAAGTGAAATTTCGTGTCGAGAATATTTCACGGATACCGAGTGTCAGTCTATTTTCAGTTGTTTAATATTGTTTGAACTAATTGTGTTTATTTGTTTGTTTGCAGGTGATTCAAGGTGATTCAAGGTTTGCATAATGGCTGAGGAATTCTTCAACACGTTTTACAACGCGTTCGCAACCGAATCGTCTGAGGCTACAAATATTACACCAAAAACCATTTCTAAAGTGCTAAATGAAAATATCAAGAATGATAACTTTTACGGAACTCATTCAAAGCCACCAACTCTTGATAGTATTGATGATTATACATGGTGGAAGGAACGCTTCATCAACTGGGCGAAAGCGTATGCTCATGAAAGTTGGTTTTGTCTGGAGTATGGGTATGAAAAACCAAAAGATGATAAAGGCGAAGATCTTGTATTCAAGAAGTTTACTAGAGAAGATAAAGCTGAATTTGGAGCTGAACAGAGAATGATAGCATTGATCCAGTCCGCAATCAGAAACGATATCTTTGCTTTACTAACTCATGACGGGTCATCTAAGTCTGTCTGGGAAGCTTTACGTGTTAAAGCTGAGGGGGGTAAACAGATTAAAAAGAACAAAATCGCTTTATTAAAGAAAGAATTTGATCTGTTTGATAACATAAAAGGAGAGTCGGTGAGACAAATGATTGAGAGATTCTGTCATCTAAAAATTGAATTGGAAAGATTAGAGATAAACAAAACAAGAGAGGAACTTATAGATAAAGTGATTGAAGCGTTACCACGAGCTGATCAGTGGCAAACGTTTGTTTTTATTTTGAAAAATGATGCTGTGTATGATAATATTACTCTTGATGCTTTGTTTGAAAAGATTGAAAGTCATGATCTGGAGTTGCAGAAGCAAAACAAGATGACTGATTCTTCACATCAACAGAATGTTGGCTTGTACTACAAAAGCAGTGTGCTTTCTGACAAAGGCGTTGGTTCACCTAAAACAGCATTCAGTGGTGAAAAGATGAAAGAACCACAAACAACATCAACAAGTCATCATTCTGGATATCATTCATCTTCATCTTCAAAGACAAATTCTGATGATTCTGAAGAAATTCTGTGCAACATTGCTCTTAAACTGAAGAATTCTCCTGCAATGAGCATCAATGCAGCAAAGCAGCAAATGAGTTTTCTTGCATCTGTTTTGGAGTCATATGAAGGTCTAGTAGCTGGCAAAATTGGAAACTCTGAATTGACCAAAGAAGACTACGACCAGATTGATCCGGAAGAGATGGAGCTCATTGACATCCGTTGGTGTTTAGCTAGTTGTATTCGAAGAGCTCAGAGGTATATGGAGATTACTGGAAAACAATCGCTTGGAGGTGCTTCAACAAAGCTTGGATTCGACAAATCTAAAGTGACTTGCTTCAAATGCAAGCAAAAGGGTCATTTCAAAAGAGAATGCAGAAATTCTGAAGTTGGTGAAGGAAGTGAACGTCCTTTCAACGATGATTATTATCGAAAGGCGATCTACCATCGAAGCAGAGAAGAACCAAAGTTGATTGAAGATAAGCCGAGAGAAAAATCAAGAGCTTATGCTGTAATTTACGAGGATGAAGGATATGATTGGAGTGAGGTTCTTCCAATAGATGACATTGTTGATGAAAAGTTCAAAGCTAAAGCCAAACAGGAAGAATTAAGTAAACATTATGCTCTTGTTGCTGAGATTCAAGATGAAAACAAAGACAAAGACATTGCTGAAGTCATTGAAGAAAAAGTTGAGATCAAAGAGAAAACTCGGGAAGAGATCTTAAGTGAGAAGACTTACAGAGAAAGAAACGTTGTTTTAAACAGAATGGATGATATGCAAGAGGAGTATGAGATGGCTGTTGGTAGCAAACGATGGGATAAAAAGAGAGAATGTTACTATAACAGAGAAGGAGAACCGGTTGTTCCCAGGAAAGACATAATCTTCGATGATGTTCTTCTTGCTGTCCCGTTGAGAGCTGAATACTATAGAAGAGTATTGAAAGATGACAAATATGCTAAGCAATATGAAAAGGATATCAGATATGCCATGTTATCGTGTCTGAGAAAAAGGGATGAAGAGAGAATGAAGAAGAATGTTGAAGAAATGGTGAACAATCTGAAGAAAGCTGCTGAAGAGGTTAAAGCAGAAACTGTTAAAGCAGAAACTGTTGAAGTTGAAGCTGTGAAGGAAATCAAAAGTGAAGAAGTTGTTGTGAATGAAGAGGTTGAGAAAGCTGTTACCGAAGAACAGCAGATTGAAGAAGAGGTGAAGAAAGAAGAAAAAGAAGAAAAGAATGAGAATTTGAAAGTTGGTGATGCTGGTGATGAAGTTAGTGTTGAAAAGAAGCAAGATGATGCTGATCTGAAGCAGACAGAGATTGCTGAAAACACCGAAGTGCCAATCACTGAGGTAAATTCTGATTCTAAAAACTTAAAACAGGTTGATCAGTGCAAGAAATGCATGGAACCGTGCACAACTTGTATTGAAAAAGATGAGCAATTTAGAACAAGAAATCTTGAATTCACTAAAATTGAAAAGATTTTCAAAGAAAAATGCAAAGAAATGCTAGAAAAAGAAAAGGTTTTTAAAGAAAATGATGAAAAACTTTCAGAAAAATGTAACAAATTAGAGAAAGAAAATGAAGTGTTGAAAGAAAATGTTTTGAAAATGACACATGAATGTGAACAAAAAGAAATTGGTTGTCAAGAAATGAAGAAAGATTATGACTCAATGAAATTAGCATATGATATTATGAAAGAGTCATACGACAAAGTGAAAGATGAAATGAAATATGCTCAATCAAGAATGAATTATATGTCTGAAACAACTAAAGAGCTTAAACGAATGTATTCTATAAAACAAGATGTTGTTAATTCCTATATTGAGGATGTTGCTAAGCTAAAGCGACAGATTGCTGATTTAGAACAGGATAACAACAAGTTAAAGAGTTACCACGTGTCGTCATATGTGCTTGAACGAATTTTCAATATAAAACCGGGTGAAGGTGAGTCTGAGCAGAACAAGAAAGGTATTGGCTCAGAGTTTCATCAAGTTCCACCACCAGGAAAATTTGCATTTTATGATGAGGAAAATGTCGAAAAAGCTTTCAACATGGTAGATCAATTACCAGACAACATTGACATAACCTATTCCAAATCTGATGATTCTCATGATTCAGAGGTGGTAGGTAAAGTCGTTGAAAGTGTGTTGAAAGAAGAGTCGGTTGATACAGGTAAATCTGAATCACAGGATGAAGATGAAGGAAATATTTATGATGGTTATCTGAAAAACACAAAATCCGAGAAAAATTTGAATGATGATTCAAAAGGATTGGTTTATACCATGATTGGATCGGACAAATTATTCTTAGATGTTGTATTCCCGATTCAGAATGTGATTTCAGAAAAGGTTGACAAAGTTTTTAAAATGGTAGAGATTGAGAAGTCTGAGATTTCAAAGTTTGTCGGTAATAGTCATAGAGGTTCGTATAACAAACCTGGTTTCAAAAAGAAGAACATGAAGGCTGGGTTGGGTTATAAGAAGAAACAACATCGAAACAAAAATGAAATGCCGAATTTTCAGGCAAAAATGAGTTTTGTTCAAGGAGGCAGTTTAGAAAAAGAAAAAGAACTCAAAATGAGACAGTCTAATGATGAATTCTTTGCTAAAAAGAAAAAGCAACAACCACAGGTCAAAGATGTGTCCATGAGAACCTGTTTCAAATGTGATCAAAAAGGACATCTTGCACGCAAGTGTCCTAATCCAAAACCTGTGGATGTTGACAAAAAGAAGATTGATGCTGAGAAACAAAAATCTGAGAATGTGAGACAAAGGTCAACCAGATTTGACTCAAAACAAACTTGGAGGTATAACACAAACAAGTTTGCTTCGAATCAAAACTGGAAATCAGACTCAAACAGGTTCGATTCAAGTCAGACCTGGAATTCTCACACACCCAGATTCAGAACAACACAAAGTTGGAAAACAACAGTTGATATGACAAAACCTCAAGAGTTTTGGAAACCAAAAATTGTTGTTCAAAATCAAAGTGTTCAAAAAGATTCACATTTTTACAAACGAGGAACACCAAAAGGTCAAACATGGAGTGTTAAGAAACATGTTGATTTGGTAAAAGATGAGAAAGTTGAAGTTAAAATTGAGAAAGTTTTTGTGAAAAATGACAAAGAATTTCCAGCATTGAATGAAAATTTTTGTGTTGAAATGCCTAAGGTTCAACAGACCTGGGCTAAATTGTTCAAGTAATTCAGTTAGCTGAATGTGCAGGTGCTCATGGAATTCAAAGATTGTGAAATTGGAGATTGGAGCAGCCTGGCACAACGAGGAGAGGAGGCTGCTGGATCCTGTGTTGGTTGAAACAGGAAGTTTATATGTTTTTCTGTAAATAAATAAACAATATTTCAAAAACCCTAAAAATTGAAAAATTTGAAAAAAACCAAAAATATGTTTTTTTAATTTTTGTCAAATATTCAAAAATACAAAAATATGTGTTGATTGAATATGCCGAAACCTTCACGGCTGAACAAACATGATTACTTTGATCAGATTGAAAAACGGTTTTCAAACTGTTAAGATCAATGGGTTGTAAATCATGGGGGTACGTTATATTTTCTGCAAATCAGAGTGCTTGAAGCAGAAAATGGATGGCGAGACAAAGCTATCAGTGTTGGTTGTCAAATTTTCTTTATATGATTTTGCATTTTAGGGGGAGTATTGTTGTTAGAAAATACAAAAACATTTGAAAATTTGAAAAAGTAAAAAACATGATAAAATTAAAAAATTTGAGTTTTTGCGTAAAAAGAGGAAATGATAGTACATCAGTAGACAGTTACAGTGTGCTAAAGATATGGAAAGTTTAAATGTGTTAAACGATCTCACCGTGGATGTGTCGGTAGATTTTTATACATTTAGTAAACTTTTTCGGGATATAAACCTAAATTCAAACTTACTTATTTTGTGGGGAACACTACTTGGATATATAGGTAACCCCTGAAATCTTGTTTGAAAGGTCTCTTAATCTGATATACTAGGTCTTTATACTCTATGATATCTGGGGTATTATTCTGGGACTTCTGCTGAACGGTAGTTCTGACCTAGTCCCTGGCTAATACTTGCTTAAATGCTTGAAACACAGCATTAAACCCTCAGCATGCTGAAACATTTAAATTGATATATGCTGCTGTTGTAAGCAAAAAGATCCTCTAAAGGGGACATACCTTTAAAGTCGAAGCTGATATCTCTCTGCGTATACGGAAGTATCGATCTGAGATCCCTTGGCCCTCGCATACCTAATTTATATACAGATATCATTGTAGTATACTCACCTGTAAGACTGATTATTGAGATTCTGGATACGGGAGTATATTCAAGAGGTGGGACACATGAATAGGTTTAAGTTCTTAATTCACCTAATTCGTATCCTGAATGAGTTGAAGTTTGTATGAAAATTTAAGTGGACAAATATATCGACAATCTAAGTGAATTGTTTAATGCATAATGTGATTTTAAGCTCAATGGTACTTGTGATTTGTCAAAAACTGATATGATCCTCTGACGCATACTCAAACAAAAATATTGTTTGTAAATATGTTTGTACATATTTCGTTACTGCTTTATATTTTCAGAAAATACAAAAAGATTTTTGATTCTGCTTTATTTTCGACAATCGATGTCTGAGTGCTGAGTTTCAAAATCTAAGTAAGCTGATTGTGTTTCTGAAAATAAAACAAGTTCATTAATTTGATACTTGATTTAAAATCAAAAATTTCAAAAACAGTTTGTGATATCTCCAAGGTCATTAATTTGGACTTGGATGATTAACTGTGAGGGAGTTGGATTCTTTAATACTGCTAAATCTATACTGTTTGTTGATAGGGGAAGTGGATTAGAGAATTTGATTGGAATTGCCAGGTTACGATTCCTGGATAATTCAAAATGCTGTTTCTTATAAATGTTTGAGAAATTGCAGATAGTCCAGACTACGATCCCGGAAGCTGAGTCTAAGGGGGAGTCTGAAGACAAGCTCAAAGCAAGGGGGAGCTTGTATACGGAAAGCTAGGTGTCGATCCCAAAGCACGGAAGCTTGATGAAAGGGGGAGCCTGCAGCTGATAGAAGAAAAGAGAGTGATGGATGCGTACAATGTTACAATCTGAAGGAAAGAAAAGGCAGAATGATCAAGACTGAAGATGGTGTTATAACAGAGAATAGTCACTGAAGACTGCGTCAATATCCAAGGGGGAGTCTGTTAGTGCACTATGTCTATTGACTGCGTCTTGTATCATGTAATAGGATAATATAGCTTGAAAGTGATGATTTAGCTTGAAAGTGTCACATGTCATTTCAAGGGAAATCATGATTTAGCTTGAACTTGTTCAAGGGAAATCATGATTTAGCTTGAACAGCTTCAAGCTAAACCTCAACACTATATATAGTCTTCAAGCTAAATCATGAAAAGCTGGAAACACATTTACACATTTGAGATTTGGAGAGCTCTAGTTCTAGAGAGAGAAACTAGAGAGAGAAAGTTGTCAAGTGATTCAAGGTTCTTTGTACGTTTCAGATATATCAATAGAATCACGTTTATATTACATCTTGTGTGTTTCGGTCTCGATAGTTCACGGATTCCGCACGTAGAACTTTCGTTTCGCAATCGTATTGGAGTCAAACCGGTCCTAACAGCTTGTCATCAGTTTAAGGCTACTAGCAGGTTTCGCTCCACGAACCTCTAAGGTTTCACCAGACAAAAGAGGCACACAAACAATCTTGTCAAAACAAACCACCTCTGCACGGTATTGGGTCAACCAATCCATCCCTACTATAATGTCGAAACTCCCAAGTTGCATTGGCGTGAGGTCAATGGGAAAAAGATGATCGTTGAGGTTCAACTAGCAATTTCAAATGACGGAATCAAGTACAAGGGATTCACCACTGGCTAACTCTAATGTCAAGGGTTTTCCTAGTTTTGTTCTAGGCTTTGCAAGCAAAGGTTCAAAAGCTAGGGATATAAAACTCTTGTCGGCACCCGAATCAAAAAGAATAGAAGCAAGTTGGTTGTTAACATAGAACATACCGTTCACCACCTCATTGTCGGCACGCGCTTCATTGGCATTGATGTTGTATGCTCGTCCACGAGCCGGGTTCGCATTAGCCAACTTCGGGCACTTGTTCCTGTAGTGAGTCAAATCTCCACAATTGTAGCAAGACCCAGGCGGAAAAGGAGGTCGTGCAGGATTTGTTGGCTGTTGGGCAGGGTTTTGTGCCGCTTGATTCGGAGCAGGAGGAGAGCGACATGTGTTAGCCAAATGGCCATATTTTCCACAGTTGTTGCAAAGACGAAACTGAAGATGTGGTTGATGATGACAATTGCACTTGTTACAAAGAGGTGCAGTACCAACATACTGTTTCTTGGCGGGTGGCGGTGCTGGCTGGTTCTGAGTGTTCTGGTTGGGTTGTGCAGTAACCACAAAGTTTTGGGAAGCCTTACGCTTCCTAGATTTCTTCGAGGTTTCAGCTTTCTTTCCCTTCTTCTTCTCTGTCTTGTCAGATGGTTTCTTGTCACCCTTGCGGTGGAGTTTACCCTTCTTGACTTGAGACTCAGTCAAGGTTGCAGCTAGCTCAATGGCTTGTCTCACCGTGGTAGGGTTGCTGCCGGTGACAATATCCTGAACAGGATCAGGAAGACCATCTATGTACTTTTCAATCGCCTTGTCCAAAGGCGTGACCATGGTGGGACATAGCAGGCTCAGTTCTTCGTATCGGTCTGTGTAGGCACGGTGCTCTCCACTATCTTGTTTGAGATCGTGGAATTCGTTTTCCAGTGCCCTCTGTTCATGAAGAGGACAAAACTCCTTCATCATAAGAGCTCGAAGCTCTTCCCAAGTTTGAGCCATTGCCACGTCGGCACCTCTGTCTCTCATCACACCATTCCACCATGTAAGCGCCCTTTTCTAAAACACACTTGACGCGAACCTCTCGCTCATTCGGGCATCGAACGTGACGAAACGTACTCTCAAGACTCTCGAACCACTGTAGGAGTCCAGTTGCTCCTTATGACCCAGAAAACTGAAGCGGTTTAGCCGAATTGAAAGTCTTAAAGTTGCACGGAACAGGTGCATTGTTATTGTTGTTTGCTTGGTTTAACTGAGTTACTAGGTTCGGGAGTACAGCAGCGATTTGCTGAGTGATCAAGGCTGCCATTGCGGCGTCTTGAGTTTAATCACATCGAGGAGGCATCTAAAAGAAAAGGAACACAAGGAAATGTGTGAGATTCACATAAGACAATCAAAAGGAGTTTTGAAAATATCGACAACACAAAGGAAGGTGGTCATTTGTTCGTTACTTAAAACAAAAAAACAACACAGTGACTAATCAAAGTAAATAGGCCTACATAATGCATAATGAAGACATGCTTTAGCCTATAAGTGGACACTCACCCCAAGAGTTCCCAGGTAAGAGTGACTGGTCCGATAATGTGGATTTGTACGAACACTCTAGCCTTAGACAGAAAACTCAGGGTACAGGCAACCACCCTTCCAGATTGCATGTGTTCACATTATTAAGACCCAAACTTTGACGAGATTTGAAAACTTTAAAGGCATGAAGCCTAAAAATAAATCATCTAAGGATAGATGATCGATTTTCAAATGGAATTGAGATTTGTGTACTTGTTTTGGTAATCACCTAAGGATAGGTGATGGTATTGTTTTAAGATCTAAACACAAGATAACTTGTGTTAGGGTCCTAAAAAGGTTATAGTCTAGGTCAAATTTTTTTTTTCTAATAACCTAATTCCCTATAACCATGAGCTCTGATACCAACTCTTCTGTCACACCCCGACCGCGTAAAACAACAAACCGCGGCGGAAACGTCGGGGAGTCGTGTGGCAGAATTATTGTTTCAAAACACATGATAATTAAAGTTAAGTTTTACAAGCATAAATTATTACATTTTCTTAGTTCAAACAAAACACACAACATAAAAGACGATAACTTTCTTGATTTTAGATTGCTAAGGCCCACGTTGCCCTAAGTGTAGCTTGCTCACATCAAACATTCGCTCCTGAAACATATGTGAAAGTAAATACATCAGCATAAAAATGCATGTGAGTAACATAGGTTTAGTGTTGAAGATTCATGACTTTGAATGTTAAAAAAAATGTTTAACGAAAAGTAGTCATGAACCTTATAAAATATTTTCTTTTATAAAATCATATGAAAATCAAATGATATAAAAGAATGATGTATGGTTAAGTAAATAACCAAATGAAAATAATATGTATAAAATATGTCATGTCTTGTCTTTGCTGAAGTGGTTTAGATAACTCCCCGATATGCAATATAATAAAAGCATATATATATATATATAGGATGTACCAGTGGCGTATCCACCATGCTTTTATCATATTACACACGTCTTGTTACTTAAATCACTTATTAATGACCATGAAATAATGTCTTGTTTAAATGTCAATGTCCAATGTCCAATGTCAAATGTCAAATGGCGAATAAATAGTATTTACTCAAGCCAAATGCATAATGTCATGTATAAACAAATGTCTTATGTAATCAAAAAGTCATGTACAAAACAAAGTCTTTGAATAAACAAAAATTTTAAAACAAAAGTTATGTTTTGAAAGCCATTGCTTTTATTGATATGAACATTTATGTGGTTTGTCTATCGCATACACTCAAGCCTTGAGACTGTCGGATAAACCCTTATCAGGATCAAGGTTTATCAAAAAAATGTATTCGGATTCTGTCATTCCCCTTCCGAAATACCTAGAAAGCAGGAACGGGATTTGTCAAGTCCTATAGCGCTATTACATACTACCGAGCGGCGTGATCAATGTTAATGAATGTACTACTCCGTTAAACATACCAAATGTCTTTTTCAATGTAAGCATGTCATGAAAATGTCTTTGTAAAACCATGTAATAGGCATACAAAGTCAATATGCCAATAAAATATCTTTGAAACCAAATGTTAGGTATACTAAGTCAATATACCATAAAAATATCTTTGAAATAATGTATTATATGTAATAAAACATGTATAATGTCATGAAAACGAAAAGTAAAGTTATGCACATATGCTTCACCCCAAAACATTTGAAAACGTGAAATAGGGGAACTATGTACTCACCTTTGGGTGCGTTTTTATATGTTAACACAATCCCTCAAATTGTTTATTCGTCCTAAATTAAATAAGAACGGTTTAATAATCAAAACCCCACAAAATACATAAGTTTCTCCGATACTTAGAATTTTCACACAACTTCGAGATCTTCTCGAAAAGTTATTATTTTTGATTATGTTGGTGTGAATATATATATATATATATATATATATAAGTTAATATATATTTTAAAAACTTTGCGACTTGAACGATTTTATTGGTGACCCTCATCATGTTATAAGCAATATATCTACGATTTGCGCGTCGTAATATATATACTTATTGTGACATAAAATAAATATCGTAATACACATAATCTTGTCAAGTATTAACATGTCATCATACACATACTATAAAACACATAACACATAACACATTGTAACTCATAAAATTTACCCACGAACAACCCATTATAGTGTATGTTGAAAAACACGTATTTTAGCGATTCGGTAACGTTTTTGGGCGCCGGAAGTCACGTATGACTAACCAAACACCAAGTAAACTTAATATAAGTTAAAATAGTTATTTTTATATCAAAAATATCAGTTTACTTACTGATCTAAAACAGTTTTATAAAAATCCTCCGAAAAGCCGATTTTTAACCGTTTTACCGCATAGTTTTGCATCAAACGTTACCCTAACCATCCCATATCGTAACGACTTGATATTTTAACATAACCCATGTTATTTATTGAATAAAATAGTGGTTATACTCATGATAGTGCAGGTCTCACATAAAGCACATAAATCATGCAAATTTCACATATTTTACCACTTTCTAAGCTATATGTACAACATGCAAAACCATCAAACCTATGACAAAGTTTCATGCCATTATAATATACCAAATAATGTTATTTTTAGTGTTTATAATCTGTTCTAAAACATTTTTGTCATACAATCATTTTTATCATTTCTTGAGCTTTAAATCAACATGTATTCTCATGTACAAGTGTCTAAAGCACACTATCATGTCATCATGCTTTCATATGAATTTAAATGCATCAAACATGTAATTTATTCATGTTTACTTACTGATTTAATTGAACATTCATCATATCATACACAAATCATCAAACACTTGCATTTTAACTATCATTCAAGAACAAGCAACAACTAAAAAAAATTCTCAAATATGTCTAATAAATTTTTGGCCATTTACATGTCAAAATACTAACAATATTTCAAATTATAACTCATGATTCAATCATTCCTTTATATCTCTAACATATTTGCACATAATCTTGTTCATGCAAGCAAACATCCCAAACAAGTATTTATCAACAATCAACTCAAACTCAAATCTCATACACACACATATATATGTACGATTATATACACACATATATATACTACCATTTTTATTTTGTATCAAGACCCATTTCTTTTTAGATTTCAAGTTTGTGAAAAATTCCAAGATTCAAGAGAAACTTCCAATCATCAAGAACAACCAAGAATCAAGTGTATGATTTAAACATAAATTTTATACCTTCAAAATTCAAGTGAGTTTTTGATGAGATTTTGATGATATGGAGCTTGAAATCACTTGAAAGCACCTTGGAAACTCCCTTGGATCTTCACACCAACTTGAAACTAGCTTGGAATGGAGCTTAATCTTGAAGAACAAAGTTGAAAAAAAAGGAAATGGAGATGGTGATGGTGTGGACGGTTATGGAGGAGAGAGAGAGAGGAGATTTGTTGAGTGAAGTTGTGATCTTGAAGATTATATAAAGATATGAAAGATTTGTAAAGATTGTATGTATAAAAAACAACAAGTGGCAAGGATGAGGAGAGAAGTGGCAATCTTATTATGTGCATATGACAACACACAACTATATATACATCCATACATATATTTAATATGTGTAGGTTAAAAACAGGTATTTAACTAGATACCGGGTATTTTATCTAACGTTTAAATCCCGGTTTATGGCGTTCTAAATTATTTTTATTATTCTATAAAAATAAACTCGCCAAAATATTACTGAAATAAATTTCAGTTGCCGAGACTGGTTGCGTTGTCCGCGTTTTGCAGTAGAAACACTGTGTTACGCAGTAACACGCGGTACGCGCTTAAACTAAAAAAAAAAGTTTTTACGAGTTTTAATTTATTTTTCAACACGAACATGATTAAAAATAAAATTTTAATCATAACAGAATATTTTCAGGATTTAAATATTATCCGGGAAGTCACCAACGTTCGTTTCGCAGTTTTGTCGCAATTAGTTCTAAAGTTCGAACAAACATGTTTTTGCCATACCGAATCCTTCGAAACTTATTTCTAAGTTATGTAAAGGGTATTTAGGGTATGTTTGGCTTATGTTATTGTTCCGGAGTGTACGTCGCGTTAAACTGATTACGTTTACGTAACGGTTTATGATTTCACTTCCAGAACCGGTTTGAGAGTTCGGAATTGAACAATGATCGAAAATGTACTAATGTCACAAATAATTAAACAAATATTGAAATTAAAACACCATATTTTATTAAATACAAAGTCTTTCAGAACAGTACAAGGGTTAAAATACACAGATGTCACATTGAGCCTGGAACTCCATAGGTTCTTCACTGTCGGCCAGATAATCGGAAAAGTCTCTGGAAACTTCTACGTCAGCAGGATAGATAGTGAGATTCTGAAGAGCTTCAGACAACTCATTCACATTGTTTAGCAGATATAGAGAGGAAACACAAAATCCTAATTAGAAAGTTATATATTGCAAATTAAATTTCACAGAATCACAGAGTGGCAAATTTGAGAAATTAAGTATTTCTAAATACTTAATTGGCTTAAATCAGTGGCTCTGATACCACCTTTTTTTGTCACTGCCCCCGTCCCGGTGTTACCCGGTCAAGGAGCCGCGGGACAGAAACCCGTGGTATTTATTAATTGAGTTGACAGCGGAAGTTTAACATGATCTTTTAAAACTTGAAACTGCCCAATTATTTTATTTCAAAATATGGGATAAACCCCGTAATTTGCAATAGAGGAATTTTACAAGGAAATTCCCTGTTTTACAAAACATGTTTATTCATTTTATTGAGCCACCTCTTCAAGCTTGTTAGTGCTCCGTAGCACTTTTCCTTGATTCATAGTTGGTCACCTGAAACATGTTTTAAAAATATTTTATCAGCGGGGAAATACTGGCGAGTCACTCAAATTTGATAAAACGACTCATAGTTATGAATTACAGCATAAGAGCGATTACAATGGCTACTATCTTATTTTTATCTGGCGCCGTGTCACACCCTGATGACGATGGTCATACCACTATTGGGTCCTTTCACCCAAGTAGTGATGATTATCACTGTTAGATTGATGAACCTAACCGTGAGAAATTAGTAATGTGCACAATACCTCACTTGCCAGTGATTCAAGATAACCATGACTTAATCCCTGTAATTATAACTTTGAAAATAATTTGAGGTATTGTAAAACAACTTTGATAAAAAGAGAATGACTCACATTGCAAGTTTAGACGGGCAGAGTTTAGCCTACTGATAAGCCTGATAACCTAATTTAAACAGCAATGCATATGAAACTAGGTCAGTAACTTAATACAACATTTACGATAACTCACGAGATCAAAACCCTCACGACGAATGACAAAGTATAGCCCAATTACGGGCAGCACTTAAACATCCATCGGATCAGTTCCAATCGATCGGACATTATATCATAGCAGTGATCGAGTTATTACCCTTGATCGTAGCAGCGTTTTGCTATTGGGAATGTGATTTTCGAACAGAATAAGTGTGATTTTGAAAGTTTTCTCAAGCACAGACGATCAGGCCATGCACAGGCAATTTATAGCAAAATTTAAGGTTTTACGCGGCCCGCGTAAACCTTAACTTGAATCTTACGCTGCCCGCGAGGGCCCCTATCCTACGCGTAGGGCTGGTGTGTCACGAGTAGGGTTTCCACGTGTGTGACACGTGGCCTGGAACGCTTATCCAGTCAACATTACTTTGACGCAGCCCGCGTAAGCCTAAGCTTATGTCTTACGCGGCCCGTGTGAAAACCAAAAATCTTATTTTCTTGATTTTTCATGCACATTAGGGTTTCAGGGGTCCGGGTTTTCACTTACGGGTCGTTTAGGGACATTTTTGCAGGTCCTTACAGCACGGGCCCGTGCTGAACTTGCTGTAATGAAGAAAAATTGTCAGGAGGCTCTGTTTTTATGAATGGGGTGCGGGTTCAAGTTTCCCTTAGTAACGTCCACCATTTTGAGTGTGTTTTATTCATTACAACATCATCCAAACACCATTTAATACTTAGAAGCCATCATTCATTAAAATAACAATTACAAAGTATCCTAGAAAATGAAAATAAAGTTAAAAATGAAAAACTAAAAGTTCCTAGGATAGATAGGTCAAGTAATGCCGGAAATCATTTTAAGGAGTTCTACCCTTATTGTAGAAATGTCAAAAACCTGGAAATAGCTTTCCGGTACTTAAGGGTGTTGTAGAACTCAAAACCGAGGGATGTCTCTTTAAATGTCGTTGAGCCATTCCTCTATCTCCATGGGGAGGAAGAAGACAGGCTCATTCTCAACAATGTCTTGTGGAGGAGGTGCGACGCCGGGACCCCATGTAATATGTCTAGAGGGGGTTCCGGGGGTATGACATACCACTCGGCTGGAATAATGACCTCCAGTACAACATTCCACTCCCTTTATGCAATGATTGGCACCATAGGAGGAGAAACAAGAATATTAAGCCTTTGGTGCAAAAGGTTGACTTCTCGAAGGCACCCCTCTAATCCCATCGTCAAGTGATTTATACGGTCTACGTTGACTAAAGAGGCTTCCACTGATGATCTTCTTCCTCATCGGTCGTTCCTTGAGTGGGCTAAGGATGTTCTGCTATTCCTGCTCGACATTCTAACAAGCCGAAAAATTTCAATTTAATGAAACAGTACTACGGCCACGGCCCCGTGCTCGCTGAGCACGGCCCCGTGGCCACCTCTATGCAGATTTTTGAAACAAGGAATCTTGGAGCTTGATGTGGTTTAGCTGTGATATATTTTTATTAATATTTTAAGCCCTTTTAACACTTTAATCAAGTTTTAAATTTATAAAACACGATATTCTACTAACACTAAACACACATATGGGCAAGTGCACCCATTGTGAGCGTAGTATAGCGTTGGTAAGATACCGAGGTTATCCAAGGACACAAGAGCTTTTAGTACCGGTTTATCCTCAATGTCTAATCAAATCTAAAGTTTTGGAAAAGGTTTTAAACAGGAAAATAAAAACTAAAAATGCTGAAAAATAAATAAAATAAAAACAGATAGACAAGATGAATCACTTGGATCCGACTCGCCTTTAATGTAACCTTTGATGATTTCCGCACTATTGCACTTTTTAAGAGATTGTCTTAGTTATAGTAGTAGGCCCTTCTTTTGAAGGTGACGTTACCCTCAACCCAGTGGTTTGAGTCAGCAAGGATACAATCCCATTGAAAGATAATTAATTAAGTTATTAATGCGTAATGTTGTAGGCCCATCTTTTGAAAGTGACGTTACCCTCGGCTAAGTGGTTTGAGTCAGCAGAGATACAATCCCAAGTAGCAGGGTTAATGTATTAATAGTAGTTTACATATGAGGGGATCACGCCATTCGCACCCCCGCCATCCAATACGAGTGGGTATTGAAGGAGGTCCTAGTAAGCTTGACCCAGGTCCTTACGGGATCTATACACTGAACAAGGCAAGAACCTTACCAAACCATTCCCTTAACCCCCGACCATGTAGCCAACATATCTCTATATAGACCGTAGAGATATGAATGGTGAAAATCTTTTATTTTATATAGACAGTAAAATAACGCCAAGACACCACAGACAAATGATAAGGAAGTTTCACCTTCAACATAAGAAACTAGTTATTAAAGTCATTAATACAAAACCAAATAAAAAGTGCGAAAAGATTAAAAATCAAAAGTATTACATTAAATGCTTGTCTTCACCAAGTGATGTAAGAGACTTAGGCAAACATAGCCTTTGATTGTCAAGAACTCTTACTATCAATCTTGGATCCCGAGACTACTACACACACTCTAAGATGGATGATGGATGATGGTGGTGGATGTGGGTGTTGTAGTGGTGGTGTAGTATGGGTGAAGTGGGAGAGAGGTGGTTTACCAAGGGATGCCTTTGAAGTGAGCCAAGCACCCCTATTTATAGCCATAAACGTAGTTGACGAGAGAGTCTTCTACCGATGATCTTCTTCCTCGTCGGTCGTTCCTGGAGTGTGTTGAGGATGATCCGCTATTTGTGCTCGATATTCTAAGAAAACAAACCAAAAGAAATTTCAAACTAATGAAAGAGTACTCTGGCCACGGCCCCATGGCCACCTCTCTGCAGGTTTTTAAGACAAGGAATCTTGGAGCTTTAAATTATTTTTCAGACTTTTGAAGCATTTTTAAGCAGAAATAACTTAAACAGTGTTGTAAAACTTATTTTTGATACGATTCCTTGAATAAAAACCTAACAAATATAACAATAAAGCTTGAAAACATGGAGATTTCAGGCTTTAATGGAGGTTGTGAGGAGAAAATGAAGAAGAAGGTAATGGACAAAAGTAGAAAAGACAAGATGGTTGTTGAGAACCTTCTTCAGAATATACCTTATAGGGTATATGTGAAGATCCCACCAGATCTTTCTCTTTGGAATGGGTCCAAGAGTGCAGGAATCTTGCTGCATTTATAGAAAACGACAGCACGCTGGACACAACCCCATGTCGGTTGGACACGACCCCGTGTACAGACAAGGTTCTGACACTTTTTGTCCGCATTCTGACCTAAAGTCAGACGGGAATCCTTAGACGGACACGGGGTCGTGCTGACCTGGACACGGCCCCGTGGCTAGAGGTTTTTATGAAGTTATGTTTTATTTTAAGGAATTTATCCGGATCGTGTGGTTCCTTACTGGTCGGAACAACACCGAAGTGCCTGTGATACCTAAGTTGCTCTAGATTTAGACAAGAACGCAAGAGGTTATCGGAAAGGGTGATTCCTAAGCTAAATACCGGTGGGCAATACCAACCTTTATTTCCCTTATCCGAGCTCTCGTTAAAGAAGGTATATGTCGAATCGCTCAGGTCTATGTAAGCATCGGCGGAAACCGATGGGGAGTCCTTCACGACACAATCGACACAGGGACGACTATCGCTCAAGTCCTCACAAGAGTTAGTGGTGATTTCAGGAGCAACGATGTTGTTAAAATCTGAATGCGACCTCAATAATTCTCCTTGATCGTCGTCTTGAGATGAATCAGTTATTTCCATCTCAAGTTCTCTTATCAATTGGAGAATTACTTCTTCCATTTGAAATAATTCTTCGAGATTCATATCATCTAGAAGGGATGATTGAGAGCATTCGAGGGAGAGATAGGGATTGTTTTTACTTTTGCCCATCTTAAGGCCACAGGAAAACGATGGGTCTATTTAGTGGGGAGTGTAATTTAAAAAATAACATTTTAAATCTTCATGAGATCCACCACATATTTGACACCACGTACCATAAGAGGAGCGAAAGTAAAAATGATCAGTATCACTCATGTTTGTGTTAGAAATTACCAACCGTCGAGATCTTACAGTTCTGTTTTCAGTAACTGAAGCTTGGGCACGACCCCATGTTCAGCTACTGTCTGACTTAAAACAAGATTGCCAGTACCAAAGATTGGGCACGGGGGCGTGTTCAGCGGGCACGGCCCCGTGCTTCAGTCTGCAGAAGCTGAAAAATTTAGAAAAAATCCTAAAAAAACAGAAAAATAAGAAAAACTATTAGGCCGTTGATTCCTAACTTTCTTAAAATCCTTGTGTCCCGGGCAACGGCGCCAAAAACTTGATGTGCGTTAGGTGTGATATATTTTTATTAATATTTTAAGCCCTTTTTAACGCTTTAGTCAAGTTTTAAATTTATAAAACACGATATTCTACTAACACTAAACACACATATGGGCAAGTGCACCCATTGTGAGCGTAGTATACTAGTATAGCGTTGGTAAGATACCGAGGTCGTCCAAGGACACAAGAGCTTTTAGTACCGGTTTATCCTCAACGTCTAATCAAGTCAAAAGTTTTGGAAAAGGTTTTAAACAGGAAAATAAAAACTAAAAATGCTGAAAAATAAATAAAATAAAAACAGATAGACAAGATGAATCACTTGGACCCGGCTCGCCTTTAATGTAACCTTTGATGATTTCCTCACTTTTGCACTTTTTAAGATATTGTCTTAGTTATAGTAGTAGGCCCCTCTTTTGAAGGTGACGTTACCCTCAATCCAGTGGTTTGAGTCAGCAAGGATACAATCCCAAAGGGTCGGAATATTGAAAGATAATTAATTAAGCTATTCATGCGTAATGTGGTAGGCCCCTCTTTTGAAGGTGACGTTACCCTCGGCTAAGTGGTTTGAGTCAGCAGGGATACGATCCCAATTAGCCGGGTTAATGTATTAATAGTAGTTTACATATGAGGGGATCAAGCTATTCGCACCCCCGCCATCCAATACCAGTGGGTATTGAAGGAGGTCCTAATAAGCTTGACCCAGATCCTTGCAGGATCTATACACTGAACAAGACAAGAACCTTACCAAACCATTCCCTTAACCCCCGACCAGGTAGCCAACATATCTCTATATAGACCGTAGAGATATGAATGGTGAAAATCTTTTATTTTATATAGACAGTAAAATAACGCCAAGACACCACGGACAAATGATAAGGAAGTTTCACCTTCAACATAAGAAACTAGTTATTAAAGTCATTAATACAAAACCAAATAAAAAGTGCGAAAAGATTAAAAATCAAAAGTATTACATTAAATGCTTGTCCTCCCCAAGTGATGTAAGAGACTTAGGCAAACATGGCATTTGATTGTCAAGAACTCTTATTATCAATATTGGATCCCGAGACTACTACACACACTCTAAGATGGATGATGGATGATGGTGGTGGATGTGGGTGTTGTAGTGGTGGTTGAGTGTGGGTGAAGTGGGAGAGATGTGGTTTGCCAAGGGATGCATTTGAAGTGAACCAAGCACCCCTATTTATAGCCTGCACAGAAGCCTGGACACGGCCCCGTGTCCATCCTCTTTCTCTTTCTTATTAATTGCAATTTGTCTGCATTAGCTTCACACGCCCCGGTGTTCGCTGGGCACGACCCCGTGTGTAGAAGCGTATCTGTACTATCAATATTTTCAAAATTCTGCGAATCTTAGTGATGACCACGACCCGTGTCCGCTGGGCACGGGGCCGTGGTCAGCCTGCTGTTTCTTTGTTTTTGCTTGGGAAGATGCTGTCGAGGGGTCGGGCATCGCACGTTTATTCCTTTCCTTTGTATTTATCTTAGATTTTGCTGCATATTTGTTCCTTTTGTTCATTTAAGCTCATTTAGTCTAGAAAATACAAAAGGAAGACAAAAGCATACTTTTTTCAACATTAGTTCTAAAAAAAGGTTAGTTTTATGCCTCATTTGATGTTATTTATATGTTGCATTTTACACACATCAGAGCTTTAAATTATTTTTCTGATTTTTGAAGCATTTCTAAGCAGAAATAACTTAAAACAGTGTTCTAAAACTTATTTTTGATAAGATTCCTTGAATAAAAACCTAACAAGTATCACAATAAAGCATGAAAACATGAAGATTTCGAGCTTTAATGGACATTTTGAGGAGTTAGTGAAGAAGAAGGCAATAGACAAAAGTTGTAAAGACAAGATGGTTGTTGAGAACCTTCTTTAGAATATACCTTGTAGGGTATATGTGAAGATCCCACCAGATCTTTGTCTTTGGAGTGAGTCTAAGTGTGCAGGAATCTTGCAACATTTATAGAAAACGACAGCACGCTGACCACGGCCCCGTGTCGGCTCGACACGTCCCCATGGTCAGACAAGAGTCTGACACATTTTGTCCGTATTCTGATTCTGAATCAGACACAAATCTTCAGGTGGGCACGGGGCCGTGTTGCTAGAGGTTTTTATGAAGTTTCGTCTATTTTTAAGGAATATATCCGGACCGGGTGGTTCCTTACTGGACGGAACAACACCGAAGTGCCTGAGATACCTAAGTTGCCCTAGTTTTAGACAAGAACGCAAGAGGTTATCGGAAAGGGTGAATCCTAAGCTAAATACCGGTGGGCGAGACCAACCTTTCTTTCCCTTATCCGGGCTCTCGTTAAAGAAGGTATATGTCGAATCGCTCAGGTCTATGTATGCATCGGCGGAGACCGATGGAGAGTCCTTCACGGCACAATCGCCACAGGGACGACTATCGCTCAAGTCCTCACAAGAGTTAGAGGCGATTTCGGGAGCAGCGATGTTGTTAGAATCCGAATGCGATCTCAATAATTCTCCATGATCGTCGCCTTGAGATGAATTAGTTATTTCCATCTCAAGTTCTCTTATCAATTGGAGAATTACTTCTTCCATTTGAAATAATTCTTCGAGAATCATATCACCTAGAAGAGATGATTGAGAGCATTCGAGGGAGAGATAGGGATTGTTTTTACTTTCGCCCATCTTAAGGATACGGGAAAACGATGGGTCTATATAGTGGGGAATGTAATTTAAAAAATAACATTTTAAATCTTCATGAGATCCGACACATATTTGACACCACGCACCATAGGAGGAGCGAAATTAAAAATGATCAGTATCACTCATGTTTGTGTCAGAAATTACCAACCGTCGGGATCTTACGGTTCTGTTTTAAGTATCTGAAGTTTGGGCACGGGGGCGTGTTCAGTGGGCATGGCCACATGTTCAGCTACTATCTGACTTAAAACAGGATTGCCAGTACCAAAGATTGGGCACGGGGGCGTGTTCAGCGGGCACGGCCCCGTGCTGAGCTCTGCAGAAGCTGAAAAATCTAGACAAATCCTAAAAAAATAGAAAAACAAGAAATACGATTAGGCCGTTGATTCCTAACTTTCTTAAAATCCTTGTTTCCCCGGCAACGACACTAAAAACTTGGTGTGTGTCGGGTGTGATATGTTTTTATTTATATTTTAAGCCATTTATAACACACTAGTCAAGTTTTAAATTTATAAAACACGATATTCTACTAACACTAACACACACATGGGCAAGTGCACCCATCGTGAGCGTAGTATAGCGTTGGTAAGATAACGAGGTCGTCCAAGGACACAAGAGCTTTTAGTACCAGTTATCCTCAACGTCTAATCAAATGAAAATTTCTAGAAAAGATTTTAAACATGAAAAATAAAAACTAAAATGTTGAAAAAAAAAAAAAATAAAATAAAACAGATAGACAAGATGAATCACTTGGATCCGACTCGCCTTTAATGTAACCTTTGATGAATTCCGCACTTTTGCACTTTTTAAGAGATTATCTTAGTTATAGTAGTAGGCCCCTCTTTTGAAGGTGACGTTATCCTCAACCCAGTGGTTTGAGTCAGCAAGGATACAATCCCAAAGGTTTGGAATATTGAAAGATAATTAATTAAGTTATTAATGCGTAAAGTGGTAGGCCCCTCTTTTGAAGGCGACGTTATCCTCGGCTAAGTGGTTTGAGTCAGTAGGGATACAATCCCAAGTAGCCGGGTTAATGTATTAATAGTAGTTTACATATGAGGGGATCAAACCATTCACACCCCCGCCATCAAATACCAGTGGGTATTGAAGGAGGTCCTTGTAAGCTTAACCCAGGTCCTTGCAGGATCTATACACTGAACAAGGCAAGAACCTTACTAAACCATTCCCTTAATCCCCGACCAGGTAGTGAACATATCTCTATATAGACCGTAGAGATATGAATGGTGAAAATCTTTTACTTTATATAGACACACTACTAGAAAAAGGGCAATTGCCACCAAAATTTGCCACCGAAAAAAAAGGATAGCAAATTTAGGAACCGATTTCTCACCAAAATGAAAATTGAACGCGCTTGGTATATTATGGTAGCTAAGCGGTGACAATTTTTGCCACTGTTATTTTCGGTCACAAATTCATAAGAAAAATACAATTTTGGTGGCTAAAGCATGGCAAATTCATAGGTTTAAAAGATACGATTGAATTGCCACCGTTTTAGCAGTGATAACATGTGAAAATTAATTAAGCGGGTTACAATTTGAATGGGCGGGCAAATATTTCTGCTCTCCACATTTTGGGGTTTTGAATAGTCTCAAAATTACTTGTTGATTCATATTCCACCTTCCTTTTCTCCCTTGCGTTCTTTCACTTCCCAAACCCCGATTTCATATCCCTCCCTCTAATTTCATTAGTCATGTGATTAGGGTTTTGTGTTTGCTGTGACGGCGAAGGAGCTAGCGATAGAGAGAAACAACGCTCATGGCGGAAGCATAGGATGGAGAAACATTCATTGAGGTTAATTTTTGACGAAATCTACGCCATCAAAGACACAGCTACTCCACCTTCTTGAGGTTAATTTCTACAGTAGGTTAATTAAATAAGTTGTTGATAATGAACTATTGTCTATTTTGTCCATGGTAATGATTGGATCTTTGGAGTTGGTGTCTTTTTGTACGTGTTCTTTGAATGGGATGCCTTGGTGTTATCCGCGTTTGCATCAGAGCAACACCTACATGCCAGGTACTTTTGATAACCAGTAGTGTGTGTATATTGTATTGTTAAGCAGTTGAGTTACAGTTAGTTATTTCCATTTCTATATTGGATTATGATCTTACAACTTATCGATTACATTTGAGATACCTCAGATCTTATATTCTGTTCAATGTTCAAATTTTGTGTAGTTTGCAAGCCTTCTTTTTTAGTTATTTCCAACTCGAAACCCGTTGTAACCCGAAACCCGTTCTGACCCGAAACCCGTTCCGACCCGAAACCCGTTCCGACCCGAACCCGTTTCGACCCGAACCAAAACAACCCCTTTTTTAGTTGACCCATTTTGACCCGAACCCGTTTTGACCCATGACCCGACCCAACCCGACCCGTTTGCCGGGTCTAATGTATTGGTATAGAAGGGAGTATTTTTTTATATGGCATGGTTTATAGATTTGTCTGTAAATGGATATGCTTGGTGTCTTGTAATATCTTGTTTTTTAGGGAACCAAATTGATCAGGACATATAGTTTGACATTATGCTTTACGAGTTTCTTATGCAAAATTGTGGCTTGAATTTATGCAGAGATGGGGGTGATTTATCTACGCGGGAGATACAGAAGATGGTTCAAGCTTTGCCTCAATATAATGAACAAATAGAGAAGCTCTCACTCCATGTAGAGGTCAGTTTCTTATTATTTACGTCGTTATATTACCACTTTAGAGGTGGTGTGTGTGGGGGGAGAAACGAGTCTGGGTTGCAAGTGGTCAAGTTATTATAGGTTAAAATGAGTCGGTTGGGGTTGGATTGCCTCACAAACACTTTTTGCCCATCTTTTAATTAGAAACATTTTTTTGGTTATGTTCGGTTCGGTTCAATTCTAATGATGTTTAAATCCCGAAATAGATTGCTGGAAAAATTAACAAAATTATCAGAGATGAAGCGCTCAGAGATATTGGTCAAGTTGAGCAGGATCTTGTATTTGGTGATTCTGGGACAAAGGAAGTCATTAACTTTTTAAGGATGCATCAGGTGACTTTAGGAATATACATACACACAAAACTTAAGGAGCTTTTGTTAAAATGTAATATTTCATTGCAGATGAATCTGGAATACTTTCCTATAGAAAGTCAGGTAAACATTATATATTCCTTTTTATGGTTTTTTTAATAATGCATGACTTTTATTTAACTGTGTTTCAAATATAGGCATTTACAACTGATAATGATAAAGCTCTAGAAGATACTTACAGTCAGCTTGCAGAGAATTCCCGCCAATTTGAGGCTGCCTTGAACACAATGTCTACTCGCATTGCTACTGTTTTGGGTTCAATGAAGGTAACTAAAAGTAATAATAATGATAATTTTTATTAGTTATTTGTTGAAAGGATGGGCATATTTTCATGTATTTAGGAGCTTCCATTTGTATGGTACCGTGCAAAGGGGATGGATGGATCTAGTGCCGCAACATTCCGTGATTTAGTACCCGTAAAGCTTGCTTCGGCTGTCTGGAACTCCATTTCAATGTATAAAAGTACAATTGCTAATTTCCTGCAGACCGAAACATGTGACCTTGCCATTGTGGATAGATCTCTTGATCTGGTAATCTTTGTTTTTGTCGTTTTTTAGTTCCTTAGCGTCTCTAGTTTTGTGGCATCTTACTGTGGCTATAACTTCAGATTGCACCCATCATACATGAATGGACGTATGACGCAATGTGCCATGATCTGCTAGATTTGGAAGGGAATAAATACGTGCAAGAGGTACAATTTATGTAGAAATCGGTTCTCAGTTGAATAAAATAATCGTTGAGGGGCATGACGTGAACAAGTGAAACATGTTGTGTGTAGGTCCCTGGTAAATCTGGTGGCGAGACTCAGAGAAAAGGAGTTCCTTTTGGAAGACCAGGATGCAGTTTGGCTTGAAATGTGCCATTTACACATAGCTGAAGTATGTTGTTTTTTTTTGTTTTCTGTTCACATTAAAATATTATAAGTTTTATTGTTTTTTTTCCTCTGACTGTCGTATCAGGCTAGTGAAAAATTGAGCAACAAGATGCAAAATTTTGTGTCGAAAAACAAAGCTGCACAATTACAACAAAGGTTGGTTCTATAATGCAGCTTCAACTTTGTGAGATTATACTATACATTGTAGTGCTTTACAATAAGCTTTTTATATTTAAAATATTTATACATTCACATGTTAGATGTCAGATATTTTGATGAAGCAAGATAGACCTTTTGACTTAAATTGATCAGGATTAGAGGGGGCAATCTTGACCCAAAGCCTTCCAAGCGGGTCAGTTTAGGTTACTTTTAATATTATATGGGTTGGTTTGAGTAAGATATTTTAACTAAATGGGTCACTTGAAATTCCATCTTGTTATTTTCGAGTCAAAGTGGGTTGACAACATTAAAGAAATGGGTCAATGTGGATTAGTGTCTTAAAGAAACAGGTAGGTTTCGAATCAGAATGGGTTTCGAGCCTGCACAAGTATCCGCACGAGACGGGTTACAACATAAAACGGGTTTTGGATCGGAACGGGTTCAGTTCGAATTGAGTTTCGGGCCGAGACAGGTTTCGACACGAGCCGTTTCGACCTGTATTGTTTCGACGCAAATCGTTTTGACCCGTACCGTTTCGACCCAAACCGGTTATAAAGTAAATGAAAATAAATTAAACTGCTTATGCTGTTTCTGTTTTATCTGTTGCTACTTAGTTGGCAGAATTGCCTCCGGTGGATATGAAGGCGATACAAAATATGAGATTGCTTGAGGGATCGAACAAAAAAAATAAATAAACACCATGGAGCCTTCTCCCTTAAGTTTGATGCTCAAAAGGTAATTATCACAACTCGATATATTTTCACCAAGGTTTAAAAGAACGGAAACGAGTTTCGAGGCATTGTCCCTCCGCCTCACGAGGCGCAAGCCTCGAGGCGAAACGAGACGTAAGGCCAAGGCAGTATCAATAAATAAATATAAAAATTATCTATATTATAAAAATAATACCATCTACTATTTCCTCCATCACCATATTGGGAATTAACTTAAACCTGCGCCGGAAGCGCCTGTAATCATACTAGTTTCGTTAATTATGACTTTTTGATTTTATTCAGTGGTTGTTGGTTGTTTTGTAGATTGAAAAGTTGAAATTGGTTATCAAGGAGTTCTTTAAGGAAAGAAAAGGATGAAGAAAAAGAAAGATTAAATGGAATTATTGTTGGGTTGTTTGTTGTAAATGAAAAAGATAAGGTGGATAAAGATGCCATGCTGAATAGGATGCTATAAACACTTGGTTTTGAGTGTTTTGATGTTTATTGTATTAGGATGGTTTTAGTTATTTGATATTTTAGCTTGTATTTTTATTAGAATGTTTTATATGGTTTTGAAATAGAGATGTTCTATATACGTTTTTGGGTTTTGTAGTTTTATTGAGTGTTTTATATTGTAATTTTATTGAAATGTACTTTTAATAAAAAAACAGGGAAAATGAGAAATTTGTATGGTGTGTTTGAAAATAATCAATGCAAGTGGTTGCTAAATGGTGGTGGCAAAAAAAAAAAAAATCAAATAGTCAATGAAAGAGGTGGCTAAATGGTGACAATATAAGTGGCTAAATGGTACCAAAATGGTGGCAAAAAATTCGTAGCAAAGCGGTAGCAAAAAGTCCCGGTAGTGTACTAAACAAGTAGCGGTCGCAAATAATTTTGGCGGTTTTTGTGGTGGAAAACATTTGGTAGCAAAATATAAAAGTGGTGGCTATTTGGTGACAATAGAGCAATTCACACGGGTGTTTTTGCCACCGCATATTCGGTTGCAAAATGGTGGCAACAAGGCAAATGTGACCGTTTTGCAACCATAAGTGCTATGACAAAAGCTCTATTTTCTAGTAGTGACAGTAAAGTAATGCCAAGACACCACGGACAAATGATAAAGAAGTTTCACCTTCAACATAAGAAACTAGTTATTAAAGTCATTAATACAAAACCAAATAAAAAGTGCGAAAAGATAAAAAATCAAAAGTATTACGTTAAATGCTTGTTTTCACCAAGAGATTTTAGAGACTTAGCCAAACATGGCCTTTGATTGACAAGAACTCTTACGATCAATCTTGGATCCCGAGACTACTACACACACTCTAAGGTGGGTGATGGATGATGGTGGTGGATGTGGGTGTTGTAGTGGTGGTGGAGTGGTGGTGAAGTGGGAGAGAGGTGATTTGCCAAGGGATGTCTTTGAAGTGAACCAAACACCCCTATTTATAGCCTGAACAGAAGCCCGGACACGGCCCCGTGGCCATCCACTTTCTCTTTCTTCATTAATTGCAATTGTCCGCATTAGACTCTACACGCCCCCGTGTTCGCTGGGCACGGCCCCGTGTGCAGAAGCGTATCTATACTAACAAGATCTGCAAGATTCTGCGAATCTTAGCGTTGACCATGCCCCGTGCTGAGTTGGGCACGCCCCGATGCTGGGAATAGAAGGTTCTATAGCTTTGTCATCTTCTGCAGACACCTGGCCATGTCCCCATGCTCGTTGGGCACGGGGCCGTGGTCAGCCTTCTGTTTCTTGTTTTTGCTTGGGAAGATGTTGTCGAGGGGTCGGGCATGCCACGTTTATTCCTTTTCTTGGTATTTATGTTAGTTTTTGCTGCATATTTGTTCCTTTTGTTCATTTAAGCTCATTTGGTCCTGAAAATACAAAAGGAAGACAAAAGCACACTTTTTCCAACATTAGTACTAAAAAGGGTTAGTTTTATGCCTTATTTTGTTGCATTTTACACACATCAAATACCCCCACACTTGAATCTTTGCTTGTCCTCAAGCAAAACTTTTTATTATGTGGCTTACACACCCAAATGGAATGGGTAGAAGAGAAGTTTTGGACTTGTCTTGAATGTCGGGAATCCAAGATCTTTATTGGGTTTTATTTTTATACTATTTACAATCCTATTCGTTATGATTTATTTAGAACGTTTCATAAGGGAAATTACTTATTTGGGCATAACATGCCTCTTTAAAATTCCATTTATATACAAGTTCACATACCTCACGGAAGATCACTCAACACTCAGCCGAAGATGTATTTTTGTGAAACACTCGAGACCGGCATGGAACTTACTTCTGCCATATGCATGCCAAGCAATCAATACTCCTCCTTTTTAGCTATAAACCTTTGTAAATATCAAGAGGACTTGGGGAAAGGGTTAGGCTTGGGTTAGAGGTAGGTGGTTTTGGGTTAGTGGTTAGTAAAAAGGGCTAAAAGCGTAAAAAGCGTCGGTCATCGCAAAACTTTTTGTTTTTGTGACTTTTATTCAAACTAAGCATTTTCAAACAAAGTTTCTTTGAGGAACTTGTTTATTTATTGCTAGACTTCATTTTTTTAAAGAACGTCACAAGAAAACCGAGTTTTTTTTTTTTTACTAAAATAAAGGGTTTAAAAGAAAACGGTTTTGGTGGTAAAAGGGTGTTTGTTTTGTGGGGGTTTAGAAATGAAAAGGTTTAGGCTCAAAGGGGTTAACTAGGGGGATTTTGGGTAGGTGATAAAAAAAGGAAAAATAATGGTGTTGAAAGAAAAATGGGTTAGTCCTAATGCCTCCATCATTTACTTACTTGGGTTTAAGTTGGTAAGGACCGGGAATGTATCTTCGTGGCAAGTTCTAGAATCGTAAGAACCAAGAGACTATTCACACAAGAAACGAAAAATAAGCATTTAGTTTAAAGATGTATGCTTGTATGCTTAATAAAGGCTCAAAACTCACTTTTTGTGGGAATGGGTTTATAATGTGATCAAGTATATATAATCAAATTTTAACTAGATTTGTCATGCCGTTTCATAATTTTGTTATGTTGGTTTCTTCTTATCACGACGCTATCGGTTGTAAATTTGTAAAAATATATCCTTTTTAGAACTTGTTATTCCCAAATTAAACCAAGATAAGTAAAAAAAAATGAAAAGTTTTTTTGAAAAAAAATTAGGGTGATTAGCGGTCCAATAGAGTTTTGTGTAAGGCTTGTTATTAGGACTTGCAAAAATTCAAGTTTTAGCATCCCCCCCCACACTTAAATTACACATTGTCCTCAATGTGTCCCAAAAATAAGTTTTTAGGTTGTTGAATGTGTAAAAAGGTGTTTAAAAACAAAATGTTATGTTACTGGGCTTCTGGGCACGAGCCCGTGTTGGTCCGGGCACGACCCTGTGCTCAGATTGCCAGTATCATATTTAAAAGAAGGCTGGGCACGGGGGCATGTTCAGTGAACACGGCCCTGTGTCCAGTTACCTGAACTGAGCGTTTTCTGCAGAACCTCGGGCATGGGGGCGTCTTGGGCTGAGCACGGCCCCATGCTGAACTTGCTGTAATGAAGAAAAATTGTCGGGAGGCTCTGTTTTTGTGCATGGGGTGTGGGTTCAAGTTTCCCTTAGTAACCTCCACCATTTCGAGTGTGTTTTATTCATTACAACATCATCCAAACACCATTTAATACTTAGAAAGCATCATTCATTAAAATAACAATTACAAAGTGTAACAGCCCGACTTTTTGAAGTCGAAGTACAAGTCAAAGTCAAAGGAAGAAAAGATTGCTAATTGCGATCTGTCACTCCTTGCTTAATTATTGATTGTACTCTTTGACTTGTAATCGATACTCTATTTTAATTCGCTTTAGTTGTATTATTGTGGAGTACTTGTTAATAAATCGCTATTTAATCGCAGTTTAATCGCTAATCGCATCGCAACTCGAATTATAGGTTATGGATATTGTTTTACGTGTGTGTGCTATTATGTGTTACTTGTGCATGTTATGTTTATGTTGAGGTGTTTAATCTCAAAAGCAATCGCAACTATATCGCAACGCAATCTCATCGCAAACTTGAGATTCAAGGTTTATATTTATGGTATTTAGTAGTTAGGTTATTTTTGTAACTAATGGGTAATACTATCGCATCGCTTACTCGAAACGAATCGCAACGCTCAACACACGAAACAAAACATCGAAAACCAACTCGCCGGGTCACTTCGATCGAATGGTCATCCGTAAGGATGACCATCCGATTGGATGGCCATCCGATTGGATGGCCATCCGATCGGTTTGCCATCCGATCCAAAACTTGTGCACACCTTTCCTCTTTTGGAAACCTATAAATACCCCCTGTCACATCACCAACAGTGATGTGACAGCTCTCTCGTTCGACCAGCACGTTCCAGCCCTCTTTCTCTCGATTTCTCGCGATTCTTGTAAGTTTTCAACTCAAATCTTGTACATCTATCATCTACACACACTTCTTCATCATTTTAACCTTTGAATCTTCACTTTTAACCGTGAAATCAACGGATTTGAGGTGTTCTAGGATGATGTCATCATGGGGTTCTTGTGAACTTCATGGTTTGGCCTCATTCCACCAAGAACAACTCAGATCTACATGATTTCCACACGATTAAACACTGTTTTCGCATAGATCTAAACATTTTTCTTGATTAAAAGGATTGAAATATGGTTTCATAGCTTTCTTTCAACTCTTTTGCACTCAATGCACTCAAAACCGATAGAATCGGAACTCAATCATTCCTTCCACTCTTCTCTAGTGAGGTGTCGGTTTGAGATCTGATTCCTATTAAAGAGACAACCGATTTCGGGTTGAACATGAACAAACCATCACGAACAGTTAACTGATCGGACTGGGGTGATTCTCATCCGATCAGATAGTCTTGACTTGGTAGGGTTGCCGTTGTTTAACACGTTGTCACACTGTTTCGATCAAATCGCAAAGTTTTCAAACTTGACAAAATATCTAAGTTTTCAAAAACGATCAGATTGTTGGACGGATTGCCGTCCGATCAGATTGCCATCTGATCGAACGACAATCCGATCGGATTGCACTTGGACATCAACACTTAAACATTTTCAAAACAAATCAGTTCTGATGGATTGCCATCCGATCGGATTGACATCCGATCGATTGGCCATCCTGTTGTG
This sequence comes from Helianthus tuberosus, assembly GCA_030545235.1. Taxonomy (NCBI): domain Eukaryota; kingdom Viridiplantae; phylum Streptophyta; class Magnoliopsida; order Asterales; family Asteraceae; genus Helianthus; species Helianthus tuberosus. The sequence continues at coordinate 100,349,169 of CM060389.1, forward strand.
AACTTGTTCTCACTAGAATGTCTCGCTGATCAGATCGCTCTTCGATCAAACGACCGTTCGATCAAACGACCTGAAAGGTAGAGATACTTCTCTGTTTTCAAAATGCTACAACAAAAACTTCAAAGCCATCATACACAAACACATCCATCCTAAACAAATGTCAATCTGACCGAATGGTCATCCGATCGGATGACCATCCGAACGGATTGTCATTCGATCGAATGACCATCCGTTCGGATTGTCATCTGATAGGATGACCATTCGTCACTTGGTTCACTCTTCATCGTTTAACGCGCCGTTCATCGCTTATACTATCGTTAACTGTTCAGGCTAATCTCTCAGCGCTCCCTTTAATCCAAGAGAGTGTTTATTTACTAAACACGATCTGTAAGTATACTCGATCCCTTTTTGCTTTAAGCACTTTTGGGTGTTACATACGTTACTTATATCAAATCACATCGATCACACAACGCAAACACATTTTATACGCTAACCGTTACTGCATGTGATATGTGTTACTCGATGAATGCTTGTATGTTATGTTTACACAGTGATTGTTGCCTGATACCTTAGCAACGATAGTACTATAGTTTGGACTCAGCAGCTGTCATGGACAGGGGATGTTAAGGGCTTTTCTCACTTGTCGCAGTGGTGATATGTGTTGCGCATTCTACAACTTGCACTCACGCCTGTGCATATTTCATTGTCGATAACCTATTTGCTTCACATTATACATGTTACATGCTGGTTATGCGTAAACTCGCTTTCGCTACTATTATACTATTAAACTTGTATGCTCACCTTTACACTATGTGTATTGACCTCTATTTTAACGCATGTGACAGGTGTTTGAGATGCTAGGATGCTTGCTTTGTGGAATCAAGTTAGGATGAGTGATGTGTGCGGTGTGTTATATGTTTTTATGTGTATTTTTTAAGCCCTTTTTAACACTTTAGTCAAGTTTTAAATTTATAAAACACGATATTTTACTAACACAAAACACACATATGAGCAAGTGCACCCATCGTGAGCGTAGTATAGCGTTGGTAAGATACCGAGGTCGTCAAAGGATACAAGAGCTTTTAGGACCGCTGTTTATCCTCAACGTCTAATCAAATCAAAAATTTAGAAAAAGGTTTTAACATGAAAAATAAAAATAACTAAAAATGCTGAAAGAAATAAAAACACATAGATAAGATAAATCACTTGGATCCAACTCGCCTTTAGTGTAACCTTTGATGTTTTCCGCACTTTTGCACTTTTTAAGAGATTATCTTAGTTATAGTAGTAGGCCCTGTTTTGAAGGTGACGTTACCCTCAACCCAGTAGTTTGAGTCAGCAAGGATACAATCCTAAAGGGTTGGATTATTGGAAGATAATTAATTAAGTTATTAATGCGTAATGTGGTAGGCCCCTCTTTTGAAGGTGACGTTACCCTCGGCTAAGTGGTTTGAGTCAGCATGGATACAATCCCAAGTAGCCGGGTTAATGTATTAATAGTAGTTTACATGTGAGGGGATCAAGCTATTCGCACCCCCGCCATCCAATACCAGTGGGTATTGAAGGAGGTACTAGTAAGCTTGACCAAGGTCCTTGCAGGATCTATACACTGAACAAGGCAGGAACCTTATCAAACCATTCCCTTAACCCCCGACCAGGTAGCCAACATATCTCCATATAGACCGTGGAGATATGAATGGTGTAAATCTTTTATTTTATATAGACAGTAAAATAACGCCAAGACACCACGGACAAATGATAAGAAAGTTTCACCTTCAACATAAGAAACTAGTTATTAAAGTCATTAATACAAAACCAAATAAAAGTGCGAAAAGATTAAAAAACAAAAGTATTACACTAAATGTTGGTGCATACGTCTGTCGACTTCGTCTTGTATCGAGTCTTGTAATAGAATTGTTAGATCAGGGCACGTTGTACGAGAAAACAGGGTTTTAGGTTTAAGAGTTGATTTCGCACGAAATGAACTTGTGCTATTTCGTACGAAATAGCAAGTGACTATTTCGCACGAAATGCCTGTTTTCTATTTCGTGCGAAACACCCTCTCCTATAAATACCCAAGTTATCAAGTCATTTGTAACGTTCATGATTCCGGTACCGAAGTGCTGCCGACGTGTCTTTTGATCTGTAAACATGTTATATCAATAAACAAGACATTAAAAGTGATTCTGTGTGTAAATCAAGCCGATTCCAAGTTGATATGATTGTTTCCGCCTTTTGTATTGATAAGAACACTTCTGAACGACTCGTTTTGGTCGTGAAAACGATCCTACATGTGGTATCAGAGCTCAGGAGGAAGAGTTCTTGCCAAATCAGCTTGATTTCACCTAAATTTATGACTTCTACACTTTCTTTTCAAAATTAAACAAAATTTCACGGTTTAAATGAATTGAATTTCTCACATATCAAACGTAACATTGGTTTAAACAATCCTTGAAAGATTTGGACTTAAAATCGATCTAAAAGTTGTTCATTTTGTCTATTTCGCTTGAAATCAGATCGATCATGGTGACGTCAGCAGCATTCCACGCGAAATAGACTATTTCGTTTGAAATTGACATCTTATTTCGTATGAAATAAATCATTTCGTTTGAACCTGAAAGTTGTTTTCGCACGAAATCAACCCTTAGATATCATTTCGCACGAAATAGACTGGTTGGACTTCATTTCATACGAAATCAACATCTATTTCATACTAGAGGGCTATTTCGTTTGAAATCTGTATTTCATGTGAACCATTTTGTTTGAAAAGGCTATTTCGCATCAAAGTTTGATTTCGTTTGAAGGAGCTATTTCGCACCAAATTATTTCGTTTGAATTCTCATTTCGTGTGAAATTTCAGTGTTGTTTGAACTTTGTGAATTTGTGAAACAGGTTTTCGAAACATGGAAGAGGAGTTTTACAATGCGTTTGCTACACCAGTTGCTCCAGTTACAGCTGCTGAAACTGTTTACAGTGAGAATGAAACGGGAACGTATCAAAAACTGCCGAAGCTTATGTACATTGAGGATTTTAGAGGATGGCAAAATTGATTTGAAAACTGGGTGCAAGCTTATAAGTTTGATGCATGGTGTTCGTTAGAGGTAGATTACGTTAAACCAAAAAATGAACGTGGGCTTGAAAAAGCATTTAGTGACTATTCAGATGGTGAAAAATTGAAATATACGAGTGAAAAAATGATGATTAGTATTCTCCAACAAGCAGTTAAAGAAGATATCTTTGTTTTGCTCCAACATGAGGGTACTGCTAGATCAATTTGGACGGCATTGATTAACAAGTTTAAGGGAAGTGCTGATATGATAAAGAACAAAAAGGCTTTATTAAAGAAATCATTTGATATGTTTGTTGCATTTGAAGGAGAACTTGTAGGATCGTTTTGCCGACCAAACGAGTCGTTCAGAAGAGTTTTTGCTCAATACGAAAGGCGGAAACAAACGTATCGAGGTAATTCAGCTAGAAATACACTTTAAACTGTCTTTAGATTGATTTCACAAAGTTTTACAGCGAGTAGACACTTCGGCTCTCAAACCGGAATAGTAATTTCGTTACAAATGACACAGACTAGGCAACTATTTATAGGCAGCCTAATTTCGCATGGAATAGCCCACGCGAAATTACATTCACACGAAATAACAATTTCGTGCGAAATCACCAAGTAATTTCGTGCGAAATTACTATTTCCTATTTCATGCAAAATTAACCTTCTAACATGTTTTCTCATTTTACGTGCCCTGATCTATCTATACACATACAAGACTCGATACAAGACGAAGTCGACGGACGTATGCACCAACAGACTCCCCCTCGGATGTCGACGAGTCTTCAATACATGTCTTCAACATCTTCAGTCTTTATCAGTCTTTTATTCTTCCTGAAGTATCTGACAATGTAAAACATCCTCAATCTCTGTCTTCTATTCATCTCCAGTATCTCCACCTGGCTTTAATCTCACTCTAATTCTCTTGATCAGATCTCTTGATTCTTTAAGTTCGTCAGCATCATAATCTCTATTCCCCCTCAGATGTTGATCTACTAGCAGACTCCCCCTTAAATTGTGCTTGGGATTGCAGTCTGGTTTCCACAAATTCAAGATATAGACCTGGCTCACATCCTGCTCAGAATCAAAACCTGGCTAACCTGCACATTCTTAACCCAGAAATAAATTTCACAAATTTAAAATTTTACAAATTTATTCTCTGTTTACCACTTGTATACACAAATACAACATCATTTGCTAGTATTGTATAAAATGATTTTACAATGTTAATCTCTGATGAACCACTTGTAAAAATACCATTTTTCTTTTTCAAACAAGTTTTCATCATAAACAAAATCTCCCAAACCTTTTGTCGTCATGTTTAGCACTCGGAATTTTGAAAATCAGCTTTCCAACATCAGTTGTCGAAAATCTTTTTGAATTTTCAAAAATTTATGCTAAAATACACTAAAAACTTTTTGAATTTTTGAATAAACGAAATACAGTAAAGAAATATATATAGATAATATTTTTGTGAGTTTGTGTAAGAGGATCATATCAGTTTTTGAGACAAATCACCAACACCGTTAAGCTTTAAACATTTTAAGTTCTAAACGATTCACTAGATTGTCAGTATACTGATCCACTTAAATTTTCACACAAAGTTCAACTGTTTCGAGATACGAGATTAATGTTTTAGAGACTTAAACTTATTCGCGTGTCCCACCTCAGAATATACTCCCGCATCCAGATCCCAATATTCAGTCTTACAGGTGAGTATACCACAGATGATATCTGTAAAGGGTTAAATGCGAGGGCCATGAGAGCTCAGGCTATTGCTTCCGCAAAATCAGAGAGATGATGGCTTCGACTTTTGGTGTGTTCCCTTTAGAGAATCTTTTCTTCAACAGCACATGATTAGCATTTTTCAATGTTTCATCATTTTTTGTACTGAGGGTGGTGCTATATTTCAAGCAAGCAGAAAGTATTATACAGGGACTAGGCCATTGCTTCCACAAAATCAGAAGTCCCGGGATAATACCCCAGATATCACTGAGTATAAAGACCTAGTATCTCAGAAAGAGGGACCTTTCAAACAAGATTTCGGGGGTTACCCATATATCTGAGAGATGTTCCCCACGATATAAGTAAGTTTGAAATTTAGGTTTATATCTCGTCACAATCTACTAAATGTGCAAAAACCTACTGGCACATCATCAGTGAGACCGTTTATCACATTTTGACTTTCCAATTCTTTAGCGTGCTGTGATAGTCCACTGATGTACTATCATTTCCTCTTTTTTACAACAAAACTCATTTTAGGTTTTATCATGTTTTTGCCTTTTTCAATTTTTCTAATTTTTTGGATTTTCTGAAAAGTTCTTACTCCCCTAAAATTCAAAATCATTTAAAGGAAATTTGAAAACAAACTGTACAAGGTAAAGTGACAACTGATTTTCAAGCTTCAATTCGCCATCCACTTGGCATAAACAATCAGAACTCCCCCTTACAACAAACTATTTTCCCATTATGATTTCAAAACACTTAAGTTTTTTTTAATCTAATGGTTTTTCCAGAAAATTAGTTTTGTTGATTTCATAAACCATTTGTAGATTAGGGGATCAATTCATCACCTTGTTCTTCTTTAGCCACTTGAAAAAAAATATAACAATTTCAAGATCAATCAACAAATACCACTTGTAGTTCGAAATATCACCAAAGTGAATTTCTTACCACTTGTAGAAAATCAAGTACAACTTAATGTCCCTGATTTACCACTTGTAGATTAAAACCCTTCTCCAACCACTTGAAGATTTTCAAAAACACATAAAATTCAAAAAAGATGCCGATACCTGCTCCACACTTACCAACCTGAAAGCTCCGGCAAGTCATATTTTTCACTTATGAAAAACAGACATCCAAGCTTCACCAAACTTGGATGTGACCTCTTCAGTTTCACTTGGGGTGTAAGTTGCCTTCTTTGTTTCATAAAAATCTTTAACCCCTTTAACCTTTCCATCGACCATCTTCCTAAAAATCTTTTTCACATTTCCATTAAAAACTCTTTCGACATCAAATTCTTTCTTTTCAGAATAGAATTGATTCGAAATCTCAACCTTTCCAACTTTTTGTTTAAAATTTTCAGCCCGCAATGGTGGAATATTGACATCATCCATTGGCGGTACTGATGTTTCAATTTTTAGCTCAACTTGTGGCTCCTCTGACTTTGTGGAATCAGATTCATCGCCAGATTTCACATCTGATTTCTTAACAACCCATGTTTGGTAGTCAGAATTCACCCTTCTTCTATAAAACCTTTTTGAACACTCACCAATCTCATATTTAGAATTTTTGAACACTTTGAATTGTTCAATTGGTGGTTCAGTTTTATCAACAATCTTTTCTTTGAGTTTAGAAACAACTTATTGTTTAGTGTTGGTTGCTTTAGGACAATTCCAGGCAATGTGACCAACTTCTTGACATCTATAACAGGTTCTTGTCTCTTTTCTCTGATAAGCCCCATTCTTCTTAAATTTTTGTTTTTCTGCAAAGAACTCTTTATTTGTTTGCTTCCAGAATGAACTCTTTTCTTCTTCCACAGAACTTGCTCCTGAAACAAATACAGTTTTTTATTTATAAATTTTCTCATTTTTATGATTTTTCGGTGGAATAAATCCCAAACCTTTCTTTTTGTAATTACCATTATGGTTTGGTCTCTTTTGAAAACCAGAACCAGAATTGTAACCTTTTTTCTTGTTTAAACGTTGTTGAACTCTTGAGGTGTAAGTTTTTGTTTTTTCAGAAAGATTTACATCTTTTATTTCAGAAATATTAATTTCTGTTAATTTGAAAACCCTTTTTATCATTTCTGGTTTAACACCTCTTATTGGAAATTCCTCATCAGAATATAATTTGTCTGAATCATTCAAAGTATATGCCACTTTGATTGGTTCGTCATTCAAATTAGATTTTGATAACAAGAATTCTTTATTGTAAACCCGTTTAACTGACGACTTTGAACAGTTGACCGACGAACTCGAACTTTCTGACTCAGACTTTGACTCTGACTCTTCATCCTTATCCAACACCTGATCGACCACTTTCTTTATTACTCAGACTCATGATCAGTGTCAGACGATGTGAACGTAACATCAATGTTTTCTGGTAAATCATCAGTTGTTTCGGATTTTAACTTTATATTGACTGCCTTTTTTACTTGCTCCTCATTTGATTTTCTGGGAGAATAACCTTCCCAAATAAGAGGCGGACACTTGTTATAATTTGCACTTTGTTTCTTACCAGTATCCTTTTTCTTCAGGCTTCTTGTCTTGAAATGCTTCAAAACCTGCAACAGTTGGATAAATTCTATCAATCAAATAATCAGAACTAGAATAACTTTGCAGTAATCTTCTAATTCTTTCATTTTCAATCCTTTCTATCTCCAACTCCTGCTTCAGCTTTGCACATTCTTTAATGTAATGATTAATAGCATTCTGCTTTGTCATCATCACAACATTCATCATAGTTAAAGCATCTTCTCTTTCAGAATTTATCTTTTGCAAACCAGTTACTGTTCTGTTCAAAACATCATACGATTCCTTCACATAATTGAGATTGAACAATAAATTTTCTTTCATCTTATCTTGCTCACTCAATTTCTCATCTTTTTCTACACACTGCTTGCATGACTCCAAACACTTTAAACAAGGTTTGATTACTTCAACAATCTTTTCCACTTCAATAATCTTTTCAACTTCAATTATCTTTTCAACTTCGACTATCTTTTCAACTTCAACCATTTTCTCAGCTTCAAACACCTTTTAAACTTCAACCATTTCCTCAACTTCAACTGCCTGCTCAGTAGCTTTATCCTCTTTACTTTGTTCAAAAATCTTTTCCTGAACAACACTCTCACTTTTCACCTTTTTCTTTTCTTTTGCTGCTTGTTTCTCCTTCAGCTTCTCCACTCTATCTGCAAAATAAAATTGAAAACTTTCAGGAGATAAATGAGTTTTTGCAATATTAATATGTTTTTCTTCCTCATCATCACTATCATCAGTTGATGATTGATCAAACACTTGTGTTTGTTCTGAACTATCATCTGAAGAATTAGATACATCATCTTGATTCAAACGCTTTCATCCATTCTTTCATTAAATCTGGTTTTTGAACTATCTGAGCAATTAAAGCTACAGTTTTTGAATCAGATGGAATATATTTATCCCAACTGAAACCTTCTGCCACTTTTTCATCATCTTGATCAATGATACCATAATAAGCTTTCTTATTTGCTTCTACGATCATTTTGGCATGTGCAGTTTGTGGTTCTTTTTGTTGATACGGTTGATGAGCAACTTGTTGATAAATGGCTTTCCGATAGTAATCATTTCCACCGAACGGATTCTGTGCTCCACTTGCTTCTCGATTTTTACATTCTCTCTTAAAATGACCTTTTTCCCTGCATCGAAAACAAGTAACTTTAGATTTATCAAAACCTAAAGTAGAAACATTAGCATCCAGAAAATCATTTCTCCCTGTAATCATCTTGAATTTTTCAGCTCTTCTTAAAACACTTGCTAAACACCACTTAATATCCATCAGCTCCATTTCCTCAGCATCAATCTGATCGTAATCCTCTTTTGTCAACATAGGATTTCCGATCCTTCCTGCAACCAATCCTTCATATGATTCCAATACTGTAACAAGTAATGTCATATGACTTTTGACAACTTCTTCAGAAAAATTTTGACCATTCTGAAGATGTAACGCGATATTGCAATTTAAGACATGACCATTGTTGCTATTTGAGCTTTGAAATTGATGACTTGAGCTTGAAGCTTTCGAATTAACACTTGGATATGAAGAAAATCCACTGCTGTTGTTTGGACTTTGATTAACTGATCCAGATGAATTTCCTACACTGAAAGCAGTTTGAATTTTTGGGCTTGCTTCGACATTCTGAACACTCCCTTTATAGTACATCTTAACATCTTGTTGTGCACTTGGATTGTTCATTCTTGCAATCTTTTGTTGCTCAAGATCTTGTCTTTCAATCTTTTCAATGAACTGGGAAATTGTTAAGCCTTCATATTCTCCAGTATTCTTCAAGATCATCAAAAATGTACCCCATTCTTTCTGAGGTAATGCATCAGCCAATTTGTCGACCCATTCTTCTCGATCTTTGTTGATATTTAACAATGACATTGATCGAACTAAGTGACAATATCTTTAAATTAATTTCTTTGTATCTTCTCCCGGCAAACTTGTAAATAGATCAAATTCTTTCTTTAACAATGCCTTTTTACTCTTAATCATCTTCTCACTTCCTTCAAATTTAATTCGAAGTGCTTCCCAAATTGAGCGTGAAGTCTTATCATGTTGAAGCAATATGAATATGTCTTCTTTAATAGCTTGCTGGAGTAAACTGATCATCATCTTTTCAGCTTTGTACATGTCTCGTTCTTTATCCGTAAATTCATAAATTTTCTTTTCAGCTCCCAAGTCTGTACGTGGTAGAACATACTTTTTCTCAACACATTCCCAAGACCTCAAATGATTAGCTTGAACCCAGTTTTCAAATCGATCTTTCCAACCATAATACTCCTCAATTCCCATTAGCTTTGGGGGTTTTTGCATAGTTCCAGTTTCATTTTCCATGTTCATGCTTTGAGCTATGGCAGCCGGAGTAGTCGGGGATGTAGCAAATGCGTTAAAGAATTCCTCTTCCATGATTCGGTAATTTTTTTTTACAAAACAATCACTTTCAAACGAAATAACAACTCAAGCGAAATAATCTCCTCAAGCGAAATTACACTTTGATGCGAAATAGCACTCTCAAACGAAATAACCTCCTCAAGCGAAATACGCCTTTCAAGCGAAATACCAACTTTCAAACGAAATCACCTCAAACGAAATAACCCTTTCACACGAAATTACCAATTCCATGCGAAATAACCAAACGAAAACAGCTTTCAAACGAAATTAACTAATTTCGTACGAAATACTCAAGCGAAATAGTGATTTGGTGCGAAATAAGGCTTATTTCGTTCGAAATACTGCTGATGTCATCAACTCAAGCTGTTTTTCCTTAATTTAAACAAGTATTTGTCCGATTTTAAGTCTGAAACTTTCAAGGCTTTGTTAAAACACTATTGCGCGTATAATGTGTGAAATTCAAGACATTTTGACTGTAAAATCAAGTTTAATTTTGAAAAGAAGGTGTAGAAATCAGAATTTTGAGCTGAATTGGTAAGAACTCTTCCTCCTGAGCTCTGATACCACTTGTAGGATCGTTTTGCAGACCAAATGAGTCGTTCAGAAGAGTTTTTGCTCAATACGAAAGGCGGAAACAGACGTATCGAGGTAATTCAGCTAGAAATACACTTTAAACTGTCTTTAGATTGATTTGACAAAGTTTTACAGTGAGTAGACACTTCGGCAGCACTTCAGCTCTCAAACCGGAATAGTAATTTCGTTACAAATGACATAGACTAGGCAACTATTTATAGGCAGCCTAATTTCGCATGGAATAGCCCACGCGAAATTACATTCACATGAAATAACAATTTCGTGCGAAATCACCAAGTAATTTCGTGCGAAATTACTATTGCCTATTTCATGCGAAATTAACCTTCTAACATGTTTTCTCATTTTACGTGCCCTGATCTATCTATACACATACAAGACTCGATACAAGACGAAGTCGACAGACGTATGCACCAACAAAAACAACAAAAGCGACTATTGATAGATATTGTCATCTTGTTTTAGAAATGGGAAGATTGGAAATAAAGAAAGATGATGATGAATGGGTTGATAAACTAGCCGATGCGCTACCACAGCAAAAATGGGGAACATATTTGTTGATCTTAAAACATATGAGAAAATCTGAAAGTATGAATTTGGCGAAGTTCATTCAGAAGATTGAAGAACATGAATTGGATATTCAGAAAACTGCAATCTTGGGTAATCCAAATGCGCAACAAGATGTCAGTTTATACTACAGAGGAAATAAATTTGAATCTACCCCGAGTCCTAAGATAAAGACAACTTTCAGTGCTGATGGTTCTTCTGGACCAAATGTTAGCACTACAACTCAGAGTGGAGGTTATTCGTCATCGTTTTCAAGTTTTGATCCAAATTGTGCAACATCAAATTCTCAACGACAAAATTCAACAAATTTGCAATTTAATGTTACATTGAACATTCAAAATGATCAAAATCTTTCTCCATAAATAGCTAAGCAACACATGGTGTCACTGGTTGCTATGTTAGAGTCGTATGAAAGCTTAGTTGCTAGACGAATTGGAAATCCGATGCTCACCAAAGAGGATTATGACCAAATGGATGCTGAAGAACTTGAGTTGATGGATGTTAAGTGGTGTTTGGCCAGTGCTGTAAGAAGAGTAGAAAATTTTCAACAAATCACTGGTAGAAATGAGTTTAGTGAGATGTCTAAATCCCCGATAGGATTTGACAAATCAAAGGTTACTTGTTTTCATTGCAAAGAAAGGGGACATTTTAAACGAGAGTGTAAGAATAAAGAAGCAACCGGAAGACAAGAAAAGAACGATTATTATCAGAAATCTATATTTCATCAGATTGCTCAACAACCATCATCATCCAATGCTATTGATGTCGAAAAGAAAAAAACTTATCTTGTTAATCAAGATGATGAAAAGGTTGCAGAGGGTTTTAGCTGGGATAAATATATTCCACCCGGTTCAGGTCTTGTTGCTAGAGTTTTGGAAGAAGAAGAAATCAAATCTAGTTCGAAAAGAATACCGATTTTTCCAGAATTAGGAAGTGATGCAGATACCGACGATGAAGAAGAATATATTAATAAAGCTAGAAAAGGTTTGGATCCTGATAGTTTTAATTTGTTCTTTGCAGATAAGGTTGAGATGCTGAATGAGAAGAAGGCTGCTATAATGAAAAAAGAGTTGGAAGCAAGAAGGATTGCTGAAGAAAAGGCAAAGATGGAAGCTGAAAAAGCAAAAGATGAAGAAAATCCGACAGAAAAAGTCGAAGTTGAAGGATGGGAAGCAGAAATAGAATTTGATGAAGAACCGGATATAGTTGAAAAACTAGTCGAGATTGAGAAAATCGTCGAGGTTGAAAAGATAGTCGAAGTTGAAAAAATTGTTGAAGTTGTGAAACCTTGTCTAAAATGTTTGGAATCTTGCAAACACTGTGAAGAGAAAGACAAGAAGATTCGTGAACTTGAAAAGTTGAAAGAAAAACTGTTGTTTGATGTGAAGTACGTGAAGGAATCATATGATGTATTGAACAGAACAGTTGATGGTCTGAAAAAGACAAATTCAGAAGTTGAGGCTGCTATGACAAAGATGAGCTCTACATTAATGATAAAGCAGAAGGTCATCAATGAGTATATTGAAGACTGTGCAAAGCTGAAACAGGATTTGGAACTTGAAAAGATTGAAAGTGAAAGAATCAAACGATTATTGTTGAGCTATACAACTTGTGATTATTTGATTGATCGAGTTTATCCTACTGTTGCAGGTCTTGAAGCTTTCCAAGATAAAGAGAAGGAAGAGGATACTGGTAAGAAACAAAATGTCAAATATAATAAGTGTCCACCCCCGATCTACGAAAGTTATTCTCCCAGAAAGCCAAATGAGGAACGATTAAAAAATGCGCTCAACATAAAGTTAAAGTCTAAAACCATTGATGAGTTACCAGACAACATTGACGTTACATTCACAGCGTCTGACACTGATCATGAGTCTGAGTTGTTAAAGAAAGTGGTTGATCAGGTGTTGGATATGGATGAAGAGTCAAAGTCGGAGTCTAAATCTGAAAGTTCGAGTTCATCAGAAAAGAGTCCGAGTTCACCAGTTAAACGGGTTTACAATAAAGAATTCCTGTTATCAAAATCTAATTTGAATGATGGATCAATCAAAGTGGCATATACTTTGAATGATTCAGACAAATTATATTCTGATGAGGAATTTCCAATAAGAAGTGTCAAAACTGATATGATTAAACAAGTTTTCAAATTAACAGAAATTAATATTTCTGAAATAAACGATTTAAATCTTCATGAAAAACCTAAAAAGTACACTTCAAGAGTTCAACAGAGATTGAACAAGAAAAAAAGGTTACAGTTCTGGTTCTGGTTTTCAAAAGAAACCAAACCATAATAGTAATTTCAAAAAGAAAGGTTTAGGTTTCATTCCCCCGGAAAATTATAAAAATGAGAAAATTTATAAACCAAAAACAAAATTTGTTGCAGGAGGAAGTTCTGAAGAAGAGCAGAAGAAACCATTCTGGAGACAATCAAACCGAGAGTTTCTTGCTGAAAAGAAGAAGATTATGAAGAAATTTGTTCCAAGAATTGACAAAAGAATCTGTTTCTAATGTCAAAAAGTTGGACACATTGCTTGGAATTGCCAACAGTTCAACAACATAATACAGTAAGTTTCTTTTAACTCAAAATTGAAAGAAAAACGTGTTGATAAAAAGAAACAATCAACTGAGAAATCTAAAGTGTTTGAAAAATTGACTTTTGAAACTATTGATGTTTCAAAACGGTTTTACAAAAGAAAAGTTGATTTGAACAAACAGAATTGGGTTGTTTAATCTGAAAGTATTTCTGACAATGAATCTGATTCCATAAAATCAGAGGAGTCATTTGTTGAGAAACATGTTGAGAATTCCGTTCCTGAGTTGAACGATGAAAACTTTCCGCCATTGTCAAAAGAAAGTTTGAAATTAAAAATTGGAAAGATTGAGATTTCAGATCAATTCTTTGCTGGTAAAGAAGAATTTGATGTTCAAAAGGCTTTCAATGGAAAAGTCGAACATATCTTTGGTAAGATGGTTGACGGGAAGGTGAAAGGTGTGAAAGAGTTTTATAGATCAAAAAGAGGTTGGGATAGAGTTGAATCAAAATCACCCAAGGCTGGTCAGGCTTGGGTGAATGTGTTTTCTACTTAAAAACCTGACTTGTCGGAACTCCTAGGTTGGTAATTGGGAAGTAGGAATCGGCATCATTCTTGATAATTGTGTTGGTGTAGGTTCTACAAGTGGTAAATCAGGGACATTAAGTTGTACTTGATATCCTACAAGTGGTATTTGTTAATTGAACTTAAAACTGTTATAGTTTCAAAAGGATTGATAATGAAAGAACAAGGTGATGAAACCCAAACAAAACTAATTTTCCGGAAAAACCATTTTGATTAAAACAAACTTAAGTGTTTTGAAATCATAATGGGAAAATAGTTTGTTGAAAGGGGGAGTTCTAATTGTTTATGTCAAGTGGATGGCGAATTGAAGCGATTCGATATCAGTTGTTGCTTTACTTGTACAGTTTGTTTTCAAATTGCTTTAAAATGGTTTTGAATTTTAGGGGGAGTAAGAAATTTTAGAAAATCCAAAAACATTAGAAAATTTGAAAAAGTAAAAAACATGATAAAATGAAAAATGAGTTTTGTTGAGAAAAGAGGAAATGATAGTACATCAGTGGACATTCACAGCATGCTAAAGAATTGAAAAGTTAAAATGTGATAAACGATCTCACTGATGATGTGCCAGTAGGTTTTTGCACATTTAGTAGATTGTGTCGAGATATAAATCTAAATTTCAAACTTGCTTATCTCGTGGGGAACATCTCTCGGATATATGGGTAACCCCTGAAATCTTGTTTGAAAGATCCCTCTTTCTGAGATACTAGGTCTTTATGCTTAGTGATATCTGGGGTATTATCCCGGGACTTCTGATTTTACGGAAGCAATGGCCTAGTCCCCGTATAATACTTTTTGCTTGCTTGAAATATAGCACCACCCTCAGCATAAAAAAATGATGAAACATTGCAAAATGCTAATCATGTGCTGTTGAAGAAAAGATTCTCTAAAGGGAACACACCTAAAGTCGAAGCCATCATCTCTCTGATTTTGCGAAAGCAATAGCCTGAGCTCTCATGGCCCTCGCATTTAACCCTTTACAGATATCATCTAGGTATACTCACATGTAAGACTGAATACTGGGATCTGGATACGGGAGTATATTCTGAGGTGGGACACGCGAATAAGTTTAAGTGCTTAAAACATTAATCTCATATCTCGGAACAGTTGAACTTTGTGTTAATATTTAAGTGGATCAGTATACTGACAATTTACGTGAATCGTTTAGAACTTAAAGTGTTTAAAGCTCAACGGTGTTGGTAATTTGTCTCAAAAACTGATATGATCATCTTACACGAACTCACAAAAATATTGTATGTAAATATTTCTTTATTGCATTTCATTTAATATCAAAAATCCAAAAAGATTTTCGGAGTGTTTTAGCATAAAATTTTGAAAAATACAAAAAGATTTTAGACAACTGATGTTAAAAAGCTGATTTTCAAAATTCCAAGACCTGAGCATGATGAACAAATGGTTTAGAAGAAATTGTTTAAGAAAAACTGATATTCATACAAGTGGTCATCAGAGATTAAAAATTGTTAAATCATTTTTGATGAGTTTTTCTATCTAGTGATGATTTCTAAAATTGTTAAACTTTAAATTTTATGAAATTTATGTTTTGGGAAGAGAATGTGCGGGTTTGTCAGGTTTCGAATCCTGAGCAGAGGTTGAACCAGGTTGTGATTATAGAACCTATGAAAGCCAGACTACGATCCCAAGCATTCTTTAAGGGGGAGTCTGAAGATGAAGAGCTTAAGGAATCAAGAGATCTGATCAAGAGAATGTGAAGAGATAGATTGAGATTTAGAAGCCCGAAGGCTGATAAAGACTGAAGACTGTGAAGACTCGACACCGAAGACTTCGTCAACATCCGAGGGGGAGTCTGTTGGTGCATACGTCTGTCAAATTCGTCTTGTATCGAGTCTTGTAATAGAATTGTTAGATCAGGGCATGTTGTACGAGAAAACAAGGTTTTAGGTTTAAGAGTTGATTTCGCACGAAATGAACTTGTGCTATTTCGTACGGAATAGCAAGTGACTATTTCGCACGAAATGCCTGTTGTCTATTTCGTGCGAAACACCCTCTCCTATAAATACCCAAGTTGTCAAGTCATTTGTAACGTTTATGATTCCGGTACCGAAGTGCTGCCGACGTGTCGTTTGATCTGTAAACATGTTATATCAATAAACAAGACATTAAAAGTGATTCTGTGTGTAAATCAAGCCGATTCCAAGTTGACACGATTGTTTCCGCCTTTCGTATTGATAAGAACGCTTCTGAACGACTCGTTTTGGTCGTGAAAACGATCCTACACTAAATGCTTGTCTTCACCAAGTGATGTAAGAGACTTAGGCAAACATGGCCTTTGATTGTCAAGAACTCTTACTATCAATCTTGGATCCTGAGACTACTACACACACTCTATGATGGTTGATGGTTGATGGTGATGGATGTGGGTGTTGTGATGGTGGTGGAGTGTGGGTGAAGTGGGAGAGAGGTGGTTTGTCAAGGGATGCCTTTGAAGTGAGCCAAGCACCCCTATTTATAGCCTGCACAGAAGCCCGGACATGGCCCCGTGTCCGGTGGGCACGGCCCCGTGTCCATCCACTTTCTCTTTCTTCATTTATTGCAAGTTGTCTGTATTAGTTGACCACGCCTCCGTGTCCGCTGGGCATGGCCCCGTGTGCAGAAACGTATCTGTACTATCAAGATTTGCTTGGATTCTGCGAATCTTAGCGTTGACCACGGCTGTGTTGAGCTGGGCACGCCCCCGTGTTGGGAAATAGAAGCTTCTACAACTTTGTCTTTTCTGCAGACACTTGGAACGGCCCGTGTCCACTGGGCACGGGGCGTGTTCAGCCTTCTGATATCTTGTTTTTGCTTGGGAAGATGCTGTCGAGGGGTCGGGCATGCCACGTTTATTCCTTTTCTTGTATTTATGTTAGATTTAGCTGCATTTTTGCTTCTTTTGTTCATTTACGCTCATTTAACTCTGAAAATACAAAAGGAAGACGAAAGCACACTTTTTCCAACATTAGTTCTAAAAAGGGTTAGTTTTATGCCTCATTTGATGTAATTTATATGTTACATTTTACACACATCAAATACCCCCACACTTGAATCCTTGCTTGTCCTCAAGCAAAACTCTTTTTTATGTGGCTTACACACCCAAATGGAATGGGTAGAAGAGAAGTTTTGGGCTTGTCTTGAGTGTCGGGATTCCAAGATCTTTATTAGGGTTTTTTTTATGTTATTTACAATCCTATTCATTATGATTTATTTAGAACATTACATAAGAGAAATTACTTATTTGGGCATAACATGCCTCTTTAAAATTCCATTTATATACAAGCTCACATACCTCACGGGAGATCACTCAACACTCGGCCGAAGATGTATTTTTGTGAATCACTTGAGACCGGCATGGAACTTACTTCTACCATATGCTTGCCAAGAAATCAATCCTCCTCCTTTTTAACTATAAACTTTTGTAAATATCAAGAGGACTTCGGGAAGGGTTAGGCTTGGGTTAAAGGTAGGTGGTTTTGGGTTAGTGGTTAGTAGAAAAGGGCGAAAGGCGTAAAAAACGTCGGTTTTCGTAAAACCTTTTGTTTTTGTGACTTTTTATTCAAACGAAGCATTTTTTTCAAACAAAGTTTATTTTGAGGAACTTGTTTGTTTATTGCTATACTTCATTTATTATTATTATTATTATTATTATTATTATTATTATTATTATTATTATTATTATTATTATTATTATTATTATTATTATAAGGAATGTCACATGAAGACCGAGCTTTTTACTAAAATAAAAGGGTTTAAAATAAAAATAAAAAGAGGGTTTTTGTGGGTAAGGTTTGTTTTGTGGGTTTTAGAAATGAAAAGGTTTAGACTCAAAGGGGTTAACTAGGGGGATTTTGGGTAGGTGGTAAAAAAAGAGAAAAATAATGGTGTTGAAAGAAAAAAAAGGGTTAGTCCTAATGCCTCCATCATTTACTTACTTGGGTTTAAGTTGGTAAGGACCGGGAATGTATTGTCATGGCAAGTTCTAGAGTTGTAAGAAACCAAGCGGCTATTCACACAAGAAACGAAAAATGAGCATTTAGTTTAAAGATGTGTATTTGTATGCTCAATAAAGACTCAAAACTCACTTTTTGTGGGAATGGGTTTTTAATGTGTTCAAGTATATATAATCAAATTTTAACTAGATTTGTCATGCCGTTTCATAATTTTCTTATGTTGGTTCTTTTTATCACGACGATATTGGTTGTAAATTCGTAAAAATATAACCTTTTTAGAACTTGTTATTCCCAATTAAAACCAAGACAAGTAAAAAAAATGAAAAGTTTTTTGAAAAAAATTTGGGGTGTTTAGTGGTTCCAATAGAATTTTGTGTAAGGCTTGTAGTTAGGACTTGCAAAATTCAAGGTTTTAGCATCCCCCCACACTTAAATTACACATTGTCCTCAATGTGTCCCAAAAATAAGTTTTTAGGTTGATTGAATGTGTAAAAGGTGTGTTAAAAACAAAAATTTATGTTACTGGGCATCTGGACACGACCTCGTGTCGGATGAATACGGCCCCGTGGTCAGATTGCCAGTAACGAGAACTTACAGAAGGTGGACACGGGAGCGTGTCTGGTGAACACGACCCCATGTTGGTCAAAAGTCTGCTTAATTTAGACAAACAGCAGGTCTGGGCGGTAGGCACGGGGGCGTGTCGGCTGGGCACGACCCCGTGTGGACAATCTGCAAACATTTAAAACAGGTTTCTTCTTTCGGTTCTGCAGTCCCGGCTTTAGTAGCACTAATGTTTAGTGCTTTAAGCCTCGTAGGTACCTGTTTTACTAATAAACACCACACCAACAATAACCAATATCCTAAATTACCAAACTTTCATCATCCATATCACAAAATAAAAAGAAAAGAAATGCAGAAAATTAAAAAGTGTTAAGGGAAGTAAATTGTTCAACAAATGGCACACAGGTCACGGAATTGTTTTTTAGATAAAGGGGTTAACCTGTGAGACCTTCAACCATGTGATGCCACCTCCAACTCCTCCTGCTCAATCCATGTCCTCGTCTTCATCATCATCATCCCCTCCATGGCCCGCCATATACTCCCGGATGTTCCCAATATCATCCTGCATGTCGGAGATATTTCTCTCTGTCACTCTGACCCGGGTGTATGTGTTGTTGGCCATGTTGTAGGTGTTCCTGGTGCACATAATATTTTCCTACAATAAATCATGTAAGCTCTGAAAGTTAGGAAAACCACCTCCTTGAGAGGAGGATTGACTCGGATCACCATGGGGCTGGTAGTGGTACTAAGGAGGAGGACGGATGTGTGGAGCGTGTAGGACGAGAGCTTCTTGAGGGTTCCATGCATACCCTTGAACCGTTTGAAATCTTATCGTCCCGTCATCCGCTTCTTTGATCAAGCTCATGGAGCGGCAAATGACAAGGTCCACTTTTCCCGACCACGGGCCCTTTTGAAAGGACCTCGGCATCCTTGGCACATAGTGTTTGAAAAGGCGGTAAATCCACCCTCCAAACAGGATAGGAGTCGGGGGAGTAGCCAGTTGGTTCAAGTGCATGTTGCGGAGTAGTAGGTATGGAACATCGAGGTTGATACGATTGTCAATGCAATGGAGGACTAGCAGATCACGCAACCCTACAACACCACCACTGTCGTGTCTCTGGCAGAGAGAGTAGCTGAGGACCCTGTGGATGTAGCTGTAGAGAGGGTCTCTCAACAGTGTGCTCTTAGTTCGGCTTGGGTTATAGTGGCCCTCCCCGATCTGAGCCCAAGCAACTTGGCATTGATTTTCTGGAAGCTCGCGGAGACCGCCGGTGTTCTCTTCATCTCCAGCATCCTCTTCCGAGTACAACCCGACTATTGCCCCAAATTGTGCGATTGAGATCGAGTACATGGTCCCTCCACAACGGAACTCTACCCCATCATTGTCAAACGGATCCGCTCTTGCCTTAAGGAGAAACGTGCTGTAAAATTCCATGTTGTATTCATGCACGGAGTGAAGCCGAGTGCAAAGAGCCACTTGTAGTGGGCCGGTGACAATGTTGTTGAAGTGGTCTATTTGGTTCACTGCTTCAAGAGTGTCCATGCACACCTGTCGTGGATTCTCTTCGGGCCTAGTTCTTAGCACATCATATCGTGCATGAGCAGCCAACTCACTTGCGTTGAATCTGGTAAATTTTTTAGCCATCTGAAAGAAAACA
Organism: Helianthus tuberosus; assembly: GCA_030545235.1. NCBI lineage: Eukaryota > Viridiplantae > Streptophyta > Magnoliopsida > Asterales > Asteraceae > Helianthus > Helianthus tuberosus. Next base: position 100,369,333 of record CM060389.1, read on the forward strand.
CCAAAAAATTAGCACAAAATAGTGAAATTTTCGAAGAAAACTGAAAACAGTCGGCACCCCGTGTTCAGTGCACACGTCCCATGTTCGCCTAAATTTAGCTGGACACGCCCCCGTGCTCGCTGAGCACGACCCCGTGTCCAGGCTCTGTTTCTAAAAATTCCCATTTTTCAACCCAGTCCCGAAAACTTGAAAATTTTTGGTCCAGTAGGGGCGGTTTTCCCCGAAAATGAAACCCCAAGTGCCGTTTTCCCAAAACAAACCATTTACCCCTTCAATTTCATATTTTTCGGTTCCAAAACAAGGGTTTGAGGTTTTTGTGAGAAATCGGGCAAATCTACAAACAATACAAGTTGATTTACTTCCTATAACACATATCTAAACTAATGTTAACAGATCTAAGCAAAAATTTGGGGTTTGATTCGGTTCTAGTTGAAGAACCCTAGATTTTCCCCAAATTTTGATGTTAAACTACATGCAAGTACTTAAACTAACAAATTATAAGGATAGAATCATAGCTTAACGTTGTTAGAAGAAGGGGAAACGTTGAAATCTGCAGAAAATTTCGCCAGAACCAGAGAGTTTTTGGGGAAACGGGGCGTGTGGAAATGAAAGAATGAAGGAAAAAGGGGTTTTATCCCCGACAGTTGCGCGAACACGGCCCCATGGGCAGGTAATTTTTTTTTTCAGTGCTCGTGTGAGTGCCCTGTTTCCTGAAACTTGGTTTTAGAAATCTTACCGATTTAGATGTTTTCCCGATGTTCGTAACTTACAAGGTATGATGTTGATGCTTGAACCTTCGTTTCATTCTTCGAGCGTTTGAAGCGGGATTTTTTCCTCTTCATCCTCAATAAATCCTTGATAAAGCTTTAGTCGTTGGCCATTGACTTTGAATGGAATTCCATTTCGAGATTTAATTTCGACTGCACCGTGTGGGAAAATATGGGTGATGGAAAAAGGTCCCGACCACCTAGACTTTAATTTACCAGGAAATAATCGAAGTTGTGAATTAAACAATAGAACTTGATCCCCTACCCGAAATTCATTAGGTTTAATGTATTTATCATGAAAATTTTTCATTCTTTCCTTATAAATTTTGGAGTTAGAGTATGCATAATTCCTTAATTCGTCTAATTCATTTAATTGGCAAAATTGATTTTTACCAGCAATTTCTAAGTCTAAGTTTACGTTTTTAATTGCCCAGTAGGCCTTGTGTGCTATTTCTACCGGCAAATGACAACTTTTTCCATAGACAAGCTTATATGGGGTTGTACCTATTGTTGTTTTGTACGCTGTTCGAAAAGCCCATAAAGCATCGTCTAATATATCGGCCAATTCTTTTTTGTTTAACCCTACGGTTTATTCAACTATTATTTTTAAACCTCTATTAGTCACTTCGGCTTGTCCGTTTGTTTGAAGGTAATATGCCGTTGAGACCCGGTGATACACCCCATACCTTGTTAAATTTTTTTCAAGTTGATGGTTACAAAAAATGGGTACTTCTATCACTTATTAATGCTTTTGGTGTTCCAAAACAAGAGAATAATCTTTTCAGGAATCTTACCACGACTCTTCCATAGTTTGTTGGAAGTGCCTCGGCCTCGGCCGATTTAGACAAGTAATCTACTGCCACAAGTATATATTTGTTTCCTTTTGACGGTGGGAAAGGTCCCATAAAGTCGCGTCCCCACACATCAAAAATTTCACAAACGAGAATGCCATTTTGTGGCATTTCGTTTTTGGAAGAAATATTACCTGTTCTTTGGCAAGCGTCACATGTCTTGACAAGACTTTGGGCGTCTTTGTAAATGGTTGGCCAATAAAATCCTGAATCAAATACCTTTTGTGCGGTACTAGCTGCACCATGATGTCCTCCGTATGGACCTTCATGACAATGGCGGAGAATTCTTCTTGCTTCACTACCATGTACGCATCGATGGATGAGTTCATCAGCATACATTTTGAAAAGATAAGGATCTTCCCAAAAATAGTGCTTTACATCGGCAAAGAATTTCTTTCTTTGATGATGTGGCCATCCTTTTGCAACTATACCGCTAGCTAAGTAGTTAGCATAGTCGGCGTACCATGGCTCTTCTCGGTATTCCATCATTTCCATGGACTCCGTTGGGAACTTTTCATTGATTTGTTCTTCCCTAGTTGCCTCCAAAGCTGGATCTTCCAAGCGAGAAAGATGATCTGCTGCGGTGTTTTCTGCTCCTCTTTTGTCTTTTATTTCGATGTTAAATTCTTGGAGGAGTAAAATCCACCGAATCAAACGTGGTTTAGCATCCTGTTTCTTAAAGAGATATCGAATGGCTGCATGGTCTGTATAAACAATCATTTTAGAAAGAACAAGATAAGAACGAAATTTATAAAAAGAAAATACCACAGCTAGTAATTCCTTTTCCGTTGTTGTGTAATTTTCTTGTGCATCATTAAGTGTTTTACTAGCATAATAAATTGGGTGAAAATGCTTATCTTTTCTTTGTCCCAAGACAGCTCCAACTGCAAAGTCACTTGCATCGCACATGATTTCGAAGGGTAGTTTCCAATCAGGCGATATCATGATAGGTGCATTGACTAGCATTTCCTTAATGTTAGAAATGCTTGATTGCAATCCTTGTCAAAGATGAAAGGAGCATCTTTTTCAAGTAATTTTATTAGAGGTCTTGTGATTTTAGAAAAGTCTTTGATAAATCGTCTATAAAATCCGGCATGTCCTAGGAAACTTCTGATAGCTCTAACGGAGGATGGGGGTGATAATCGAGAAATAGTGTCTATTTTTGCTAGATCAACCTCCATTCCTTCGCTTGAGATTTTGTAACCAAGTATATTCCCTCCGTTACCATGAAATGACATTTTTCCCAGTTAAGGGCGAGGTTGGTTTCCTCACATCGGGATAGCATTCGTTCAAGGTTATCGAGGCATTAGTCGTATGAATCTCCAAAGATAGAAAAGTCGTCCATGAAGACTTCCATTGTCTTTTCTATCATGTCATGGAAGATGGCCACCATGCAATGTTGAAAGGTTGCGGGGGCATTACATAGACCAAAAGGCATGCATCGATAAGCAAAAGTTCCATAGGGACATGTGAATGTTGTCTTTTCTTGGTCTTCGGGTGCTATCGGAATTTGAAAGTCACCTGAAAAAACATCTAAGAAACAATAAAATTTGTGACAGGATAATCTTTCTAACATTTGATCAATAAAAGGCAAAGGAAAGTGATCTTTCCTTGTTGCCTCATTTAATCGACGATAATCTATACCTACTCTCCATCCTGTGACGGTTCTTGTTGGTATTAATTCATTTTTCTCATTAGTTATTACCGTCATACCTCCTTTCTTTGGAACTACTTGGACGGGACTTACCCAAGGATTATCGGATATTGGGTAAATGAGTCCGGCGTCAAGTAATTTGATGAATTTGTTTTTAACCACTTTTTGGACATTTGGATTTACTCTACGTTGTGGTTGTATTACTGATTTATAGTCATCATTCATTAGAATTTTGTGCGTGCACATGGAAGGACTTATTCCTTTAATATCTACAAGCTTCCAAGCGATCGCGTTTTTGTGTTTTTTCAAAAGTGTAATTAATTTTTCTTTTTCTAAACTAGTTAATTTTGACGAAATAATTACAGGTGATTTACCATCTTTGTCTAGAAAAGCATATTCCAAACCTTTTGGAAGTTCTTTGAGCTCAAGAGGTGGGATCTTAAGGAGACTCCTTACTTGGTTGTTCATTTCGATCAAGAACCACAAAGGTTTGTTCTATGGCGACCTCTTCTTCAACAAAGTGGTCAATTTCTTCTCTTGTATCGGGTGGTTCATCTTCATCTTCAATTAGGGGGTCATTATTGCTGAATCGATATTTCATTTAATGCTCAAGATCGACACTCTTTTTAAATGCCCCTAATTGAATAGATAGATTGTTGTACTTCCGATTTTTCAAGGCTTCGTGGGTCTTTACAAAAGGTCGTCCCAACACTAGAGGAGCGTCATCAAGGATGACCAAGTCGGTTGGGATTACCATTTGATTTGTTTGGACCAAGACATCCCACCAAGGTATGAGCCTTCATACTCATACTTTGAGGAACAAAGATATGAGACTCCACCTTCATATGCTTACTATGAGGAACCATGGCGTGAACAACCCACCTCATATGAGTATTATGAAGAACCAAGTTACGACCCTTATCCATCATATACTTACAATGAGGAACCATGGTGTTAACCATCTACTTCATACGAGTATTATGAGGAACCAAGGATCGAACTTCCGAATTCAAGCTTTGATGATAATTATTCAACTCACTTTGACGAACCACCCACTATCTCACCCGTAGCCGAAAAGATAATAGAACACCTTAAAACTATCGAGCGCTATATAAAAGAAGCCCGCGCAAGGGAAGAGGAGTCCCGCGCAAGGGAAGAATTAACTTGTAATAAAGAATAGATAGTTGAAGGTGTAAAAATGGAAGAACAAGTAAGTGAAAAGCCGACACATGAGTTAAACAGCGAAAAAGGTGAGTCCGATAATGTTAAAATTCAAGAAGAGTCTAATTTTGAAAAAATTAATCTCTTGTCACCTTCTTTCGAAAATCATTGTTTAGTACCCACTCATGCTAAGTTTTTAAAAGAGTTAAACACTAACACTAAAATTGACGAAACGGTAAGCTTTAAGTTAACAAATGATCAAACTGCGCTAATAAAAGAAGATCCATTTGAAATTAACATTACACCGGTTCCATGTTTTTTTCAAAATTCCTTTATTAGTAATATTACAATTGATAAAGATCTTTGTGCTAATATAATGCCAAACTACATTTTCGAAAAATTAAGTATTGGTGATTTTTCTCCACTTCAAATACCCATTTTTCTATCTAATCGGAAAATAATAAAATCAATAGGGGTTCAAAATATGAGTATGAGGGAGAAGGTTCATACCTTGGGTCTTCATAGGATGTGTATGAAGTGGACGGCTCGTTCCTAGGCTCCTCATAGTGGTTGTATGAAGGGGATGGTTGAAATAAGTCACAATATTGCACCGAATGAGGGTTGCCACAAATAGTACAATACTCATCCCAATAATCCTCCTCCTCATAAGTGTAGTTGTAATCTCCTGAGTATTGATCCACAAGAATCACTCATCAGACCACAACAGAGTCTCGGGACCAGAAAACAAGGATAAAAACGGAAACATAGGCTGGACACGGCCCCGTGTTCAGTGAGCACGGCCCGTGTTCAGGTTCCATATCTGGGCATTTTAATAAAAGTGACTGGTTTTGTGCAGCACGGCCCCGTGTTCAGTGAGCACGACCCCATGTTCAGACTCTGTATCTGGGAGTTTTGAAAAAAATGTGCAGCACGGCCCCGTGTTCAGTGAACACGGCCTGTGTTTAGTGAACACGGCCCGTGTTCAGTCTTCTGTAAATACAAAAAACTAACTAAGATGCAGAAAATGTGCGCGCGTTTTAAAAAGGATTTGAAAAACTGATTAGGCCGCCGATTTTAAGCTTTCTTAAAATCCTTGTGTCACAGGCAACGACGGCAAAAAACTTGATGTGTGCGGTGTGTTATATGTTTTTATGTATATTTTTAAGCCCTTTTTAACACTTTAGTCAAGTTTTAAATTTATAAAACACGATATTTTACTAACACTAAACACACATATGGGCAAGTGCACCCATCGTGAACGTAATATAGCGTTGGTAAGATACCGAGGTCGTCCAAGGACACAAGAGCTTTTAGTACCGGTTTATCCTTAACGTCTAATCAAATCAAAAGTTTAGAAAAAGGTTTTAACATGAAAAATAAAAATAACTAAAAATGCTGAAAAATAAAATAAAAACAGATAGACAAGATGAATCACTTGGATCCGACTCGCCTTTAGTGTAACCTTTGATGTTTTCCGCACTTTTTCACTTTTTAAGAGATTATCTTAGTTATAGTAGTAGGCCCCTCTTTTGAAGGTGACGTTACCCTCAACCCAGTAGTTTGAGTCAGCAAGGATACAATCCTAAAGGGTTGGATTATTGGAAGATAATTAATTAAGTTATTAATGTGTAATGTGGTAGGCCCCTCTTTTGAAGGTGACGTTACCCTCGGCTAAGTGGTTTGAGTCAGCAGGGATACAATCCCAAGTAGTCGGGTTAATATATTAATAGTAGTTTACATATGAGGGGATCAAGCTATTCGCACCCCCGCCATCCAATACCAGTGGGTATTGAAGGAGGTCCTAGTAAGCTTGACCCAGGTCCTTGCAGGATCTATACACTGAACAAGGCAAGAACCTTACCAAACCATTCCCTTAACGCCCCGACCAGGTAGCCAACATATCTCCATATAGACCGTGGAGATATGAATGGTGTAAATCTTTTATTTTATATAGACAGTAAAATAACGCCAAGACACCACGGACAAATGATAAGGAAGTTTCACCTTTAGCACAAGAAACTAGTTATTAAAGTCATTAATACAAAACCAAATAAAAAGTGCGAAAAGATTAAAAAACAAAAGTATTACACTAAATGCTTGTCTTCACCAAGTGATGTATGAGACTTAGGCAAACATGGCCTTTGATTGTCAAGAACTCTTACTATAATCTTGGATCCCGAGACTACTACACACACTCTATGATGGATAATGGTGGTGGATGTTGGTGTTGTGATGGTGGTGGAGTGTGGGTGAAGTGGGAGAGAGGTGGTTTGTCAAGGGATGCCTTTGAAGTGAGCCAAGCACCCCTATTTATAGCCTGCACAGAAGCCCGGACACGGCCCCATGTCCGGTGGGCACGGCCCTGTGTCCATCCACTTTCTCTTTCTTCATTTAATGCAGTTTGTCTGTATTAGTTGACCACGCCCACGTGTCCGCTGGGTACGGCCCCGTGTGTAGAAGCGTATCTGTACTATCAAGATTTGCTTGGATTATGCGAATCTTAGCATTGACCACGGCCGTGTTGAGCTGGGCACGTCCCCCGTGTTGGGAAATAGAAGCTTCTACAACTTTGTCTTTTCTGCAGACACTTGGGCGCGGCCCCGTGTCCACTGGGCACGGGGCGTGTTCAGCCTTCTGATCTCTTGTTTTTGCTACGTTTATTCCTTTTCTTGTATTTATGTTAGATTTAGCTGCATTTTTTATTCTTTTGTTCATTTACGCTCACTTAACCCTAAAAATACAAAAGGAAGACAAAAGCACACTTTTTCCAACATTAGTACTAAAAAAGGGTTAGTTTTATGCCTCATTTGATGTAATTTATATGTTGCATTTTACACACATCAATGAGTCTAGAAACAAACCAACAATTTAAATCTGAGTTGTCGGAACAACTTTTATTTGTCTATGAGATATTTGGTCTGTAATAACTGTTTACTTTGGTATGTTATGGTATGGGACATACTATTTAATATCTGGTAATTTAGTTGTTATGGATTTCGCCTAGACAATCTGTTTCGCTCAGTGTCACGCCCCGATGTTTCCGCCAACGGTTGGGGTGTGACACAAAGGATCCTAGAAAATGAAAATAAAGTTAAAAATGAAAAACTAAAAGTTTCTAGGATAGATAGGTCAAGTAACGCCGGAAATCATTTTAAAGAGTTCTACCCTTATTGTAGAAATGTAAAAAACCCGGAAATAGCTTTCTGGTACTTAAGGGTGTTGTAGAACTAGGAACCAAGGGATGTCTCTTTAAATGTCATTGAGCCATTCCTCTGTCTCCCTGGGGAGGAAGAAGGCGGGCTCATTCTCCACAATGTCTTGTGGAGGAGGTGCGACGGCAACCAGGACCCCGTGTAATATGTCTAGAGGGGGTTCTGGGGGTATGACATACCACTCGGCTGGAATAATGACCTCCGGTACAACATTCCACTCCCTTTGTGCAATGATTGGCACCATAGGAGAAGAAGGAAGAATATTCAACCTTTGGTGCAAAAGGTTGACTTCTCGAAGGCACCCCGCTAATCACACTGTCAAGTCATTTATACGGTTAACCAAGGCTTCCTCTACTCCTGTCATTTCATTGATGGATTCTCTCAAGGCATACATGTAGTTGACTAGAGAGTCTTCCACTGATGATCTTCTTCCTCGTCGGTCGTTCCTTGAGTGGGCTGAGGATATTCCGCTATTCCTGCTCGACATTCTAACAAGCCGAAAAATTTCAATTTAATGAAACAGTACTCCGGCCACGGCCCCGTGCTCGCTGAGCACGGTCCCGTGGCCATCTCTCTGCAGATTTTTGAAACAAGGAATTTTGGAGCTTTAAATTATTTTTCTGATTTTTGAAGCATTTCTAAGCAGAAATAACTTAAAACAGTGTTGTAAGCCTTATTTTTGATAAGATTCCTTGAATAAAAACCTAACAAGTATCACAATAAAGCTTGAAAACATGAAGATTTCAAGCTTTAATGGAGGTTTTGAGGAGTTAGTGAAGAAGAAGGCAACAAACAAAAGTAGTAAAGACAAGATGGTTGTTGAGAACCTTTTTTAGAATATACCTTGTAGGGTATATGTGAAGATCCCACAAGATCTTTGTCTTTGGAATGAGTTCAAGTGTGTAGGAATCTTGCTATATTTATAGAAAACGACAGCACGTTGACCAGGTCTCGTGTCGGCTGGACACGGCCCCGTGGTCAGATAAGAGTCTGACACATTTTGCCCGTTTTTTGATTTTGAATCATACACAAATCTTCAGGTGGGCACGGGGGCGTGTAGACCTGGACACGGCCCCGTGGCCATAGGTTTTTATGAAGTTTCGTCTATTTTTAAGGAATTTATCCAGATCGGGTGGTTCCTTACTGGACGGAAAAACACCGAAGTGCCTGAGATACCTAAGTTGCCCTAGTTTTAGACAAGAATGCAAGAGGTTATCGGAAAGGGTGAATCCTAAGCTAAATACCAGTGGGCGAGACCAACCTTTATTTCCCTTATCTGGGCTCTCGTTAAAGAAGATATATATCGAATTGCTCAGGTCTATGTATGCATCAGCGAAGACCGATGGAGAGTCCTTCACGATACAATCGATACAGGGACGACTATCGCTCAAGTCCTCACAAGAGTTAGAGGCGTGTTGTTAGAATCCGAATGTGATCTCAATAATTCTCCTTGATCGTCTTCTTGAGATGAATTAGTTATTTCCATCTCAAGTTCTCTTATCAATTGGAGAATTACTTCTTCCATTAGAAATAATTCTTCGAGAATCATATCACCTAGAAGAGATGATTGAGAGCATTCGAGGGAGAGATAGGGATTGTTTTTACTTTCGCCCATCTTAAGGTTACTGGAAAACGATGGGTCTATATAGTGGGGAATGTAATTTAAAAAATAACATTTTAAATCTTCATGAGATCCGCCACATATTTGACACCACGCACCATAAGAGGAGCGAAAGTAAAAATGATCAGTATCACTCATGTTTGTATCAGAAATTACCAACCGTCGGGATCTTATGGTTCTGTTTTTAGTATCTCAAGCTTGGGCATGGGGGCGTGTTCAGTGGGCACGACCCCGTGTTCAGCTACTGTCTGACTTAAAACAGGATTGCTAGTACCAAAGATTGGGCACGGGGGCGTGTTCAGCGGGCACCGCCCCGTGCTGAGCTATGCAGAAGCTGAATAATCTAGAAAAATCCTAAAGAAATAGAAAAACAAGAAAGACGATTAGACCGTTGATTCCTAACTTTCTTAAAATCCTTGTATCCCCGGCAACGGCGCCAAAAACTTGGTGTGTGTCGGGTGTGATATGTTTTTATTTATATTTTAAGCCCTTTTTAACACATTAGTCAAGTTTTAAATTTATAAAACACGATATTCTACTAACACTAAACACACACATGGGCAAGTGTACCCATCGTGAGCGTAGTATAGCGTTGGTAAGATACCGAGGTCGTCCAGGACACAAGAGCTTTTAGTACCGGTTTATCCTCAACGTCTAATCAAATCAATATTTTTAGAAAAGGTTTTAAACATGAAAAATAAAAATGAAAATGCTGAAAAAAAAATAAAATAAAAAAAAAACAGATAGACAAGATGAATCACTTGGATCCGACTCGCCTTTAATGTAACCTTTGATGATTTCCGCACTTTTGCACTTTTTAAAAGATTATCTTAGTTATAGTAGTAGGCACCTCTTTTGAAGGTGGCGTTACCCTCAACCCAGTTGTTTGAGTTAGCAAGGATACAATCCCAAAGGGTCGGAATATTGAAAGATTATTAATTAAGTTATTAATGCGTAAAGTGGTAGGCCCCTCTTTTGAAGGCGACGTTACCCTCGGCTAAGTGGTTTGAGTCAGCAGGGATACAATCCCAAGTAGCTGGGCTAATGTATTAATAGAAGTTTACATATGAGGGGATCAAGCCATTCGCACGCCCGCCATCAAATACCAGTGGGTATTAAAGGAGGTCCTAGTAAGCTTGACCCAGGTCCTTGTAGGATCTATACACTGAATAAGGCAAGAACCTTACTAAACCATTCCCTTAACCCCCGATCAGGTAGCCAACATATCTCTATATAGACCGTAGAGATATGAATGTTGAAAATCTTTTACTTTATATAGACAGTAAAGTAATGCCAAGACACCACGGACAAATGATAAAGAAGTTTCACCTTCAACATAAGAAACTAGTTATTAAAGACATTAATACGAAACCAAATAAAAAGTGCGGAAAGATTAAAAATCAAAAGTATTACATTAAACGCTTGTCTTCCCCAAGTGATGTAAGAGACTTAGCCAAACATGGCCATTGATTGACAAGAACTCTTAGGATCAATCTTGGATCCCGAGACTACTACACACACTCTAAGGTGGATGATGGATGATGGTGGTGGATGTGGGTGTTGTAGTGGTGGTGGAGTGGTGGTGAAGTGGGAGAGAGGTGGTTTGCCAAGGGATGCCTTTGAAGTGAACCAAGCACCCTATTTATAACCTTAACAGAAGCCCGGACATGGCCCCGTGGCCATCCACTTTCTCTTTCTTCATTAATTGCAATTGTCTGCATTAGGCTCCACACGCCCCCGTGTTCGCTGGGTACGGCCCCATGTGCAGAAGCGTATCTGTACTATCAAGATTTGCAAGATTCTGCGAATCTTAGCGTTGACCACGCCCCGTGCTGAGCTGGGCACGCCCCCGTGCTAGGAATAGAAGCTTCTATAGCTTTTTCATCTTCTGCAGACACCTAAGCACGCCCCCGTGCTCGCTGGGCACGGGGCCGTGGTCAGCCTTCTGTTTCTTGTTTTTCCTTAGGAAGATGCTGTCGAGGGGTCGGGCATGCCACGTTTATTCCTTTTCTTGGTATTTATGTTAGTTTTTGCTGCATATTTGTTCCTTTTATTCATTTAAGCTCATTTGGTCCTGAAAGTACAAAAGTAAGACAAAAGCACACTTTTTCCAACATTAGCACTAAAAAGGGTTAGTTTTATGCCTTATTTGATGTAATTTATATGTTGCATTTTACACACATCAGTTTACAAAACCAATCATTTAATTCACATTAACAGCCTAATAAAGTAATGGGATTTCAGATAAATCTTGACATTTCAAGAACATTTATGATTTCGAATAAGTTATATCTCGGATTCATCCGAAACGTATGAGTTCAAATGATGTCGGATCTGTCCGAGATGGATGAGTTCGAATGATTTCGGATATGTCCAAGATGTGTAAGTTCGAATAATCTAAGATTTTGTCCGAGGCGTGTTCTCCAAGATTTGAAATCCTCTAATTATAGCAGTTAATGTGATAAGGTTGAATCAACTAATTTTAAGGGATTTTGATTATGATTTCAAAATATCTCTATCCATCCAAGTTAATTATTCGATTATAAACTTAAAGATAATATTTTATTCGAAACTTGGAGATAAAGTTACACAATTTTAGGAAACATAATCAAATCCTGATGTTATCCCAAAATAAGAGTATTTCTTTATAATTATAAAAAAAATTATGGACATTACTACCAACTAAATATATGATTCGTTGGACTAATGGTTCATGATATACATTCTGAACTATAATATTAGTTTATTTTTTTTAATTCAGTTAGTTCATAATTTCAATTAAAAAAATTGGATGAGGATTGCCTTAAACTTAATTTAATATGGCAGATTCTTTCATCATCGATCATAAGAATGCATAAAATAATTGACTTCAATTAAATATTGATGAAGTGTAGCTCGGAAAACAATTCAATGAATTAATTATGATTTCAAATTTCAAAATCAATATATACGATACAAATTAATCAGCGGTGGGAACTAGTATTGTAAAGGGTTTAAGTGATTTCGATTATTTTCATAAAACGACTTAGTAATCATCAAAGATAAAATAATTTTGATTGATTTTAATTTCCAAATCGATTCATTGAATTCATTGATTAAATTGATATAATCAACATCTGCTCTGATACCACATGTTGATTATGTCAGTAGAACATGGGTAAAACATAAACCCTAATTAAATAAATTCAATCATGAATAATAAAACACATGTGTACCTGGTTAGCCAGTAACCACATCAGAGAATGAAGTAGATGTCATATCCGTCAGGTTGGTCGAGTTCCCCTTTAGGGTGTACAGTTCTGATGGGTTTAGGTGTTCTTGAAGAACACGGTTTTGAGAGAGAGAGAGGGGGGGGGGGCAATTGATAGTGATGATGTTATTATAATTGTCTTAGCATAAACCCTCTCTAGTAATCTCTATTTATATACACCCAAGGGGAAACCCTATTTTTATCTACTAAGGGTAAATATGTCCATCAAATATTTATCAATTAATGATATAGGGGTAATTAAGTCAATGATCAATATTAGATAAATGATAATAATGGTCACATAATATATTAAATATATAAATATATTCTTACATAGTAACCCAATTCAACTTTATCAATATGTCATGAGACAGAACCCCAACGTACTTAGTCGGGCAAAGCCTTGACATGCGTTGGTGGGTCCTAAATCAATCGGACAGTGTATTGACTCAGTGATCAGGGGTTACAAAACTTAAAACGGGGCAGGGCATTATTATTATTATGGGGTGAAAAATAAAAAGTAGAATTCTAGAGAGAGGGGACGAGAGAGAGCACGAAGGCTGAGCAATTGAAATGTTGTTCAGAAGTTTCCTATTTATAATATAAACTGAACTTGAGGCTCACGACATTCCCTGTACACGTAACCCTACTCATTATTGCCATATTTTGATTCCATGTACTCATGATTCCACGTACACCATACATGCAATTTAGAATTCAAATTTGTAAGTTTTAATGATGATTATTTTATTTAATATATATATTATAATTAATTCAACTGCTTCACTTATTTGGCGCTTATAACTTCTAAAATATGACGTTTTCTAAAACAATGAATATGTCATTAGAACGAGGATAATCTTATCTACATTTTGAACCAAGTTTTATTAAAAACAGAGTAGGTTCAAATATAATGTATTTTTATTTTTCTAATTATTAAACGGTTCCTACGTTCGACAAAATACCTTATATTTCTATCGGTCAACTTACCCATGACCTATTCGTATAATAACTTTTTTTTTAAATTTAAAAATTTTGGGAATGTTACATCCTCCCCACCTTGTTTTAAATCTCGTCCTCGAGATTTGGGCTACGATATCTTCTTGGGGTCACGTCTTTTAGTTGGTTATCAAGGTGACTGGGATAGAATCAAAAGATGAATATAAAGATATCATAGGATAATTGGAATTCAATGGTCTCAAAACTTAGTTTCAGGAATTGAGGTTAGCTGAATGAGATGAAATGATACAATCATCAAGGTGACTAAGTTTCATAAGTCAAAAGAGAGATTTGATAGGCATAAAATTCAAAATGCAATGACTTTTAGAAATAACAGAATTTGAGGTTAGAAGAGAACTTACTTTGATTGTCAGTTGAGAAAGGTTCCGAATCAATAACCTCAAAATAGAAGTATGAAAAATGATTTGTTAACTACCAAACTAGAAATCAGTGACACTTGAATGGCAGGGATACACCGAAAATACAATAGGATTTAGTGTATTATTATCTTGGTACATAATTGTAGCAAGACTACTTGAATGATGAGTCGAACGAAAGACGTATGAATTGATATGATTAGGATTTATGATTAGCTCAGGCTACAAATATCACAAGGTGTTGTAATGATTCAATGATTACGGTGACCGAACGAATTCACCATTCTCGAAATTAACTGAAAGTTTCAATGAAGTGAAATCTGGATATTCAAAAGATAAGATGTTCAAATGAAGGAATAATTGAATATCGTAGGATTGATCAAGGAAGAAAGAAATGTTGGAGTTATATTGGAATAAGAATTTAGGTACCTTTATCTTAACACAAAATTGTATTAAGACTGGTTAAGGATAATGAATCAATAAATAGATAAATTCGTACATCAGGTGTGAAAATGAAATGAGTCCAAGAAATTGTCACCGCAAGGTGTCGTGTCTTAACAAATGATTCATTGAAGTTGAAGAATTTAAATAAGTCTACTATGATTCAGACAAATGCGATTAACTCGAATATGATGATCTCAATTTATCATATGGGATTTCGAATTGAATGTATACTGTGAACAAGTTCAAACTGTTTGGTTTAGACATATCCCAACAATGGATATATGTATTGACAAGAAATGAAATCCGGTAAGTAATTTTGAAAAGGAAAATCTGTTGACTTGATATGAAAAGTCAACATTGTGTAATCATATAAATTATCGGAATGAGTATAACGAAATATTTATTAAAACTTATGAATAAATGATCTTTTGAAGTGAGTTCACATGCATGACAAGCAATGCATCTGCAACATTTGAATTTGTCACTAAATGAGACAAATGAGTGTTGACTTTATGAAAGAACAATAAAGACTTTTATAATATTTTAATTAGAATCAAAAGTCAACTAATATTTTAGTACAAATAAGACATAAGGGTGCTTATTTTAAAAGTTGATGTTTCCGGTGTTGTAAATATTTATGCGTTCTCCTTAGCTTCATCTGGGTTTCTAATCTCGTTGTCGGGTGCCTTAGATAGTTTCGGGCAGTAGAGACGGATATGACATGATTCTCCGCATTTGAAACAAACATTAGTTTTCCTTCTATATCCTTCCTCTGTATGTCCAGTCTTTTTGCAGAAGTTACAGTGAAGTGTCTTCCTAGAATGGCATCTTCTTGAACGCTTTTTGTTGTTGCAGGTAGGCTGCGCGATTGCTGATTTCATTCCTTTTTCCTTATTTGATTTTTCAGAGCAGAATTCCTTATAAGAGTAGCTCTAGGTTGTGGTTTTCTTTTGTTTGGAGGATGGAGTTTTGATACGAATATCATGACCTCCCTTGATACTAGGGTTAGGGTTGCAGTGATGAGTATGCCTACAGTAGGTAGTAGGATTTTTCGTTTAAAGGCACAAAAATCTTAATAGCTTCAATGATCGAAGGTATGTCATTCGATATTCCTTGAGCTATTATATTCTATAGTGTTCCTATCCAAACAATTTTCATTACTAGTCTGAATTTCTTGATTGCAGGCTATTTCCTTTGACATCTGAATTACAAACATTATCAGATACAAAATTAAACAACCATTCAGACACGTTTTGTTGCTCATATTACATTAGCACACTTATAATTATACCTATCAGTATTATGCGATAACAGATATATATATATATATATAAGTATCCGCTAAAATGAGAACCACCGCGAGAACTTTTTGATCCGGGGCGAGGTGGACCAAATTTTTTTTTCAGAAACGTAGATGCATATATAAAAACAACATTTGTAAAAAAAATCAAAAAAAATGTCGTGGGTGTAGTTTTGAGCACCACAAGTTTGTGTTTACGGGACCCGTAAATTTTCCGGCCAGATTTACGGGTCCCGTAAACACAAACTTGTGGCGCTCAAAACTACACACACGACATTTTTTTTTTTTAATTTTTTTTACAAATGTTGTTTTTATACATGCATCTACGTGTATGAAAAAAAATTTGGTCCACCGCGCCCCCTACGGTGTAGTTCTCACGGTTCTTACAACTCGAGGTGGTTCTCATTTTAGCATTCCCCTATATATATATATATATATATATACACACACACATATTATATTTTTAACATCTTCTTTCACCATATATATTTTAGCAAAATATAAGAAAAGTATATATATAATATATTATGTGCTATTTATTGTAGTTACAAACAAGCTTTTATTCTAGATTATGGGCTCGGTGTTTTACTAATAATGACTTTATATTTTCTCAGCTTAGCTTATATTCTCAGGTCTCATGATTGGATAATTATTCGGGATATTTGGTGGAAACTGTGGTTGTGACTGTGGCTAGAATTAAAGGTTTATATAAGATCCTGAGATGCCCCGTTATTGACTCTCCCATCTTTCCCTAACCCGGGTGTCCTTAGGGTTTCTTTTGGGTTAATTAAGTTTAATGGTTTGAAAAATCATTTAGAGAGATTCTAGGTAAACATGTAGGTTTGTTTCCTTTGTTATATAAAATCTTGTTTTTTTACAGAAGATATTTTATTATTATATTGTATACACTATCGAGAAATTTTATCCTACGTATGCAAATGTATACAACAAATTTCAATTTCCTATATATATAATACCAAATTATAAGAATCCGATTGTATAATGGTATTAGTTATTCAGTTTATTCTCATAACTTTATTTATTCCTTTATACTAACAATGGTAATAGTATATTGAAATAAATTTCTATTAAATTTATTGAACATAATATTTTGAAATAAAAGGGTAAGTCACTTAAAAGAAATCAATTTTATTAAAATATAAATTCTCTGGATTCATTAGAAAAACTTTATTTTGAACCAGAGGGTTACATTAAGACTAATTTCTAAAGTTATCATAGTTATTTATTATTGTAGATATACAAAATTTGGTGTTTCTAAATTTTGATTCTAAATATATTAAGTAATGAAATGGTATTCCTCTATCATAATATGCATATAACTTAAATATAATTTAAGGGATGAGTTAAATTATATAAATAGTAAAAATCCTTAAGCCATTTCCTATTGATATGTATATCTAGTTATACAATGCCAAATGTTTTTATACATATTTCTATTTTATATAAAATATCCTTTATCTAATTAATACAAGTTGTAAAACATTTTATATATAATTGCACACTTTTCATATGAAAATGTACATGTGCTTTTATGGATATAATATAATACAATTATATGGAAGAATATTTTCATAGGGTGATTATGAAAATCCTGTTTCAATGTAATTTTAAATAATAAAGATGTTGTAAATATGCAAAAATATTATATTTTAAAATTAATATAATTATATCTTTTGCCAAAAGTTCGAGAAAAATATATATATTTAAGTCGAATAAAATTTTGGATTATATCATAAATAATAAAACATACTACTTGCATTGAATAATATTTTATATTATGATATTTTAGTGACATCATACCTAAAAGATGTTATCTTATATATTTGATTAAGATATTAATGTCAATATCATAACGTTATTATAATTTATGTTGAATTGTATTCACATAAATATATGGGTATGTTGTGTATCAGAAAATTTAATATTAATATATTATGAATATATTTCCTTCATATATATTTATAGCGTAACATACTGTAAAATACGAATAGGGGTTATACATACTGAGAATTTAAATGACATAAAATCATTTTGGTATAATACAGAAATTATATTACCTTTATATTATGATATTTTCGAAGTATCATACCTGAATCTTGCATTAATATTAAGATATTAATGTTAATATCGTAATATTATTATAATGTTATAAAATTCATATTGAATTATATTCATATAAACATATGATATATTTATAATATATCATAAAAATTTGATAAGACACAACATTATTAATATATCATTTACATATATATATATATATATATATATATTTATATATATATATAGTGTGAGGTTCATTGGGGAACACTAAAAAAGTGTGGAACAGTGGGGAGCCGACTCAAACGAACTCCGACTGGACTCATTTCAGCGGTGTTGGAACCAGCTCGTCGAATCCTAACTAGGATCTCTTAACCCTAAACCCTAAATCATAACACCTAAACCCTAAATATATTAGGGTTTGGCTTTTAGGGTTTAGCTTTAGGGTTTAGCCTTAGGGTTTAGCTTTAGGGTTTAGCTTTAGGGTTTAGGGTTTAGTTTTAGGGTTTAGCGTTAAGCTTTAAGGTTTAGCTTTAGGGTTTAGCTTTAGGTTTAGCCTTTAGGGTTTAGCTTTGAGGGTTTATAGTTTAGATTTTACAGTTTAGCTTAGGTTTTAGCCTTATTTTTTAGTTTTAGGGTTTAGAGTTTAGGAGTTAGGATTTAGGGTTTAGGGTTAAGAGATCTTAGTTAGGGTTCGACAAGCCGGTTCCAACGCAGCTGGAATGAGTCTAATCGGAGTTCGTTTGAGTCGGTTCCCCGCTGTTCCCCACTTTTTTAGTGTTCCCCAATGAACCTTCCCATATATATATATATATATATATATATATATATATAGAGTCGGGATTTAGAGAAAATTGTAGAAAGTGTGAGAAGGGTGAGAACGCTTATCGATCGTCCGATCAAAACAATCTATGGACTAGATTGGCGCGGTGACATTTTCGTAAATAACATCAATTTTATTACGTGGACGCGCTACATTAAGGGTAAAAGCGTCTTTTGACTACTCCAAACAAAACGCCATCTCATGAAAATAAAACGCCAAAACAAAAATCACACAACATTTGCTAAAAACGCCATTAGATATAAAACACCAAAACTTAATTATAGTAAAATCGCGCCTAAAAAAACCGCCAAAAAATCATATATACTACAACTCAAACCTTCATTTAAAAAACACAAACAAAAACCCCAAACGCCATATTTAATATATACCATTCGACTGATAAACGCCAGAAAACCCAAAAAATAAAATATATTGCTCTCAATAAAGTGTAGCTGTATGGTGTGGACAACATTGTCAGTTATCTTTCTTAACTGATGATTAACAATGTTATCCAACACCATACAGCAACACTTTATTGATTTTAGCATGATCAAATTTACAGTTTTAAGATGGTTTATTTTGTGGCGTTCTTTTTCTCGGTAAAACGCCAAAAAAAGATAACATTTTGGCTGAAAGGGTGTAAACTCAATAACATTTTGCTGCATGAGATGGACAAAAATTATAGAAAAAGAGGCTGATTTCAAACGAAAGTCGAAACAGCCAGTGAAGATGCTTCATAAGAAGAAAGAGACCGGTGACACTGAAGATTTGAAGATCAATATTTATTTTGTTTAGTTTTCTTTTTCAGTTGATAGTTATTTAATAAACAACACAATATCTAATAAAAGCGCCAAAAAGGCAAATGCCTTACACCTTTGGCGTTTATCAAACCATCATAAAATTACTTTGGAAAAGTATTATAAAAAAACTTTTTTTATGTATTCTTTTTTTTTTTATTTTCCTTTTCACTTGATTGTTGAATAATAAAAACGCCATATATAATAAAAAGGCCAAAACAACCAAAATGCTTGTTTAAACGATATCATCCCGTTAAACGCCACAAAAAACTCCCAACTATAATAAAATTAGTTTGAAAAAGTATTATAAAAAACCCAAAAAAAAAAAAAAAACACTTAAAAATGTAACTAGAAAACAGTAACTTCAAATCAGAAAAACTAAAGATAGGGAAAATTTATTATATTAGAATCTAAAACGCTAAACTTGAAAGATGGGACGTGTTACATACTTCAGAAATAAAGCTTGTCAAAAACAATAATTACAAACAGTAATTGAAAAGACAAATACTTTATTATAATAATGCACCGCCTAACTTAGGCGCCAAAAAGAGATCCTATAAAATGATACATCTCAGCAACTTCCATTTAATCAAACAAAAAAAACAAACGCCAATTACTAAAATACCACTCACTGTAAAACGCCAAAAGAAATCAAAGATGGCTAATATGCTTTCTTGGATATTCAGTATTGTTATTCGTTAAGTTTTACTGAATGAATTGTTAGGGGAGGCGAGTAACTCAGTAAGATTTTGCTGCATGAGATGAACAAAATTTCAAGAAAAGGATACTAATGCCAGTCATATGGCATTTTGTATTTTTTGTTCTTGAAGAATGCTTGGATGAGGAGAAGAGATCAATGACACTGAAGCGTGGGATGATGATAAAGATGAAGATCAACATGAAGAAAAAGCGAAAAACCCACCCACACGTCATAGATCTATGTCCCCAAACATCCACAAAAAAAACCACTTCAACAGACGAGCAGGCAAAATAATCAAACCGATGGGTTTGTTAAGTTTTACATAAAACGTCATATTTTGGTGTCAGTTCTCGTAGTATTAAAGAAAAGAGAGACTGATGACAGTGAATATTGTGAAGAGAGATTCGATTAGGATTTTTAATTTATTTTCTTTGCTTGTATTTTTTTTACTGTGGCTGAAATATAATCCAACAATTGTAAAACGCCAAGATAACCCAAACGCCAAAATGTTTATAAAAAATAATAGAACAATGGGCCATCTTGTTTAAAACCCCTTGAAAAACGCCATTCATATAAATTTCCTGCCCCTGGGTTCCAATGGCATACGATGTGAATAAACACCATAAACGCCAAAATGTTGATACAATGAAACCATTAAACGCCATAAATTATTGAATTTGGTTAACGCCAAAAATCTTAAAAACCAAAAATTAAAACAATATATTGGGAAAAGCGGAACTGGACAAGCAGAAGATGAAAGGAGAAAAAGCCCCTCCCCCCTTCTCTAAACGGCGTGACACATGTTAGGCCAGGAAGCGTTCTCACCGTTCTCACACTTTTGAGCGTTTTCTCCCAATCCCGTTTCTATATATATATATATATATATATATATATACTTTTTAAATATCGCATGACTGTAAGATACGGATAATGGTTACATATATTGGGAATTCAAAATTCGGTAATTGACATAAAAATCATAATAAACATATTAAGATTTAATGTTCACAGGATAACACATAAGATATTAATTTCCTAACATGAATGGTTAAGGTTTAGGTATTGGAAGAACACCTAAAGGGCTTAAACCAGTGGCATAGCTCTGATACCACCTTCTGTCACAGCCCCAGACCCCACCCCGGGAGCGGGAGCGGGAGCCGTGAGTCATTTAGATGGTATCGGTGTTTATTAATTTGGCAGCGGAAAGTTTAATCAGAATCGTAGTTAGGAAATATTGTTATAAGAGTTAAACACCAAAATGTTTAAAATAGATAAATGGGATAAAACCCAAGTTTTTCTGATAATATATTTGTAATAACAGGTGGGACAAAACCCGATTTTCATTTGTAATATATCTATAGGGAATAATGTGACATCTGCGTCTCTACGACCATCAAACAAATACCAAACCAATGAAATATTATGTTTCATACATGGGATTTGTATAAATATGTGTATCATTTGCACATATCAATTCTCGTTCGATTTCTAGCTCTAAATCGCTTTCTGGAAAGTTATACGCGAACTGATGCGTATACGTAATCAGTTTAATGCGACAAACACTCCATAAGAGTGACATGGGCTTAACATACATTAAATACCCTTTACATAACTTAGAAATAAGTTTTGGAGGGTTTGGTGTGTCGAAATCAAGTTTATTCGATCGTAGAGACTATTTACGTCAAACTGCGAAAGTCTACCGATTCGTATGATAATGAACCTTCCGGAATATGATCATAAGTTAAACATACCCTAAATATCCTTTACATAGCTTAGAAATAGGCTTTGAGGGGGTTCGGTATGCTAAAATAAACTTATTTGGTCAAACAGGGACTAAAAGCGTCAAAAAGTGCATAAGTTTGTATTTTCGCGCATATCTTACGTTCTGAATATATCCGGACATCCAAAAATTTATGTAATCATTAAAATATTTTATTTTAGTGATTGGAATGCTCAATTTCCATTCGTCACACAATTTGGATCGTTTTTCGCGTCCGTTCGAGTTTCGTCGTAATTAACCGAACAACGCAACTGTACGACCAAATGAACCGACATCCGAAGTGTTTTTGAGCATGTTTTAAGTTCCCTATACTTTAACTTCATTATAGAGCCTTGAAATGGGGTTAACGGGGCTTGAACGTGTCAAAATGCATCAAAAACCAAGTTTTACACCTGCAGGGACTAAACTTGACAATCTTTCAAAATAGTCTAGGAGGGGCACGTTAGACTTAGTGAAAGTCTACGCGGCCCGCGAGAGACCCCCAGTTCTGCAAAACTCAGTTTTCTCAAACAGCAGCTGGTTTCTGGGTTTTTGGGCATGGTATTTACACTCTATGGACTGGTTTTCAAGCTCCCATGGTATATAAAACCATGGGCAACACTTGTAAGGTCAAGATCAAAGCTCAAAGTTCGAGAAACGATCTTAACGGCTCTTGAATTCCTATAAATACCCACCTTGATTCTTTACAATCCTCACAATTTTTCTCATTCTTGCTCTAAGTTGAAGCTCTCAAGCTTCAAACCTGAGCAAATTGAGTTCAAATCTTCAAGCTTGGACCTTTTGTAAGTATTCTTTCATCTTTTATGCGTTTTTAAGCACGAAAGTCAAACAGTGTTTGACTTTCTGCTTTGACCAGTCAATGGTCAACACGAAGTTCATTTGAACTTCGCAACGTGAGCGTAATCACGATGGTCATAGTCCTTTGTGACTATACCTACTGATTACCACGTTATTTAGGCATAGTGACGAGTCATAGTTTCGGTCAAAATACGCGTTTATGCGTATTTTGCAACCAAACTATTCTTGGGTATCAAAACCCTTTGTTTTGATATCAAACTTGTTTTCTAACTTCGTTAAACAGGTTTTAACATGTTTAACTCGTCACTTTTAGTTTAGTGCTTATAAAGGGTCGTAAGATAAGCGGTCTAAACAACCGCTTAGACTTTCGAACCTGACCCATTTGGTCGATCATTAGGATCCGACCAAAAATATTTTGTGATCATAGTTGTATAGGAAATAACCTTCCGAGGTTATACCTTATGGTCACTTCGTTTAGTTAGTTGTATGATAGGTAATTTATATGCCTTAAGAAAATGACCAAAATGCCCTTTTTACGCATAACTTCCTTTTAAGCATATATAACCTAATTTTTTACATCTAAACTGATTAGGTAATATTATTAGACATGATCAGGCATATAATACTTGTCATAGGACTAGTTGGGCGGTCCGAACGCGTTTACGCGAACGACGCGTTAAAGTTGCGTAAGCTACCTAAACGGGTCGTAATGGGTCGTAAGCACTTAGGTTGGGTTTTGATTTAGCAGGTAGGCTTTGTTAAACCATATCATATGAGTTCCAATACTCATTTGGTTTACGAAACCTCATCCTATCCGATCTTCCGATTTAGGTCCGGTTTATTAATATAGTTACCTATATTAGGTGCCGATTGATTTCCGTGATCCCTCTATCTTTGCTTGGTTGTTATTCAAGACTTCTAAGCATTCTCAAGTGAGTACATAGTTCCCCTATTTTACTGTTTTTGATTATTTTGGGGTGATTCATATGTGTTAAATGATTTCGATGTTTTTAACGATGGTTTCAAAAATAATTAATATGGTTTATATAAAACTAATAACGATTTCGATAATGTGAACAAACTTGTTGGACGTAGTCACAACACGAATAACATTCATTAGTTTTGGCTGAACCGACCAGTATTAGGTTATGGTACCATAGGATCTGACCCGTTATCAGACTGCACCCATGGTTATGTGTGGGGGTTATGTGGGTAACGACTGAATCTGTGATTGTTAACTTACCCTTTGGTGGTTTGTTAATGCGAGATTAGCGATAGACGAATAGGTTTGGATGTTATTAGCGAGACGACCAAAAGTAGTTTTCAAAATTAAAACGAGAATGATTTAAACGATTTGAAACGATTTAAATGAGTTAAACGAATTGAACAAACGATTGGTTTTGGGTTGTGATTAGATAATGGGACGGGTGTAACATGATAAAAGCTTGGTAGATACGCCGCTAGTACTTCTTATATATAAGTGTTTTTATCATATTACATTCCGTGGCATTATTTAGTTCACTTGGACAAACAATTTTAAAACGATGTCACACAACGATGTTTTCTAAATAATATAAACCATACGAGTTTTACTAACGAGATGATTTAAAATTTGGTTTACTTAAACAAATGTTTTGGGTTAAGAATCATGGCTACGAGATTTTATAAACTATAACAACTTGATTTGAGTTGGTTAATTATGTTGCAATACTATATACTTTTCAAAACAAGGTTTTTTACTTTTGACTCTTTTAGTCCAATAAGGTATTGCAACATGTAAACGAGCCATGAATCCGACACTCTCATAAAACCTATGTGCTCGCCAGCATTTCTTTGCTAACTTTGTTTTTACATATGTTTCAGGTGTTGTTGAATGATGTTGATTGCTAGGATGAATGCTTACCTAGGACTGGACGAGGCTTTAGTGACTTAATAACGATGATAGACTATGTTTAACTTGTTTGTTTAAATTTCAAGACAATGTTAATGTTTAATATTTAATAAAACAAAACTTTTTGAATCCATGGTTGGGAAACAATAATTCTGCCACGACACTCCCCGACGTTTCCGCTGCGATTTCGTTGTTTTAACGCGGTCGGGGTGTGACAGAAGAGTTGATATTAGAGCTCATGGTTATAGGGAATTAGGTTATTTGTAATGCTTTGACCTAGTTTATAACCTTCCTAGGACCCTAACACAAGATTCTTGTGTTTAGATCTTAAAACAATACCGTCACTTATCCTTAGGTGACAACCACAACAAGAACACAAATTTCAAATCCGCTTTGAAAACCAATAATCTGTTCTAGGATGATTTATTATAAGGTTTTGAACCTTAAAAGTTTTCAAAATCTCGTCAAAGTTTGGGTCTTATAGTGTGAACACGTGCAATCTGGAAGAGTGGATGCCTGTATCCCGAGTTTTCTGTCTAAGGCAAGAGTGTTCATACAAATCCACATAATCGGACAAGTCACTCTTACCTGGGGACTCTTGGGGAGAGTGTCCACTTATAGGCTAAAGCATGTCTTCGCGATACATTAATATGGCCTGCTTACTTTGATTAGTCACCGTCTCATTTGTTTGCCTTAGGTAACAAACAAATTATCACAATTTTTATGCGTTGTCATTATGTTCTGATTATCCGATAACATTTCCCTTGTTTCCTCCTATCTCTT
This sequence comes from Helianthus tuberosus, assembly GCA_030545235.1. Classification (NCBI taxonomy): domain Eukaryota; kingdom Viridiplantae; phylum Streptophyta; class Magnoliopsida; order Asterales; family Asteraceae; genus Helianthus; species Helianthus tuberosus. The sequence continues at coordinate 100,394,602 of CM060389.1, forward strand.
CCATTTCCTTTAGGATGTCTCTTCATCGCAGCGACACTCAAATGTCCGAGCAGGTTACCAAAATTGCCCAACGAATAGGCGTAGTAATCCAGAAGACTGCTGAATTGGTTATCGCCATGTCTCGTCTCGTCTCAATGATGAAGCTACCCAAGAATCACCAAAGGAAACAGAAGCCAAGCCTTCACGAAAATCAAGGAAGCGTAAAGCTTCAAAGAATCCTCCAGCCGTTGCACCAAATCAAGCGGAACCCAACTAGGTGGCAACACTACCAGCCAAGAAGCCGTACAAGGGAACTGCTCCTTTGTGCAATCAGTGTAACCTCCACCACCATGCCAGTGTCAAATGCCGAAAATGTTTCAACTGTGGACTTATTGGCCATACGGCAAGATTCTGTCGTTCAGTCATTGTGCTAAACTAATGTGTGCAAAATGCAACATATAAATTTCATCAAATGAGGCATAAAACTAACCCTTTTTAGTACTAATGTTGGAAAAAGTGTGTTTTTGTCTTCCTTTTGTATTTTCAGGATTAAATGGGCTCAAATGAACAAAAGAAGCAAAAAGGCAGCTAAATCTAACAAAACTACAAGAAAAGGGATAAACGTGGCATGCCCGACCCCCCAACAGCATCTTCCCAAGCAAAACAAGAAAACAGAAGGCTGAACATGCCCCGAGCTAAGTGAACACGGGGGCGTGCCCAAGTGTCTGCAAAAAAGACAAAGCTGTAGAAGCTTCTATCACCCACCACGGGGGCGTGCCCAGTGGACACGGGGCCGTGGTCAACTCTAAGATTCGCAGAATCTGAGGAAATCTTGATAGTACAGATACGCTTCTGCACACGGGGTCGTGCCCAGCGAACACGGGGGCGTGGTCAACTAATGCAGACAAACTGCAATTAATAAAGAAAGAGAAGGAAGATGGACACGGGGCCGTGCCAGAGCTGCTGTTCAGGCTATAAATAGGGGTGCTTGGCTCATTTGCAAACCATCCCTTGGCAAACCACCTCTCTCACACTACACCCACCCTCCACGACCATCACAACCCACATCCACCACCATCATCCATCATAGAGTGTGTGTAGTAGTCTCGGGATCCAAGATTGATCGTAAGAGTTCTTGACAATCAAAGGACATGTTTGCCTAAGTCTCTTACATCACTTGGTGAAGACAAGTGTTTAGTGTAATACTTTTTATTTTTAATCTTTTTGCACTTTTTATTTGGTTTTGTATTAGTGACTTTAATAACTAGTTTCTTATGTTGAAGGTGATTCTTCCTTATCGTTTGTCCGTGGTATCTTGGCATTATTTTACTGTCTATATAAAATAAAAGATTTTCACCCTTCATATCTCCACGGTCTATATGGAGATATGTTGGCTACCTGGTTGGGGGTTAAGGGAATGGTTTGGTAAGAGTCTTGCCTTGTTCAGTGTATAGATCCTGCAAGGACCTGGGTCAAATTTAGTAGGACCACCTTCAATACCCACCGGTATTGGATAGCGGGGGTCCAAACTCTTTGATCCCCTCATATGTAAGCTACTATTAATACTTTAACCTGGCTACTTAGGACTGTATCCCTGCTGACTCAGACTACTCAGTTGAGGGTAACGTCACCTTCAAAAGAGGGGCCTACCACATTATGCATTAATAACTTAATTAATTATCTTTCAATAATCCGACCCTTTAGGATTGTTTCCTTGCTGACTCAAACTACTGGGTTGAGGGTAACGCCACCTTCAAAAGAGGGGCCTACTACAATAACTAAGATAATCTCTTAAAAAGTGCAAAAGTGCGGAAATAATCATAGGTTACACTACACACGAGTCGGATCCAAGTGATTCATCTTGTCTATCTGTTTTATTTTATTTTTCAGCATTTTAGTTAGTTTTATTTTTCTAGTTTAAAACCTTTTTCTAAACTTTTGATATGATTAGACGTTGAGGATAAACCGGTACTAAAAGCTCTTGTGTCCTTGGACGACCTCGGTATCTTACCAACACTATACTACGCTCACGATGGGTGCACTTGCCCATATGTGTGTTTAGTGTTAGTAAATATCGTGTTTTATAAATTTAAAACTTGGCTAAAAAGTGTAAAAGGGCTTAAAATATACATTAAATCTATACGAAACTTCACACGCATCAAGTTTTTGGCACCGTTGTCGGGGACACAAGGATTTTAAGAAAGTTAGAAATCAACGACCTAATCGTTTTTTTCTAAATTTTTTTGTTTTTTTAGGATTTTCTTAATTTTTCAGCTTCTCCAGAACTCAGCACGGGGCGTGCCCGCTGAACACGCCCCCGTGCCCTATTTTTGGTACTGGCAATCCTGTTTTAAGTCAGACAGTAAGCTAAACACGGGGCCGTGCCCACTCAACACGCCCCCGTGCCCAAGTTTCAGTTACTGAAAACAAAATCGTAAGATCCCGACGGTTGGTAATTTCTGACACAAACATGAGTGATACTGATATTTTTTACTTTCGGAACTCTTATGGTACGTGGTGTCAAATATGTGGTGGCCCTCATAAAGAACTAGAATGTTATTTTCTAAATTATAAGCCCCATTATATAGACCCATCGTTTTCTTGTAGCCTTGAGAGGGGCGAAAGTAAAAATAATCCCTATCTCTCCCTCGAATGCTCTCAACCGGATCTTCTAGGAGAAATGCTTCTTGACGAATTATTTCAATTAGAGGATTTAATTCTTAATTGGGTAAAGGAACTTGCAAAGGATTCCATTAATCTCCCTCAAGATGATACCTAATAAGAATTATTGGGATCGCATTCGAATAAAAACAACTTCGTTGTTCCCGAAATCACCTCTAACTCTAGCGAGGACTTGAGCGATAGTCGTCCCTGTGTCGATTGTGTCATGAAGGACTCTCCATCGACTTCGTTCGGTGCATACATAGACCTGAGCGATTCGGCATACACCTTCTTTAACGAGATCCCGGGAAAGGGTTGGACTTGTCCACCTACATTTAGCATAGGAATCACCCTCACCGACAACCTCTTGCGTTATCGTCTTAGTCTAGAGCAATTAAGGTATCTCAGGCACTTTGGGGTTGTTCCATCCAGTAAGGAACCACCCGATCTGAATGAATTCCTTAGAAATAGACGCAACTTCGTAAATAGCTTCTAGACACGGGGCCGTTTCCAGGTCAGCACACCCCCGTGTCCACCCAAAGATTCCTTTCTGACTCCTCGTCAGACTACGGACAAAATGTGTCAGAACTTTGTCTGCACACGGGGCCGTGCCCAGCCGGCACGGGGCCGTGTGCAGCGTGCTGTCGTTTTCTATAAATGCAGCCAAGAATCCTGCACATTTGGACCATTCCAGGGACAGAGATTTGGGGGAATCTTCTCACATACCTTCCTAGGTATGGTCTAAAAGAAGTTTCTTAACAACCTTCTTGTCCTTTCCTCTTTTGTCCATTACCTTCTTCTCCATCTCTTTCACCTCAACACCTCCATTAGAGCTTGAGATCAACATAATTCGTTAGGTTTTTGTTCAAGGAATCTTGTTAAAAATAAGTTTTGCAACATTGTTTTAAGTTATTTCTGCTCAAAAATGCTTTAAAAGTTGGTAAAATAATTTAAAACTCCAAGATTCCTTGTCCCAAAATTCTTCAGATATCTAAACACGGGGCCGTGCTCAATGAGCACGGGGCCGTGTCCGAGGTACTGTTTACATGAAATTGAGCTCTTTTTGGTATGTTTTCTCAGAATGGCGAGCAGAACTAGCGAAGCATCTTCATCGCACTCCAGGAACAACCGACAAGGGAGAAGGTCATCAACAGTTGAAGACTCTCTTGTAAACTACGTTTACGCTTTGAGAGAAGCCATTGATGATATGACGGGAGTGGAAAAAGCATTGGTCGACCGTATCAATCATTTGACGGTGGGACTAGAGGGATGTCTTCGAGAGGTCAATCTTTTGCACCAAAGGTTGAACATTCTCGCTTCTCCTCCTTTGGTTCCAATAATTACCCAAAGGGCATGGAATGTGGTCCCCGAAGTCATCATACCGGCCGAATGGTACGCCATACATCCGGAGCCCCCTCGGGACGTACTACAAGGGGTTCCCGTTGGTGTCACTCCCCCTCCGCAAGATGTTGAAGAAAACGATCCCGCCTTCTTTCTCCCAAGAGAAATAGAAGAATGGCTCTAGTAACATCTAGGGAATACCTCTCGGTCTAAAGTTCTACAAATCTTTTAAATACCAGAAAGTTATTTCCGAAAATTTTGATAAAAGTAGAACTCCTTAGGATGATTTTGTGTATCATTTGACCTATCTATCCTAGGACCTTTAGCTTTTTATTTTCCTGCCTTGTCTTTAAATTATCTAGGATCTTATGTAATGTGTTAGTTTTAATAAATGATGGTTTCAATTTGGTGTTTGGATGATGTTGTAATGGGTAAAACACACTCGGGATGGTGAAGGATACTAAGGGAAACTTGAACCAGCACCCCATGCACAAAAACAGGGACATCCGACTAATTTTTCTTCATTACATCAAATTCAGCACGGGGCCGTGCTCACCCAACACGGCCCATGCCCAACCATCTGTAGAAAGTTGCCCAGTACAGGTAACTGGACACGGGCCGTGCTCACCCAGCACGCCCCCGTGTCCAGGCTTCTGTTTCTTTTACTAAATTTCTGTTACTGGCGATCTGAACACGGGGCCGTTCCCGGACACCACGGAGCCGTGTCCAAACGCCCAGTAACATAAAATTTTGCTTTTCACACCTTTTTACACGTCCAATCAACCTAAAAACTTATTTTTGGGACACATTGAGGACAATGTGTAATTTAAGTGGGGGGGGGGGATGCTAAAACCTTGAATTTTGCAAGTCCTAATTACAAGCCTTACACAAAACTCTATTGGAACCGCTAAACACCCCAATTTTTTTTCAAAAATCTGTCATTTTTCTTACTTGTCTAGGTTTAAATTGGGAATTTCAAATTTCTAAAAAGGTGATATTTTTACAAATTTACAACCGATAGTGTCGTGATAAAAAGAACCAACATAAGAAAATTATGAAACGGCATGACAAACCTAGTTAAAATTTGATTATATATACGTGATCACATAAAAACGCATTCCCACAAAAAGTGAGTTTTGAGCCTTTATTGAGCATACAAATACACATCTTTAAACTAAATGCTCATTTTTCGTTTCTTGTGTGAATAGCCGCTTGGTTCTTACGACTCTAGAACTTGCCACGACGATACATTCCCGGTCCTTACCAACTTAAACCCGAGTAAGTAAATGATGGAGGCATTAGGACTAACCCTTTTTATTTCTACACCATTATTTTTCTTTTTTTTTACCACCTACCCAAAATTCCCCTAGTTAACCCCTTTGAGCCTAAACCTTTTCATTTCTTAACCCAAAACAAACACCCTTTTCACCCACCAAGACCCTTTTTCATTTTAAACCCTTTATTTTAGTAACAAAGCTCGGTTTTTGTGTGACTTTCTTATGTTAAAAAAAATGAAGTTTTCAATAAACAAACAAGGCTCACAAAAAGAAAGCTTGTTTGAATAATACTTCACTGGAATAAAAATTCACAAAAACAATATGTTTTGCAAAAACCGACGCTTTTTACGCCTTTTCGCCCTTTTCTACTAACCACTAACCCAACCACCTACCTTTAACCCAAGCCTAACCCTTCACCCAAAAAGTCCTCTTGATATTTACAAAGGTATATAGTTAAAAAGGAGGAGGATTGATTGCTTGGCAAACTTATGGTAGAAGTAAGTTCCATGCCGCTCTCGAGTGTTTCACAAAAATACATCTTCGGCCGAGTGTTGAGTGATCCCCCGTGAGCTATGTGAACTTGTATATAAATGGAATTTTAAAAAGGCACGTTATGCCCTAATAAGTAATTTATCTTATGTAATGTTTTAAATAAATTATGACAAATAGGATTGTAAATAAATAAAAATAAAACTCAATAAAGAATCTTGAAAATCCCGACACTCTATGACAAGCCCAAAAAAACCTTCTCTTCTATCCATTACATTTGGGAGTGTTAAGCCACATTATAAAGAGTTTTGCTTGAGGACAAGCAAAGATTCAAGTGTGGGGGTATTTGATGTGTGCAGAATGCAACATATAAATTTCATCAAATGAGGCATAAAACTAACCCTTTTTTAGTACTAATGTTGGAAAAAGTGTGTTTTTGTCTTCCTTTTGTATTTTCAGGATTAAATGAGCTCAAATGAACAAAAGAAGCAAAAAGGCAGCTAAATCTAACAAAAATACAAGAAAAGGGATAAACGTGGCATGCCCGACCCACCAACAACATCTTCCCAAGCAAAACAAGAAAACAGAAGGCTGAACACGCCCCGTGCTCAGTGAACACGGGGGCGTGCCCAAGTGTCTGCAGAAAAGACAAAGCTGTAGAAGCTTCTATCACCCACCACGGGGGCATGCCCAGCGGACACGGGGCCGTGGTCAACTCTAAGATTCGCAGAATCTGAGGAAATCTTGATAGTACAGATACACTTCTGCACACGGGGTCGTGCCCAGCGGACACGGGGGCGTGGTCAACTAATGCAGACAAACTGCAATTAATGAAGAAAGAGAAGGAAGATGGACACGGGGCCGTGCCCGAGCTGCTGTTCAGGCTATAAATAGGGGTGTTTGGCTCATTTGCAAACCATCCCTTGGCAAACCACCTCTCTCACACTACACCCACCCTCCACGACCATCACAACCCACATCCACCACCATCATCTATCATCCATCATAGAGTGTGTGTAGTAGTCTCGGGATCCAAGATTGAGCGTAAGAGTTCTTGACAATCAAAGACCATGTTTGCCTAAGTCTCTTACATCACTTGGTGAAGACAAGTGTTTAGTGTAATACTTTTTATTTTTAATCTTTTCACACTTTTTATTTGGTTTTGTATTAATGACTTTAATAACTACTTTCTTATGTTGAAGGTGATTCTTCCTTATCGTTTGTCCGTGGTGTCTTGGCATTATTTTACTGTCTATATAAAATAAAAGATTTTCACCATTCATATCTCCACGGTCTATATGGAGATATGTTGGCTGCCTGGTCGAGGGTTAAGGGAATGGTTTGGTAAGAGTCTTGCCTTGTTCAGTGTATAGATCCTGCAAGGACCTGGGTCAAATTTAGTAGGACCTCCTTCAATACCCACCGGTATTGGATGGCGGGGGTCCAAACTCTTTGATCCCCTCATATGTAAGCTACTATTAATACTTTAACCCGGCTACTTAGGACTGTATCTCTGCTGACTCAGACTACTCAGCCGAGGGTAACGTCACCTTCAAAAGAGGGGCCTACCACATTATGCATTAATAACTTAATTAATTATCTTTCAATAATCCGACCCTTTAGGATTGTATCCTTGCTGAGTCAAACTATTGGGTTGAGGGTAACGACACCTTCAAAAGAGGGGCCTATTACAATAACTAAGACAATCTCTTAAAAAGTGCAAAAGTGCCGAAATAATCATAGGTTACACTACACACGAGTCGGATCCAAGTGATTCATCTTGTCTATCTGTTTTATTTTTATTTTATTTTTCAGCATTTTAGTTAGTTTTATTTTTCTAGTTTAAAACCTTTTTCTAAACTTTTGATTTGATTAGACGTTGAGGATAAACCGGTACTACAAGCTCTTGTGTCCTTGGACGACCTCGGTATCTTACCAACACTGTACTACGCTCATGATGGGTGCACTTGCCCATATGTGTGTTTAGTGTTAGTAAATATCGTGTTTTATAAATTTAAAACTTGGCTAAAAAGTGTAAAAGGGCTTAAAATATACATTAAATCTATACGAAACTTCACACGCATCATAAACCAAGCTATTCAGAACCCTGTTCAACTTCAAGCAGATCCAGCTCAAGCTCGTTTTCCTCCTGGTACTTACTACAACTACGGCGAGATGAGTCATTTCAGGGACCAATGCCCAAAGTTTGTCAATGTAAATCCGACCCACGGATGAGCATTTGGCTGTTTAGAAGACGTTACTGCTTCGGATTAGTTTAAATCTTATGCTTTTGTTTCTTTTATTTTTCTTGAACTCTGAAACAACCTGTTTTGTTTATAAATAAATCGTTGTTCGCAATTATGATGTACAAATGTAGTTACATGTGTGTATGGCATACCCCTACGATACCTACACCAAAGAACTATGTTCTTTACAAACTACTCTTGTAGTTCTCCCATTCATGTGATCGCTCATGATTTTCTCGAAAATTCTAAGTACTCATTTCTTTCTAAGAAACGAAGTACAGAATATAAGTGACAATTTTAGACAATTACTCAAAATGTCACTTTAAATCATTGGTTAGATAACTAAGGGTATTCTTCGATCTCATACCCATATCATTTCATTCTAGTTTCCATAACAACATACATAGTATATGTTTTTCAAAAAAAAAAAAAACAACCTTCATGATTTCAAAAGATTTCATATAGTTTGAAAACAATTTTAACACAGTATATTTTCTTATATCAAGTGCATGATTTCAAAAGCATTATCCATGTTTTCAAAAACCTTATACAAAATTTCAAAATTCATCTCACATGATTTTAAAACAATTTATAAACATATTTACCTAATACACATACCGTATGATTTCAAAAGTATTACCTAAGGTCTCAAAAACATTTAACACATTTCTGAAGAACCCCATGCATAGTTTTCGAAAAAAAAAACATTCTACTCGTATGATTGACTTAACATACGTAGTACTCAACCTCCAAATTCTGCTTCATATGTCACCTTGGCATATCTAGCGCCTCAACTTCATGGACATTCTACCTCGTGTATCGACTTAAGCACGTCTAGTGCAAGGTTTCAAAGCGTCTCCCGCTATTCAAATTCCAAAATCCATACAGGATCTTCTTATCTTCACAATTAGATCCTTGTGGATGATTATCGCTCAAATCAGAGCCCTTAATTGAATTCTTTGTAAACTTTAACACGTACATTACGATTCAATAAGAACAAAGCCGAATTCCTATTAAGATCTTCCTATCTTCATAATTAGATTCGTGAAGATGTTTAAAGTACCAAATGAAATCCACGGATTGAATTCCTGGTGTGCTTTAAATACTCGTGTGCAAGTTAACAAACAAATTAACAAAATGACAACAAATTGAAAACCAAGATAAACAATTATGTGATTGCGTGATTATGTTTTATGTGTTGTGTTTTTGTGTAATCTGAAAATTCGTTATCCAAATCCTCGTAGAATCTTCCATATCTTCATATGAGGGATTCATAGAAGGATATCCAAAGGTACTACCTTAAATCCTTTAATGGGCTTCTACGTAATAGTTAAGACCCTTAGATTATATAGTACTATTCCATAATTCAAAAGAGACCCCTTGGGTGGTCTAGTAAAAAAGATTGATTCAAAAATCTGGTTAGGAATGTCATGTGCTGATATAGCTGAAAAGACTCCTTGGTGATCTATTTAAAGAGATCATTTATTGATTTAATTAAAAGGACCCTATGGTGGTCTCACAATCATCACAGGTTTGTTCATTTGGTTTTCTTCCCCTACACATTATAGAATGCACTGTGCGGACTATGCAAGGAATTTTATAATTATGGATGCATACATAACTATGGAATTCAGTGCACAGAAACCACAGTAAGATTTGTCATGTGTAAGAACCAATAGTGGCAAAAATAACGAAACGTGAACAATGTAATGGAGGTACGGTGGACGCACCAATGGCGCTTCATATACATGTATATAAGTGTCCCTCTCACATTGCAAGCATGATGTTATTTAAAGTTACTAGAATTTCAGAACCCTAACTAGTGTTTTTTTATCTTTTCGACTTCATGTTTCGAGCTCTCACAAGTTTCCTCTAAATAAATTCGGGATGAAATTTCCTGAAGTAGGGGAGACTGTGACAACTGCGTCTCTATGACCATAAAACAAATACCAAAGCAATGAAATATTGTGTTTCATACTTGGGATTTGTATAAATATGTGTATCATTTGCACATATCAATTCTCGTTCGATTTCGAGCTCTAAATCGCTTTCTGGAAAGGTATATGCAAACTGATGCGTAAACGTAATCAGTTTAACAGGATAAACACTCCGGAATAGTTACATGGGTTTAACATACCTTAAATAACCTTTACATAACTTAGAAATAAGTTTTGGAGGGTTTGGTGTGTCGAAATCAAGTTTATTCGATCGCAGGGACTATTTACGTCAAACTGCGAAAGTCTACCGATTCGTATGATAAGGAACCTTCCGGAATATGATCATAAGTTAAACATAACCTAAATATCTTTTACATAGCTTAGAAATAGGCTTTGAGGGGTTCAGTATGCTAAAATAAACTTATTTGATCAAACAGGGACTAAAAGCGTCAAAAAGTGCATAAGTTTGCATTTTCACGCATATCTTACATTCTGAATATAACCGAACATCCAAAAGTTTATGTAATCATTAAAATATTTTATTTTAGTGATTGGAATGCTCAATTTCCATTCGTCGCGCAATTTGGATCGTTTTTCGTGTCCATTCGAGTTTCGTCGTAATTAACCGAACAACGCAACCATACGACCAAACGAACCGACATCCGAAGTGTTTTTGAGCATATTTTAAGTTCCCTATACTTTAACTTCATTATAGAGCCTTGAAATGGGGTTAACGGTGCTTGAACGAATCAAAAATGCATCAAAAACCAAGTTTTACACCTGCAGGGACTAAACTTGACAATCTGTCAAAATAGTCTAGGAGGGGCGCGTAAGACTTAGTGAAAGTCTACGCGGCCCGCGAGAGACCCCCAGTTCTGCAAAACTCAGTTTTCTCAAACAACAGCTGGTTTCTGGGTTTTTGGGCATGGTATTCACACTCTATGGACTGGTTTTCAAGCTCCCATGGTATATAAAACCATGGGCAACACTTGTAAGGTCAAGATCAAAGCTCAAAGTTTGAGAAACGATCTTAACGGCTCTTGAATTCCTATAAATACCCACCTTGATTCTTTGAAATCCTCACAATTGTTCTCATTCTTGCTCTAAGTTTAAGCTCTCAAGCTTCATACCTGAGCAAATTGAGTTCAAATCTTCAAGATTGGACCTTTTGTAAGTATTCTTTCATCTTTTATGCGTTTTTAAGCACGAAAGTCAAACAGTGTTTGACTTTCTGCTTTTACCAGTCAATGGTCAACACGAAGTTCGTTTGAACTTCGCAACGTGAGCGTAACCACGATGGTCATAGTCCTTTGTGACTATACCTACTGATTACCAAGTTATTTAGGCATAGTGACGAGTCATAGTTTCGGTCAAAATATGCGTTTATGCGTATTTTGCAACCAAACTATTCTTGGGTATCAAAACCATTTGTTTTGATATCAAACTTGTTTCCCAACCCGACCCGTTTGGTCGATCATTAGGATCCGACCAAACATATTTTGTGACCATAGTTGTATAAGGAATAACCTTCCGAGGTTATACCTTATGGTCACTTCGTTTAGTTAGTTGTATGATAGGTAATTTATATACCTTAGGAAAATGACCAAAATGCTCTTTTTACGCATAACTTCATTTTAAGCATATGTAACCAAAATTTTTACATCTAAACTGATTAGGTAACATTATTAGACATGATAAGGCATATAATACTTGTCATAGGACTAGTTAGGCGGTCCAAACGCGTTTACGCGAACGGCGCGTTAAAGTAGCGTAAACTACCTAAACGGGTCGTAATGGGTCGTAAGCACTTAGGTTAGGTTTCGATTTAGTATGTAGGCTTTGTTAAACCATATCATATGAGTTCCAATACTCATTTGGTTTACGAAACCTCATCCTATCCGATCTTCCAATTTAGGTCCGGTTTATTAATATAGTTACCTATATTAGGTGCCGATTGATTTCCGTGATCCCTCTAGCTTTGCTTGGTTGTTATTCAAGACTTCTAAGCATTCTTAAGTGAGTACATAGTTCCCCTATTTTACTGTTTTCGATTGTTTTGGGGTGATTCATATGTGTTAAATGATTTCGATGTTTTTAATGATGGTTTCAAAAATGATTAATATGGTTTATATAAAACTAATAACGTTTTCGATAATGTGAACAAACTTGTTGGACGTAGTTACATAACGAATAACATTCATTAGTTTTAGCCGAACCGACCAGTATTAGGTTATGGTACCATAGGATCTGACAAATCTCGTTATCAGACTGCACCCATGGTTATGTGTGGGGGTTATGTGGGTAACGACTGAATATGTGATTGTTAACTTACCCTTTGGTGGTTTGTTAATGCGAGATTAGCGATAGACGAGTTGCGAAGGTTTGGATGTTATTAGCGAGACGACCAAAAGTAGTTTTCACAATTAAAACGAGAATGATTTAAATGATTTGAAACGATTTAAACGAATTGAACAAACGATTGGTTTTGGGTTGTGATTAGATAATGGGACGGGTGTAACATGATAAAAGAATGGTAGATACGCCGTTGGTTCTTCTTATATATAAGTGTTTTTATCATATCACATTCCGTGGCATTATTTAGTTCACTTGGTCAAACGATTTTAAAACGATGTCACACAACGATGTTTCCTAAATAATATAAACCATACGAGTTTTACTAACGAGATGATTTAAAATTTGGTTTACATAAACAAATGTTTTGGGTTAAGAATCATGGCTACGATATTTTATAAACTATAACCAACTTGATTTGAGTTAGTTAATTATGTTGCAATACTATATACTTTTCAAAAAAGGTTTTTAACTTTTGACTCTTGTAGTCCAATAAGGTATTGCAACATGTAAACGAGCCATGAATCTGACACTCTCATAAAACCTATGTGCTCGCCAGCATTTCTTTGCTGACTTTGTTTTTACATATGTTTCAGGTGTTGTTGAATGATGTTGACTACTAGGATGAATGCTCACTTAGGACTGGACGTGACTTTAGTGACTTAATAACGATGATAGACTATGTTTAACTTGTTTCTTTAAATTTCAATACTATGTTAATATTTAATATTTTATAAAACAAAACTTTTTGAATCCATGGTTGTGAAACAATAATTCTGCCACGACACTCCCCGACGTTTCCGCCACGGTTTCGTTATTTTAACGCGGTCGGGGTGTGACAAATAACCCTAATTATTGAAAACAATTCTCCTTTTTAATTAGGTAACTTTTATGGCCACTTTTCTAAGCCTTCAGTGCTCTCCAACTAGCTTTTATTGGCTTCACACTAAGTTACCTGAAACACGTGTTTAAAAGATTTTATCAGCAAGAAATATTGGCGAGTGAATCCCAGTTTAAAATAAGTTTTATCATTTTACAGCATTGAGGGCAATCCAACAATTATATTTGTTTATATCTACTTTAATTACCACCCACGGTACTGCCAATCCTGACTTGTGGTAATGTTACTACTCACAGTGTAGTAACAAATTTTGTATACAAAACCCCAACGTACCGACGATAATTGTAGAATATAAATACTCAATCACTGTTAAATATAAGTCAAAACAATTGAGGTTTTGTGAAAATACTTTGTGAAAAGAGGAATTACTCACAAAAAGGGTTTATAAATTGAAGGATTACCCACCTTGCTATTTTAGGTATTTCCTGGTGATTTCCTAGTTATAATCTATTAAATTAAACAATGGACACGCGTTATTATAATAACCCAATTTACATTAGTTATATCCTCCCCGAGACAGAACTCCAACGACTGAGTCAGGCAGAGCCTTGACATGCGTTACGGAGCTCTAGATCAATCGGGCAGCGTAACTAATACGTAATCGGGGGTTATAATATTTACAACGAGGCAGAGCTTCGCTTATTACGGGTATTTGGCTATAGGTTTTGCCTTTAGAAAATAGAGAGAAAATCAAAGAAAATGAACGAGAACAAGTGAAACCCTCAGCTGCTATTTATAGGCTGTCATCAGGGCGAGTCGCGGCCCGCGACTCCTTCTTCTTCATCTCTCGCGGCCCGCGAGGAACCATAGGGCGGTTTAGGGTTTGCTGAGTCACTGGAAATCTTGACACGTGGCTCGTTTGTGTGCCCGACAAGGAATGGGTTGTCGCGCCCCGCGAAGACCTTGGCTAACTGGGTCGCGGCCCGCGAGCGACCCAGGTTACTTGTTTTATTTGTTATGTATTAGTATAAAGATTATTCGGGTCCGTTTTTCACGTACGGGATGTGTTTAAGAACGTTTAGGGTCGTTTTAGGAGAGTTGTTATATCTTGGGTATAACTCCTGAACTATTTAATAAAATATATAATGCACTCGCATTAAGTATAATAACCCAATTCAACTTTATCAATATGTCACGAGACAGAACCCCAACTACTTAGTCGGGCAGTGTAACGCCCAGCGTCCCTAAACTCTAGGCTTTTGGCAGATCAGTCCCGGAACTTCTCTTGATTGTCAATTTTGGCCCATGTACTTTGTAAGGTGATACTTTGATACTTTTGGTGTGAATCTTATTAATATTGATGCTTGATACTATGATGCTTGATTCTTTATTCTAGACGCTTGATTCTTGATACTTAAACTATGAGACTTGCTACTTAATCTAGATACTTGACTTTGGTGCTTAATCTAGACACTTGATTCTTGATGATTAAACTAGATACTTGATTCTTGATACTATGGAAGCTAGATTCTTATGCTTCTGGATACTTGATACTTGGATTCTTGATGCTTGAGAAACTATGATTCTTGACTCTTGAGACTTATTTGGTGCTTGACTACTTAGACTCGTGAAACTTGATTCTTGGTTGAACGAGAGACTAGAGCCTTGTCACTGGTGGAATCTATGAAACTTGAAAACTTTTGGTTTGTGATGTAATCTAGCTACTTTACCTAAGCTATACATAACGCAACGTTTATTCTAACTCGCAAAACAAATCAAAGATGGGAACGCGGAAAGATTGGATTGGCTAGAATGGCAATCCGATCGGATGGCAATCCGATCGGATGGCCATCCAATTGGATTGTCCTCTGGACGGATGACCACCCGATCGGATGACCACCCGATCGGATAGCCATCCGATCAGACTGCCATCCGACCCGTTGCACACCTTCCCTTCTTTCACTCTCTCACACTATAAATAGACCTGTCACATCACCATTTTCAGTGATGTGACAGCCCTGGTCGATTCAGACGCACAAACACCTTTCTCCTTCATTCTCTTGCTGATTTCGGTACGTTTAAGGCTAGATTCTTGTACTTTCTTGATCTACATATCATTCTCTACGTGATTCTCACTTGAAATCACACTTTTCACCGTAAAATCTCTCGGATCTGAGTCTTAAGGGTGATGTCATCATGGAGGTTTGTACAAAAATGCCAAATGATGTCATTCTGAGCAAGATCTAGCTCAGATCTAAGATGTTTCATGCATTTTTCACACTAAATCTAAGCTAAATATAGACTTTTTCCTATAAAACTTGTGTATCTTCATCTTTTCTCAAACTTTTACTTTACTCGGTGGAAATTGGGTGTAAACTAACTGTAGATCTGATGAATAGTCTAGAGTAGGTATTTCATCTGGGTTCTTACCGGTAAAGACGAGCATGACAACGGATTCCGACATAAACCCATTAGAAATAAACGACTGATCGAACAGGGGTGATTCCCACCCGATCGGAGCTTTTGGTGCTAAGGGGGTTTTACCGTTGTCTCAATACGTGTCGTGCCGTCACCGTTAATCTATAAACATGGAGATTTTACAAACATCTTAAATAAGAACAAGGGTCGCCCGATCGAGCGGCTACCTGATCGGACAGCCGTCCGACCAAACAGCCACCCTATCAGGGGACACTTACTCTTTTACCTTGAAACTTTAATACTTAGGAACTTACTCAAAACGTTGATCAAGTGGTGGTCCGATCGGACAGCCGTCTGATCGAGAGGCCACCCGATTGAAGATGCCAAGGTACTTAACACTCGGATCGAGTGGCAACCTGTACGGACTGTCATCCGATCGGGCAGCCACCCTAGTCCCTCACTTGCGAGTTTCACCCGAACGAGTGGCACCCCGATCGGATGGCCATCCGATCGGGCAGCCATTGTCACCTCACACACAAGGGTCACCCGATCGACTGGTAAACCGATCGGACAGCCAGCCGATCCAGTGACTGGTTTGACACTTTATTCAACCTCATTACTCTGCCCGACTCTTATCTTATTGTAATCTAATCAGGCTAGTCCTACAAAGAGCTACCTTTGATCCAATAGCAGTCTATACTGTTAAACAATCACTGTGAGTATACTCGATCCCCTTTTTACTTTAAACTTTTGGGGTGTAACATTTATTCTATGAAACTTAAACTTGAATCTTTGAATCTTTGAAACTTATACTCTATCCTATGTGAACATGAAACTTGTGATTCTTGATTCTTGACTCTTTGTGCTATGTGACGTTTAATCCAGAGTGTGTAGTTCCGCCTTAACAATAGTAGCGCTATAGGAGATGCACCTCTCCCATTATTCTCGGGGGAGGGGGGGTATTGTTAGGAGGATTCTAGTTTACCTTGAGTCTTGGGTAAACACTAAAGCATCAGGATACTTGGTGTCACACCCCGACCACGTAAAACAACAAATCGTGGCGGAAACGTCGGGGAGTGTTGTAACAGAATCATTGTTTCACAACCATGGATTAAATAATTTCGTTTTATTGAATTATTGAACTCATTGTTTTATTACAAATCAGATAAATACAATTATTATCTTTCAAGTTTTAAAGTCGCTAAGGCATGAGTCCATCCTATGTATAGCATGCATCAACAATCATCACATAACAGCAGCTGAAACATGTGTAAAAATAGGTATGTCAGCATAAAAATGCCTGTGAGATACATA
Organism: Helianthus tuberosus; assembly: GCA_030545235.1. NCBI lineage: Eukaryota > Viridiplantae > Streptophyta > Magnoliopsida > Asterales > Asteraceae > Helianthus > Helianthus tuberosus. The sequence continues at coordinate 100,411,457 of CM060389.1, forward strand.
GGTTTTATTGATTTAGGATTCATGACTTGTAAGTTTAAAGAAAAAAATATTTAATCAAAAATAGTCATGAACCTTAAAATATTTTCTTTTATAAATCATATAACAAGTAATAAGAAAATCAGATGATATAAATAAATAATTAAGTAAAATAAGTTTGTATAAAATATATTGTTTGTAAAACAATATTTTGATAAAAAGGTTTATAGTATGTATATAAAAATATACTTTGGTTTTAAGAGAGTCGAATAAGTAATATATTAAAATATATTTCAGTTCCAAAATCATTAAACAAATAGTATATTTACTTTAGTCGTCAAAATAATAATTTTCAGTAGTATATCAAAAGTATACTTTGGTTTTATTAATAACATATTAAACTATGTTTTGGTTTTATAAATAACATATTAAACTATGTTTTGGTTTTATAAATAACATATTAAACTATGGTTTGGTTAAATAAATAACATATTAAACTATGCTTTGGTTAAATAAATAACATATTAAACTATGCTTTGGTTAAATAAATAACATATTAAACTATACTTTGGTTAAATAACATATCAAACTATGCTTTTGGTTTTGTAAATAACATATTAAACTATGTTTTGGTTTTATAAATAACATATTAAACTATGCTTTGGTTAAATAAATAACATATTAAACTATGCTTTGGTTAAATAACATATAAAACTATGCTTTTGGTTTTGTAAATAACATATTAACTATGTTTTAGTAATTAACAAAATATATGTTGTTTTATACAATATCACATATGAGAGCATATCAAACTATACTTTTGGGAGTATAATAAAATATACAATAAAAATGTGATTTAAGAATTCAACCAAACCTAGTATATCAAAATACACCTTTGAGACTATAGAAATACCACAAAGGCAATCCCTATTTGGATAAAATATCGGTTTCTGACATTCCATGACAACAGGAATGGGGTGTCAAATCCTATAGCGCTATATCATACTACCAACCGGTCTGGTGAACATAAAATAAGTACTATCCAACAATTAATTTTTTTATAATCTTTGAAAAATTGGTGTTTAAACCATAAATAATCATTCAGTTTATCAAAAGATAAGTACTAACATGTATAATAAATTTATACTTTGAAATCATGAACATAACAAATAGGTACACATATTTCACCCCAAAACAGTAAAAGAGGGGACTATGTACTCACTTGAGAGTGTTTAGATGTCTTGAATAACAACCAAGCAAAGCTAGAGGGATCACGGAAATCAAACGGCACCTAATATAGGTAACTACATTAATAAACCGGACCTAAATCGGGAGATCGAATAGGATGAGGTTTCGTAAACCAAATGAGTATTGGAACTCATATGAGATGGTTTAACAAAGCCTACATACTAAAACGAAACCTAACCTAAGTGCTTACGACCCATTACGACCCGTTTAGGTAGCTTATGCTACTTTAACACGTCGTTCGCGTAAAACGCGTTCGGAACGCCTAACTAGTCCTATGACAAGTATTATATGCCTAAACGTGTTTAATTATGTTGTATAATCAGTTAAGTGACAAAAGTTTGGGTTACATATGCTTAAATATCAATTATGCATAAAAGGGGCATTTCGGTCATTTTCCTAAGGCATATAAACTACCTATCATACAACTACTTAAACGAAGTGACCATAAGGTATAACCTCGGAAGGTTATTCCCTATACAACTATGGTCACTAAACATGTTTGGTCGGATCCTAATGATCAACCAAACGGGTCTAGTTCGAAAGTCTAAGCGGTTGTTTAGACCGCTTGACTTACGACTCTACATAAGCACTAAACCTAAAGTGACGAGCTAAACATGTTAAAAAATGTTTAACGAGGTTAGAAAACAGGTTTGATATCAAAACAAACGGTTTTGATACCCAAGAATAGTTTGGTTACAAAATACGCATGAATACGCATTTTGACCGAAACTACGACTCGTCACTACACCTAATCAACGTGGTAATCAGTAGGTATAGTCACTTGGGACTATAACCATCGTGATTACGCTCACGTTGCGAAGTTCAAACGAACTTCGTGCTGACCATAAACTGGTCAATGCAGAAAGTCAAACACTGTTTGACTTTCCCGCTTAAAAAAACGCATAAAAGAACGAAAGAAGCTTACAAAGGGTCCAAGCTAGGAAGATATGATCTATAAATTCTCAGGTATGAAGCATTTGAGCTTCAACTTAGAGAAAATTAGATCATGTGTGAGGAAAGAATGAAAATGAGGTGGGTATATATAGGATTCGGTCCACCGTTAAGATCGTTTATCGAGAACCGTGCTTTAATCATGGCCTTACACTTGGGCCCAAGGTTTTAGAATACTATGGGAACATGTAAAACCATCAAATACCAGCCCATAGGGTGCAAAACCATGGGTTAAAACCATCAAAATCTCAAAAATGGACCAAGTTCAATGTATCTGCCAGAAATTTCAAAAATGGTCCCTGCACTTATAAAACTTGATTTTTTTGCACTTTTAAGCCCCGTTAACCCCATTTCAAGGCTCTAAAATAAAGTTAAAGTATAGGGAACTTAAAATATGCTCAAAAACATCTCGGATGTCGGTTCGTTTGGTCGTATGGTTACGTTGTTCGGTTAATTACGACGGAAATCGTAATGAACGCAAAAACGATCCAAATTACACGACGAATGGAATTTTATCATGCCAATCACTAAAATAAAATATTTTAATGATTACATAAATTTTTGGATGTCCGGATATATTTAGGACGTAAGATATGCGCGAAAATGCAAACTTATGCACTTTTGACGCTTTTAGTCTCTATTGATCAAATAAGTTTATTTTATCATACTGAACCCCTCAAAGCCTATTTCTAAGCTATGTAAAGGATATTTAGGGTATGTTTAACTTATGATCAAGTTCCAGAATGTTCGTTACAGTACGAATCGGCATACTTTCACAGTTTGTCGAAATTAGTCCCTGTAAGCGAATAAACTTGATTTCGCCACACCAAACCTTCCAAAACTTATTTCTAAGTTATGTAAAGTTTATTTAAGGTATGTTAAGCCTATGTCACTATTCCGGAGTGTTTTTTGCATTAAACTAGTTATATTTACGCATCAGATCGTGTATAACCTTCCAGAAAGCGATTTAGAGCTCGAAATCGAACAAGAATTGATATGTGCAAACGATACACATATTTATACAAATCCCAAGTATGAAATACAATATTTCATTGGTTTGGTATTTGTTTGATGGTTGAAGTGACACAGGTGTCACACTTGGGCTATCACTGCGTGGACTGCGACGCTAGCACGGCTGAAACTATTTTATTGTTTACATTATGGGTATGAGTCGTTTTAATCTATTTATTCTATTATCAAACTTGTATACTCGCCAATACTTTTGTATTGATATTTTAATACATGTTGGAGGCTGATAGGATGCTTGGAATGCATGGAATTCAGCTAGGAGATGCTAGAAACGTCGCCTAGATAATATTAGTCTTTTGAACAATTTGAACAATTTATGATTTGGTCTGTAATGTGATACTTGTGATGACGGTTGTTAGACATTGCATGAAATCAATTAATCTTTGTTGAAACAATAGTGTTATGGAATTCTCATGAGCAATCTGAACGCTTAGAGCTCGCACCCCGATGTTTCCGCCATCGGTTGCGGTGTGACAAATTGGTATCAGAGCCATAACTATAGGGAATTAGGATAAGTAGGAATACTTGCCCTAGTCTATAGTTCTAGGAATCTTGACTCTTATTTGTTGTTTAAGACTTATGTATTCTATCGTAACTGCTTCCTAGCAGCACTTGTTTCTGTTAAACATTACATGCCTTTCCTAAGGCTAACATAATATACACTTGAGGCTTTGGACACACTGTTCATCGGTGTTTGTATTTTGCACAAGATTTGCCTTCAAGACAGGAGTGACATCCAAACCTTGATGGAAAATCCCCATATCATTCTAGTAGGTCTTGTCTGCGGATGAGCACCAACGCTAATAAGGTACGATGTTGTCAAGCTAGAGGTGAAACTTAGATCTTGATAACAAGTCCCACTCCTTGATTTTCATGTCTCGCCAAAGTCTCGTAACTTCCGATCAATCGAGTACGTGAAAGGACCAAAAGGACGAATATCGTAGGCCTAACATCGATGACATATTTGTCTAAGTAAGTCAAGACACGCTACCTCAATTCGAAAGGAGTTCGAATCGCTTTGGTTAGTCACCGTTCCTCTACCCGGAATACTCTATGTTTTACAAGCCTATCTTTTATGCTATCTCGATTTTATGTGTGGTTTAAAACTATATTCTTCGCTTATTTTGACTCCTTGTTTGTTTTGAGACTTTTTACACGAATCATACGTTGACCGCAATCTAAAGCGTAACTTCTAATCACAGATTGAACTAAATTTATGAAGCTTTATCCTATGTGCAATCTATGTGATAATGTGATTGAAGGACGCTAGATGTAACATGGCATGGAATACGAAGGGAAAGTGACGTGTCTGAAACATGGTCGGATATTCCGCTGGTACTTCCTATATATAAGTGTTCCTGGCATGTTACCCACTTTCGTACCAAGTGTCATGCGAGATTTAGGGTCTAATGTGGGATTCTAAAGGCTATGAAAGGTCTATTTGTGTATTCTATGAGAAACTTATGTGAAATCTATCGTGTACTCTAATGAAACCTATGTGTAAGCTACGTATGTGTGCGTTGGAGAAACAAAATACAAAATGTAACCTAGCGCTGAAGACGAGGGGGGAGAGTGGCTTGTCCGAAGCGTGGTGGATATGCCGCTGGTACTTCTTGTATATAAGCGTTTCTGGCATGCTACCAAACCTTCATACCACGTGCTAAGTAAAATTCGTAGTTTTGTAGGCTCGGGTTGAGTGATTGAATCTACCTCGTTAATCTATGTGGTCGAATATATCTGGTTAATCTATGTTTGAGAAGTGGTGAAATCGAAAGCGGTGGTCGACGAGGCATGACACCGACGACGAGACGGACGTGGCATGATTGAAGCATGGTGGATACGCTGCTGGTACTTCCTATATATAAGTGCTTCCGTCATGTTGCCGAACTTTCGTAACATGTGCCATGCGGGATCTCGTTGTTTATGGATTGTTAGCATGGGACTATGTGAATCTATTGAATCTATTTGGAGTCTATTGAATCTATTGGAGTCTATTGAACCTATTGAATCTATGGGAATCTATTGAAACTATTGGAATCTATTTGAAATCTATATAAATCTATTTGAATCTATTGTGAACTATGTAAATCTATGATGATGATGATGACGAGTGTGTTCTACGAAACGTAACATGACACCAAGTACGAGGTGGAAACGATGTGCCCGAAGCGTGGTGGAAACGCCGCTGGTACTTTCTATATATAAGCTTTTCCGACATATTGCCAAACTTCGTACAACATGCCATGCGAAGGTCGTGGGGTTTTGTGGTATTGGAATCTATGTGAAACTAGAATCTTGATCTCATGAATCTTGTTGAGTTTTAGTCGATTGTGTGTGAATCTATATCGTGAGGCTTCATGAATTTAGACATATACGATCCTCTTATTGGATCTTTAGGATGCCTTCTCGAAAGCTATCCGACACCCTCAGGAAATCCAGGGAGAAGTCTCAGAAAAAGATGATGTCATTTATGGCCGACCAGATTGCTCGAGTCATGCCAAAGATCGTCACTCAGCTCCAAGGATCAAGCACAACTCCATCCTCGGTGGACTCCAAGGTTGAGAAGCAAAAGCCTACTAAGTTCAACTATAAGCATTTCATATCTTGCAACCCTAAGTCCTTCACGGGCAGTGATGGGGTGACTGCTATGCTCGAATGGTTCGACAGCATCGAGGTTACCTTCATTAACAGCGAGTGCCCGGACCATCTCAAGACTAGGAGTGCAACTGGAATGTTCCAAGGCAGAGCGTTGGAGTGGTGGTCGAATGAGAGAAACATCTGTTCAAATGAAGAAGCCTATGCACTTCCATGGGCTGAGGTGCGAGAACTAATGATGCTTGAGTTCTGCCCTCCTCATGAACAACTGAAGCTTGAAGAAGAGTTTTAGTATTTGAAGCAGGTTGGTGATGATAACCTGGCTTATACCACCCGTTTTAAGCAGCTGAGTCTTATCGTTCCTCACTTGGTTTCGACTCCTAAGCGAATGATAACCAAGTACATCAATGGTCTACCTCTGGCTATGCGTGATTCTATTGAAGCAGCTCAACTGGAAACTATTGAAGAAGTCTATCGTTTGGCCGCAAGTTTGAACAACAACCGCGTGCGTGATAAGTAGTTTGCTACTCCTGCTCCCTCCAAGTCTGCGAATCAAGTTACCCAGCAGCCAGGTGGCAGCAAGAACAAGAAAAGGAAATCTCAGGGTTCCGAATGTAATGCTATTACTCCTGCTGCAAACCCTGCTACTAAACTCGCTCCTGCTACTGCTGCTGCTAACCCTGCTGCTCCCGAAGCTAAGAAGCAATACACTGGGCCTCATCCCAAGTGTGCAACTTGCAACTACCATCATCCTGTTGCGTCTGCATGTTGTCTGTGCACCAACTGTAATCGCTAAGGTCACACGACTCCTTACTGTCGTCAAGCTAACCCGGCCCCGCAAGCTCAATAAGCCCCAGCTCAGGCAGCTTTACCAGCACCTCCAGCTCCCCTACAGAACCCAAGGCCAGTCAATGTTGTTCGTGCATGATACAAGTGTGGAGATACTACCAACCTCCGTAACCAGTGTCCTCAGCTGAACCTGGACCAGCAGCCAGCCGCTCGTGGACGAGCGTTCAACTTTAATGCGAATCAGGCTCGTAATGACAATGATGTTGCCAATGGTATGTTCCTTGTTAATAACCTTTATGCTTCGATTTTATTTGATATTGGTGCCAATAAAAGCTTTGTGTCCATGGAATTTGAGTCTTTGATAAACTGTACACCCTCCAAGTTACCTGAATCATTCTCAGTTGAAGTCGCTAATGGTAAGTCGATTCTTGTGAATTCTATCGTGCGTGATTGTTCCTTGATTCTTAACGATCACGTCTTCTCTATTGATCTTATACCCATGCGGTTGGGTAGCTTTGATGTTATCATCGGCATGGATTGGTTGCGTAAGAACTATGCCAAAATTGTGTGTCACGAGAAACTTGTCCGTCTCCCCCTTCCCTCTGGTGATACTTTGATCGTCTATGGAGACCGACCTTCAAAAGGACTGAGATTGATGTCATGCACACAAGCGAGCAGAAGCTTACAATAGCAGAACCCTACCTTCTTGGCCCACGTGGTGGAACAAAAGGGCAAGGGAAAGAACATAAGCGATGTGCCAGTGGTGTGTGACTTCACTGATGTCTTTCCTGAAGATCTTCCTGGTCTTCCTACTCCCAGATCCGTTGACTTTCGTATTGATCTCGTACCCGGTGTGACTCCAGTCGCCAGGGCTCCCTATCGTCTTGCACCTTCTGAGATGCAAGAGTTATCTAGTCAGCTGCAGGAATTACTCGATAAGGGTTTTATCCGTCCAAGTACCTCCCCGTGGGGTGCTCCCGTTTTATTCGTCAAGAAGAAGGATGGTTCCTTCCGCATGTGTATCGACTATCGTGAACTTAATAAGCTTACCGTGAAGAACCGTTACCCTCTACAACGCATCGATGATTTGTTTGATCAACTACAAGGCGCGTCGTGTTTCTCAAAGATTGCCTACGTTCTGGGTATCATCAGCTACATGTCCTCGAAGATGATATTCCTAAAACTGCGTTTCGTACTCGATATGGACACTAAGAGTTCGTAGTCATGCCTTTTGGCTTGACCAACGCACCTGCAATGTTCATGGACCTTATGAACCGTCTGTGTAAACCTTATTTGGATCGTTTTGTGATAGTCTTTATTGATGATATTCTTATTTATTCTAAGACTAAAGCTGATCATGCTCGCCATCTACGTCTTATGCTTGAACTCTTACGTGGTGAACGTCTGTATGCTAAATTTTCTAAGTGTGAGTTTTGGATTGACGAAGTGCAATTTCTTGGTCATATTGTTAGTAGTCAGGGTATTCATGTTGACCCTTCTAAGATTGAAGCAGTGAAGAATTGGTGTACGCCTAAATCCGTGTCCGAGATTCGTTCCTTCCTAGGATTGGCGGGTTATTACCGCCGATTCATCGCGGATTTTTCAAAAATCGTTGTTCCTCTTACAACACTAACCCAAAAGGAGAAACCTTTTGTTTGGGGTCCCGAACAAGAGGAATCCTTTCAAACTCTTAAGAACCTTTTGTGTAATGCTCCTGTGTTAACCCTACCGGATGGCAATGATGATTTTGTGGTATATTCTGATGCCTCGAACCGTGGATTGGGCTGTGTGCTCATGCAGAGGGACAAGGTCATTGCTTATGCCTCTCGTCAGCTCAAGGTACATGAGAAAAACTATACTACTCACGAGCTGGAGCTTGGTGCGGTTATTTTTGCGTTAAAAATCTGGCGACACTACCTTTATGGTACTAAGTGTGTGGTCTTCACCGACCATAGGAGCCTTCAGCATATCTTTGACCAAAAAGAGCTGAACATGCGACATAGACGTTGGGTGGAATTGCTAAACGACTACGACTGCGAAATACGCTATCACCCTGGCAAGGCGAATGTAGTAGCCGGCCCCCTTAGTCGTAAAACCCATTTCAAGGCTATTCATATCGCAAGTGATTTGCATACTTATATTCGTGACGCCCAATATTCATCAGCAAATGAGGGAAGTCTAGAAGAAGAAATTCACGGCGCTAGGATTGACCAGCTTGAAACAAAACCTAACAGACTACAGTATTATCTAAATCGTATCTGGGTGCCAGATCGCGATAACCTCCGTGAGCTCATTATGACTGAGGCTCACAAATCCTGTTACTCTATCCACCCAGGTGCCGATAAGATGTACCAGGACCTACGTACAACTTACTGGTGGCCTGGCATGAAGAGGGACATTGTTGTATATGTGTCTAAGTGCCTTACTTGCTCGAAGGTAAAGGCTGAACACCAGCGTCCTTCTGGACTCTTAGAACAACCCAAAATCCCTGTCTGGAAATGGGATAGCATTGCCATGGACTTTATTACCAAACTACCCCGTACCTCTAAAGGTCACGATAGTATCTGGGTAATCATAGATCGTTTGACCAAATCAGCCCACTTTCTTCCTATTCGTGAAGATTACAGAGCGGAGAAACTTGCTCGAGTCTATACTGATGAGATTATATGCCATCATGGCATACCTCTCGACATAATCTCGGACCATGATGGTCATTTTACTTCGCGTCTTTGGCAAACGTTTCAGTCCGCTATGGGTTCGCACTTGAATCTCAGCACGGCCTTTCATCCTCAGACGGATGGACAGACCGAGCATACTATTTAAACCCTAGAGGATATGCTCCGTTCTTGTGTCATCGACTTTGGTGGAAACTGGGATGTACATTTACCATTGATAGAATTCTCGTACAACAATAGCTATCATTCCAGTATTCAGATGGCCCCTTTCGAAGCTTTGTATGGACGAAAATGCCGATCCCCTCTCAGCTGGCATGAGGTCGGGGAAAAGCAGTTCACTGGCCCTGAGATTATTCAAGAAACGACGGATAAGATTCTTCAGATCCGTGATAACTTGATCAAGGCTAGCAGCAGACAAAAGAGCTATGCTGATAATAGACGAAAGCCACTAGATTTTGCTGTTGGTGACCAAGTTTTTCTCAAGGTATCTCCCTGGAAGGGAGTAGTTCGTTTTGGAAAGAAGGGAAAGCTCGCTCCTCGCTATGTGGGTCCTTTTGTGGTACTTGAAAGGATTGGCAAGGTAGTGTACAGACTCGACTTGCCACAAGAGCTAAACAACGTGCATCCAGTATTCCACGTATCCAATCTACGTAAATGCCTAGCCGACGAGGGACTGCAGGTTCCCCTCGAAGACTTGCAAATAAATGAAGCTGTTCAGTTTGTGGAGAATCCTGTCGAAATCATGGATCAAACTGTCAAGCGTTTGAGGCGCAACAAAATTCCCATTGTTAAGGTTCGATGGGAAGGGAAGTGTGGCGCCGAATTCACTTGGGAATTGAAAAGTGATATGAAGACCAAGTACCCGCAACTCTTTGAGCAGTCTTCAGCTAAGATTTCGGGGACGAAATCTCCTAAAGGAGGGAAGACTGTAACGCCCAGCGTCCCTAAACTCTAGGCTTTTGGCAGATCAGTCCCTGAACTTCTCTTGATTGGCAATTTTGGCCCCTGTGCTTTTTAAGGTGATACTTTGATACTTTTGGTGTGAATCTTATTAATATTGATGCTTCATACTATGATGCTTGATTCTTTATTCTAGACGCTTGATTCTTGATACTTAAACTATGAGACTTGATACTTAATCTACATACTTGACTTTGGTGCTTAATCTAGACACTTGATTCTTGATGATTAAACTAGATACTTGATTCTTGATACTATGGAAGCTAGATTCTTATGCTTCTGGATACTTGATACTTGGATTCTTGATGCTTGAGAAACTATGATTCTTGACTCTTGAGACTTATTTGGTGCTTGACTCCTTAGAATCGTGAAACTTGATTCTTGGTTGAATGAGAGACTGGAGCCTTGTCACTGGCGGAATCTATGAAACTTGAAAACTTTTGGTTTGTGATGTAATCTAGCTACTTTACCTAAGCTATGCACAACGCAACGCTTATTCTAACTTGCAAAACAAATCAAAGACGGGAACGCGGAAAGATTGGATTGGCCAGAATGGCAATCCGATCGGATGGCCATCCGATCGGATGACCACCCGATCGGACTGCCATCCGACCCGTTGCACACCTTCCCTTCTTTCACTCTCTCACACTATAAATAGACCTGTCACATCACCATTTTCAGTGATGTGATAGCCATGGTCGACTCAGACGCACAAACACCTTTCTCATCCATTCTCTTGCTGATTTCGGTACGTTTAAGGCTAGATTCTTGTACTTTCTTGATCTACATATCATTCTCTACGTGATTCTCACTTGAAATCACACTTTTCACCGTAAAATCTCTATCTGAGTCTTAAGGGTGATGTCATCATGGAGGTTTGTACAAAACTGCCAAATGATGTCATTCTGAGCAAGATCTAGCTCAGATCTAAGATGTTTCATGCATTTTTCACACTAAATCTAAGCTAAATATAGACTTTTTCCTATAAAACTTGTGTATCTTCATCTTTTCTCAAACTTTTACTTTACTCGGTGGAAATCGGGTGTAAACTAACTATAGATCTGATGAATAGTCTAGAGTTGGTATTTCATCTGGGTTCTTACCGGTAAAGACGAGCATGACAACGGATTCTGACATAAACCCATTAGAAACAAACGACTGATCGAACAGGGGTGATTCCCACCCAATCGGAGCTTTTGGTGCTAAGGGGGTTTTACCGTTGTCTCAATACGTGTCGTGCCGTCACCGTTAATCTATAAACATGGAGATTTTACAAACATCTTAAACAAGAACAAGGGTCGCCCGATCGACCGACTACCCGATCGGACAACCGTCCGACCGAACAGCTGCCCTATCAGGGGACACTTACTCTTTTACCTTGAAACTTTGATACTTAGGAACTTACTCAAAATATTCGAAACTTCGATCAAGTGGTGGTCCGATCGGACAGCCGTCAGATCGAGAGGCCACCCGATTGAAGAGACCAAGGCACTTAACACTCGGATCGAGTGGCAACCCGTACAGACAGTCATCCGATCGGGGAGCCACCCTAGTCCCTCACTTGCAAGTTTCACCCGAACGAGTGGCACCCCGATCGGGCAGCCATTGCCACCTCACACACAAGGGTCACCCGATCGACTGCTAAACCGATCGGACAGCCAGCCGATCCAGTGACTGGTTTGACACTTTATTCAACCTCGTTACTCTGCCCGACTCTTATCTTATTGTAATCTAATCAGGCTAGTCCTACAAAGAGCTACCTTTGATCCAATAGCAGTCTATACTGTTAAACAATCACTGTGAGTATACTCGATCCCCTTTTTACTTTAAACTTTTGGGGTGTAACATGTATTCTATGAAAACTTAAACTTGAATCTTTGAATCTTTGAAACTTATACTCTATCCTATGTGAACATGAAACTTGTGATTCTTGATTCTTGACTCTTTGTGCTATGTGACGTTTAATCCAGAGTGTGTAGTGCCGCCTTAACAATAGTAGCGCTATAGGAGATGCACCTCTCCCACTATTCTCGCGGGGGGGGGGGGGGGTATTGTTAGGAGGATTCTAGTTTACCTTGAGTCTTGGGTAAACACTAAAGCATCGGGATACTTGGGCTATCACTGCGTGGACTGCGACGCTAGCACGGCTGAAACTATTTTATTGTTTACAATATGGATATGAGTCGTTTTAATCTATTTATTCTATTATCAAACTTGTATACTCGCCAATACTTTTGTATTGATATTTTAATACATGTTGCAGGCTGATAGGATGTTTGGAATGCATGGAATTCAGCTAGGAGATGCTAGAAACGCCGCCTAGATAATATTAGTCTTTTGAACAATTTGAACAATTTATGATTTGGTATGTAATGTGATACTTGTGATGACGGTTGTTAGACATTGCATGAAATCAATTAATCTTTGTTGAAACAATAGTGTTATGGAATTCTCATGAGCAATCTAAACGCTTAGAGCTCGCACCCTGATGTTTCCGCCATCGGTTTGGGTGTGACAGGCAGAGCCTTGACATGCATTGGTGGGTCCTAAATCAATCGGACAGGGTATTGACTCAGTGATCAAGGGTTACAATACTTAAAACGGAGCAGGGCATTATTATTATTATGGGGTGAAAAATAAAAAGTAGAATTCTAGAAAGAGAGGTGACGAGAGAGAGCACGAAGGCTGAGCAATTGAAATGTTGATCAAAAGTTTCTTATTTATACTATAAAGTGAACTTGAGGCTCACGACATTCCCTGGACACGTAGCTCTACTCATTATTGTCATATTTTGATTCCATGTACTCATGATTCCACGTACACCATACATGCAATTTAGAATTCAAATTTGTAAGTTTTAATTATGATTATTTTATTTAATATATATATATATATTATAATTAGGGGTGTGTACGGTTCGGTTTTTGGGTAAAGCCAAAACCGTAACCGAAAGTTCGGTTTTTGGTTTTTAAAAACCATTCGGTTTTGGTTTTTTTCGGTTTCGGTTATTTCGGTTTCGGTTATTTCGGTTTTAGCAACGGTTCGGTTCGGTTTTTCAGATTTTTCGGTTTTTGAAACAAATTATGTAAGATTCAAAACTTAAAAGTATAATTCATAGTTTAAGAATCTTTCTTAAATGTTTACATTTAAGTTAATATATCTAGTCTTTTAAATTAATATTATTCACATAAACCTAACCTTCTAATCTATTTTAATGTTTATCCAAAGTTTTTGTTAAAACGTTTTCTTTTATAATACTTTGAAAACCATTTAATTTTTATACTAAACTTTGTTAGTTCTTATAAACAATGGATAATTTTAATGATAAATAAACATGCTAATGTTCTTATTATAAATACTTAACAAACAAGAATAAAATTAATAATTCTTTGTAGCATGGGTAAACACTTAAACAACTTAAACATAATAATATATAGATTTGGTATACTATTAAAACTTATCGGTTCGGTTATTTTCGGTTATTGAAAATGATTATACGAAAACCGAACCGAAATTTTCGGTTATTAAAAATCCGAAAACCGAACCGTTGGTTTTTGTTTCGGTTCGGTTTTTACGGTCCGGATTTTTTTGGTTATTTCGGTTACGGTTCGGTTATTTCGGTTTTCTACTCACTCTTAATTATAATTAATTCAACTGCTTCACTTATTTGGCGCTTATAACTTCTAAAATATGACGTTTTCTAAAACAATGAATATGCCATTAGAACGAGGATAATCTTATCTACATTTTAAACAAGGTTTTATTAAAAAAGGAGTAGGTTCAAATATGATGTATTTTTATTTTTATAATTATTAAACGGTTCCTACGTTCGCCAAAATACCTTATATTTCTATCGGTCAACTTACCAATGACCTATTCGTGTAATAATTTTATTTAAAATTTTGGGAATGTTACATTTATGTACCTAGAAGGAGAAATAATGGATCATAACTTTCAAATTTTGATTATTTTTAAAAACGTAAAAAATCACATGGTGTACTTTTCTGTTATCGTGTCTTAGCAGGTTACCTACAGGTTACCTATTGCCAGCCCTACCGAAGATGGACGCTTCTATGCCTCGCAACTCGCTATACGGTGAAGACTTTGACCATGACTAGAATCGTTGACCAACTATTTTGGAGTTATTCGCCTGCCTGGCGAGTCGCGAGAGAGGGATAAGAACCTCTCGCGATACGTGAACAAGCAATTCAACACCCATTATGATATCTTCTATATTTAAACTCGATTCCAGCCCTTTGGTCATGCTTCTTCCAGCCAGACGACTTGTGAACGATTTTTGGAGTAATTTTAATTTTATGTATATTATTAATTTTAAGTTATGTTATTTATAACTTATGTATTATCTTTATTTTTAGTGAAAGTATAATTTGTTATTTCTTTAAAAAAATAAAAGGTTATAGGGTAGTTGAAAGTAGTGTTGCTGGTGTTTTTGTGGTTTGAGGATAGTTTGGGTAAAAATGATGTGACATTGGAGGATTGAAGTCTAAGGGAGTAAAATGAAAATTCTGGAGAATCAAGGTTCAGGTGTGTCACGAGATGGAAATGCCTCGCAACACGCGATATGATGAAGAGTTTGACCAGGACTATAATTTGTTGACCGACTATTTTGGAGTTATTCACTCGCCTGGCGAGTCGCAAGAGAGGGATAAGAGCCTCCCGCGACACATGAACAAGCAATTCAACACAAGTTATGATCTCTTCTATATTTAAACCTGGTCTGGACAATTTGTGGATGATTTTTGAAATGATTTTAATTTTATGTATATTATTAAAATTAATTTTAAGTTATGTTATTTCTAAATTATGTATTATTTTTATTTTGGTTAAAGTATAATTTAGTTATTTTAATTTGCTTTTAATTAAAAAAATTAAAAGTTACAAGGTAGATGAAAGTAGCCTTGTTGGTGTTTTTGTGGTTTGAATGTAGTTTGGGTAAAAATGATGTGGAAGTGTAGGATTGGAGGGGTTTAGGGTACATGAAAGGGGCGCCCCTCCACCCTAAGACCACCCGTAGTGGTATCGAATTTGGGTGTTTTTTGGTTGAAGAACGCCCCTCCACGTCAGAAGTTCCGCCTCCATGGGGGTTGTTTTGGAGATTTTGGGTTGCAGCGTGCTTTATTCAACGCCCAACTTCCATTTCGTTAGCCAATCACATGCATTCTTGTTTTCTTGCCAATCATATGCATTCTTCCTTTTAACATAATGCCCACTACACGTATTTTAGAAAAACGCCCCATAAATCCCCTTGTTAATTGTATCACCACATGGCGCAAAACGCCCAAGCTTAGGGTTTCTTCCACTACGCATGATTTAACTATAACTCAAAGTGTCAGGCCTTGATAAAACCCAGCTGTAACATTTTAAAATTTGATTTTCCATAAAATCAAAGTTCAAACATGCACATTTTTTTGAAACAACAAACATGCACAAATTAACCTCACTGAATCATTACTAACTCACAATTTTCATAAATTTAATCCAAACAATATGCATACTCAAGGACAACCTATAACTTTTACAACCGGATGCAAATAAAACTAAATAATTTATTTATATAGAAAAGGTAAACCTTAAGGGGGGACGGGGTGGTGCGTTATACCACCCCACAACGCGTTGATTCATCACGGCACACCGCCGCCGACCAAGCCACCACGCGTTGAAGTTTAAACGCGTTGAACCGAGCACGCGTTGATTGGTGCTTGTGAGTGATAGAATCCATCACTAGTTAACCACCCCGCCCCCCCTAATAAAGACAAAAACACACACTCTGATACACATGCACACACACCCAGATTCTTACAGCACACATGCAAAGTCATCCCCACTATTCACCACCTGTACTATTTTTCCTCTCTTTCTAAAACTCACCTCTGTTTCTCTCTCTAAAACTCACCTCTGTTCCTCTCTTAACGTTTACAGAAATCTCTATTCAGAAAGGTACATACCCATTTGCATATATGTATGATGTATCTATATGTGTACACATTATCATTTGCATATATGTTAGGCTTTTAATTTGTGTTCTTATGGTTTTCTAGCAGGTGAAGAACATTCATTTCTGCAGATTCTAAGGTAGTGATTACTTTGTCCAAGTCTAATTACTTGTTTTTTTTAATTTTTTTTGGTATATATGTTGTTAGAATAAAAAAAACTGAATAATTAAACTATGGTTTCGTTTGGTTATATATTAGTGAACACTAGTTAGTGTATTTGCGAACTGAGTGAACAAATCCTGGCCATTGATCTACACACGTGTATGGCCAGGATCTCATCATCAAATCGTAAAATACACTAGTATATTTCAATATCAAATCCTGACCATTGATCTACACACGTGTATGGCCAGGATTAGTTCACTCGGTTCGCAAGCTACGCTAGTGTTCACTCTTGAACCTAATCCTATATATCAGTATATAAACAAATTTAACAAAACTGTTGTTAAAGCTAATTTTTGTATTTTTTTTGTAAGTAATGTGTTATAATTTGGAAAAGTTTTGTTATATTTTTTTTATAAATTATAAATTACATGTATTAGTTGTAGATGATTCTTCATTGTAAAAAAGTGATTAGAATTTTTTTTATATTAATCCGATATGTAATTGAATTTGTTAAATAAATTAGGTTAAATCTATCCACATAACCGAATTAAACAAACTGTTTGTAACCGAAATCGATCGGTTACGAAAATATAAAAGCTGAAATACTGGCTGTTGGTTTGTTTTTAGCCAATAACCGAAATGACCCATGCTCAACCTTTATATGATCTGGGCTGCTGTTTGTTAGGGACTCTTAATGGTTCAGACCTCTTACTGGTTCAACATTTAATGATTCAGACTGTTTGTTTCGCGAGCTAAAGTCTGAATGGTTCAGACGTTTGCCTCTGAATGGTTAAACATTATACTAAGTCTGAATGATTAAGACCTCTGATCTGAATTGGTCAGACGTTTGCCTCTAAACAGTTAAGCATTATGCTGGCTCTTAATGGTTCAGACCTCTTACTAGTTCAACACTTAATGGTTCAGACCTCTTACTGGTTCAGCACTTAATGGTTCAGCACTTAACCATTCAGAAGTTGCCAAACAGCCCCTAAGTTTAAGGGTGTTTGGATGTATGTTTATAGCGTCTCAAAACGATTGTTTGGGTTAAATAACTGTGATAACAACAAATTGTTTTTCTTCTTCTTTTTTGAACTGCAACATTGGATCACTAGAATACCTAATAAATCGAGGAAAAACCTCCTGAATCGAACCCATGACCTAATAGTCCCTATGACTTATCTCACCGGTTTCAAAATGCATATCCGAACACCTTCTGTATGATTTGTTTATTACATTTCAAAATTCAAAATTCATTTCTAGATCTTTTTTCCCTCCAATTTTAATAATTAACCATTTTTTGTTTGTTTTTATGTAACACCAGATGATGAATAAACCACCCCAGATGATGACTCGCCCTCCGAATGAAGATTTTTCGCTCAAAGAGACCAAACCCGCCCTTGGTGTTGGTAAAACCGCACACGATAAGCTCACTAGCACCTATGATCTTGTTGAACAAATGCAATATTTATATGTCCGTGTAGTCAAAGCCAAAGATTTACCCGGAAAAGATCTAACGGGCAGCTGCGACCCGTACGTGGAGATCCGAATGGGTAACTACAAGGGTACGACCCGCCATTTTGAAAAGAAAACAAACCCAGAATGGAACCAAGTGTTTTCGTTCTCTAAAGACCGAATCCAATCCACTATGCTTGAGGTTGTGGTAAAAGATAAAGATGTTGTAAAAGATGATTTCATAGGCGGCGTTTTATTCGATCTTAATGAGATCCCGAAACGGGTCCCACCCGATAGCCCGTTAGCGCCACAATGGTACAAGTTAGCGGACCGGAAAGGAGACAAACTTAAAGGGGAGCTTATGTTAGCGGTTTGGTGGGGTACGCAAGCGGATGAAGCGTTTCCGGAAGCGTGGCATTCGGATGCTGTCGGGGCTAGTGCGGACGGGCTTGCTAGTATCAAGTCGAAAGTGTACTTATCACCTAAACTTTGGTATCTTCGAGTTAATGTGATTGAGGCCCAAGATTTGATCCCGAATGATAAGACACGGTTCCCCGAGGTTTATGTAAAAGCTATGCTCGGGAATCATGTTTTGAAGACTCGGTTTTCGGTTAGCAAGACGATAAACCCGTTATGGAACGAAGATTTGATGTTTGTGGCATCGGAGCCGTTTGAAGAACCGTTGATTTTGAGTGTAGAGGACCGGGTTGGGCCTAATAAGGACGAGATTCTTGGAAGGTGTGCGATCCCGTTACAATATGTTGACCGGAGACTAGACCATAGAGCGGTTAACTCGAAATGGTTTAATCTGGAAAAACATGTTATGATTGAAGGTGAAATGAAAAAAGAAGTTAAATTCGCTAGTCGGGTTCACTTGCGAGTTTGTTTGGAAGGCGGGTACCATGTTCTTGATGAATCGACTCATTATAGTAGCGATCTTAGACCGACTGCTAAACAGTTATGGAAATACAGTATCGGTGTGCTCGAGGTTGGAATCTTGAGTGCGAACGGGCTTTCACCTATGAAAACAAAAGACGGACGGGCTACAACCGATGCTTATTGTGTAGCAAAGTACGGTACCAAATGGGTCAGAACCCGAACCATAATCGATAGTCCTACACCCAAATGGAATGAGCAATACACATGGGAAGTTTTCGACCCGTGTACGGTTATAACCATTGGGGTTTTCGATAATTGTCATTTACATGGCGAAGATAAGCCAGGTGGGAACCGTGACTCGAGGATCGGTAAGGTTCGGATCCGTTTATCGACCCTTGAAACGGACCGTGTTTACACCCATTCGTACCCGCTTTTAGTTTTGCACCCGTCCGGGGTTAAGAAAATGGGTGAGATTCATTTAGCGGTTCGGTTTACGTGTTCATCTTTGATGAACATGATGCATATGTACTCGCAACCGTTACTACCGAAAATGCATTACATTTACCCGTTAACCGTGAGCCAGCTTGATAGCTTGAGACACCAAGCGATCCAGATTGTGTCGATGAGGTTGAGCCGGGCTGAACCGCCTTTACGAAAAGAGATTGTCGAGTATATGCTCGATGTCGGGTCACATATGTGGAGTATGAGAAGAAGTAAAGCAAACTTCTTGAGAATGATGTCGGTTTTGGGGGGATTAGTCGCAATCGGGAGATGGTTCAATCATATTTGCAACTGGAAAAACCCGATCACGACCGTTCTAATCCACGTTCTTTTCGTGATACTCGTGTTATACCCCGAACTCATTCTCCCAACCGTGTTTCTTTACCTTTTCCTGATCGGTATTTGGTACTACCGATGGAGGCCCCGAAACCCCCCTCATATGGAAACCCGAATTTCATGTGCTGATAACGTGCATCCCGATGAACTAGACGAAGAATTCGACACGTTCCCGACTTCCCGACCTCCTGATATCATCCGAATGCGGTATGATCGGCTCAGAAGTATCATGGGCCGGATGCAAACCGTGGTTGGTGATATGGCAACTCAAGGAGAACGGTTTCAGTCCCTATTAAGTTGGAGGGACCCGCGAGCTACATCACTTTTTGTGACGTTTTGTTTACTTACTGCTATTGTTCTTTATGTTACGCCTTTTCAAGTTGTCGCTATTCTGACCGGGCTTTATGTTTTGCGACACCCGAGGTTTCGTCATAAGCTACCTTCGGTGCCAGTTAACTTCTTTAGACGATTACCCGCAAGAACCGACTGCATGCTATGAGAAAAAGACGACGACTTTTGTCAAGATTTTCTCTCTTGATGTGTTCTTGGATCAACATAGGTGTAAACGAACTGACTTTATGATGGTACAATGTTTAATACTAGTGTTTGTATTGTGTTTTGTGGATATTATGATTGGTTACTTTGCGGCTTGGTAGGTTTGAATTTGGTTTTGAGTGTGTATATCAGTTGTTAGAATCATCAAGATTTTGGTTTATGTGTTTTTTGTTCAAGATAATATGAATTTCTGTCGAATATCATGCAGTTTTCGATCTTGGGACATTGGATATTCGACATGGATGGTTGTTAACTGAAAGTGCAAGATGATAATGAGTACTAGTGGGCTTTTATCGATTTCGCCTCAGAACGGGTAGGGTAGATTCAGGCTCAAAGCAAGATGAATTCGGGTCGATATAAATTCCAAGCAAAAATGAGTTCAGGTCTAAACGGGCTCAAAACAAGCACGTGGTGGACACAAACAATTGTCACGGTGCTAACCCATTTAAACTCTTCACAAGTAAAAATGTTTTAAAGGCAGAACTGCAACTCATCTCCTTTCTCGACGACTGCAAAGTGCAAACTCACCCTACCTTTGTTCGATTTCAGGTTCTTCGTGCGGCTGTAGGAAATACCCATCACACGTCAGATAAAACCCACGGGTTCCGATGGTGTTTTATCAACTGGGCACCATCTATTCGTCTCGTTTCTGTTGTGTAGCTCATTTGGGGTGTTATATTCAGCTACAAGTTTGAAGGTCGAACCTCAACTAGCCGTTAACTTATTCACCATCAGGGACGTTCAAGTAATCCATGATCCCAACAGGTCAAACACATCAAATTGGTCGAAAATCATCCAAAATATAATTTTAATCCTAGTACATAGTTACAACCAACCTTATATTTTTAATTACCGTAAAAACTCATAAAATCTACAAAATATACTTTTACTCCATATATACATATACCTAATGAGAGCTCGTTATTGGAAAACTCACAAAACCTGAAGAAACATCTAAAACATTCATCATACATAAAAGAAGTATTAATATAATTTGTTGTACATACAAGCGAACTTTGGTTCAACCCGACTTGAACATGTATTAACCAATTACCCAACCCATTTGACCGATCATTTTGTCAACTCTAGTTCGGATTTCACACTTAAACTTCACTACAAAACAAACAACATATCAGCCTAATAGATACAACTTCTTCGATAAGCATTCCCTCAACATCGACACAGTAGGAGACAAAATCTCCTAATCAAGTTCTAAGAGCCCAACTGAGTCATCATAATCCGCGTCTAGTATGCCTCATCAACCACGTGTCATGGGCCCACAACACTATTAGAGGCATGCACATTATATTTGAAGTTGATCTAGCAAATATTTCAGGTTCGAATCTAGTAACCCTTTATAGACAGACGACTGCTTGGTGGTCCCACTCGATGGCAGGTGACGTGAGGCCCTCTGTGTTCCCTGATAACGGGTTCTCACAGTTATACGAAAAATGGTAAAATCTTTGCTGAGGGCAAAATAGATCAGTAGTAACCTGCTATTTTATTTTTCATTTATTTTCTGTAAAGGTTAATACAACAATTTAGTAATAAAACTTGCAGTTTAATTTTTATAGTCTAGACCGGGAACCGTTTTTATTAGGAACATGTAGAGCATCGTAGTGACCAAACCCGTCATACAAGATGTTAATAGGATTTTCTTTCCCGTATTCATGACCGTATTCAGCAATACATATAAGGCCACCTGAATCTTCATCATACATGTAAACAGATATTGGCATCCTGCATAAGAATATGCAAATATATTAACATAAATATAATGTTTTATGCAAAACCTAGGAAGTAGTACTCGTAGTAATAATAATAAAAAATGAACTTTGATGTTTTTGTTATTGTATGCAATAAACTATTTATATCGTTTGATGTAAGCCCAAAATCCTTCATTTAGGGCTTCAAATTCAGCGTTTTCGGCTTTCATATAAGAAATTGGTTCTACTTATTTATGTTTATAGGCAAATCACATGATTAGTAATTTAATGACGATTTTGTGTATTGTATTCTTGGGCAAAATAATCAATATCATATATACGATAAAGGTAATCACATAATTACATAAACAAGGTTATTATTCGACTCAAGCTAAAAGCCTATAAAAAACGTTAAAATCCTGCAAATACTATTGATTTTAATATATAACTTATTGCGGTTGGGTTACTTTAGCTGTTATGTTGGTTAATCGATTTCTACAAGGCTTTTATGATTCTTGAATTTGTTTGATACTTAATATTGTGCGTTTAGCTTAATCGTTATCCAAACGTCTAGAATTCTTAAGTATTAACATTTGCTTATTTACTAAGGTTTTGCACATGCAAATTTTTGGTGGTTGTTTAGATTTGGGTAAGAGCACTAGAGTTTATATGTTCACAATCAAGGGAACAATTGTCAGTTGGATATGTACTACATAAGAGTGTTAATAGCACTCATAGCAAACGCTATGGCGAATAGCGTAGCAAATCGCTCATTCATCGCTATGACACTATCTGATTTTGGCGCCTCCATAGCGAGTAAATAGCGGAATATCAGGTTTTTTTTTAATATAAATAGCGATAAAATATACATAAACAATAGCTGGAATTTAGATCTTTTGTTAAATATATGTATAGAAACACCGTATCTGGATATAATATACATATAAAATATTTCTAAAATTTTCTTCTAGTGTATCGCAAAACATAAAATAGCGCCCGCTATTTCATCGCAATCGCTACGTAGCGTATAGGTTACTTGTCGTTATCGTCTGCTAATCGCTATTAACAACTATAGATGGATGGTTTGATAATCAGCCTCCAAGTGGAAATTGTTGAGTTGTGGACTAGGGTTGACCATATTGACAATGTTAGGGCGTGTGGCTTTGGTTTAGAACTACGGGCTTGACCCATATGGAACTTTAGGCCACATTCTACAAGTCAGTTTCAAGGCAGCTTGAAAAGCTAGTTACTTGAAGAACAAGCAACTACGTGGGATTACCCTAATAGGCCTCTATATATACGATATCTATGTAACTGTAAACCTGTAGCATAATTGAAAATTATAGAAAACCCTATCTAGTTCCGTGTGGACGTAACTTAATCACACATAAGAATCATGTGTTATCTCTTTTTCTTGCTCTTTTATACAGGTTGCTAGCGATTGCGTATTAATACACATGTGAGGTTTAACTGCTAGTTTCTCCAAAGTGTGTGTGTGACAGAGAGAGAGAGAGAGAGACTTACTTGAGAACATGAGAAGCCATGAGCAATTCGGGTTCACCTCCCCATACATGTGTCTTCCTTATTTTTGACACATATGAATCGAAATCACCTTCAATAAACCTGAATTATGTGAAAATGCAATTAATAATTACTTATATATAACTCCTATAAAAAACATTCATCTTTCATTGTAGGCATACCACCAAAATATTTTAATCTGCGTATAGCAAAACTAATCCTTCATATCTCTTCATTTTTAGTGAAAAGTCATTTATTAACACCGATAACTTTTTCCACGAGTATTTAGACAAAAACTCCATATTAGAACTAGATCATATTGTGCAGGTAATAAACAAATGAAAAAGAAAATATAGATTGAATGGCACAACAAAATGATTGTAAAGGTACAAGCAAAGAAAAAATCTTTCACAACTCACCATTCTGTCTCTTTTCGTCTTCTAACAAATTCATCCGCTACCTAAAAAATTGTAATATTAATTCAGTATAATAAAACCAGGTGCGTCCGCAAGAAATATAAAAAGGTTTCTGAATCAGAATTGTTAGTTGTATCAACATTCTACATTACGCATTTCCCATTTTATGAGTATGTGATAACACAAGTGGAAGAGGAGGGGGGGCTATGCTTTGAAGGTATTACTTAAGAAATAACAGTATTTGCTAGCAACAACAAAATGAGACCGAATACAAACTTGGGTGGCATATATTCATATAAAATAGTTTCAATATACTAACGGCCTGTAGATCCACATTAAAAAATACTATTATTTTTAAAACATACTCTAGCACGTAATTCATCAGCTAACTCTCTTTGGAGGCTCTCATTAGGAGCAGGTTTCCCGGATCTTACACAAGCTCCATGAGCAACAGCACGAAACAAACATCTTCCATCCCCAGGTATCCCTGTACAAAAAAACAAACACAAGATACTTAACCAAATTGGACCAAGCCCAACCCGATCCAATTTGACATTTTGACCCGTTTGGCCGTTAGCCAGCTCACCTATAACTGAATAGTCAATGTAAACTTGCTTTCCATGCGACTGTTTATTCTCTTTGACTTCAGCGTGTACAGGTTCAACTTCAGTACTTGAGTTACAAACAAATAATCCGATAATAAGACCCGCCGAGGTACATCCTTGCATCCATGATCCGGATACCAAACTCCATTTCTTTCTTGAAATAATCCTTTGTTTGGGGATTAAAGACCTCATATTCATATTGTGGAGCCCAACTAAATGCATACCACTTTTGATGGTCAATGACTGACAGGTGGTTATTTTTGTAGCGTAATTTGGTTTGGCAAAACCAAGGGAGAGATATGCATATGGTAAAGATTGAGGTATCAGCTTTTGGTGGGGCCTGCTTGGACCGATGATGTGCTTTACGCAGGTTTTAATGGGAGAACAAGCAATCATGGTGTAACAAATCCGGGTTTAATTGTAGGTAATGACACTTGGATCACTGTGGATAATAGTATATGATTTAGATTAATGGAGATAAAGTAAAAACAGCCTAAAGTGGTGAAATTTATTCACTGTCTGCAATTTAATACATGTGTACTCAATGTCAAAAAAAAAAGACCTAACGTTTTACTTTTTAAGTATCAAAGGGTTTACGGAAAAGGGTAAGGAAAAAAAAAAACTTACGGACATGAAAGGCTTGATTAATATAACCTATACGTGTTATAACTAAAAGTACTTATATGTGTTATGATTGTTAGATTCGTATAAGTGAAAATAATTTATTATATTTATATTATCATCAAAACTATATATGTTAACTATTTTTTAGTTTTTATTAGAATCTCGGCCAGTTCCAGACCGTAAACTAATCGTGAAACCTGGTTTCTGAAAATGGTAATAAACCCCTAAATAAGACAAATCAACCTAAACAAGCCTAAAACATGTCTAAAACTCCTAAAAATGGTATTTTATACTATGCGCTTAGCTTAGAAAAGCCCTTGCTTTAAGCGCCTAAGCTCCGGGCTCCAGGCTCAACCTTTTCGCCTGGAGTGCGCCTTGGGCTTTCGACAACATAGCCGGCCAGTTTAGCTCGGTTTGGACGGTTCAGTCAGTTTCAACGGTCGTTGAACATCCCTAGTGATAATCTTGTAAAATACATATATTAGATGCCATAACTCATAAACAGTCAATTATACCTGTTTACATAACATGTCACTAGTTTTATACAACAAGATGTCGTGCAGCTGTCGACATATATAACTATTAATACATCAAAACTTCATCATTCTCCATATTTAGATACATTAGCACTAAATTGTATCCCCAACTACCCATCAAAACTTCATCATTCTCCATATCTAATTTAACATACAGGCCGGGGTGGGATAGTGGTTATCGGGCCTTCCAAAATAGCGGTGCGAAACCGCTATTATCGGCGCTATTGACCATTATTTTGGATACCTTGGTTGGTGTGGACTCGGAAGATTTCATGGCTTACGATTAGATCTTGTTTCAAATATTGTCACTTTTGAGTTTTGACTTTTAATATTACTATTAATATTACTATTAATATTAATATTAATATTAATATTAATATTAATAGTAATATTATATATGTTTTACATTTTACATATATAAAAATTCTGCATGAAATTAAAATTATCGAAATCCCACCGCGATAATCTATATCTCAAATATAGGCCAGAATAGATTAAAACACATCCAAATGTATGAATTTCGGATAATAATCAATTCAGATAGAACTAACACACAGAATCAGAATAAAACAGCATAAATAAGAAGCAACTTTGGCCAACAGTGACATGTTTATTCCAATTCAAAGCATATATCCAATCCATCACAAATCAGTGGTGCAGACAGTAGATTCGACACGCAATTATATGTTCATAAATCATAACCTAATTCTTCATCGAACTTATCTAATTGATAACGGTTTAATTGATGATTCGAAGATTCACAGTGAAGCACGAATGAAAATGTAAAAATTTTGGGGAAAATTGAAGAGGAATGTACCTGTTGAACGTTGAAGAGTTCGAAGAAGAATTGAAAGTTTACAGTATCGGAAACGTTAATGCAGATTGGGATGTATCTCATCTTTGCTAGAACCCTCTAGAAGCTTCTTAGGGTTTATTTAGACACTTAGACGTGTTTGGGATTCCTTTTCCACTTCTCCTTCTTCAAAAGTCCTTTTCAAAACAATAAGCAAGAAACTCTTACTTCTCCATTTTGACTTATTGAAGGCATAATTGGAGCTAGAAGAACTTATTTCATGGTGTTTGGGATTCCTTTTCTCTTCAAAAGGACTTCTCAGATCATGTTTGGGGTTCCTTCTCCTTCTCAAAAAGACTTTTGAAAGAGAATCCCAAACACCCACTTATGTTTACAGGTGGACGAACTCAACTAGTTTAGATTTGGGGTGTTTGGGATTCGTTTTAACTTGTTAGACTATCTCCAAATGCTAAATGCGTCCTTAGACGCCTTTAGCTGCCCCATCATCTGTTACATAATATACTTATAAATCCTTAAGAACCTCAATTTCGTTTCCAACCCTATAAATATCCCTACCCTTCTTAATTTCCAGCTCATCACATATCCATTACACACAATATTTAAATAAAACATTTCTTTTTTTTTTTACTTTGAGCTCACCTCATCGCATGAACCAAGGCAACAAACCCATGCCCTTGTACAAGAGCATCTAATCTAAGGGTATGTTAGGATAGATGCACTCCAATGGTCAGAATCTTCAAAGGCTTGTAAGCGCATCCCTCCAATGGATGCATTTGAGATAGTCTTACTTATGACTTGACGTCATAAGTTAGAAGTTATAATTTTTTGAGTAAACTGCTAAAATCGTCCCTGAGGTTTGACTCAAATTGCTAGATCAGTCCAAAATCAACTTTTTTTTGCTAAAACAGTCACTGACCCTAAGTTCTGTTGCTACATCAGTCCAAATAATAGACGGCGTTCAAACCTGCCGTTAATGGATGGGTAAAATTGTCATTTACATATTTTATTTCTTTTAACCCCTGAATTCCCGCACAAACACAAACACATTCACAGCTCTTCATTCAAACCTTCGATTAAACCCTAAGCGATTGATTGACGATGATCGACAATTGGAGCTGCTGGTGCGTTCGAGAAGAGGAGTCGACTTTTAATCCAACTGGAGAGTATGGTATGTTGATTCCCATTGTTCGATTAAACCCTAATTTGTGTAATGTTCTAATCTTGTTTGAGATTTGACGATTTCAGTTAAACACCCAGATTATTTCACTCTAAAGGTTCATCATGGTGGAAGATTTACTGAATTTCCGGACTTGAAGTATAATGGTGGTTATGTATCTTACATTGACAAGGTGAACTCAGATTTTTTTCGGTTATTATTATGAATGAAATGATTGTTTGTTTGGGGTATTCGGATGAAGATATGGTAACTTACCATTTCAAAGTACCCGAAGAAGAAAGTTTGGATTTAGGTTTGAGGCCATTGGGTAATGATTCAGATGTTCTTAATTTGATTAAGTATGCTGAATCAAGTAAGGTTATTGAAGTGTATGTTGAGCATTTAGAGACCTACCCTAGGAAAGTTAGCCAAGATCAAGCTCAGGTCACACAAGAGTCAACATTGGTTGAGGGTAGTGATGAATCCGATGACGGTAGTGATACAAGTGAAAGTGAGGGTAGTGATACAAGTGGTAAAGATAGGGAGGATGATGATGATCCAGATTACGTTGTTGATGAAAACAACATAGTTGATGAAGTTGTTGTAGATGACATGGAATTATTTAGAGCTACAGTTGTGCATGAGTCTGTTGAAAAGGAGCAAGTGCCAACTGAAGATGTAGAAAATGAAGACGAGCAAGTGCCAACTGAAGATGTAGAAAATGAAATTGATGATGACACCCCACTGCAACTAGTGATTAGGGATATTAGGAAGAAGAAAAACAAATGTCAGTATTCATTAGATTCCCCATTTTATGTAGGGCAGGCTTTCTATGACAAGGAATCTATGGTTGACCTGGTCAAAGCACATGTTGTGCATACAAGGAGGCAGCTACACATACAAAAAAATGACTTGTCTAGATGCCGTGTGGTGTGTATGGGTGGGAATCTAGACATTGGTGCTTGTCTAGATAAAGCTGTTGGGGATGGGTCATGTGCATCAAACACTACACATAATCTTGTTTTGCAACATTCCGGAATTTTCTTCGTGCTTCTTTGCATCATCTTCCAACATTATAATCCTGTTTTGCAACATTCTTGAATTTTCTTCATGCTGATGAACAGCGTTTAGCAGCCCTTGGATCACGACTTCACTGTTATGTGAAATTGATGGCTCAGCCCAGCAAACAAAGCCGCATCCACGACGGTTTGCCTATGATTATTAGAATCACTTCAGAGATAACATATACGTACCTAATTTAACAAAATTACAAATGCTCACCCGTTTGTCGCAGCAGTAGAATCTTCTACCAGGGTTAGATTCAGTCGCAGATGTTCGAATTACAGTTGGAGACCTGCATCTGCAAACCACCATGTTGATCTTTGAAGGATTTGAGAATTAGGGTTTTTGTGTTAAAAGGGTGATTGAGGAGAAGATGATGTAGGGACTTTCTTTATATAATAACATGAGTTTTAAAAAGCATTCAATAAATGGGAAAACAAATTAAAATAGAAAATGACAAAAATGACAAGTTTGCCCTCCAGTTAAATCCAGATTTTGAACGGCGTCAAAAAAATGGACTGATCTAGCAACAGAACTTAGGCCCAATGACTGTTTTAGCAAAAAAAGTTGATTTTGGACTGATCTAGTAATTTGAGTCAAACTACAGGGACGATTTTAGCAGTTTACTCTAATTTTTTTAATTCTCAATTTCTATTTCTTCAAACCATTTTAAGTCAAAAAAGTTCTTCTTAGAGGGTTTTTGGAATTCCTTGATGTTTGAGATTCTTTAACTTTTTAAAGTAAAAAGTAGCCAAGGAATCCCAAACACCCACTTAAGGCAACCTAACAAATGTTTACAGGTGGATGAACTGAACTCATTTATATTTAAAGCAAGAGTTAAATGCTTGTGTAACATCCGTTAAAAATGGATTCCTGGAATCCGACTCGTTTTAAGATTTGGAATCTAACCTCGAAACTTGTAAGCTTTGTGAAACAAGTAATCGTTGAACAATCGTTATCCATAATTTAACTCGTTATAGAAATGGTTACTCATTAGTTAATTTACTGAAATTAACTAAATTTACAAATTTAAAAGCTTTATCCTTTTATTTTATTTGATTTTAGCATTATTTTTCTTATCTAGTTAGTCTCGTTAACTTTTAAAGTTAGTCAAATAACAAACTAACCTAGTTAGTTTGGTCAACTTTGTTTAATAACTTAAACTAAGTTATTTAAACTAATTTAGTTAACCCTTCAAAGCTTAGGGTTGTTTTGGTCTTTCCTAAAAATTTAAAATGCTACAAACCCTAGCCTACATAAACCACCTAAACTCTTTCCCCTTCATTTGCAAAACCCTAGCCCCTCTCTTCTCTCTCTCGTATTACCTGCAGACAACACCCACAAATACCTAGAGTTCATCTCCTCTAACATATCAGACTCTCTCGGTCCCCTGCTACACCACCCAAACAACATGAAGAACATTCCAATCGGACATCATCAGCCACACTCACCTCTTCTTCATCTTCACAAAAGTCTCTAATCCACAACCACTTTCCCTCTCCGCCTCAAACCACCGCACACGCCCCTCACCTGCTCGCTTGGACGGCCGGCGATCACCATTTCCTGATGGCAGCGGCACGCGGCGGCGACAGACGCAGAACGACGTCGGCAGTACCGCCATCGTCTGCGGCGTCTGGTTCCGGCGAGAATCCTTGGCGGCGACAGTTGTTCAGCCGACTCAGTTTATGTTCAGTTCGTCCTCAGTTCAGTTCCAGGTTCGAGTCTCGAGATTTGACTCAGATTCGGTTGCAGAGGCGGGTTTGTTTCCGGTTCTATTTTGGGTGTCACGGGTTGGTTCGGTCAAAACAGTCAACATGTTCGGTCCTGTTTCGGGTCTTGATTCGTGTATGGTTTCAGCTCTCTGTTCGGGTCAAACCCAGTCAAAGTCAGTCAAACTTGGTCAACCTACGGTCAACAGCGGTCAAACAATCAGCGGGCCTTTCGGTTAAGCCTCGGTTCGGGTCACGTCAGTATCGGCCTGGTCAACTCAGTCAAACCGAGGTCAAACTCAGTCAACTCACGGATCGGTATACTTTTATCATCGCAAATTTCTTTACGTTATTTATACGAATTTATAACCGTTGTTGATGAAACTTTATATATCTACATACCTTGCTAACGAAATTATATATTTTGTACGTTAAATAACACAAGTTACGTATTTTGAATGCTTTTGGCGAAGATAATCTACTTGCACACTGGTAGTGCAAACTATATACTTAGTATGTTGTTGACGAAAGTTATATTATTGTTGAAATTATTGGATTAAGTTTTGACAATTCTAATCGACACTTGTTTGTCGGGATCGTCCAAAAACAGAGGAAACTCTGCCCGTTTTTCGTAAAATTCCGTAAAACGAAACCTATCAACTTCGGCTGATTTTTTATAAAATAGATACATATGTATAATTACTTTTATTTTTGGACAACATTTCAACAATATTTTTGGATGAATTAATTTAGAAATATTACTTAAACTATACAATATATATAAATATATATATATATATATATATATGCACATTTATACCAACTAGATATATTTTCAATTCCAATTAAATTCCCCGTCATAATTCCGAATACTCATACACCCCCGTTTACCCATATAGGGTGACATCGGTGTTCCACCATCCTAACCTCACACTCGTCGACACTTGGATAATCGGAAGACTTAGCAATTTTGTGAGTATACTCGTATTTTTCCCCCTTTTACTTTTATCACTTTTGGGGTGTAACATGTTACCTTACTCAAACACACTTACACTTATACTTTTGCAATACACAAAACAATCCTTATACATGAATACTATGCTATACTACTTGATGCTTACGTGGGTGATACTTATGTAATATGTTTTAGTCATTAGCTTCACAAGCCTCCATTTGACATGTATAGCGCTATAGGAGTAACGCACCGCCCCCTTTATACTCGGGTCATGTTGAATGTATTAAACATCTTGCGTAAACATTGGTTTGGCTAGAAATATTGCATGCCATGCTAGATCTTGTATTAACAAAGTTGCCATGTGGATTCGTTTTAAACATATTTACGCTTATACATATACTTAAACTTGTATACTCGCCTTTGCTTTTGCATTGACTTTTATTCTAAACATGTTACAGGTTGATGACGATGATATGAAAAGAAGTAGCATGATGCCTAGATACACATTTAGACGTTAGGTTAATATGTTGTATCAAATTTTGGTTATGTTGTTATGCACTCTTTTGGAACTTGTTGTTATTTGAATTTATGGAATGAAATTGGAGTTACTTAAATATTGTCACAAATAGCGTTATGATGTCTCGAGCAATCTTCACACTTCGTCTCATCCCGATGTTTCCGCCATTGGTTGGGGTGTGACAGCTTGGTTGGTCCCTGTGGTTTTAAAAAATTGCAGACTTGGTCCCAATGGTTTACTAATTACACGCGTGGTCCCTGTGGTTTTCAAAAATGCACTCGGTTGGTCCCCAGCCCTAACATCAGTTAAATTTCTCAGTTAAGTCCATGTTAAATGACCAAATTACCCTTGCTTATTAACAAAACCCACTACATCATCTTCATCACCATATCATCTTCATCACCATCATCATCTGCATCCTTAAACCCTAAAGACATCACCAACACACCTGCCACCAATAGGGCCGACCACCACCGCACCTGCCACCACCGCACCATCCAACAATAGAATAGGTCACCATCGCACCTGCCACCAACAGAACCACCGTCAGCGCCGACCACAATAACACACATCGATAAACTCACGAACCCTAAAATTAGTTAGCAGAGGATTGAACCCGACATCCGTTTCTGGGCAATTAATCCCACCAAACCTTTAATCTGAACACCTCCATTTTTACCTTGAAGCCGCCGCCATCAGTGCCAGCCACCACCATCAGCGCCGACCACCACACTTAAGGAACAATGAGTGATGATTCAACATATGATAGGCTCAGTCTGACTAAAATGGTAGTGATTATGTTTTGCCTCTTTTTAATTTGAAATTTCTGTTTGCTCTCTGTTCTTCGTTCGCAATATCACGAATTCACGATCAAGTTACTTTTTTTGTTTATGACTTACAAAAGTATATGAAGTAGGAAAGCTATGCTAATAGTCATTGTGATCTTGTGGTTTTAGTAATCTGATGACTGTGATGTAATTTACAACAGTTATTGTGATTTAGTTATCTTTGGATCCGATGATCTTAACCGGTGGTGTAAATGTAACCGGAAGAGTGGAGCTGTTTCGCCCGGAGTTACGATCGGAAGGTGAGTCTGTAACAGATTGCAGCGCTCGGACTTACGATTGGGGTGGTCTCCGGTGGAGGGATGGTCGCCGGTGGAAACGAAGGGGTTGGGATGGGAAGCGGGTGGAGGGGCAGATGATGAAGAAGATGATGGGGTGGGCCCTTTGTTTTATTTTTTCCTTTTTAATTGCTTTATTTTAATCTCAGGGGTAATTTGGTCATTTAACATGGACTTAACTGAGAAATTTAACTGATGTTAGGGCTAGGGACCAACCGAGTGCATTTTTGAAAACCACAGGGACCACGCGTGTAATTAGTAAACCATTGGGACCAAGTCTGCAATTTTTGAAAACCACAGGGACCAACCAAGCATTTAACTCTTAAAGCAACCTAAAGAATTTTATGTTAAAGAGTGATTACTATTTAAGTTTTTATGTTTCAGTGGTTTTAACTACTTAGTTTAAAATAAAAAAGTTTAATGCTTCGAGTTCATAACCGTTCATTTTATAACGTTTTGAGCCCGTATGTTTTATTTTTTTAACCACTTGAGTCTAAAATCAAAGTACAAGTGTTAAAAAATTGAACTCAAAACGTTATAAAATGATCGGTTAAAAATTCAGGACGTTAAACTTTTTGATTTTGGGTTCAAGTGGTTAAAACCACTAAACTGAACTCATTTATATTTAAAGCAACCTAACGAATTTTATGTTAAAGAGTGATTACTATTTAAGTTTTTATGTTTAAGTGGTTTTAACTACTTAGTTTAAAATCAAAAAGTTTAATGCTTCGAGTTTATAACCGTTCATTTTATAACGTTTTGATCCCGTGTGTTTTATTTTTTAACCACTTGAGTCTAAAATCGAAGTACAAGTGTTAAAAAACTGAACTCAAAATGTTATAAAATGAGCGGTTAAAAACTCAGGACATTAAACTTTTTGATTTTGGATTCAAGTGGTTAAAACCACTAAAATATAAAGACTCAAAAAGTAATTTACTCTTTATGTTAGTATAAAAATTGTATTCTTAGTTTACATTGAATGTTAGCTTTACTTTAGTTAATTTAGTAAGCGGCCGGTCTCCGTTAGAGTACTTGGGTTGTAGCCAGGTCGTGAAATCGGTTTTCTCGGGTTTTTGGTTATGTGGGCGCCAACCCTTCGGCATCAACATGCAGTTCAAAATGGTAAAAGTGAGTTGGGTACTTCTCATTACCTTTCACCACCCCAAATGATTTGATACTTCCTTTTAGTACCTTTAACAACGGGCAACAAATATGATATATGGTTGTGGAATAACATTTATACATGAAGATATGTGACAGTGAAAAGGGAAAAAGTTACTTAATGGTACTAATAAATTGTTTTAAAAAGGGAAAAACGTAAGTTAATTATATATAAAAAAAATCGTCTTATGAACAAATGATAAAAGCAACAACATTAGTAGTAGATAAAACTAAGGGTAAATAACATTTTTCGTCTTTTATGTATGTAGCGAATTGCGAGGGATGTCATTTAACTTAATAATTACAATAACAATCCTTTATTTGTAAAATCCGTTACACCCTACGCCCTTTAACACCAACCAGGTTAAATTAAAACGTTAACTCATATCACATGAATATCATGTGAGGGCATTTATGTCATTTTACCCTTATATTCATCCCACCTTATAAAAACCCTCTTCAACCAACCTATACCACCACCACCACTGAATCCAGCCACCACCGCCACCATCGAATCTATCTAACTCTCTCTGTCCCTCTATCAGCATATTACCATCACCACCACTTCCATTTTCCGATCAACACCACCACCACTTCCATTGACACCCCTAATCTCTATCTATTAATAAGAGAATGGAAAGAATAGTATTTGTATCCTGTGGTCAGCTTTGATTGGTTTACATAAACGGTTGTAACACGCGTCCTTTCAAGCCTTTTCTTTATCTTCTTTTCCAGTGGGTTCTACTGAGAGGTTTATTCATACAGAAAGAGAGAGTGAGATATGCAGAGGGGAGATGACGTTATTTTCGTTCTCCTGGCCGACAATGATGACTTTTGTATCCTTACCACTGTTCATGGCTTTCTTGGTTCAAATTTGAGATGGGGTTCGCCGTTTCCGGTGTCCGTTCTGGCTGTCGATGATGGCTCTTCGGATGGCATGATGATACTGACGCCGCTCACTGAATAACGGTTTACCAGATGTAGAACTCGTCGAAAAACCATTGGCGGTAGAGATAGTGGATATGGTGTTGATGTAGATGACGAGAATCACAAGATGCAATCACCCATTGTCTCGCCGAACGCCGGTTCACCTCCATTGCCATGACTACAACCTCTGTTCCCACATTAACATCAGTATACAGTATACATCGGAGGTATTGTTAATTTTAATTATTATTATTATTATTATTTTGCAATTGACATTAGATTGTTTTAAAATATTTGTAGTTATACCTTTTTTGACATTTGACACTTGAAGATTCGGTTATCCATCGATGTGTGTCATCGAATGTGGCAAGTTTATGTTTATGCACTTAAGGTGTTTGATAAAATGCTTATGTGGGTTTTACCAGACAAATTCATCATTTTGGATTTAAATTAGCAACATTAGCATAAAATTACATGTTCTATTTCAAGATTTTACATTTTTGATCGGCAGCTACTATACACTATACAAACGATGTTGATCTATTTATCAGGTCCTTCAGGGATGAGGTTCAGATATTAGAAGAACTTCCCTCTAGACTTAAAAGACGCGTCGACGCGAGGTAGGATTAAACGACCAACTGTTCATTCTCCTTCTCAGTCCGCAATTTAAGGTGGTTCAGAGATTACAAGTGGTTTGGCGGCGAGTACATGAGGTTTGGCGATCGGTATTGATTGTTCAGTTCTCAGTTGGAGATTACAGGTGGTTTAGGTAGCATTACATGTGATTACGCTACTTAATGTTGGGGCCATTACATCAGATTGCAGGTGTTTTTTTTTTTTTTTTTGAAATTTATAATGAACCGTGATGGAATTTAAAACATGAAAATCAGTTGATTTGACTTTTTAACAGATGTGATTAAATTCATGATTGAGGTGGGTTTCACGAGATCTAGATTTTGATACATGTTGATGCGATTTCTACATGTGGTTTTGTTTGTATTTTCACTATTGGAATGATGAAGCTATTTTGCACACCTGTAGTCTAATAATTTTCAATGTTTTTAAGAAGTTTGGCACGTTTCATATCTATGAAGGAAATAAAATCCATTTTCCTTATGTTACTGTTATAGCTAAAGAAGTAAAGAGACACAAAGTTGCTAATGATTAGTTGACGTGTGAGGTAAAAGAAAACCCAAATCTGTCTATTTATATGCCAATGAGTTGAAATAGTGTAACATTCACTATTTTTCAACTATGTTTGATCATTTATCGATAAAGCGACTCTAAATTTTATTATTACTTTTGTTATTTTATTTAAATTGGTATACATTAAATAAATCTTACTATACTAATAAATGAAAATCTTTTTGGGACACATGTCACTTTCTCATACCTCTTGCTATTATTTTTTTTATTTTCTATTAAATAATATTTTTTAAACTTATCTCCTCTGTTAAAAAATAATATTATAATAAAGAACATATTAAAGATATCAATAGTGAGAAGATAATTATCATCAACAATATTATCTAAACATATATTATCATCTACAATATTAGTTATATTATTTTGGTTTTAAAAATATATCTAAAAACAATTTGTAGCATTAATTTAAATTTAAAGTAATTAGAAAAACACAGTCACACATATTTAATTTATATCCATCTAGGTTAATAAATAGAATAGTTTTTAGCATATAATTCTAACATATTATATTGTATCTAGGTTAATTAATAACACAATTTTTAGCATATAATTCTAATATATTTTTTTGAATGGCTAAATTTTTGCCACCAATGGGATTTGAACCCTCACTTTGAGGCAAATCCTTATCCAACACCTTAATACTACTAGGCCAAAGGTCCTTTGATGATTATAATATATTCTATTGTATTTTTTTCTCTTATAATCAGGGTAAGGGGTATAACTCTAAAGTAGTCTAAAACTAGCTAATACTGCACTGTCACATCAAATTTACCTATAAACGTTTGTTTTTATTAAGATCATATTAAATAATAATAATAATTATAAACAAAAAATTAGATAAGAATAAATCTTTGTTTTTCTATAAATAATTTGTAATAAAAATTTAGATAAGGATAAACGTTTGTTTTTATTATAAGTAGATATATATACTGTGGAGTTCATTGATTGAAATTATGGTAGATTAGGAATCAAAGGTTCCCGTTTGATATATAAAATTACATTTATACAAAATAAAAAAACAAAGTAAAATGTTATAATTGATAAAAACCAAAGAGAAATAGAGATAAACTGAATTCCATTCTTCATTATATTCAACATTACAATATCTATATATTCTATATATCTATAATAAATGAAACCATTGGGGGACACATGTCACCCCTTGGTTAAGCCACATAAGCTGACACATCATCAGACACTTGGCATAGCTATGGTTTGAGGATTGGAATAGCTTCTCTTGTACGTTCCAATTTGGATGGCTAAGGGAACAATTAATTCATTTGGTGTATTAGGGAAGTTTTCTTGACTCTCTCTCTCTCTCAATTCAATAGCCTTATTTTGAAAACCCTAAAGGAAAAATCATCGATTCATCTTTGATACAGAGTAAGCTTTTTATGAACTCATTTTTTCCCTAACCATATTTTCCTCTTCTTTCACCACCAGCGCATCTCCCTCACCACCACCGATGGACGGTCCGATGGCCGTAGGCCAAGGCCAGCAACCTCAACAGCAACAAGAACAACAACAACAACAACCGGCGAAGGTTGTGGATCGGCTAAACACTGTCGTACAGCAACAACTTAACCTAGAATCGGTTAAAACCAGAGCCATCAGTCACTTCAAAGCCATCTCTCACATCCTCGAAGATTTCGATCTCCTTGCCCGCACCAATTCCGTCCCTAAATGGTTAACATTTCCCAATTTACAGTTTCACACACACATTGTTGTTGTTGTTATAGGTCTAATTATTAGGTAGAATATGTTAGTTAGGGTTTTGTAGGATAATTATTTTTATGGTACACTAATTGAGATATGATATTGTGGAAGATATTAAGAAGGTTTCCAAGGCTTTTGTTGTTCATCCGAAGAATGTTAATGCGGGAAATGCTGCAAGTAAGTGTTGAGACCTTAATAGTGTTAAATTTTGAATATGAGAGTATTGGTTTATGTTCTTGAACCTGCTGCAAGTAAGTGTTGAAACCTCAGTATTGAACATAATAGTAATGATTATTACTCTTGAAAATGGTGCAAATAATTGTTGAAACCTCAATATTGAACGTAATAGTAATGATTATTACCCTAAATCATTTTTCATTGTTCCATCTGAGAAACGTTTCAAATCCCCAATGATTAGGTAAGGTTTATTTTGTTATTTCTAATATTTTTACAAGAATTTTTCTTCGGTTTCATCAGGTAATTTAATTTCATCATGTTTGTTCTTCGATTTGCCCTAATTGACTTTATCATGGATTAACAGGTGCAAGATCGATGGACGACGTACTGCCGTAACCGATGCTAGGTTTTGTTCATCATTCTGGATTTTGTTTATACAATTCGTTTTGGTACAGATAATCTTACTTAATTTTGTTCGATTCATATGTTCAATGGTTTCTTATATGGTTTGGATCCGTATCAATATTTGCTCCCCATCACCTTCTTCGTTCTGATTTCAACCCAAATAGCAGGTACCCATCTTTAATTTCGGTAAATTGGTTACATTTTATTTTCAATAATGTTTTCTTTCTATTTGATGTTTGAATGAATGTTCAATTGTTTATTTTTTATGTTGCAGTCATTGTGGAGAAAAAACAGGGACCAGTGTGTCACATCGGTCTTGGTCTCGGTCGGGTTCTGTGGCACTCATTAAAGTGAAATCGGATGGGTTTGTCTTTGGTACTGGAGAAGCCATTTGTTCTGGCTTGGTTGTTGAATTATTCAGGATAGGTAACCGGGAAACTGTGTGTATCGATTTCATTTTATTTTGGTGATTTGTGTTTCTATGGTAGTTATAAAATTAATGAATAGATTATTGTGAATTTGATGGTATGTGGCTGATGTGATCGAGATATTGGTTGGTATGTTGCATAGAGGTCTACCTGGTTGTGATTTGTATTTCCAGTTTGTTTTCACCAAGACACATTACGTTAGTATTCTTAGTTTTTCTAATTTATGACAAGTGATGGCTATGTGGTTATTAAAGGAACTGTTGCGAAACACTATGCTTTCATATAAATTGCCGATGGTATGTGTGCAGTCTCATGTGCTGGTATTCTACTTGAATTCAAGTAACATTGAACCTTCAGGATTGCTCATTTCTTTGTGTTACAATTTTTTTCTCATGCACACTAATTATAGAGTATGTATACAAAGTAAATAGAGTGCTAAGGTTCTCATTCCTATTCTTTCAGTTTCATTTCGTTGTATGTGTGCAGTCTCATGTGCTGGTATTCTACCTTAATGAATGATAATGTCTTACATTGCATTATTATAAAAGTCAAAATAGTCAAAATAAAACCTGGTACATGTTAAACACTTTTACTTGATTTTCTTTCAACATATTCTTTGGTAGCATGCTATGTCATTGTGATTTCATATATTGTTATTTGGCATATAAATTTGAAGTCTATCCCCACATGTGATTATTACTTGGCAGGTCCGTGTTCATTGCCAGGATTCTGATTCTTGCGAATAGGTTGATTTGACAAAATAGACCAAAAATATATACTTTTCTCTGATTTTGTTTATAGTGAAGAGAGGCATTTTTTCCCATATTATTGCAGTGAAGTACCAGACTACCGGACATGTATAAAATTAAGTTATTCATTTCAAAATTTCTTTTCTAAAATTTTTGATTTCTCGTGATATTAACATTGCAAAGTATTCATCTTTTATGTATAGACACTTGAAGAAGCATGATGAACTCCTCATGGATGCTTATAGATCAACGTCACATGAATTTCCTAAACTTTAGGTATCGTTTTTGCTGCATATATGGTTGTTGATTATTTCCTTCCTTGGGAGCGATCTAGAAGAGTGAACTTATGACTCGAAGTTTATGCAAACACAATATGGACCTATTGTGAAATTCGCGGCTTTCGGTTAGTGTAAACGGGTCAGGTCAGTTTTGGGTTAGTCCTGTTAAAATGTGTAGCTAAATGGGTCTCTTTCGAGTCCACCTAGCAGATTCATGGGTCGACCCATTTCACAAGTTTAATTTGACACTTATATTTTTAAAATATAATATGTCATGTGTTGGTTAAGTTGGACATTAAATTCCCAATTGTTTGATGATTTGTTTTATATATCTGACATTTTATTATCGTAGCTATTATTACATCGAAAGAAGAGGTGATGGTGTTCAAGATATCAATAAAAGTTGATATGACGATGCATACGATATCATTAAATTCCAATAGTTATCACTTATGTGTTGTTTCACAGCCACAACTCTAATCATGCTTTTTCTTTGTTAACTCTGCATTTACGATGAAAGATATACACACTAATTTTCTAATTGTTTTTCTCATGTTCTAATGTATTATGTTTTGTAACAGGATCAACTGATCAAGATGACTATGTTGAAGCCGAGATACACCATGTCAAGAAAGAGAAGGTTAAAGTGTTTACCGTACTTCATTTATTATTGTTTTGGCTTTATTCTCATGTATTTGATTTTGCAAATAATGTTTTAAAATATCGATCGTAATTCTCCAATTATAGTTGGAGATAAGTGAGTAATGTTATTATGCAGTGTTAGTGATGTTACAATCGTGGCTAGGCTTTATGAAGTATGTCCGTTTCTGGTATAAAATACCATAGTGTACTTGGGCACAATATGCTTTCAAGTTTACGGGTTACGAATGCTTTTTATCCGGAAATAACTAAGTTGTATGAGCATGAACAAAATCTAGAGAAAGCTATGGTTTACTATGATAAGACAGGCTGAAAATTGCCAGTATGTTGCTGAACTTGAGCAGCTTGAACCATCTAAATAAATACTTAAATCCCCTTTTCAGTTTAGATAAATATTGAAGCCTTGTGCAAATTCACATGTTTTTTAGAGCCATGACTTGCTTTTGCTTCTTGCATTAACTAATCATAATGATGATCCGCACGCTTTGCGTGTCATCTTATGTAACTTTGAATGCTTACTCAATGAACTTTATTTTGGGTCTATGTTTGTAGGAAGCGACAAGTTTGAAAAACCATCAATAAAAAGCTAGATGAAGTTTTTTTTTGTTTTTTACTAGAAATGGTTATCTAATGTTGTTGTTTGTAAGTGTTTAAGTTATTATTAATATTATTATTATTATTATGCAGAAGAATCAAGCGAGTCATCAATTCGGCAACCACTCAAGTGGGCATATGATTCTATAGTTTTCCACAGTTAGGTTTAGTGTTGTGAATATTGAATTGTTTATAGTGTGGGTTTTTACTACTTTCAGTTGATGATCACAATTGATGAAAAAGGAAGACAAGGAGATGTTGATGTCTTCGTTGTCGATGTTAAAAGAGAGTAGGAAATTGAGAAGAGATTGGAGGTTAGGGAAATGGTTCAAGCTCAGTTAGGCCGTATTAAAGACGAAAGAAGGCGTTTGCTTACAAATCGTGAGGTTTGCTGTTGGTTTTGGTTTTTGATGTTTTAGTGGTGTTAATTGTTTGTATGTGTCGAACATATATTTTAAGTTAACAAGTGAATGCAAGGATGGAACGTTCATAATGTTATATGTTAGTTTTAGTTTAGTGCACAAAATGATAATTTTTACTACCACTACAATGTGAATAATGCTGGGCACACCCAGTTGAAAGAAAACCTTAGAATATTTAAGTGGTGTTAAAGTTGAAAAAAAAGAACCCTTAGAATATTCAAGTGGTGTTAACTTAGAATATCTTGATTTAAAATATATTGATCATATTGGAATTGGATGGTAGTGTTAGATATTGTAGTGATATCTACGTGAAGGTCAATCGTTATCAAGGGTTGGATTGTATTTGAAATATCCAGTTTTCTCATATGGTCAGCTTTATGTTGCGTTATCAAGAGTTAAAAGCAGAGCCGGTGTGAAGTTGCTTATACTAGACAAAGATGAGAACGTAACGAGTAAAACAACAAATGTAGTCCACAAGGAAGTTTTTTCCGGCATTTGAATAGTTTTCTTTTTTTTTTTCTTCCAATGTATGCGTTTGTACAGAATATTTCATTTCAAAGTAAATAATATGGTTTTGGTTGAAGCCCGCGTATTACGCGGGCATTAACCTAGTATTTGAATATATATATATATATATATATATGCATAACAATTTATTTTTATAAACGGCGTTTAACAACTAATTATTTTATAAAAGACTAAATACTTTTTACGCATTAAAATAAATATATCTATTATCTATTATATATAATAAATAAAAAAAATATGGGACACATGTCGCAATATTAGGGGGGCTTCTTAAATGTGGTTTTGGCGGGAAATTGGATGGGTCAAAGATTTTGGTATATTGGTTGACACGGGATCCGTGTTCTGTTTTTATGACCCGTACGCATATAAGTTTCTTTTGTAAAACCCTAGAATTGTATCTCCTTCCTGTACTCTTCTCTTCTCATGTACGCTTCTTTAACAAAACCCTAGATTTCCATTTGTTCATCCTTCTTCTCCTTTCAAGCTCTGTAATCCATCAACCTCTGCAATCAATCGTTTCAACCATCAGGTACGCCTTTATTATTGCTATTTTTCACGATTTATAACCATACTCTTTCAAACCCTAATCTTCTATCGACGCCATTCTCTTCAAGGTGCGTTTTGATTCCAAAAATCGAGGCCGCCACATTAGGTATTCTGCTTTTGTGCTCTACGATTATCTTCAAGGTATGTTTCTGGCTCCGTTAATCAACATTGAATTCAACTAAACTTTCAGCATTTTGTTCTTTTGCTTTTCATGTTGATTATAAATTCTCTACTTCCGAGGAGATGCGTATGTTCATACAGTCCCATTAATTGTGTAGGATGTCTCTGTGGTTGTGGAGCATCATGATTTTCTGTTTGGATTGGATCGATTCATATTCTCATATATCAATTTGGTGAGTTATCAAACCATAATTCTTCATCAGTTGTTCTTTTTGAAGTTCACATGGCACTTCAATTCAGATTCATACTAGGTTATAACCCCGTGTATTACACGGGTTGAATAAATAAATTTTATATACTAAATAATAAAACAATATATCTTTAAAAACCTTCTTTATTGCACAAGTTGAATAAATAAAATTTTATATATTAATTAATAAAAAGTTATATCTGTAAGAACAATATTGTACAGGTTGAATAAATGTAATTTTATATACAAAATAAAAAAAGTTATTTCTTTAAAACCACGTGTATTAC
Organism: Helianthus tuberosus; assembly: GCA_030545235.1. Classification (NCBI taxonomy): domain Eukaryota; kingdom Viridiplantae; phylum Streptophyta; class Magnoliopsida; order Asterales; family Asteraceae; genus Helianthus; species Helianthus tuberosus. The sequence goes on from CM060389.1 coordinate 100,454,720, forward strand.
ACGAGTTAAATAAATATAATATTGTTTATCAAATAATAAAATAAAACATCTTTAAAAAACCTCATTTATTATACGGGTTGAATAAATGTAATTTTATATACCAAAAAATAAAAAAATTACATCTTTAAAAATATGAGTATTACACGGTTTGAATAAATGTAATTTTCTGTACTAAATAATAAAAATTATATATCCTTAAAACCTCATGTATTGTACGAATTGAATAAATCTAATTTTATACATCAAATAATAAAACTACGATTTTGGCCCCTTGGTTATATCACTTTTACCCTTTTAGCCAAAAAATTTTTTTTAACATCTAAGCCCCCAACGTCTTTTTTTCTAACATTTTTGGACCCTAACGTCCCAAAAATGGTTTCTTTTTTGGGTTCAGATGCTCTAATATGATGACAAGTGTTTCAAAAGTGATTTCTTTTATTATATAGTATAGATTAAAAATGTTAAATTGTGTGTTATTAAAAAAATAAAATTCTATAAAAATGACTCTACATTTTTTTATACGTATACATGGGCGAGGATCTAATTGCGTGCACATTTTTAGTTATCAACATGTTCCTTTATAGTTCTTCAAAAAAAAAAAAAAAAAAAAAAAAAAAAAAACATGTTCCTTTATAGTCTTTAGAAAATAAGCCATGTTTGGATGGTAATTTGGCTAATTTCAAACACGACCCAAATGTAAGATTTTAAATTGACACATTAATTATCCATAAGATATAAACTAAATAATATTTAATAGGAGGGTTATCTATAACTAATTAGAAAAAATTAAACTAAATAATATTTAATAGGAGGATTATCTATAACTAATTAGAAAATATTAAATTAAAATAATAATTATCTATAAGAGATGCTCTAATATAATGACAAGTGTCTCAAAAGTGGTTTCTTTTATTATATAGTATAGATTAGAGTTAGTATGTTTCATACCTATTTATTGTATACGGTTTTGATTTGATTCTTGCTTCAACCATGTTTTGTGTTGTATGTGAGTTCATTTTCACTGATTAGGTGAGTAATGTTTTTCTTTTAAATCCTATTTCAATTTCAATTTTTGGAATATTTTTTTGGGATTTCAATCGTATCTGATAGTTTGATTAGTGTTTTATTTTTTGTTTTTTTAATCAAATATTAGGGTTCGAGAACCATTGCTTCATATACATCATACTTCAATAATGTGTTATGCGTAAGGACTGGCTGATAGCTGTTTATAGCATAAGCTATCCAAGAAGTTTCAAGTGCAATTATGAATTTACAGCCATACGTTCTGATTTAAATTCACCAACAGTATATTCAGATATGTTTATATCTTTAGTGGACTCACTCAAAATTTGCTAAACCTTTTGTCTATTTTTCTTACTTTTGTAAATTAAATTATATTTATTAACATTTTATTAATTGAACTAACAGGTGCACCTGGATATATATAACATCCACCTTAATGAATGGGACTCATTTGTGGACGGTTGGGATTTGGGAAGCATACATTCGCTGGTACGTGGTCATATTTTCTTTTATAAATAACAGGCAAAGAAAAAGAAGAAAGTTATTTTTTCTATCTTCGTTTACACATTTGACCTGCTTATACCGACTTTTATTGTTTTCAATTATGAGAATCTGTACTCATCAAGAATTTAAAATTCTTTGTAACGATATATACTTTAGTAGATTAAATCAGTTCATTGTGAGTTGTAATTTTTACTAAACCTTTATGATTAGATCCTGCTCATTAGTTGATACAAATAATTTGTAAGAGTTTTTATCACTAAAATACTAAGTGTTACAGTTTATTTATATATCCTGCTACTGTCAGTAATAATCAATCTATTAGGTCCTTACTAGCAGTTTACTAATGTTATAAGTTATAACATGAGCGAGTTGAGGCTCATTAAAATTTTGGCAGGGCGATTTGTATGACCATGAGAGTCTGATGAAAGCGATAAAGCAGCTAGATGTGGTGATCTTGGCTATAGGATTAGATCAAACGCAACTTTCCGATCAAGACAACATCGTCGCTGCCATTAAAGAAGCGGGTAACATCAAGATGAGTATATTTCAAATCTATTGAGTTTTTGTGTTGTTTGATTGTTAGAAACTATCGGTTCCAACTTTTTAGTTTTTGAAGTTACTTAAAGAACGTATATGTTCCTCATTTCGGTTATAACTGATAATAACTCCACTCATAATTACAATATAACTTCAAAATCGTCAAGAGATTATTAAACCTATGAATTATTACTTTTGTACTTATCATACCATCTAGAAATTTTATCCATTTAACTTTGGAAACACACTTCACATTTCGTAGAACCTGCCAAAACTGCTTTCGCAACCAAGGCTCGGGTTCGCCGAGCCATTCAGGCTGAAAAATCCCTTATACATATATAGTTGCCAACTGTTTTACAGGTTGTTTCCCTTATAAATATATAGCTGCCAACTATTTTGCAGGTTGTTTCCTTCAAACATTAGCCCAGTCCAGGGTCACCGCTCTCCAAGAGACAAAGTCGTTAGCTTAGGTGATGGAAACGCGAAAGGTAAACACAATTTTAGGTTTTTTTTTGCTATAAATTAAAGACTACAACTAACTTATTTAATAACAAACATTATCCTACATACGGCTTATATAATGTAGTAATGCTTGTATTCGCTAATAGCCTATCATTTTTAGTTGGTTTATTCAACTCTAATTGACTTGCGAATCATCGGGTTTTTCATTTTATTTGCTGAAATATTGATTGCTACATTATATTATATATAATCATGGTAGTTTGTGTTTCCCGAATCGACTCGATTTTCGGTATCGATTCGTACGGACGTTTTGCGTTGTCGGTAACGGTTCGGCATCGATCCGTACAAGTACCAAACCGTACCGTATCGGGTCTTTTCGGTACCGATCCCGATACCCATTTTATGATCAAGAACCTTTCTAATCATCACATGTGTGTCTTTATGTTGGTTCGTCCTGTTTTATATAGTGAACCTAGGAAGCATGGAAACGTGTGTGTACGCCATACCCAAAGGCAAGCGTTTTGTAAGTTATTACACCCTTTTTTTGTCTTATATACTCTCATTAACATAACCTAATATATGCCTTTTTTTTATTTTAGTGTCTCCCTAAAGTGGTAGAAAAGCTGACGCCGTTGTTTATATGAAGGTGTGAATCAGAAACTTGGAAGGTTTTGATGCCATCATGAATTGTAGAAAGAGAAGCCAGGTTTGATTATAGGTATGTTGTGAATGGGTGGTCCGATTTCATGCGTCTAAACGCAATAAAAGTCAGTGATGTTTGCACGTTTGTTTTTCTCGATGATAATTGTATGTTGGATACTACAGACCATTTACTTATGTGTTGTAGTAGTTCTAGAGTCATTTGGGACCAGGTGTGTTTATGGACTAAGGTATAATGTGATTACAAAACGTGTGGTGTAAAAAAAATTATGAAACCGCAGTTTAGTCAACGCATTGAATTTGATACTTTAGACTGATGTCTCTCAATTGTGATGAATACTTAATTTAACTTCTTTAGAATGATGTATGCATAGGATGTTGCTGGTCTTTTTGGTCTTCATCATAATTTTGCTGGACACTATGGTTTAGATGGTGATGTGGGATTGTTGGCAAAGTCTTATTAATAACTGAACCGCATTATTAAAAAAAAAGTAGTGTTTTGTGTTGTCTTATTGTAGGGGGGGGGGGGATAGTGCACGGTCCTCCCAACCGCCGGAGTGATCTCACTCCGGGAGCCGCTACCCGACCAAGCTATCTCCGCGGTGACTTCCCCATGCCGAGTTCTTACCCTGGGCGACATATGCCACTCCCAAGACTCGAACCCGGTACCTCTGAGAAGATGTGGGTATCGGTGGCCAACTGTTGGTTTTAATTATATATTAAAAGACTATTTTTGTACCTTTTGTTGGTTCTTTTTTAGAAGGGACTCGATTTACTAAAAAAAAAAGATTTTGGCAACTTGAAGGATTTGATCTATAAAGGGACTCGACTATCTTTAAATTATATTTCCACTTATCACTAATTTATGTAACATGGCACTTTATTTGTATTTTATTTATACACTTAATGTTTCTCTAAATAATTTTCTCTAACCCGGGAAGCAGTCCCGGGTGATAACCTAGTATAATGTATAAAAGAAACAATGACAACACCAGCCATTCGGCTGTGTTGATTCTTTGCCATCAAAGGAAAGGAAAGCATGAAATATATATATATATTTTTTGTAAATAAACTATAACCATAGGGACCATTTGTGTTGAAACATTCAAACCTTCAAAAAATAAAAAAGAAATGCAAGGACCATTCTTGTCAAAACACCAAACATAATTTGCTTTTTCAGTAGCTCCTCCGATCTCCTTGCCCAGTTTTTTCGGCGTGCTTTCCGGCCACTCCGGAACATCCTACTCGATTCGTTTTCATTCGTTTTCTTGTGTTTATCTGTTGTCTTCATCTTTATCTCACCAAACCCACGAAGATTATCTCTTATCTTGGTGAGATTTGGTGATTATCCATAACCTACATTAAGACTCAAAACCAGTTGGTCCGACCTGGTCTGAGCAGAGTTTCAGTTGACCTGGCAATAACCTGCAAGATCACAAAGAAGAAACACACCGTTAGCCTCGTCACAGGGAGGGGGGCCTCTTTGTGACCAAGCTCGGGCGTGAGAATAAGTATTTGAGAGGAGAGAATAGGTCAGGAAGAGAGAGAGAGGAGAGTTTAGAGAGAGAAAGTTGCGATTACCCTTAGTGAGGAGTTTTGGCGGGGTATTTATACTTTTGGGGGATGCTGACGTGGCGAGTTAGTTAGGGTCGGACCAGTTGCTATCATGGTAGTTAAAGTCATGGGGCCCAGTTAGTTACAACGGATCGAAGTGTCTAATCGTCCCGTCTATGATCCGGTCCTTCTGGCTTTTGGTTCGGCTCTATATTTGCGGGGTGTTCGGTCCGATTGAGGACATATCCTCATCAAGTCCCCCTAGTTCGTAGCGTTTGCTTAGCAGAAGCTTCGAACTAAAATGGCGAAATTTTGGTGAGCTGGAGCCTTTGTTTGTCGGAGGTTTCGCCAATTTTTGAATTTCGAATTTTTGGCGGTGACCTTTGTTATATGACTGACGGTCGCTTTATCTTCCCCTTTTTTGATGGGACGCTTGACTTGCGTCAATTACTATGACGTGTCGGCACCCTATTGGAGGCCTTATGGCGGTGGAAAAAATCCTCCTATATATATGAAAAAATTATTTCTCCTTTTCACTTTTTTACCTGTTTTATCTTCTTCTTCTTCTTCTGAACCAGAGAATCTGATCAGGTTAGTTTCTCTCTTTTATTATGGCGAACAAAAGCAACTTGTCCGGTTGCTTCAATATTCTGAATAAAAATGGTTTGAAGTGGTATGTAGAACAATATGCTATTCCTGCTTTCTTACATCATGTTCTTCTCGAAAAGAACACACCCATTTATCCTTTTGTTCCGGGGAAGATTGGGGTTTACACTCGTATGTTCGATTACTGCAACTATCGTCTTCCTTTGACGAAGTTCTTGGTCGAAGTTCTTCTATTTCACGAGGTTCATCTCTCTCAAATGAACCCCTTTGGCCTTGCTAAGGTGTGTCATTTCGAGCTGGCTTGTCGTGGTTTAGGCTCCGACCCAGATTTGAATGTGTTCCGGGCTTTCTATAAACTGAATCGGTCCGGTAACTGGTATACCTTCGAGGTTAGGAAAAAGAACGCTTGTTGCTATTCGTGGATTACTACCAGTATAAAAGACTGGAAAGATCGCTTCTTCTTAGTGGACGACCGGTTCTAAAATTGTTTTGTACGGTTCGGAGCATCTTTCTGTAGAGGATGAAGGGGTGCACGCTGATGAAGAAGAAGGTGATGATGATGGTGCCGGGGCGCGTCCTCAGGTCAGTTAAAAAAGGGGACAAACTACTTCTTCCAAACCTGATCCGAATCCCAAACAGCCGAAGAAGAAGAAATTGGATTTTAAGACAATTACTTTGGAGGACGATGAGGACGATCAGGCCACCGGGTTTTCTACTGCCGGGGGTTTGTTGGAGAACTTAGATGCCCATCTTCACGGTGGCAGGACTCCAAGGGATCGACCGGTCAATATTCCAACGAGCCCGTTATCTTTTGGGGGGCCCACCACCAAAGTTATTGAAGACATTCACATGCCCAATCCTTTATCTTTCAAGAAAATCGAACCTTCTCCTTCGGGTAAGCCCACGACGGGGGTCGCTTCTAATGTTTCAGGGCCGAGCCCCCAACTAATTGATGGTGGGGATAGCGCCTCTTCGTCCCCTTTGTGGTATGAAACTGAAGTTGTCTTTATATGTCGGGAGCTAGGTTCTGGTGATGCTGTGGACGTGGACTCTGCTCATGCTCTGGAGAAGTATGTCCCTGAGTGGTCGTTGGCGAACAAAGACAGGATCGTGGACGCCTTATCGGAAAAAATGGCTTTGTTTCATCTCAGAACTCCTGCTGAGCATGCATATTACCGGAAGATGAGTGGTCCGGAGCTTGGCAATGCCCTGATGCTGAATCAAGCTCAGTCCAACTCTCTGGTAGTGGAAGCCTATAAGCGCTGGGTCGAAGCCGAGTCCAATTGCCGCAGCTTTGAATGTGAGGTTGCCTCTTTGAAGAGCGAGGAGAGTATCCGATCAAACACTAAACAAGAGATCTCATCTCTTCGTTCTCAAGTAGATCGACTGAAAGAGCAAGTATCGGAGGCGAAAGGAGTTAGCAATAGGGATGGGCAAATCCCGATCCCGATACCATACCGTCCCGATACCGACAAATCCCGATCCCGAATTTTGTGAAAACTAGGTACCGATACCGATATCGAAATACGTCGGTTCGGTACGGTATCAGTACGGTGTCGGTATTTTGAGGGTAAAATTCGTTATTATACCGATACCATACTGTACCGATACCGAAAAAACCTAAAAGTGGATGGTATTATCGGGATCGGGATCGGGATGAGATCGGGATGGGATCGGTATTTGATACCACTTGCTCATCCCTAGTTAGCAAGGCTTCACAGGCTTCTGCCGCGGCTGCCTACGAGGCTCGTGACAAGGCTATCCATGATCTTGAGGATATGAAGCTGAAATTCGGGGAGTTGGAGAAAAAATTATCTGATGTAGAAAAGAGAAGCAAGGCTGAGCTAAAGGAGATGCAAACGTCCTATGACCAACTTCTGGCCGATCATCATCGCCTGATTAGCGGTACGTTCGTAATTTGTTCTTTACTGTTTTCTTTTTCTACTCCTTTTTAAATCCTGTTTCTTTTCAGATAAGGACGAGCTTGAGAGGGCTCGTGACAGGGCCATCGAGTCGCATCGGACAACGATTGATGAAGCGAAGGGTATGTTAACTCGTTGCGATGGCGAAATAGTTGAGCTGTATGCCCTTGTATCAGAGCTTATGCTTACCAAACAGTGGTTCTTGACTGATGGGGTAGCTTGGGTCGTTAAGCTAGTTCATCAAAGCCCCGAGTTGGAGAAGGTTGTTGCGGACCTGGTGAATAGTGTCAATGCAGTTGGAGTGAATGAGGGAATTAAACAAGGTTTTCAAGCCGCCAAGGATTCGGTTCGTTCTGCCGAAGAAGTTCTTGGGTATGACGAAGGGGCTAGAGATGCACTGGATGCAGCGATAAAAGCCTTCGACGATTTCCATATTTCTGTTCTTGACAAGGTTGCAAATTTAGTGGACAAACCTTTGTCCGTTATCAAACAGAGGAGCGAACTTCCCATTGTGAAGGAGGATTACGAAGCTTGATGCTTTGGTTCTTGTAATCGTATAATACTTTTCTTTTATTATGGCATGTAACCGTACAATTTACTTTTCCGTTTATGATTTTGCTGAACATGTTCTTTCTTAACTTTATGGTATCGTATCTTTTGGTTGTGATTTTATGCTTGGCTTTTTTAGTTTCAGTTTGCGTCCAAACTTTCACTGTTTAGCCAAATCATATAAGGTCATCCAGATGACCGGGCTGTGGCAAGGCTTTTTATAAGTTTGCTTCTCTTGCTCGAAACCTTTTTTTTAAACGGTCGAATCAGATGTGATCCGATCCTTTTTCTTAATAGATTTTGTTATTTTTTAGAACTATTTAAGCCTTCTCGATCGGCGCGAGGCATGGGTCGAGGCCCATTTGTGCACATTTTTATATTGTTCGAACTTATACATATGCTACGTTTTGTACTTGTAAAAATGCAGATCACTTTATTTAATGATTTACTAATCATAGTTTTGGGGCAGACCCTCCCGGTTTACAAGGAAAATGGAAACATATTCGGGGCATTACCCTCCCGATTCTTACATGAAAAAGGAAATACTTAAAAAATAAAAGAGAGCGATCTTTCTAGCCCGTAGCGGACTGGCGTCTACATGAAGCACTTCTTTAGATGAACCCCATTCCATGTTCTAGGAATGGGGGTTCCGTCGATTTTCTCGAGTACGTAGGAGCCTTTATCGCTTGCCTCTTTTATGCGATATGGTCCCTCCCACTTCGGGGTCAGCTTCCCAGGAGCTTCGACGCGGCTCGCATCGTTGCTTCAAAGCACGAAATCTCCGACTTTAAATTTGTAAAGTTTGGCACGGGCATTATAGTATTTCTCGATCTTCTTCTTGTATCGTGCTTCTTTTATTGCGGCCACGTTCCGTCGTTCTTCTAATAGATCGAGATTTGATCGGAGTTCCTGTTCGTTTTCCTCCCAGTTTTTTACATCTCTGATTTGGGAGTCCGATCTCTACAGGAATCACGGCCTCGGTGCCATATGTAAGACTGAACGGTGTTTCTCCGTTACTAGTCTTGTGCAAAGTTCGGTGAGCCCACAATACGTTCGGTAATTCGTCTGCCCATCCCTTGCCTTCGTAACCCAGCCTTCTTTTTATTCCATCGACGATTCGGCGATTTATCTGCTCAACCTGTCCGTTCCCCTGGGGATGCGCAACCGAGGAGAAGACTTGGTTAATTTTTAGATTCTCGCACCACCGCTTGAATGGGTTCTCCGCGAATTGTTTTGCATTGTCACTCACAATGTAGAGTGGAAGACCGAAACGACACACGATCTGTTCCCAGAAGAATCTCGTCACATTATAACCGGAGATAACCGTGAATGGTAGTGCTTCCACCCATTTGGTGAAATAATCCACTGCTACTAACGGATATTGAGCGCTTCCGCTTGATCGTGGGAAAGGTCCGACTATATCAACGCCCCATTTCTGGAAGGGCCATGCGGCGGTTACTGGGATCATCTCGTTCTTTGCTCGGAGGCTTATTGGTGCGTGCTTCTGGCATTCGTCACATTGCTGGAGTTCTTTAACCGCACTCTCATGCATCCTGGGCCAATAATACCCTGCATTTTTAACCTTCGTTACGATCATTTTTGGCCCGGCATGGATCCCGCAAATGCCGTAATGCATTTCTCTGATGATATAGCTGGCCTGTTCCGGGTCGAGGCATTTTAACAGAGGCCCGAGGAAAGTCTTTCGGTACAAACCCCCTTCCTGCATCTGATACTGAAGTGAGTTGATCTGGATTTTTCTAGCCTCTGCTTTATCAACTGGCAAAACATCGTGCACTAGGTAGTTGATTATGGGTGTCATCCATGTTTGTGACAGAGCTTCCACTTGCATTACATGAGGAGTGGCAATTGAAGGTGTGGTCAACACTTCCACCCTTACCTCCTTAGCAAGATGACTGAACGACACAGATGCCAATTTGCTCAGTGCATCGGCCTTCTTGTTTTTGCTGCGGGGAATGTGTTCGACCTTACAGGAATCGAACAATGCCATCACTTGCTTTACTTGTTGTAGATATTTGATCATGTTGGTTTCCCTTGCTTCGTATTCTCCGTTCACCTGATTCGCTACGAGCAATGAATCCACATGTGCCATGACATTTTTTGCTCCGACTTTGGCCGCCAAACGTAAACCAGCTAAAAGTGCCTCATATTCAGCTTCGTTATTAGAACTCTTTAATTCTAATCGGAGCGCATACGTCATATCCGTGCCATCTGGATCGGTGAGAATCAAACCTGCTCCAGCACCTTCGGTGCTCGAAGCCCCATCTGTATACAGAAACCAGGGCTTGTTTGGATCTTGCTCCGTTTCTTCCACTTCATTGTCCTCCGGCATTTCTACTAGAAAATCAGCTATCACCAGCCCTTTTAACGGACCCTTGGTTTTGAAAGTGATGTTGAAAGCACCCAGCTCGATCGCCCACTTTGCCATGCGACCTGACACTTCAAGTCGTCAGAGAACGTGATGGATTCTTTGATCCGTTCGGACCTCAATCGGATGGGCTTGAAAATATCGGCGGAGCCTTCTCGAGGCATGAACCAGTGCCAGAGCTAACTTTTCCAAATTTGGATACCTTGTTTCGTAATCCTTCAATGTTCGACTCATGTAGTAAATTGGGATCTAGGCTCCGACTCGGTGGGCGACTAACACTGCGCTGATGGCGCCACACGATGCAGCCAAGTAAACCGTTAGTACCTCATCCTCTTCTGGTACGGTGAGTGTTGGCAATGTGCCCAGATAGACTTTAAGCTCTTCAAAGGCTCGTGCAGCTTCTTCGGTCCATTTAAATTCCAACCTGAAACTTTTTCTAAGTACGTCCATGAATGGGAGAGACCTATCGGCTGCTTTTGACAAAAAAGGTGGAGAGCGGCCAACCGTCCATTTAAGGACTGAATTTCTTTAACCGAAGCTAGAGGCTTCATGGTAAGGACAACATCGATTTTTTCTGGGTTGGCTCGTAAACCCTTTGATCCGACCATAACTCCCAAGAATTTCCCTTCTTCTACTCCAAACGTACATTTTTTAGGGTTTAACTTCATATTGATGCTTCGGAGTCGGGTGAATGTTTCGAGTATGTCTTTTAGCATGGCCGCTTCGTCGTGACTCTTGATTACGATATCATCGACATATACTTCTAAATTTCGTTCGATCTGGTCTTTGAAAGCTTTGTTCATTAAACGCTGGTATGTAGCACCAGCGTTTTTCAAGCCGAAAGGCATCTTGGTAAAGCAGTAAACTCCTTCATTGGTAACACAGGCTGTCTTGTCATCATCTTCGACTGCCATTTGTATCTGATGGTACCCCTTGTAGGCGTCTAAGAAACATTTCAGCCTGAACGTGGCGACGGAATCAATCTTTTCATCGATCTCCAGCAATGGAAAACAATCTTTCGGACACGCGTCATTCAAATCGGTGAAATCGATACACATTCTCCACGAGTTGTCCGTCTTTCGTACCATGACTGGGTATGACACCCAGGTTTGATACCGGACCTCTCGAATGATCCCGGCATCTAGGAGACTATTTACGTCTTTGGCAATTGCCTTGGCTCGATCTGGTGCCATGTGCCTTTTCCTTTGCGCTATTGGCTTGATTGATTCTTTTACGTTCAGATGGTGCTGTGCCATGGACCTTGGCACCCCTTGCATATCAGAATGCTTCCATGCGAAAACATCGACTGAGTTACTCAACATTTCCTATAGGAGCTTCTTTGTTCGTTTAGGGAGCTGAGCACCGATAGCCACTTGCTGTTCCGGGAATTCTGGATTAATTGCCCAAAGTTCTGTAGGCACTTCAGATTTTTTGGAGCTTGTTTCTGCTGCGTGTCTTACCTCTGCAACGAATGAATTTGACTCTGAAAGGATAGTGGCGACCCCTGCTTCGGTGGGGAATTTTATGGCATCGTGTATTGTCGAACTAATTGCTCCGAGAGCTCGTAACCCGGGTCGCCCAAGTATTACGTTATGCGACGAAGGAGTACCAACAACCAGAAAGGTTAGTTGAACAGTTCTGCTTTTGTCATTATCTTTGAATGTGGTCGGAAGGGTAATTTGCCCTATCGGACGAACCACCTCTCCCGAAAAACTTATTAGAGGGGTAGACACCTCGATTAATCTCTTTTTTGTTTGGGGGTTCAGCTGCTGAAAACATTGCAAGTACATTATCTCAAAGGCGCTTCCTCCGTCTACGTAAATTCGCCGGACCAAATGTCCTGCGATTACGGCCGATATCGTGATCGGTCCGTCTCGAGCATCTTTCGGATCGATCGGAGGAAAGTACGTTGGTTGGTGCATCCAAGCTGCCATATGTTGGTTCGACCGCTTTACCCCCTTGGTTCGGTAGACCGAATCATATTGATTCCAGCCTCGGTGTTCGGATTATCAGTCGCTGCTGTAGATTTCTTCCCATCCTTTACTTCTTTCACAAGATGGGAGAGTTTTCCGGATTGTACAGCCTTCTTGATCTCCTGTTTTAAAGCCCAACATTCGTCAGTCGTATGCCCCTTGTCTCGGTGATACTCACAATACTTCTTAGAATGCTTATCCGAGGTAGGCCGTTGCTTCGACGGTGTAGGAAACCGGGTGGTTTCCGTACTAAGGATCTCGCTCGGTGATTTGGTTAGCTCGGAGAAAGTGTTGAAACGTACGTTTCCAGTTCGGAAGCTGCTTCGATCAGACTTCTGGTACGGCCCACGATTTCTATTCCAATTGCTGCTTCTATCTTTTGGGGGTGAAGCGTTTCGTCTCCACGATGCGGTACAGGCCTTTGCATTCTTTGCCGCTGTTTCATTCGGTTGACCGCAGGCGCTTTTTCCTCGGACAAAGCCTTGGGCTCGTTCCATAAGTATCTCCATGGTTTTCGGAAGATCTTCGTGGAGCTTTTCTACGAGCTGATTGTTTTGGACTCGGTGACAAAATCCGGAAACACGGAGCTGATCAACTGCCCCACTTATCTGCATGCTCTCTCGATTGAAACGATCTATGAAGTCTTCCACGGACTTTCCGTCGCGGCGTTTTATGTGGTGAACTTCAGTGATGTCCTTCTTGCAGCGATGCTGCTGACAGAAATTTTTGCAAAAACATACGCCGGAAGTCTTCAAAATGATCAATCGATCCTTCTGGTAAACCGTCGAACAACACCCTTGCTGACCCAGTGAGAGTCTGAGCAAACATGTGACACCATGCTGGCATGGGCCATTGTTCGACTTTAGCTGCTCCGGCGAAAGCAAACATATGATCGTCCGGGTCGGACGTGCCATCATAAAATTTTAACGTTGGGGGCATCTTCAATTTTGCCGGGAGTGACGCATTAACAATCCTTAGCATGAATTTTGACTGAGAAGTCATAGACGTAGGATGATACGGCATGATTAGCTCCTGATCCTGAGGGTTTAGACCCATAGATCCCTGGCGAAACAGGTCATTGAGACCGTTATTTATCGGAGCGCTCGTAAGCGAGGAAAATTGTGCAACACATGTTATGGGAGTGGAGATTATAGGACTTACCATAGATCCAAAGGTGAAAGCTCCGATGGTGACGGGATTAGCCCCTGGATAAGCGCTGTTGAACAAGTTCGTGCGAAGACTCTACAACATTTCTTCTCGCTGCTGCTGCTGCTGTAGTTGCCATAGTAAGTCAGCATTACGTAGGAGGAAAGCATTGTCGAAACTAGGCAACGGCGTAGCGACTGGAGTGGTAACTGAGAGTGTGGTGACAGAGCTCGCGATTACAGAACTTGTAGGTGGAGGTATCGTCGCTGATCCTGCTAGGACCGCTGCAGTAGCAACTGCTGTAGGGACAGTTGTTGTGGGTGCGACATTTCCTTCCCAAATGTCGTTATAAGACGGGAAAGTGTTTGTGGAGGCAACTGTCGTGGGTTCCATGATTTTGAGTGAGCAGAATCAACAAAATGAATTTGGTGAATTCGAGGGGATGGCGCCACTGAAGACTCAAAACCAGTTGGTCCGACCTGGTCTGAGCAGAGCTTCAGTTGACCTGGCAATAACCTACAAGATCACAAAGAAGAAACACACCGTTAGCCTCGTCACAGGGAGGGGGGCCTCTCTGTGACCAAGCTCGGGCGTGAGAATAAGTATTTGAGAGGAGAGAATAGGTCAGGAAGAGAGAGAGAGAGAGAGAGAGGAGAGTTTAGAGAGAGAAAGTTGCGATTACCCTTAGTGAGGAGTTTTGGCGGGGTATTTATACTTTTAGGGGATGCCGACGTGGCGAGCTAGTTAGGGTCGGACCAGTCGCTATCATGGTAGTTAAAGTCGTGGGGCCCAGTTAGTTACAACGGATCGAAGTGACTAATCGTCCCGTCTATGATCCGGTCCTTCGGGCTTTTGGTTCGGCTCTATATTTGTTGGGTGTTCGGTCCGACTGAGGACGTATCCTCATCATACATAAACCTCCAAATACGAACACGACTCTACTCGTTAAGCCGACCTCAAATCTATATAAATAGAGGTTCCTCAACGCCATTCCGACCTTCCTAACACAATTACACCTACGATTCTTCCTGTTTGCGATCTCGTATATTCACTGGAATTCCAAAACTCCGGCCATTCTTAATCTGACCAATCCGAGCTCTCTTTGGTGCGTTCTTGTATGAGTTACCTTGGTCTTTAAATGTAAACCAAAAGCCCTAAACTAATTTAACAATTTAACATCTCCTACATATTCAATTTTTAGGTTAGAGTTTGGGGTTTTGATTGGGGAAGATGACAAAGTGCAGTGTATGTTTAAATAATATTTGATTTCTTAAACTTTTCAAATAGTGAGCTTGGCTCAGTGATTCCACATTAAAGTTTTTTGTTTTTGTTTTTTAAACTCAAATTTTAACCTAAATTTTAATTATGAATTACATTTAAGGGTGGGGATCAAATAAGAAGTTTATATTCGCTAGGAAGTATAGGAAGCAATCTTAGCCGTTCATCTGTTATTTTTAGAATTTTGGACGCGTGGGCTTTTTCGTCATTTTACATTGTCATATCTTCTTTCTAATACTATACTAGATTTTGTTACCTCTTCTCTTAGTTCATCAATTTCATAACAGAATTGAGATTCTATAACCCTAAATCGCAATCGATTGCAAATTCACTTTTTTTCAAGCAATAATCTTGTTTCGTTCGTCAATTCGATAACGTCAATGTCTTCTGCAGACTCTGTTGATAAGTTTAGCTTCAATTTTGAGTAACTTTTTGTTATTTCGCCGAAATTCAATCTTTTACGTTTTATAATTCGTCTTTCTGTTATTAATATTTGATTTTTCATAAGTTTAATTGTTATTGTTGTATAATTTAACATAATTTGTTCGTTTTGTTTGTTCATCATTTATTGCGTTTTAGTGAAGAGTTGCGTTTTATTATTTTATTCACATTATATGCATATAAACTTTAAATTTATAATTGACCTAATATAAAGCACATAACTGTCATTGATGTACAATTTAATTGTTTTGTTTGTTCAGCATTTGTTGCGTTTTACTGAACGTATTGCATTTTATGCTTTTAACCGTATTAGTTGATATACAAACTTTAAAGGTCTGTATTTTTTTAATTTTGAATAACATATTTTGAGATTTAACACTAAAAACATGATTATATAAGAGGTATTGCGTTTTATAGTTATTTGTTAATTGTTTCGGATCACAATTCCAAGTGGGAGGAACGTGTATGCTTAAACAGTGGAAGAAAGTTTTACAAACCTAAAGTCAGTGGATCCATTAGACCTTCTGTTGGAATGTTGTTTAAATCATTTGATGAGGCTTTTGCGTTTTATCAGAGATATGCACTTGCTGCAGGTTTTTTTGCAAGAAAAAATACTTCTTGGAAATATGATGGTTTAGTGAAAATAAGATATATTGTCTGCTCAAAAGAAGGATTTCATGTTAGCAAAGCAATAGATTCTGGTTCAGTTGATGAAAATAGTAAAAAGATTGTTAGACGTAATAGAGGTTCAAAAAGAGTTGGATGCAATGCTCATGTGAAATTAATATTAGAGAACAATAATATGTTTAAAATCTACTACTTTGAAGAAGAACATAATCATATCTTTGTTGAAGATGAAGATATTCATTTCTTGCCTGCTGCTAGAAGTATTGATTATGTTAAAGAAAGTTTTATATCTGGATTGTCTGCAATCAGTATTGGACATGTTAAAGCATTCAATATTATGAAAACAATGTATGGTGGTTTTGGTGAAGTTGGTGTTAGTAAAGTTGATTGTAAGAACTATAGAAGTGATTTGAATCTTTACATAGGAGAGTATGATGCATAAATGGTAGTTAGGCGTCTTATTAGGAAGAAAGAATGTTCTCCTTGTTTCACATGTGATTATGTTATTGGTGAAGATAGAAGATTGAAAGGACTTTTCTGGGCTGATGAGCAATCAAAAACAAATTATACAGTATTTGGTGACATAGTAGGTTTTGATGCTACTCATAAATCAAACAAGTAAGTTTTTTTCTTTTATTACGTTATATATCCTATTGCGTTATATATTCCTGTTTTTTTTTCTAATGCTTTATTAATTTGTTTTATGTAGATATGATTTGGTTTTTGTACCATTTACTGGGATTGATAATCATTTTAGGAATGTCACATTTGGTGGTGCATTACTTGGTTCTGAGACTGCAGATTCTTATCGATGGCTTTTAAGGTGCTTTGTTAATACTTTTGGAAATGAGCCTAAAGTTGTTGTTACTGATCAAGATGCTGCAATTAAGAGAGCTATTAAGGATGTACTTTCAAGAAGTAGGCATAGGTTATGTATGTGGCATATATGGGAGAAATTGAAGACAAAGGTATTATACTGCGTTTTATGATCTAATAAACTGCAATTTTTATATAGGTTTATTGTTGCGTTTTATGTATTATACAATAAGATCCCCAACATTTTTATCAATTGAATTGCGTTTTAATATAACAAAACGATTGCGTTTTACCAATAATGCATTAGGTTTATCATTTTTATGATATTGCATTTTATTAGAAGTATAAATGAAAACATGTTATGATATTATAAACTGCAATTTTTTATATAGTTTAAATTATTGCGTTTTATGTTTAATAATTTTATTGCTTTTTATACAGGTCGGTCCTGTTTTGTCATCCAACATTGAGTTTAATACAAGAATGACTCGTGTTGTTTGGAATGATACTATTATTCCAGAAGATTTTGAAACTGAGTGGCATTCAATAATGTCTACTTTTGGATTGGAAAATCATGAATGGTTAAAAGATATGTACGATCTTCGATTTGATTGGATACCCTCTTATTACCATGGAGAGAATTTGGCTGGTCTTATGCGTACGACGTCTGGATGTGAAAGCGAGAATTACTTCTTTGGTCAGTTTTGTAATCCAAGATGTACATTTGTTGAATTTTTCACTCATTTTGAGACTGCAATGGATTTTCAAAGGCATGAGCATAGGAGGAATGATCATGATACAAGGTATATTCAGTCTAAGACCTGGAGTGACTTTGTATTGGAGAAACAAGCATCAGAAATATATACCAAAATAATTTTTAAAGATACTCAGATTGAAATTGATGCTGCCATTACAAAGTGTATGTCAAAGTCTCATGATATTGTGGGTGATTTTCAATATTATGAAATAAAGGATTTCAAACAGCCATTGATGTGCTAAAAGTGGTCAAATAAATATAAACTAAATTAACCCTAAACTAGGCTCTCTAAGTTTTAAATTTATAACTAAGACTCTCTAAACCTAGACCACACAACCGGCAAGTGTACCGGTCAATGCAATATAGCCTAAGTAATTCCGAGTATCGAACCCACGAGACTCTCTAATTACGCTAATTAGACTCTATCTAAACTTACACTGACACGGACTCTAATTGTTTTTATATTTGAGGGGAGGGGGTTTACTAAAAATCCTAAATTTGCAATTAAAATTAAACTAGATTAACTAGATTAACTAGACGCAAATTTGGAAGAAGACTTAACTTTGTGATGACGAAGGCTACCTAGGCTAGACTCATGTTTAACTAGGATTGGATTTCTATTCGAAATTAACGTGGTATGGAACCGGGATCTTTTAATACTAAACCCTAAGAAATCCCTACTAAGATCTCCCAACCCTTCTCAGGAAGAAACTTGTGAGACTCTACAAGGCTGTTACGACTACCGGTTGTTAGATTTCCTTACAGTCTTCTAACTTCTTGAAAAGTGCCCTAATATGACAATCTACCTTACAGCACGAAAGTCTAAGGCAACTATGGATTTTAACTTGGTTTAATAGACACAAGATTGACTAGGGAACTAAGACCGATTTCTTACAAAACCTAATCCTAGCTATATATCAAACTGAGACCTGTTAATAACCTCGAGCCTTACAGCGACAAGATTAGTAGAACACTTGATTTTATAAGATTACCGATTATTACTTCTAAGGTTAGTTACATAATTTCACCTTAATTAGTTAAAGATTTATTATGTGATATAGACACTCACATAAATCTAGAACTCTAGCATGACTCTATTATGTGATAAAGACCGTCACCAAGAATCATACGAAACAATAATTAATATTCAAACAATATCAAGCACGCATATACACCAAATCAAAATTCCAAAGTCGTTTACTTTTCAAGGAAATCCATAAACCAACATTATTAACGAATAAAAATCCAAACTTTTATCAAACACTCGTCATTAGCCTAGGTAGTTAAAGATATTTAGCCAAGAATCATAACCACTAAAAAGGAACAAGTTTTGAATAACAAATAAGTCATGTTCATAATTTTAATAACACAAAGTAAACTAAAACCAAAACTAACTCGTTTGCGAAATCGTGACTCGAATCTTGATCGCGGCTTTGAACCCTCGAACCAATCTTTTTTTCCTTCTCCTTGATCGCACCTTCTGTTCTGCTTTGCGTCTCCTTCTAATTTCCGCCTATATCTTTTTTTTTTTTAACTCAACTGATGTTTTTTTCTAAATATATCTGCTATCCCTTTAATCGTAATGGGATTGGCCCATATTCAGCCGTCCAACACTGCTCCTTTGTGCGTCCCTATGTGCGGCTATGTATGGATTCCTCTTTTCTGCCATGTATATATGTCCCCTAGGGGATGGCGGCGCAACTTGTTGCCCGACTACCTGCCATTGCTTTGTAATTGCCCTTCTTTCGTGTGGAATGATGTTGTAGTTTAATATAATAAATAGTAAAATTTGTCCAAAAGCACAACACCACTTAATGCACGTTTTCTACTGGGCTTTTTCACCTTCAAGGTCCAAAATCAACATTAAGATATAATTGGCCGTTAATTTCTTTTAAATAACAGCCAACTTTAATAATAATAATAAGAATATGGCAGCTTCTTTTGTTTCTAATGTGTATTTTAGCAGCCCAAACTTTATGCGGTCCAACACCAAATTAGATGAACTCAAATAATAAAACTCTATATTGATGTTAGCCTAGCCCTTTCTCTCGACCCAAATATATATATATATATATATTTTGTGGCAGCCCTTTAACTTATAATATAGAGACAGTGGCTTCGGCCCAATCAAGAAAAAATAGCGTGAATTTTAATTCAATCACTGGCGTTCTACTCTGCCTAACTGGCTGCTCATTTCCATATTAATCGTTTTTGCTCCATTTGCACCAGGACCTGACCCAACACAAAATAATATAATATAACACTAAAAACTAAAAAGAATAAATAAAAACTAAACTAAAACTATACAATTTACACGGGACAAATATGTGTATTTTACCCTACATCAGCCATGCACATCTTTATTCAAGGTAATTTTTTAAATTAATATTGTTTTAAACATCTATTGCGTTTTATGTTTTTCATCATTTGTTGCGTTTTATCATTAAGTTTATTGCGTTTTAATATTATATGATCTATACTTAATTTCTTTATTATATTTATTATTCATTGCGTTTTATATTACATTTCACTAATTTTATATAGTTTTTTAATTTTATTTACAGGTTCAATACAACAAACAAGAAGATGGTTTAAGTTTAAGTTGTACTTGCAAACGGTTTGAACAATTTGGTATATTGTGCCGCCATATATTTTATGTTCTACGGTATGATGATATAACTGAGTTTCCTAGAAGATTTGTTCTTAGAAGATGGATGAGAGATGTTGTTTCGAATGGCTCAATTCATTGCAATATTCGGTTTGATGAAATTGGTTGGAATAGTGAAATTGATAAAGTTTTTAGAGAAATCATTGTAGCAAATGAATATGTGATTAATAGGTTGGTTGGGGATTTAGATGAGCTGTGTCGTTACAGAGATCATATTAAAGGTTATATTGATAAAGCAGATGAGGTTATGGTTGCTGCGCCGCCTCCTAGTCGCAAAGATAGGTTTGCTGATATTAGAGGGAACTTAGAAAAGTTTGATTCTATGATTCGTGTCCCGATCAAAATAAGGACAAAAGGATGCAGTGTACAAAAAAGGATTAAGTCTAATCGTGAGATTGCAATTCAGAAATCATCAAAGATCCAGAAATTGTGCCGTGTATGTGGTGGAAAAGGACATAACAGTTGCACATGTAAAGAGAAGGTTTCTTCTAATGCTATAGGTTCTAGCAATACAATGTAAGTATGTATAAAAATTCTGATATTAATAAAAAAGAAAAAAAAATTGTTATTGCGTTTTATGATGTATAGGTTTCAGCTCTTTTTGTTATTGCGTTTTGTGATATCCTACATAAATATCAGCAATTTTTGGTTAATTGTGTTTTAGAATAACAAAAATGTATTGTTATTGCGTTTTATACATACAACAATATACTGCAAGTGGGATTTTTTGGTTATTGCGTTTTATGATAACACAAAACAAATTAAACATGAACAACAAGTGGATATCTTAAATATTGCGTTATATAGATGATGAAAGTTTAAAACAAAGATGATGTTTACAAACCACAAAATTAAATAAAAATTACTACAAGATCAGCATCATGGATCAAAGTTTGTTTCTTCTTCAGATGAGTACCCTAAGCTTCCATTAGGGATTTCCTCATCACTTTCAGATTCAGTCCAAAGTTCAACCTGTGAGACTACTGCCTTCTGAAGCCCCTCTGCAAATTTGCTTTGCAGAGTTGTTGATGATTGGTATTTCAGATAACTGCTTCAAAAAGCTTATATACTCACTGGAAGATATGTCCTTTGGGTCGTATATCTCCATATCACCATTGTCCCAAGTCACTGAAATTTTGGTAGTTTCCTGAATGAACTCCCAAGATGTAACTTGGGTTTCTTCAATTGCTGTTTGATTCGGATTTCCATACCTTTTGTGTAGAATTCTGAATAGTGCGGCTATCTAATTTGTGTAACAAGCAGGTGGAATTCCTATTTCATTCATCCTTCTCAACACATTCTCATTGCAGTTTTGAAGAACAGAAGCAACGGAATGGTATCTTATTTTTTTGCCATCAAGAAATTGAAGAATGATATGTTCTCTTTGAACCCACCAAACTGATAGTTGTTGATTAGCCATTTAGGGTTTTTGTGTGTGTTTGTGGTTTGGTATTAGTGTATGAGGAATGTGAATATAATTTAGGGTTTTTGTTCTTATATAATGGATTGGTAGAGGGTTTGGTATCAAGTGTGGTAATAATAAAAATGATTATATTTCAGTTTTTTTTGAATTGATTGTTCAATCATACAGTATTTTATCAGGAATCCAAAAGGCTTTTTAAGGCATTTTGTCTTATCAATTTCTTTTGTCATTAAGCTGTCAGTTTTTTTTTGTCTTATCATTTCCTCATTTATTATTATTTTATTTTATAACATTGCGTTTTAGAAAGAGTATAAAATAGTAGTTTTATGATTGTCATTATTGTCATTAAACCTTTATTTTTTTTTGCGTTATAAAAACAGTAAAAAAACATTTATTGCGTTATAAAGATGTATTGCGTTATATGTTTGGACATGAATAATTAGGAAACAGTTTGTATTGCGTTTTAGAATAAATAAATTAAGTCAAACAACAAATAAATAGAAAATGTTGAGTTATAGCATACTATTAAGATGTTGCGTTTTATAATATTACAAAATGAAAACAAGTGTATAAAATAAAATGTTGCCTTTTAGCATAATATGTCGCAACCCCCGTCTCCTAACAACCCAGGAACGGGCGGTCGCGGCCAGTTTCGGTGGTATCCAGATGTTTATCATTTTGGCAGCGGAATCACATCAGGATCGTAGTTAGGAAATAGTTTATCAGAGTAAAATACCACACTTTTAATATATTAAACACATGGGAAAACCCCAAGTTTCAAGTACACACATTTTATAGGGTTAAACCCTATTTTATTTTAAATAAAACATCTCTTTATTTTAGGTAACTTTATAGCCACTTTTCCAAGCCTTCAGTGCTGTCCAGCTGACTTCTATTTGGCTTTCACATTTTGTTACCTGAAACGCGTTTAAAAACATTTTGTCAGTGGGAAATACTGGTGAGTGAATCCCAGTTTAATAAAGTTAAGTAAAACCATTGTACAATATTGAGGGCGGTCGCGCAATTACATTTGTTTCCATCTACTTTAATTACCACCCACGGTACTGTCAACCCGACTTGTGGTCATGTTACTCCTCGCAAGGTAGTAACAAATTTTGTATACAAAACCCCAACATACCAACGATTATTGTAGAATACAAATACTCAATTATTGTTTAATGTAATGTTAATCATATAAGGTTTTGTAAAAAAGTTTGCAAAAAGGAGATTACTCACATTGTTGTCTTAGGGTTTTCCTGGTGATTATCTATTAAATACACAATTGCACACGCGTTAGTATAATAACCCAATATTTACATTAGTAATACCCTCCCCGAGATGGCATTCCAACGACTACGTCGGGCAGAACCACGACAGCCGTTACGGAACCCTGGATCAATCGGGTAGCGTATCTAATACGTAACCGGGGTTATGATACTTACAACGGGGCAGAACTTCGTTATTTAGGGGGGTATTGTTGGTGCATACGTCTGTCAACTTCATCTTGTATCGAGTCTTGTATTAGATTGTATAGATCAGGGCATGAAAAACGAGGAACTGTGTTAGAAGCTTATTTCACACGAAATAGATAAGCTATTTCGCACGAAATGACCTGGCTATTTCGCTTAGGCTGTTTCACACGAAATAGGCATGCCTATAAATACTAGTGTCTTGGATCTCAATTGTAACAATCTGATTCCGGCAACGAAGTGCTGCCGAAGTGTCTCCAGGCTGTAAAACATTGTGTTTTCAATATAAAAGACAATTAAAGTGATTTCTTGTGTATTCCAGCTGAAATAACTCCGATATGCTTGTTTCCACCTCTCATATTGGACGAGTTCTCTTCTGATTGACTCGTTTGGGTCAGAAAACGATCCTACAGGTATTATGCCCGAGAATAGCTTTAGATATGTGGAAATTCGAGAGAAAGAAATAAAGAAAATTGAGCGAGTTAGACTGAAGGCTGAAGCCCTCCATTTATAGGGCTGATTCTGGACTCCCTCGCGGCCCGCGAAGGATGTAGCTAAAGGCTACGCGTCCTGCGACGTAGGTCTGTAGGGCCTAGCTATGACCGGTCATCGCTTATAGACTCAACACGCTAGTGACACGTGGCAGCACCGGGCTGCGCCTCATGTCCTAACGCTCGCGCCCCGCGTAGACCAGGGAGGGGTCTTACGCGGCCCGCCAGAGATTAATAAAAATTGTTTTTAATTAATTTTAATAAAAATAAAGGTTTTCAGGGTCTGATTTCGCATACGGGGTGTATTTTAAGATGTATTGGGACATTCTAATTATATTAGGGGTGTCGGATTATTTTGGAGGGTTGTTATATCCTCCCCACCTTGTTTTAGAGCTCGTCCTCGAGATCTACTGGAATAAGAGTAGGTATTTCCTTTGCATTTCTGATTCAAGCTCCCATGTGTATTCTGGTCCTCTTTTGGAGTCCCATTTTACTTTGACCAGAACTAATCTCTTGTGTTTGAGATTCTTGACTTTCCTGTCTTCAATCTGTAGAGGTCTTTCTACAAATTTTAACTGTTCATTTACCTCTATATCCTTAAGAGGTACTACGAGTGATTCATCAGCTAAGCATTTCTTGAGATTAAATACATGAAATACATCATGTATTCCTGCCATTTCCTTTGGCAGTTGTAGCTGATAAGCTACAGGTTCTATTCTTCTAATAATCTCAAAAGGTCCAATATACCTAGGGCTTAGCTTTCCCCTTTTGATGAATCTAACTATTCCTTTCCCAGGAGAGACTCTCAATAACACTTTGTCTCCTATTTGAAATTCCAATGGCTTTCGTCTGTTATTAGAATAATTGTTTTGTCGATCCCGTGCTGCTTTCAATCGTTCCTTAACTTGGATGATCTTGTCAGTTGTTTCTTGCACTATATCTGGTCCAGATAGTTGCTTTTCTCCAATTTCTGCCCAACAGACTGGCGTTCGACACTTTCGTCCATAAAGTGCTTCGAATGGTGCAACATTGATACTTGTGTGATAACTGTTATTATAAGAAAATTCTATCAATGGTGAGTGATCGTCCCAATTACCTCCGAAATCAATTACACAAGCTCTAAGCATGTCCTCCATTGTCTGAATTGTCCTTTCACTTTGTCCGTCTGTTTGAGGATGATAAGTTGTGCTTAGATTTAACTTGGTTCCCATTGCTTTTTGAACTTGTCCAAAAATGAGAGGTAAAACGGCTATCTCTGTCAGAAAAAATTGATAAAGGAATTCCATGTAATGAAACTATTTCATTGACTTATAGTTTAGCTAATTGTTCCATACTGAAAGTTTCCTTCATTGGTAGAAAATGGGCTGACTTAGTTAGCCTGACTACAACCACCCAGATTGTATCATTACCTTTTCTTGTTTTGGGTAATTTGGTAACAAAATCCATTGTTATCAATTCCCATTTCCATACTGGCATTTCTAATTGCTGCAACAAACCTGAGGGTTTCTGGTGTTCGGCTTTGACTTGTGAACAGGTTAAACATTTAGAAACATAAGATGCTATATCTTTCTTCATTCCTATCCACCAGAAATTCTTTCTTAAATCCTGATACATTTTATCATTTCCAGGATGCATTGTATATTTAGACTTATGGGCTTCTTCTAATATACGGTGGCGTAGGTTTCCTAATTTAGGTATCCACATTCTTTTCTTATGGAATCTCTAAATTCCATATGTTCCTTGTTCTAGTTCCTTAGTCATTCCTTTCAATTTTTCAGTATCTTCCTTGATTACTGATTCTTGTGCCTTTCTAATTTGTTCATTTAAATCTACTTGCAGATTTAGTTTAAGTGAACGTACTCTTTTTGGCTTTTCATGATACTTTCGACTCAAAGCATCAACTGCTACGTTTGCCTTTCCTGCATGGTACTGGATATTGCAATCATAATCACTAAGTATGTCCATCCAGCGTCTTTGTCTCATATTCAACTCCTTTTGCCCGAAAACATACCTTAAACTCTTATGGTCGGTGAAAATGGTAAACTTACCACCGTAAAGGTAATGTCTCCAAATCTTCAGGGCAAAAATTATGGCTCCCAACTCTAGATCATGGGTTGAATAATTCTCTTCATGATTCTTAAGTTGTCTAGATGCATAGGCTATAACCTTTTGACGTTGCATCAATACACATCCATAGCCTAACTTAGAAGCGTCACAATAGACTACAAAGTCTTCAGTTCCTTTTGGTAACGCTAGTATGGGTGCATTGGTTAGTCTTTGCTTAAGAATTCTAAAGGCTTCTTCTTGTTTTTGTTCCCATTCAAACTTAACAGATTTACAGGTTAGCTTAGTTAAGGGAATGGCTATTCTAGAAAAATCTCGAATAAATCTTCTATAATAACCGGCCAATCCTAAGAAATTTCTAACCTCGGTTGGTGACTCAGGGGTTTTCCATTTGGTAATTGCCTCAATCTTGATGGGATCTACATGAATTCCTTCATGATTAACTAAATGTCCAAGAAACTGTACTTGTTCTAACCAAAACTCGCACTTTGAAAACTTTGCATAAAGCTTTTCTTTTCTCAATAAACTTAAAAGTGCGTGCAAATGCTTTGCATGCTCCTCTTTACTCTTAGAGTAAATGAGAATATCATCTATAAAGACAATTATGAATTTATCCAAATATGGTTTACATATTCGGTTCATCATGTCCATAAATGCAGCTAGGGCATTGGTTAAACCAAATGGCATGACAGTAAATTCATAATGGCCATACCTTGTTCTGAAAGCGGTCTTAGGAATGTCCTCTTCCTGTACCTTAATTGATGATATCCTGATCGTAAATCGATTTTAGAGAAAAATCGAGCTCCTTGCAATTGATCGAATAGATCATCAATCCTTGGTAATTGATACCGATTCTTAATCGTGACTTTGTTCAATTCACGGTAGTCAATGCACTACGCATTGATCCGTCTTTCTTTTTAACGAATAAGATCGGCGCTCCCCATGGCGATGAACTTGGCTGTATGAATCCCTTCTCCAATAATTCGTCTAACTGTTTCTTCAGTTCTTGCATTTCGGCGGGTGCCAAACGGTAAGGTGCTTCGGCAATTGGTGTTGTTCCTGGTAGCAGGTGGATTCTGAATTCAACTTCTCTGTTTGGAGGTTGCCCTGGTAATTCTTCTGGAAACGCATCTGAAAACTGAGATACTACTGGAATATCCTTTAATTCTTTTCCTTTAGTGTTAGTGATTATGGAAATCAAATACACTAAAGATCCTTTTCTTATATAACTTGCTGTTTTCATCACAGAGATGAATTTTGTGGATCTAGATGGCTTATCTCCTTTAATTGTGATCTTTTCACCCCTTGGTGAATTTACTTGGATTGACTGTTGATCATATAAAATATTGGCTTTATTGGCTATTAACCAATCCATTCTTAATACAACATGAAATCCTGCCAGATTCATTGGGTAAAGGTTTGCAACAAACTTTTGATTTAGAAATTATATTCTTGCTCCCTGCAAGATTTCAGAAATCTTAATGGTTTCTCCGTTTGCTGTCTCTACTAGACATTCTTGTAGGAGTTTAGTTAATGGTTGATTGAGAAGTTTGCAAAATGAAGTATTAATAAAACTTTGGTTTGCACCAGAGTCAAATAATACCTTAGAAAAAACAACATTAACTAAAAACGTACCGGTGATCACATCCGGGATCATCTTTGCTTCTTCTGCAGTCAGAACAAATGCTCTAGCATTTTTAGTATTCTTAGTGTTCATGGCTGGAGCTAGTTTCGGACAGTTTGGCTTGATGTGACCTTTTTCTCCACAGTTGAAGCACATCCCATTATTAGGTTTCTTCTGCAATCTTCTTCCTTGTGTCCTGGTATCTTACAGAAATTGCAGTAAGTGGAGCATCTTCCCGAATGCTTCTTCTTGCAAGCTTTGCAGGTAGAACCTACATTTTTCCAACGGTTGGAATTTCCATAACGAAATTCTTGGGTAAGCTTCTGGGCTAGGTTCCTCCTCTGATCTTCTTCTCGTGTACGTACTAATTCATCGGTCAAGGTATTTGCTAGTTCTACAGCTTCTTCTATGGTTTGAGGTCTAGCTGCCTTGACTACATGCCTTATCTCACTGATTAATCCCCAGATATAACGGGAGGTTAATACAGGTTCAGGTGATGCAAGGGTTGGCACTATTCTAGCATATTCAAAGAATAACGTAGTATAACCCCTTACTATCTACTCCAGTCATTCTAAGGTTTAGGAATTTATTTGCTATCTGTTCTTTTTCATTGGGAGGGTAAAATTTCCTTTCCACCATGTTTTTAAATTCTTCCCATTCCATATTGTAAACCCTATCACTTCCCCTAGACTGGAGGATAGTGTTTCACTATTCTAAGGCTGAGTTCTTAAATAGATTGGAAGCAAACATTATCTTATCCTCTTCCGCACACTTGCTTATTTTTAAGACTGCATCAGTCTTTTCTATCCAGCGTAGAGCTGCAACGACCCCTTCATTGCCCGAGAATTCCATTGGTTTACAAGACCAGAATTCTTTATAAGAACAACCAAAAGACATGGTTCTTCTTCTTTTGGGAATAGGCGCTTGAAGTATGGGTCCATTGTTTACGCTGTGTTCAGGTTCAGTGGGTCGTTTACTATCACGGTTACTTTTATTATCTGCTTCCTTAATTGTTTTGATAATATATGGCATCGCATCTATTATCCCTTGTGCCACTATGTGTTGGATGACACTGTTATCCACTTGGTTTCCATTATTGTTGTTGTTCGGGTTATCGTTATCCAAGTTATTGTTACTCTAGTTATCGTTATTCTGGTTTTCCTGGTTCACTTCGTTGTCCATCTGAATTTTAAACATTTGCCAATTATTAATATCACAAGATAATATTTAAGGCACACATATTGGTCAAAAACGTCGAACATTGCGACTTACTCTTTCTTATATATAATATGCATCTAATACAAACTGATACTGGAATTTAAAATTACAATACTAATATGCATCACTAACCACGAAGTGGTCTATACTACGATAGATATATTATCATTATATATAGATGTATATATATTTTTTTCATACACACATATTATATATATATATATATATATATTATATTATTATTACTATCACCATCACTGATATGGGTTCATCCAGAACTCCATATTACGCTCGTCGTACATCCAGACGAGTCGTTCTCCAACCTGCCTCATCCTCTCGCTACTTTCTAAAATCTCCTCACCGAAGGTTCGGAGTTCTTGCACATTCTCTGCACTCATTGGGGGTGCAGGTGCTGGTACTGGATCTGGGTACTGTGGCATGGGTTTTTCCTGAGGATATGGATTCTCTAGGATTTCCCTAATGTATTCATCATTATCATAATAGGGATCTAGAGGGTCCAGACCTGGGTAAGCTGCTAGGTTTGGCATGGGTTCGTCTGATATGTGGTAGCGTTGCTGATAATCCCTATGATCATCAAACCACGGGTCGTAGTCTGGGTCTAAGGGATTTGGTGCTGGTATCCTAGGTATCTCTTCGGGGTTAAAATCATGCATTTGGATTTGATTTTCTGGGTTGTTTTCTATTTCCATTGGCTGAGTGGGAAACAAGGGTAATGGTTGAGGGGCTATGAGTTGCTCCAGGTTTGGGTCGGCATCAGTGGTTGCTAAAATATGGAAGTTTGCTAGACTCCTATTGAGCATGTCTTGGGTGTGGGTATCTGTTTCTCTCTTAGCGGCTGATAACACTCGCTGCTGTTGTAACTTTTTCATTCTCTTCCTACGCTCATGTGCTCCCCTACTGAACCATCCTGTCTTTTTAGGAGGGAATGGCTCTTCAGACTGAGCCTTAAACACGAATATCCCATCTTCATTGTCAGCTGAATACCCTGAGAGGGCAGGCTATGAAGAGGTACCTTCGCTCCTAGGTGAGCCAGACAACTGACGATAAGCGTCGGAGGGTCCTTGATCACTCATACTGTAAACTAACAAATAGTCAAATAACACACAACAATAAAATACAGATATGCACGTATTTCCGTAATTGATTTCCTAACATATAATATCTTGGTGTCAGCAGAACACTTCTGTGGCTGAATCAGTGGCTTAGCTCTGATACCACCTTCTGTCGCAACCCCCGTCCCCTAACAACCCGGGAACGGGCGGCCGCGGCCAGTTTCGGTGGTATCCAGATGATTATCATTTTAGCAGCGGAATCACATCAAGATCGTAGTTAGGAAATAGTTTATCAGAGTAAAATACGACACTTTTAATATATTAAACACATGGGAAAATCCCAAGTTTCAAGTACACACATTTTTATAGGTTTAAACCCTATTTTATTTTAAATAAAACATCTCTTTATTTTAGGTAACTTTATAGCCACTTTTCCAAGCTTTCAGTGCTGTCCAGCTGGCTTCTATTTGGCTTTCACATTTTGTTACCTGAAACGCATTTAAAAACATTTTGTCAGTGGGAAATACTGGTGAGTGAATCCCAGTTTAATCAAGTTAAGTGAAACCATTGTACAGTAATAAGGGCAGTCGCGCAATTACATTTGTTTCCATCTACTTTAATTACCACCCACGGTACTGTCAACCCGACTTGTGGTCATGTTACTCCTCGCAAGGTAGTAACAAATTTTGTATACAAAACCCCAACATACCGACGATAATTGTAGAATACAAATACTCAATTACTGTTTAATGTAATGTTAATCATATGAGGTTTTGTAAAAACAGTTTGCAAAAAGGAGATTACTCACATTGCTGTCTCAGGGTTTTCCTTAAGGATTTCCTGGTGATTATCTATTAAATACACAATTGCACACGCGTTAGTATAATAACCCAATATTTACATTAGTAATACCCTCCCTGAGACGACATTCCAACGACTACGTCGGGCAGAACCACGACAGCCGTTACGAAACCCTGGATCAATCGGGCAGCGTATCTAATACGTAACGGGGGTTATGATACTTACAACAGGGCAGAACTTCGTTATTTAGGGGGGTATTATGCCCGAGAATAGCTTTAGCTATGTGGAAATTCGAGAGAAAGAAAGAAAGAAAATTGAGCGAGTTAGACTGAAGGCCGAAGCCCTCCATTTATAGGGCTGATTCTGGACTCCCTCGCAGCCGCGAAGGATGTAGCCAAAGGCTACGCGGCCCGCCACGTAGGTCTGTAGGGCCTAGCTGTGACCGCTCAATTTTTCAAATCAAAGGATGGTACCTCATCATTTTGAATCTTTTTTTCATTTGGTTTTTTTTTCTGCTTCATCTGTCTTTTTTATTATCTCCAACATTAATGATGGAGTTTCTTCGCTAAATGATGATTGTACCAATAAAGGATTTTCAATGTGTGTTTGCAGACTTGATGTAGTTTCTTTCTCAATGATTTTTTCTGGATTTGAGGATTGGACTACAACTGTGTTATCTTCATTGCGTTTTGTAGCTTCCTCATTGCGTTTTACAATCAAAGGAGATGAAATGATTTGATTTTCTGTGTCTTCATTTTGGCTCAAATTTATAAATGTTGATGGTGTTTCGATCATAGTTGAATCAATACTAACTTTCTTGTGCCTTTTAGCTTGATCGTTGAATTTTTCTATCAATGAAGCCCATTCGTTTACTTTGTTATGAACAATTTCACTATTTGGATATTCTTCAATGATCTCATCTATGCGTGATTGGATGCTTTCGAAAACTTCTTCAAATCATTTAAAAAGATAATCCAAGGCAGTCACAACATATTCTTCATTGGATTTTTTACCTTCAATGTTATTCATATTTTCATCGCCACTTTTTGTTGAATGAATGTCAGAAAGACCTTCACTTTGATTTTGTGATAGCATGAAATTACGCAAACGACATTGACTGTCTACCCACAATTTATCTTTATTTCCTTTTGATGGTTTTATGAAGAATTGCCCCCATGATCCTCCACTTTCTGTTTGTGTTTTTTCAGTTTCATTGGTTTTAAGTTGGCTGTTTTGAGCATCCTCTTGTTCAATCCAGTCTATTGCACCTTTAAGTAAGGTGTTTCCTTCTTTTATCTCTTCTGAGTTGATTAGGATGTTTGGTTGTTCTTCAATATCGTCTTCATCTTTTTCTTCTGATTCATCTTGATAAATTTCTTCATTTTCATTTTCATTGTCAGATTCAGATGGATAAACATAAAATTCATCCTCCTCATCTTTCTTTTTTGGTTTATTCTTTTTAACATTTTTCTGTTTTTTCTTTGTATCCTTTACAAGACCTCTCCCTTCATTTAGTGCAGCAATTTCCAATTCATCTTCAAATTCTTGTAATGTTGTAGAGTCAATTTCATCTAGTGAGAACCTTTAGTGTGTTCAGCATCTTCAAATCCTTGTTTTTTGTAAGCATATAGAATCTGTATGAATCATTGCGTTTTAAATAAATACTCAACACTAATTTTGTTGCGTTTTATAATATAAATCATTGTAAACAACTTGCATAACTAATTTTTTGTAACTTTATATACATTGCGTTTTAAACAAGCATTGTGTTTTAATCAAGCATATTTTGAACAAAGAATATAAACAAGTCATTGCGTTTTGTACCTTTATAAACGTTGCGTTTTAAACAAACAAATGTTAAACAAATAATATAAACAAGTCATTGCGTTTTGTAACTTTATATACATTGCGTTTTAATCAAACATATTTTAAACTAAGAATATAAACAAGCAGCCTAAACAATCATTCAACATAATATGTAGCAATAATGCAAGATCAGATTTCATACCGCTAACAATCCAATAGGTCCATTGAAGGTCTTGTCATTTCCAGGCCATTGTCTTCTTGTACGCCTTAAAACATTCAGAATATATTCACACCAATTAAAATCTTGGGTTTTTTTGTCACTTTTCATCGATGGCAAGAATCTTTGATTAACATTACTACTTTGCATTGCCTCTGCCATGACCGTAAGAAATATAACCAAGAAGTTTAGTTTGAATAGTCTTCCATGCTCATTTCTTGATTTTAAATATTTAATCAAGTTGGCAGCATACATTCTCTTCAAAATATCTTTGCTGGATTGACCGCGCCAGAATCTAATTATAAGATCAGTTTCTTTTGGTCTCAGTTTTTCCTCAATCTTTATTTTTCCATTTGGTATTTGAAATACCTTTTGGATCAATTCAGCTGTGATCTTAATCTTTTCATCTCCAGTATTTATCTCATCATTTTCAGCATCAAAGTTTTTTACCAGCCAATATCCGAATTTGCGTGGAACTGAATGCAACTTGAATGATAGTATGCTGCCAAACCCTATTTCTCTAACAACTTTCTTTTCTCTTTTGACAAATTTTCAATATAATCTGTGAGATTATTGACTGCACATCTTATGTTGATTATTTTTTTCATCGTAATCATAATATGGTTGTTCTTCTGGCTGTTCTTCTGTTTTATCTTTCTTCAATGATCTCTTTGGTTTTGATTTTGACTTTTCCTTCTTTTGATATTTAGTCTGTTTTACTCTTGGTGGTGGATCAACAAAATCATCATTTGATATATTCAAGTGTTTTAGAAACATATATTTTTTCATGAAATTATGTTTAATGCGTTTTACAAACCTGAATTTACTTGTTGTTGTTCAGAACTATGCAGAACTATAGCTCCCCTGGTATTTTCATCTTTTGAAACAGGAATCTGTATCTTCTGAAGATTCAATCACCACTTTCTTTCTTCTCCTTTTTTGTTTTTCCTCTTGTTTTTTAATCTTTAAAAAGAATAATGAAACAATGTCAATTAACAAATTTAAGATAAAACGCATTAGTTAACAATATAAACATAAAAAGCAGTAGTTCACAGTTTCAAGATAAAACGCAATACTTTACATCATATTAAATTAACTCGCAAATTAAACTTACATAATCTCATTTTGTTTTTTATAATATTTTAAAATAAAACGCATTAGTCAAGAAAAAAAAGCATTTGAGACAGTATTATGATAAAACGCAATAGTTAACAACACATGTATCTCAGCAAATACAAAGATAAGATAAAACACAATGTTTTAAAATTCTATTACAATTATCATAATAATAATCTCTTTGTTTCTGCTAATTTTATAAGATAAAACACATTAGTTCACAATATATAAATCCCATAAAAAGCATTAGGTCATAGTTTTAACATAAAACGCAACGCAGTCTCTAATAACAAACCTAACTAAGCACATACAATGATAAGATATCACTCATTAACAATTTTTGGGAAGGGATATTGTATATTAGGTCTATTGCACTTCATAAAACGTAACTTAAATACAGTTTAAAAAGCAAAAATATATAAAATTACCAATGTCAAAAATCTCTTTGCGTTTTCTACTAGTTTGTTGTTTCATTGTTGATTTTCGGCTAATATTTCCTTGTTGATCGATGTTTTCTTCAACTGATGATGTTTTTTGCTTCTTTGATGATTTAGGGTTTTGAGATACGGATTTCTTTTCAGTAACTTGAAGGTAAACCTTCAATTATCTCTCGATGACGCCATGAACTTCAATGGAGTTTGATTTTCTCAAATTTATGTATGTGTGTATTCGTTCAATGGAAGTGTAAAACGTAATGAACTTTTTTCGAAGCTTTCTGTGTATATTCCACAGCGGTTATTTTTGGAATTTGATGATAATACCCTTGAAAGCCCGGAGAGCGTGTTTAAATGACAGTTTTTAATTTGATTTTAATTTAGACCGTTAATTGTGCAATTGGATGCTCATGATTGCTTCCTATCCTTCCTAGTGAAATAAACTTCCTATTATATCCTAACCCTTACATTTAATATCATTTAAAAACTGTTTTTATTAATAAAACATAACGTTAACATTGTTTTGCTAAATCTTATCATTTAAATTAAATTCCAAATTTTGCAGATTTGTTTATTTAATACAAATATATAAATTTATAAACTTATTTTCCATAAAGTCATAAAATAATTATTTATTTAATTATTTAATATTCTTATAAATGCCCCAACATAATCATAAAATTCTCGAAATCCCATATTAGACTTAGATACAAGTACGTTTATTAAACAATATTCAATAAATTTCAATAGGATAACTCTTTGGGTTTTCCAACATCTCTACTACAACAAGCTTTTGTGTGCTTTGCTTGTTAACCCAGGTGAGTTTACATAGCCCTTTTCATTTTAAACTTTTGGGTGAAACAAGTTACTTAAACTTATCAATTATCTATGTTAACTTTTTATCTCTACACTTCTTGTCATAAACATAACTTTAGGAGCTTATAACTTAGTACAATCATTAACTTCGACCAAGCCCACTGTAGTAGATTATAACGTTATAGGTCTGACAAGCCCATCCAACATTTGTTTTCCATGGATGATTGAAACAGCATACATACAAACTTTTGGTTTTCAAATTGACTCAGTCACTAGGTTTGATTGTACACACCATTTGATCCAAAGTGTTAGTTTTCACATGATAGTTCTAGATAAAACTTGATATGTTACTTACTTACTTACTTACTTACTTATTTTAGCAAACCTATGTATGCTCGCCAGCTTTTCGAAGTTGACCCTTTATTTTCTACATGTTTCAGGGAACAATGCATGATGATTACCAGGATATCACATCTAGGATGCTTTGGAACTTAGAATAATTTTAACTCGATCTAGTTATTTTGTTTGAACAAATTTGTTTTTCTTGTATGGATGATCCTTAAACTGATTAATGAAGTATTTAAATTTTTAGTCGATCATGAGCTATTGAGCAATCTATTTACGTGACGCCCCGACGTTTCCGCCGTCATTGGTTGGGGTGTTACAAATAGCTACTTCGACTAATTAAGTTTTATGTCGGCGGTTCAGGTGTGATAATGTTGATGTCATTCTTGAACTGAATGAGAGTCTGAATAAACAGTTTCGAGTATCTAAAGTAGCTCCACGGGTTTGTTATTAAGATCAACAGTTTCAAGTATAATTAGTTTCGAGTATTTAAACGGTTCAGGGCAGGTGGGGTTGGGCTGCATTATAGTTACCTAAATCGCTAGGGTAGCCACGATCCATGTATTGGATCGTGGTGTACCCAATCGGAAATCGTAAGCGTATTGGAACACCATGGTCCGGCGAACCCAGTTGCATTGGTACGGTGTTCCTGGTTGCGGAGGTACGGCGATCCAATTGATCGGGTTCAGCGAACCAAATAGACAAGGTGGACGTTCCAAATCGATTGGGTACAGCGATCCATAGCTGAATTTAGATGCCAATTTTGTTTTCAGCTCGAAACCAGTAAGAATGGGAAGAAGAAACAGCGGGGTTGAGCTACAAACACAGGGAGACCTAGTGGGGTTGAGCTACAAACCACTTAGGAGCCGTAATTTTTTTTGTTTCATTATGGGTGGTTTGGGTTGGCTGAAAAACGGGCCGAAACGGGTTGGGTTGAGTAATGGGCCAAAATATGTTTGGGTCAAAGTGTGGTCAGGCCAGGTCGGGTTGAGCCCATGACGCAAAGCACTTGTAGTATTTTCTTTGTTTCATTATAGGCGGTTTGGGTTAATTGAATAACGAGTCAAAGTGGGTCAGGAAGGTTGGGTTGAGATGCAAACACTTATTTGTCAACTTATTTTGTAAATACTTAGTGGGTCAAATATAGGTGGTTTGGGTTAATTGTCAATTTATTTTGTATATGCTTAGCGGGTCAACGACCCAATTGATCTATTTCCCTTTTCCTAGATTCTTGGATTTGAACGTTTAAGATAAAAGATAACCAGAATCTGGCAGTTCTTAACTAAAACGTATTGACTGGTGTACTTGACAAACATCGAAAATGAGATTCATGCATATGAATTCATTAGACGAAAGTAAGAAGCTGGCAATATCCGGCAGATTGGACAGAGTTGTTTCCGAAACAAATGGTATATTCAGAAACCCTTCAGTAGTAAGTGAGTTGAAGGAACCAAATCTTTCCCTCCTTATGCAGAAGCGGTACATGCTCAATATCTTATGGGCGTAGAGGGCATAATCGTCGACTTAGTACAAGAAATCACAAGTGCAGTAGCGTGTTTAAAAGCGGGAGATGAAGGAGTGGAGGTGAAAGAGAACACATACAAGGTTGAATAGTTGTCTTTGCTGAATGTGACATTACAAGTGATGCAACATTGACCTTTTGTACATTCGAGTCGGGTTGGGTTGGGTTGGGTCGGGTCATTTATTAATATAATATTATATTAAATTTATCCCTCGTACGATCGATCAAAATGGTATTCGCGACATTATCGAATCAAAATATGAGATACATATGCCTGTATACCCTTCATATAGCTTAACTTACAAGTTAGAAGGGTTAAAAATGGCACACAAGTGAAAATACAAGTCTTGGGGCCAAAACTATCAAAAATGGAAACTTTTTTTTATCAGAAGGCCTTACGGACCGTAAGACCTAATGCCTTACGGTTCATAAGGGGTGCCCATATGCGAAAATTTTGCTTGATCACCAAGTATTGCCACCTATCATCAATCTTTGACACCTAGCATGTAATTTGCCACATTCAACCTGTTTAGAACACTTGTTAGGACACTAATCAACATCCTAATACCTCATCAAACACTTGTCAAGCTCTCATGAATCCAAGATTACTATAAATAGCCTTGAGTTCTTGAGTTTCAAACACACCTTTCTTTCTCACTTGAAAACTCTCCTGGAGCTTGCTTCTGCATTTGAGGCCTCCTATCTTGAGTTATAATCTATCCTAGAACACAAGTAAGTGTTTTCCTTAGTCTCTTTTTCATTATTTTGGCTAGTTATGAGCCAAAAGTCAAGCAAATTGACTTTTGCTTTGACTTTTGGTTCTGACCATTTTGGTCAAGTCAAAGTTCAAATTGAACTTTGCTACGTGATTGTAATAATGAAGGTGTTAATCCCTCGCGATTACACCCTCTGATCATCACGTATAGTAGGTGAAATGACGAGTCAAACTTTTGCGAAATAAAAGTAAAAAATGCATAAAAATGTATTTTTACGATGAAAGAGTTTTCGGGTATTAAAACTTAAAGTTTTGACACCAAATCAATTTTATAACATAATTAGACATGTTCTAACATGTCTAGCTCGTCATTTCTAGTTTAGCGCTTATTCTTAGTCGAAAGTCGAGCGGTTTAACTTCCGCTTTGACTTTCGAATCTGGCCCGTTTGGTCAACTTTAGGATCCGACTAAGCCCATTTATATGACCATATTAATATATGGAATAACCCTCTGAGGTTATACCTTATGATCATGTCGTTTGGTTAGTCAAATGACGAGTCAACTTTTGATACTTTTAAAAGGTCAAAATACCATTTTTGCGTAAAATAGTTTTAAGCCTATATGAGCAACATCTTTTGACATCTAAACTAATCATACAACTTTAATAAACATGTTTTGACATAACGGATTCATCAGAGGACCCGTTCGACCATCTGAACCCGTAGTTACGCATACGACCCGTTAAAGTAATGTAAACCACTTTAACAAGTCGTAACGGGTTAAAACACTTTTAGACACTTCCAAATCAGAATGTAAGGTTTAACAAACCATATTACACGAGATCCTTCACTCGTTTGGTTAATAAACCTAATTCTTTCCGTTCTTTTGTTTAAGCCACAATACACACTAACTATATACCAATTCAACATAATTAGGACGCACTTGAGCTTTGCATACACGTTTGGATAAGACACCTACGCAAAACTGTGAGTACATAGTTCCCCACTTTTTCCATTTTCAAATGTTTTGGGGTGATTCATATGTGTTAACCGGTTTCTCAAATAATATGTATGGCATATGTGTTTACTAAGTACTTTTTGTGTATTTAATTTATGAGACAAAACAATGAAACAAATGCCACATCCTTGTACGATCTTTCTATGCTAATAGTTAGATTCTTAAAGGATACTTAAAGTACTATTGTTAATCCTTGATTAGATTTCTAAGAGTACTTTCAACGTATGAAATAAAACAATGAAACAAATGCCAAATCCTTGTAGGATCTTCGTATATTAATAGTTAGATTCTTAAAGGATACTTAAAGTACCATTTTGAATCCTTGATTGGATTTCTAAGAGTACTTTTCAACGTATAATTATGTGTAGATTTGTGTAAGTGATTTAGATAACGAAACGAGTGTAATACGATAAGAGCGTGGTGGACACACCGCTGGTACTTCCTATATATAAGTGCTCTTATTGTATTACTTATCGTAGCGTTATCCAAATCACTTTAGGATTTTAGGTTTTGATGAAACTTAGTACAAATGCCAAATCCTTGTAGGATCTTCCTATATAAATAGTTAGATCCTTAAAAGATACTCAAAGTACTATTATAAATCCTTGATTGGATTTCTAAGAGTACTTCCACAATTACTTAGTCAAATTCTATGCTATGTGTTGTGTGGTGTTATAACATAGAATCTAGAGTGATCTAGGATAACGAGGCGGGTGTAATACGATAAGGGCATGGTGGATATGCCGCTGGTACTTCCTATATATAAGTGCTCTTATCATATTACCCTTCGCAACATTATCCAAAATCACTTGATGATTCTGTATTATAACGAGACAAAGTATAAGAGAAACAAAGAACAAAGTACACTTTTCAATAACATAAAAATTATTTGGTTTTAATCATATTGCCATTTACAAAACATTTTTGTCACAAGTTTTATTATCAAAACAGTGTATTGCAATACTAAACTTTTTGCCATATATTGGCTTCAAAAATCTATTTTCATTTGACAACTCATGTAGTTGTCAAAGCATTGCAATACCAAACCTTTTTGCCATTAATTTGGCCAACAAAACCTATGTCACTCACCAACTTTATTGTTGACCTTTTATTTTCACATATGTTTCAGGTATTGACATTTCAAGTATGTTACACATAGACGTACTAGGGTCTTAGATTGCTTCTAAATTTAAAAACAATTACTTTTACTCTTTGTGTTGTAAAACAATGTTAATTTAATGAAACTTTTAGTACCATGTGTTGTGAGCAATTTGTAACGTGACTCCCCGACGATTCTGCAGCGGGTTGACTTTTTTACGCGGTCGGGGTGTTGCAGATTCGGGTCTTCGACTTGAAATGAACAAGGTATCAACTATAAGCACATTAAAGTTGATATGACCTAAAAGAGATTCAATGTAAAACTTAGAGTGTCTCGGAATGAAACTAAGACTATTCCAAAGTGGTCAAAAATTCTTTTGAGTTAGGGAAACATGCTTTGGCTTAATAGGTAGATTACTCTCGCCGAAATTTGGGTTATCGACATTTACCTTCCGGTTACTACATGTCCCTAGTCAATAAAAAATTTGAGACTTTGGCGGGATTGATAATCTAAGAGTGGGAGTTATCAAGATGCGGGTTTCACCCCTAACTTGACAACATCGTACCCTAAGTGTGGTTAGTGCTTACCTAACGAGATAGGGAACTAATTCCGACTCATTGGTAAGGGTCCACTAGAATAAGATTGGGAAATTCTCCATCAAGGTGTGGAAATCACTCCTAACTTGAAGGTACAATTTCATGAAAAATCGATAACGCGGATTGAGAGATTTCACCAAAAGGGAGGGTTTTCCCACCTATTTTGGTGAGATCTTCTCGTCTGTAATATAAGAGTGTCGTCACATCTTCATGTGCGTATTATGGTTAGTCTTAGGGAAGAGTTGTATACTTTAAGACAAAAGATAAGATAAGAAGCAAAGTAGGGAGAATTCTAGTATTTTAAGCATGAAAATCAAGAATGGTCAAGTACGGGTTCTTAAACTATAGACTAGGTCAAACCATGGAATTTTTCCTGATTCCCTATAGTTATGGCTCTGATACCAATCTGTCACACCCCAAACGATAGCGGAAACATCAGAGTGAGACGAAATCGAGATTGCAAGAGACTTCTTAACGACTATTGGTGACAAGTATTTAAAATAATGATTTTCATTTCATACTAAAAGAAATACATTGTTTTAAGGGAAATTACAGCAATAAGAACATAACAATTTAAATAACAAGAACATAATTTTAATTAAGTGCGTAGCTAGTCCATCCTACTGGATTTCTTTTTCAACGCATCAACATCAGGCTCTTACAATATATATAAAAGTAACATGCCAGCACAAAAGCATTGGTGAGCATACAAGTTTGGTGTACTAGCATATGTATAAAAAGAATTTTTAACGAAATCTACATGGAAATAACGTATACTAAGGCATAACATAACAAAAACTAGCATGCATCACCTACTTGTCAACCAAAAGATTCCACTAGCGTAATCTTGTCGTCACAACGAAAAGACCGTTTTTGTATTTCTTAACATGACCACAAGAGTACGGGCGATGTGTTACTCCTATAGCACTATACATGTTAAGAGAGGCTTATACGAAGTTAATAAGAAAATGCAAGAATGGCTTTCTAGCATGTATGTATTTCTAGAGTATAAATGTATAAAACATGTATATTGGATTCGATTGTATGAATAAAGTATTTGCATATATGTGTTTGTGTGAGTTTTAAAATTATATAAATATTGCACCTAATGTATAAAAACAGAAAGGGGGTCATGTATACTCACGGTTTGCGAAGTAATTCCACTTAGTGAGTGAAGAAACAGTGATTAGAATGACCGGAATCAATCAGATCAGGGGTCTAGTCTCTGCATAAAAAGGTTAATCCTCTCGCTGATTCGGGGGGGGGGGGGTACGACTGAGCTCCTTCTCTGGTGAACACTGCAAAACAGAAAGCCGTTAGACTCGTCACGGGGAGAATGGGGGTTCTCTCCATGACTACCCTCCGGCGTGAGAATAAGCACAATGATCTCGATGAAGAAGAAGTAGTAAAAGTGAAGTGAAACAAACTTGTGAGATCATACCTGCAATAGCTTATTTATAGCCGGCTTTTGGCGGTAAATTGGTGAGACAGAGGAAGTAACGGAAAGCATTTTCCGAGGGCGGTTATTCTCTTTTCCGTCGATCATTAACGTCACATTCAATCACACGGATCATGAGTGTGATCGATGGCTATGGAGTTGCCACGTGGAAAGTGGGTTTGGGTAGACCCTTCTCCAAGTTGATGCCATCATCGTGATTTAGATGAGTGTCCAGGATCAGGCCATGTCATCTTTCAGTTGTAACCGAATGGTTGCGCATGATGAGCATTAGAGAGTCTTCTAGAAGATCTACAGCTGTAAACCTTTATCTTTTTGCCACGTGTCTATTCCGTTGTAACAGAAAAGATACTCTTGTTCAAGTCTTGACTTCAGGCGCGCGGAGATGTTTAGGATTTTATTTTCAAATCTAGCTGTACCCTTGCGCGAGCCCGCGCAAGGGTGTTTAGTTGAATGTTAGTTTCACCCTTTCTCCGGCGCACGGTTATCGAAGGTTGTTTTCTTCTACATCTTTGTTTAGAACCGTTGCGCAGCCACGCATGGTTCTGTTAAAGGTGTTCTTGGAATAAGACTTATGGTATGGTCTTGTGTACTTGCGTAAGGTTTCCTAGACCATGTTTCTTCCTAAATCTTGTTTAGGACCGCGCAGGGTCTTTGTCCAAGATGTTTTCGGATAAGGTTGTGGTATGGTCCTCTGCGCCTGCGCAAGGTTTTTGGGACCATACCCCTTCAAGTCCCCCTAGTCCAGTGTTGCTTCTATGCAAGTACACTGCGCTTTTTGCTTGGAGAAGTAACAGGCTTGCTTGGCGCGATGTATGAAAAAATCTTCTGGACTGTTGATAAGGATGTACAATCGTGTCCGCCTACCGTTGTGGTGAAAAATTTAGCATATGATTTGTATGGTTTATACAGTTACCATGATCCTTTATCGGCGTATGCTGATTTGACCAACAAAGTTGCCGAGGATAGTGTGGAATCCCGACGCCATATGCTGGAGGTGGCGGACGAATCGGAGGAAGAATAGGTGTTTGTTCATTTTTGTACTGTGATTGTGATATTTTGTAAAAACTATATTTTGTTGGGATGTGTGTAAGCACTTGACGTTGTCAGGGATCATTAATAAATCCATGATTACAGTAGCGCCGCCGTTCAAAGGGTGGCGATTTGACGTTAATTATCATGACTTCTTACATCTCCTTTAATTATGCTTTCGTCATCCCTGTCAGCTCGTTTTGCCCTTTATATACCCATCACTCCTTTTTACCAAATTTGGTACGTGCAACATGAGCCGCAAACACCGTCTACGGAAAGTTTCCGACATCTTGAAAACCCTTGATGCTGCTGATGCCATGGTCTGTCTCCGAGATAAAGTGTCGGATAAAGCCGCAGGACTTGGAGAGTTTCCCGACACTATGCCTTGTCTGAATTTGTCGGGTAAGGGTAGCAAGGATGATGTCCCTTCCATTACCGGGATCGATGCCGATGCAGGTGTTGTGTTATTGACAGCAGATGCCCTGATGCAATTTTTTCCACCTGACCGGAGATGTAAGATAGTGCACGAACGACGCCAAAGTGATCGTCGATGTGCGA
This sequence comes from Helianthus tuberosus, assembly GCA_030545235.1. Taxonomy (NCBI): domain Eukaryota; kingdom Viridiplantae; phylum Streptophyta; class Magnoliopsida; order Asterales; family Asteraceae; genus Helianthus; species Helianthus tuberosus. The sequence continues at coordinate 100,497,521 of CM060389.1, forward strand.
ACCCGGTCGGTGCTCGGAGGATGACGGCTGCTCTGACTGGTGAGGGGAATGACGACGACTTGATCGTTGATCCTCACCCTTTGGAGTAGTACGGTGAAGCATTGCACACCCCTGCAGAAGTGTTGGCAATGTTTCCCGACATGTAGTTTATTAGAACATGTTCGTTTTTTGGTATTCCCGTATGTTGGTTTATACAGTTATTTGTATAAATGTACCGTCGTGCATTTAATGTGCTATTTGTTCAATCTTTGTTATTGCGCTGCCGCGCAAGTAACTGTATTAATGTGCTGCCGCACAATTTTATTATTGCGCTGCTGCGCAAGTAGCTGTATTAATGTGCTGTTGCCCAACTTTGTTATTATGTTGCCGCGTAAGTAACTGTGTTTCTGCCCGTGTTAGTTACAATGTTTGCATGGGTACGATTACTTTGTTTAGGTAGGACAAATAAAGATGGTAGAAAGCTCATGTGTGAACATAGGGCTGGACCTTGCGCGGTACTTGCGACCGCGGAGCGTTCATGAGACTTGCGTTGAGTTACCATAGTGTTTTTGTGCTTACCAAAAGGAATCGCATGCATTTGTAATAGAACACAGAAGAAGCATAGTGGAAGTAAATCTTTGTATTGATTTTGATAGGGTGCAGAGGCCGGTAGATACAAAGTAAATAGATACGATAATTAGGATGCATACGCAAGCAGTGACTTGTAGTGCATGCTGGTTGGCGTTGTATGTTGTTCAAGTACGAATGGTCTGGTTACATATAGCATCTGCGCAGCTGTTGCGCATTCCAAGTACGTGGAACGTCTGTTCCGTCGAGCCGTCATAGGGTGTACGCGCCCTTTCCTAGAACTTCATTAATGATGTAGGGCCCTTCCCATTTAGGTGCGAGTTTTCCCGGTTTCTCAGCGTTTGATGCTTCGTTGTCTCTTAGGACGAAATCTCCCGGTACGAAAGTGCATATGCGTACTCGAGCATTGTAATATTTTTCCAGTTTCGATTTATACCTAGCCTCATTGATGGCTGCATTTTCACGTCTCTCCTCAAGGATGTCCAGGTCGAGTCTGCTCTCTCGCTCATTGTTTTGTTTTTCCATTGCTAGCATTCGGGGTGATGGGAGGCCGATTTCCACCGGAACTACGGCTTTGGAGCCATAAACAAGGCTAAATGGCGTTTCTCCCGTGCTAGTCTTCGACATAGTGCGGTGAGCCCATAGAATACTTGGGAGTTAATCAACCCACCCCCTTCTTGCGGTTCCCAACCTTGTTTTAATTCCATCGACGATCTGTTTGTTGACGCTTTCGACTTGACCGTTTTCCCGTGGGTGTGCCACGGAGGCGAAACTATGTTTGATGCGCATTTCCTTCATCCACTTTTGCAGATCATCTGACGCAAAATTGGTACCATTGTCTGTGATGATGCACAATGGTAATCCGAACCGGCAGATGATGTGTTCCCAGATGAATTTTCTGATTACCATTGCGGTGGTTGATGCTAGGGCCTTGGCTTCCACCCATTTAGTGAAGTAATCCATAGCTACTATTATAAATTTTACTGCGCCCAACGCATCGGGAAAGGGACCTACTAGGTCGATGCCCTATTGCTGGAAGGGCCACGCTGCGGTTATTGGAACCAGAGGGTTCTTTGGGCGGAGTGTCTTTGGAGCATGACGTTGACATGACGTACACTTGCGCAAGATCTCTACAGCGTCTAAATGCATGCCGGGCCAGTAATAGCCCGCACTCATGATTTTTACTACTACCATGCGTGGGCCTGCATGGATTCCACATAATCCTTCATGGATTTCCCGGACCAGATACTGCACATCATGCTTGTCCACACATCTTAGGAGAGGACCCATGTAAGACTTGCGATACAAAATTCCATCCGCCATCTCGTAATTTAATGCTTTGTGTTGAATTTTTCTTGCTTCTGTTTTCCCTTCTGGGAGAGTTCCATGTTGTAAGTACATAATGATTGGGGACATCCAAGATGGATTCCCTACTTCTATTATGTTTACGTATCTTAGAGGAACGGATGGATTTGAGAGAACTTCAATGCGGACCTCCTTTGCTAGGTGCTTGAAGCTTGTAGCGGCTAGCTTACTTAGCGCATCCGCGTCCTTGTTCTCGCTTCTGTTGATGTGGATTATTTAGAAGGACTGAAACTGGTTGATCAGGGATCTTGCTTACTCGATATATAGGGCCATTGCTTCGCCTTTTGCGTCGTAGTGACCATTAATTTGCTCTGCTACTAACTTGGAATCGACGTGTGCTTCGACATTTTTTGCCCCCATTTTGAGCGCTAAGCGGAGACCTGCGAGGAAGGCCTTATACTCTGCTTCGTTGTTGGTGCTCTTGAAATCTAGCCGGATGACGTAGGTAAGTTCATGGTTATCGGGGCTGACTAGACGGAGACCAGCTCCTGAGCCGTCATCATTGGAAGCACCATCTGTATGTAAAGTCCAGACCCTGTCGTCAAAAACTGGGGTAGGATTTTGTATGGCTTCGCACTCTTGGATCTTATCGATGGGCACTTCAGTAACAAAATCCTCTAGGACCTGGCCTTTAATAGCTGGGCACGGTTTATACAAAATGTTATATCCGGCCAGTTCAATGGCCCGTTTTGCTAATCTGCCCGCGGCATCTGGTTTGGACAAGATCTGTCCCAGATGATAGTTGGTAAGGACAGTTATAACATGCCGAGAAAATTACCTTCGCAATCTGCGTGATGCGTGAACAAGTGCGAGAACAAGTTTCTCCAAGATGGAATAGCGCGTTTCTGGACCGGTTAACATTTTGCTGATGTAATATATTGGAGTTTGGACTCCTTCCCTTTCAACCATCAATACTCTGCCAACTGCAACTTCGGATGCAAAGAGATACAAGATTAATGGTTCTTCGTTTCTCGGGGCTGTCAAAGTAGGTAGTTGAATTAAGCATTCTTTCATTTACTGAAAAGCTTTTTCTGCCTCCGGGGTCCATTGAAATTGGCTTTTCTTTACGCAGTTGCGTAGTGTGCTGATGAATGGACATGATTTGGCAGCATGGTTTGCTAAGAATCGGTTAAGCGCAGCTAGCCGACCAGCTAGGCGTTGCATTTCTTTGATGGATGCCGGTGACGGCATGAGCTGGATAACTTCTACCTTTTCTGGATTGACTTTGAAACCATCTTTGGTTACGATAAATCCTAAGAACTTGCCTTCTTCCATTCCAAACGAGCACTTTACAGGATTCAGTTTTAGGTTAACTCTGCGTAGAGAGTCGAAAGTGCGTTGGATGTTTGTGAGCATGGATTCTTCTTCACGACTCATGATGATAAGGTCGTCCATAGAGACTTCTACTGTTACGCCGATATCTTCCCCGAAGACTCTATTCATTAGACATTGGTAAGTAGCTCCCGCGTTGCGGAGACCGAAAGGCATTTTTGTATAACAAAATTTACCTTTGTCCGTGAGGAAAGCTGTCTTGTCTTCGTCTTCCTCCTTCATTTGTACTTGGTGATATCCTTTATAACAATCTAAGAAACATTTCCAGCGGAAGGATGCTAAGGAATCCACCTTCTTGTCTATCTCCGGGAGGGCGTAACAGTCTTTTGGGCAGGCTTTGTTGAGATCCTTGAAATCAACGCACATGCGCCACCCACCGTTGTGCTTCTGTACCATTACTGGGTTAGCTACCCAGGTTTGATATCGTACTTCGCGCAGAATCACAGCCTGAAGTAATTCGTCTACTTGCTCATTCATTACGCGAGCCTTTTCTGTACTAAGACTGTGCTTTCCTTGTGCGACTGGTTCTGCGAAAGGTCGTACATTCAAGCAATGTTCCGTTATTTCTCTTGGCACGTCGGTCATGTCTGCTGGGGACCATGCGAAAATATCCATATTCTTAGATAGGAGCTCTTTCAGTCTTGCGCGGATTGCTGGTGAGATGGCGTGTCCTAATAGAATGGTTTGCTCAGGGTATTCATTGTTGAGTACCCATTTTTCTGGTTCACTAGATGGTGATGGCTTCGCGGCCTTTACTAGTGGTTCATCGTTTACATACATCACCTCTTTGCTGGAATATAAGATTTCCACTCTGGTTTCTGTTGGAAAACTGCAAGCAGTGTGTGGTATGGAGGTAATCATGCTAAACTCCCTTTGTGAACGTCCTCCCAGCAGTACATCATGGTGTGATGTAGCTGGCATAACCATGAAATTGACTGTAACGGTGCGCGAGTGCTCTCCGTCCGAGAGTGTTACAGGAAAGGCGATTTGACCCAGTGGAAAGACGGCTTCAAGCGTGCCTTGTCCTCTGGGTCTAGTTGTTTAAAGCATTGTTCGTAAATTATATCCATAGAACTACCTGGATCAATGAACATGTAATCAGTACGATAATGACCGAAGATACCCGTTATGATAACCGGACGCTCTTCATGAGGACCCCCTGGAATGACCGGGAAAATTACTTGCTGTTCACGTCAGTGTTGACTGTGGCTTCGTTTGCTGCTCTGTTTACGCGAGGGTCCGCCTTGCACTATGTACGTTTGTTCCGTACCGATTTTTGGGTTATTGTGGTCGTTTTCCACATTTTGTTTCGTAGAACTGAACGTTTTCAGATCTTCTCCGGTACTGAGCTGGGTGTCCCACTATTGTAATGGAAATGGGCCCAACGTTGTACTATCGGATTTCGTCTGAGATCTGTGCTCAGCCTGAAATTCCTGGTAGTCAGATCCGAGATGGAGAAATTTACATCCGATGCTGGACTGAGGATATGCCTCTGTGACTTTAGTCAGGGTTGAGGAGTCATAATGAGATCCTCTGAATGTGTCTATGATTTGCATCTGAGCGGCAGGTTTTTGTACGAAAATTTCATTTATGGTATTTTGGAATTTGGTAAACCAATAAACCGGGGTTTCTTCTGAAAGTACATCTGGACTAATCTGAGTTCCAGATTGCATTTCTGAGGCAACATGACTGTGTTCCTCATGATTAATTTTGTTGTTGCTACATGATTTCCCCACGATTTCGTCGACCTGAAAAGCATGAACCGGAACGTTCCTATTTTCCGATCGAGGACTTGGTGGGTAATTTGTCGGAATTTCTGCCATAGAAAACAGAAACTGAAAAGAAATGAAAAAAACGAGAAGATGAAAGTGAGAATTTGAGAATCGGTGGGCGCCAATGAAGAGACAGTGATCAGAATGACCGGAATCAATCAGATCAGGGGTCTAGTCTCTTCATAAAAAGGTTAATCCTCTCGCTGATTCCGGGGGGGGGGGGGGTACGACTGAGCTCCTTCTCCGGTGAACACTGCAAAGCAGAAAGTCGTTAGACTCGCCACAGGGAGAATGGGGGTTCTCTCCGTGACCACCCTCCGGTGTGAGAATAAGTACAGTGATCTTGATGAAGAAGAAGAAGTAGTAAAAGTGAAGTGAAAGTAACTTGTGAGATCATACCTGCAATAGCTTATTTATAGTCGGCTTTTGGCGGGAAATTGGTGTGACTGAGGAAGTAACGGAAAGCATTTTCCGTGGGCGGTTATTCTCTTTTCCGTCGATCATTAACGTCACATTCAATCACACGGATCATGAGTGTGATCGACGGCTATGGAGTTGCCACGTGGAAAGTGGGTTTGGGTAGACCCTTCTCCAAGTTGATGCCATCATCGTGATTTAGATGAGTGTCTAGGATTAGGCCACGTCATCTTACAGTTGTAACCGAATGGTTGTGCATGATGAGCATTAGAGAGTCTTCTAGAAGATCTACAGCTGTAAACCTTTATCTTTTTGCCACGTGTCTATTCCGTTGTAACATAAAAGATACTCTTGTTCAAGTCTTGACTTCAGGCGTGCGGAGATGTTTAGGATTTTATTTTCAAATCTAACTGTACCCTTGCGCGAGCCCGCGCAAGGGTGTTTAGTTGAATGTTAGTTTCACCCTTTCTCCGGCGCATGGTTACCGAAGATTGTTTTCTTCTACATCTTTGTTTAGAACTGCTGCGCAGCCGCGCAGGGTTCTGTTAAAGGTGTTCTTGGAATAAGACTTATGGTATGGTATTGTGTACTTGCGCAAGGTTTCCTAGACCATGTTTCTCCCTAAATCTTGTTTAGGACCGCGCAGGGTCTTTGTCCAAGATGTTTTGGGATAAGGTTGTGGTATGGTCCTATGCGCATGCGCAAGATTTTTGGGACAATACCCCTTCTGTGAGTTTGACGTTGAGTTTTGGAACACCGAAGTTACCCTAAGAGGGAAACGAATGTGTGTAAGTTACGGTTTTTGTTTAACGGATTAGATTCGGAACTTTAAAAGTTAACATATTATGAATGTAAATCTAAGTACCATGAGAATGGTCATGCAAGGAGGTAGGATGAACTCCATCCATTTAACCTCAGTATATGATTCACCAAAGCACAAAATCATCAACTTTGTTGATGATTTCGGTTGGTCATGAATATGAACATAATAAGACTAAACTTACTAAATCTATAAACAACCAAGTGAGCTAGCTAGATGTGTGCATCCCAAACATGGAACATGTTTGGGGACGTGATGTAGCCTTGTCCCTTTGATGGAAATTATTTGAGACTTAGTAGTATAAAGATAATAAAACAAGTGAGGTAGTGGAACAAAGTTGGAGAGCCAAAGCTTCCATGGTTCACACATTCACCAAAACACAAGTCTCGCCATATTGAAGATGGTGAGCTTGGATGGTCTCAACACTTGTAGGTTGTTTGAAACCTTGTCAAAACAGAAAGTTTGAGAAGGTGTTTGAACCTCTAAACTTATAATAATCAACCATACTCAAGCTCCATAACCATAGGTATGGTTATAAGCAAGGTTGGTGCAAGATTGTACAAGTTAAACATGTCTAAAGAATGTGTAAGTAAAGTTTTCATCCTAACAGAATTTTTATACCACTTTGGACCTCAAATGTGGTGAGGTTCCACCTTAGTTTGCCATGGCAAACTTGTGGAAACCTTCCTAGAGGTTTTCCAAGTAGTTTGGAAGAAGAAATGAAGAAGAATGTGAAGAAAAGTGAGTGAAAACTCACTTAGAATACTTGGAGTATTCTACCCAAAATAGGATTTCTTGAGAGTTTTTGGGTGTTTAGAGTGATTTGTAGAGTGTGTAAAGGTGTTAGGAAGGTGTGGGAGGCATATATTTATAGTTGGGGATTAGGGTTTGAGTTTAAAAAAGGTTGGAAGGTGATTGGGGGTGAAAGGAGATGAAAAAATGCAACAACCCGTAAGCTGGAAATGGCTGGCTGCGGATCGACCTCCCAGAAGCGTCGCTGGAGATGCCTAGGTTTCTCCTGCGTGGCGCCTGAGTGTGCAGTTTGACAAAGTTTTGTTTTGTTACACTTTTGGCCCTTGTACTTTGTAATTGCGTGATTTTATGTCGTAAACTTGTGTTTTAGTCCGTTTTAGGTATTCAAGGTGTATCAAAGTATTGTATGAGTGTAATGCATGTATGATTGATATTTGTAAGTTTTTCGAGTCTCGATTTGCGTATAAACATGTATTCGACGATTGATTGCGTATAACATGGATTACAAGTTTGGAAAAGAAATATAAATATGATACGATTACAAGTTTCTAAAAATAGAAATACGAAAACAACTTTCTAAATTAGGAAAGTACAGAAATGCGAAGCGTTACATGTAATTCGGTGGATAGTTGATATATCTTAACGGATTATTAGGTTGTACGGTTAGTATTAAAAACTGTCTTTAATAGTTAATCAAATTCATTAATTCCCAGGCCATGTCAATGTGGTGTTTGAATAAGTTAAATAGAATTTTGTGTTAAACTTGTAATCGGGATTCCGGGTTGGGGTTACTTCTTTTCAATCTGATAACACTTTCTCAAACAATTCGCGTGTTCTTTCAATCAATCAAACAAATATCCAATCTAGTTCAACAATAGTTGATCAGTTTAATCACTAAACACTTACCCCAAAATCCCTATGTATACAATCTTACTTACCCGTACTAGTAAAAATACTTGTTTTTTATTAGTCTACGCCAACTACATTAGTCCGCATGTACATCAAAATGTGCATAAGATTCTATGTAAACGTTGTTTTCATATGTATACTGTAATCCGCAATAAAATAAAATAAAAGAACACAAATTATAGGTTTTTAATTTAATTTCTTTGTTAAAATATGAAAATTTTACATAAAATTTATATCTTTGTAATTCTAATTGTCTAATTTTTTGATATTTTTTTCAAGTATATTTAATTGTTTGTTTAATTATAACATTATCATCAAATCAATAGGTTAACACACTAAATATGATAGAAATGATAAAAGACTGTGGTTTTATAGAGTTAATTTCACGTACAAACAGCCTTATCATACAAAACGTACGAAAGACATGAAAAAGCAAAAAAAAAAAAAAAAAAAAATAAATAAATAAAATAAAATAAAAAAACGCGGTGACATTTTCGTAATTATTTGCTCGTAGGGTAATTATCAAAATTACTCTACAAATGATCTTGTAAGGTAATTTTGATATTGTAGGGTAATTTTGTAAAATGTTCTTGTATGGTAATTTTGATCCTTTAGAGTAATTTTGTAAAATGTTATTGTAGGAAAATTTTGAAACTTACAGAATATTTTTGATACACTTGTAGAGTAATTATGATACTATACAAAATTACCCTACAAGATCAAAATTATCTTACAAGATCAAAATTACCCTACAAAAACATTTTACAAAATTACCCAAAAAATGAAAATTACCCTACAAGAACATTTTACAAAATTACACTACAAGATCAAAATTACCCTACAAGATCATTTGTAGGGTAATTTTGATAATTACTCTACGAGTAATACGAAAATACCACCGCGTTTTTTTAGCTTTTCACCATATTCGTACGTTTTGTATGATAGAGTATTTGTATTTGATCTTTTATCTATTCTTATATATAAAAATATTTTTTATAATATTTTCATTATTAAATATTAACATCTCCTAAAATCAAATTTGTTTAATTTGTGTATCTCAAACGGGCTAAAGAAAGAAGCATATTTCTACACATGTCTTTTCAAAGTAAAAAAAACGTAGCCATTATTGGGCCTACTTGTATCGAACAGTTTGATGATTCAGACAGCGCATCACTCATGGATAGGTGATCAACAATGGGCCAAATACTAACACTGGCCTACTTATATTTCAGTGGGCCTTTCATGTTCTTTCTTTTCGAAGTGGGGCTTATACGAAACCCTTAAATATCTTTCAATTAACTAAGGGTCATGTTCATATAATCATATGAGTGGAAGTGTGGAACGGGTTTGGTTTTAAACCAGACCAAAAACCGACAATCGTATTGAACATAACCAGTTCATGTCCAACTTGCTTTGTACAATTTTGTTCGATCTAACTTTTGCTCACACCTATGTTCACCGAAAAGACATATTATCTTATTTGTACAAGAGATTATGCATTATGGTAAATTTGTGTGCATAACTATATATATTCGTAAGTTCTTATAGATACTCGATAAGTATCCGTAGATCCAATACATAATCCACGTCATCCCACCATCATCGATGCTTCACAAATAATTATTAGGCTAGGTGCAAAACCAACAAAGGGTCAAACCGTCAAAGGGGTTTGCTGACTCACTAGTCACCGGAATTCGTCAAAAATTCTTTATAAAATTTAAGTTTGCTAACAGAAGGAGTTGGAAACCAGGCAAAGTCTTTTAAAACACCTAGGTGTGAGATTTTGAGTTCAAGTCTCGCAAAGAGTAAATAAATTTCTTTCAAAAAAAAAAAAAAACATTGCATTATGCAGATAAGCAGATACAAGTTTAGGAGGACACCGGACACATAACTTTCAGTAACTTATTTGGATAAATCTAGTAGATATTTTAAACTTGTAGTTTGAAAAAATAAAAATAAAAAAACTTTATTTGTCTTCAAAATTGCAGGTTGGACTTTATACAAAGATAAATAAAAAGGTTTGAATCAAACATTTAAGAACCATAAGAAATAAAATTAAAAAAAAATCAAGAAAGATAAAAGAAATGACTCTCAATGAAGAAAAAGTTAACTTGATATAAAAAAATGATAAATCAAATAAAAATATTTTTTACAAGAATCCAAACCTAGGCGACTTTTATCCATCGATTCACGACTATGACCCAAACGCACTCTATGGCAAATGTGGGGGCCAAGAGTGAGGCCGCTCGTACCTACTAGATCTAACATTTGCTCTTCGGTCTATGAAACACCCACTTTCCATAAGGTCAAAATTCAATACTTTAACGACAAAATCACGACCCAATTTGAATTTTTCACATACCATTAGAAATAAACTTAATTTGTCCATACAAAAACCATTCCGTTTAAACATTTACAACCAACTTGGATTTACAAAAGACATAACATTTTAAGGTTTATAGTTTAACAGCTAAACATAAGCTATTTGTAACAAAAGTATTTTGACTCCTTAAAAATTGCGGAAGCGCATGGAGGGCACTTGAAGTGTGTTATATCCGAGCGAAGCATGACCATTTAAACTTGAGTTTTACCTACATCACAACGTCAAAAATTAATATCATTTAAACTTAATACCTTCCTAATAACATAAGATCTTAACTCACGATAATATGACAAATATGCCATTAGCGTAACCTTACAAGTTCGCTTGTTAGCTAGTACCAACATTCTATTACTTGAATACGTTCAAGGATAATCGTCATACCATCATTCTTTATTCTTCCATTCTAGTCCGTTCGACCCATTCATGAGGGGTCTAACATATATTCATTCTTGTGACATCTGTGTTTCTACGACCATCAAACAAATACCAAATCAATGAAATATTGTGCTTCATACTTGGGATTTGTATAAATATGTGTATCAATTGCACATATCAATTCTTGTTCGATTTCGAGCTCTAAATCGCTTTATGGAAAGTTATACGCGAACTGATGTGTAAACGTAATCAGTTTAACGCAACAAACACTCCGGAATAGTGACATGGGCTTAACATACCTTAAATAACCTTTACATAACTTAGAAATGAGTTTCGAAGGGTTTGGTGTGTCGAAATCAAGTTTATTCGATCGCAGGGACTATTTGCGTCAAACTGCAAAAGTCTGCTGATTCGTATGGTATTGAACATTCTGGAACTTGACCATAAGTTAAACATACCATAAATATTCTTTACATAGCTTAGAAATAGGCTTTGAGGGGTTCAGTGTGCAAAAATAAACTTTATGGTCAAACAGGGACTAAAAGCGTCAAAAAGTGCACAAGTTTGCATTTTCGCGCATATCTTACGTTCTGAATATATCCGGGCATCCAAAAATTTATGTAATCATTGAAATATTTTATGTTAATGATTGGCATGATAAAATTCCATTCGTCGCGTAATTTGGATCGTTTTTCGCGTCCGTTCATGTTTCGTCGTAATTAACCGTACGACCAAACGAACCGACATCCGAGATGTTTTCAAGCATATTTCATGTTCCCTATGCTTTAACTTCATTTTAGAGCCTTGAAATGAGGTTAACGGGGCTTAAACGTGTCAAAAATGCATTGAAAAGCAAGTTTTTCACATTCAGGGACCAAAACTGACATTTTCTGAAAGTCAGTCTAGGCGGGGCGCGTAAGAGGAGACCCTCTCTTACATGGGGCGCGAGAGCTTCCCAGATCAGCAAATCTATTTTTCTGTTTCAGCAGCTGGTTTCCTGGTTTTGGACATGGTTTCTTCATACAATGAGCTTGTTTTAGGCACCCATAGGTTTGTAAAATCAGTGGGCACACATGGAGGGCCAAGATTGAAGCTTAAAGTACGAGGAACGATCCTAATGGTTGTCCGAAATCTATAAATACCCACCTTGATAATTTGCAATCCTCACATTTGTTCTCATTCTTGCTCTAAGTTGAAGCTCTCAAGCTTCATACCTGAGCAAATTGAGTTCAAATCTTCAAGCTTGGACCTTTTGTAAGTATTCTTTCATCTTTTATGCGTTTTTAAGCACGAAAGTCAAACAGTGTTTGACTTTCTGCTTTGACCAGTCAATGGTCAACACGAAGTTCATTTGAACTTCGCAACGTGAGCGTAATCACGATGGTTATAGTCCCTTGTGACTATACCTACTTATTACCACGTTATTTAGGCATAGTGACGAGTCATAGTTTCGGTCAAAATACGCGTTTATGCGTATTTTGCAACCAAACTATTCTTGGGTATCAAAACCCTTTGTTTTGATATCAAACTTGTTTTCTAACTTCCTTAAACATGTTTTGACATGTTTAACTCGTCACTTTTAGTTTAGTGCTTATATAGGGTCGTAAGATAAGCGGTCTAAACAACCGCTTAGACTTTCGAACCCAACCCGTTTGGTCGATCATTATGTAAGGACCTGCAAAAATGTCCCAAAACGACCCGTAAGTAGAAACCTGGACCCCTAAAACCCTAATCCTTGTTGAAAATCAAGAAATTCAAAATTTAGGGGTCGCTCGCAGGCCGCGTAAGACTTAAGGGAAGCTTACGCGGGCCGCGACAGCTTGAAGATCTCCGGATAAGCGTTCAGGCCACGTGTCAGACACGTGGCAGACCTACGCGTGACACGCTAGCCCTAATCGTAGCTAGGGCTGCCCTCGCGGGCCGCGTAAGATTCCTTCAAGGTTTACGCGGGCCGCGAGAGCCTCAATTTTCTGCTATAAATTGGACGTGCATGAGCATTTCATCTGTGTTCGAAAAACTTTTCAAAAGTCGAAGTATACTGCTCAAATTCATAGTTTTACATAGGGAAACGTTGCTACGAGTACAGGGTGTTAACTCGATCACTGCTACGATACAATGTCCGATCGATTGAAACCGATCCGATGGATGTTTAAGTGCTGCCCGAATTCGGGCTATACTTTGTCATTCGTCGTGAGGGTTTTGATTTCATGAGTTTATCGTAAATGTTGTATTAAGTTACTGACCTAGTTTCGTGTGCATTGTTATTTAACTAGGTTACAATGCTAAATCAGTAGGAAAGGTTCTGTCCAATTAAACTTGCAATGTGAGTCATTCTCTTTTTATTAAATTGCTTTATAAAAACCTAAATGTTTTCCAGTTATACTTTGCAGTGATTAAGTCTTTGCTAATCTTTAATTAATGGCAGTATGTGGGGGGTTTTGTGCACATTACTACTAACGATTTATCACTTTAGGTGGGCGAGCCTAATTAGTGATATGTCCACAGTCATAGATTCGGTCGAGTGACAGCTGAACCAGCTAATTATAAGATAGGGGCAAATATAAAAACCCTTAATGCTGTAAATTATAACAATATGTCATTTTGTGCAAATTGAATGACTCGCCAGTATTTCCCAGCTGATAAAATCTTTTTAAACATGTTTCAGGTGATTTATTGTGAACCAGGAAACAGTGCCGCGTAGCACACCAGCTTGAAGAATGTGGGTCAGTAAATAAAGTAACTCAACATGTTTTGTAAACAGGGAATTTCCCCAAGAAATTCCTTTATTGTAAATTACTGGGTTTGTCCCGAAATGTGAAATAAAATAATTGGGCATTTCCAGTTTTAAAATATCCTGTTAAAATTTCCGCTGCCAAAATAAACAATACCACGGGTTTCTGTTCCGCGGCTCCTAAAACGGGTAAAACCGGGTCGGGGGCTGTGAAAGAAAAATGTGGTATCAGAGCCACTGATTTAAGCTAATTAAGTATTTAGAAATACTTAATTTTTCAGATTGCCATTTTGTGATTCTGTGAGAATTTAAATTAATAAATAAAATTTTAACTTAAATTTGTGTGTGTTTCTTCATGTGTGCTAACAACATGAATGAACTGTTGGAGGCACTCCGAAACTTTACTATCCATACCATCGATATGGATACTACAGGAAACCCATCTGGCTACCAGGCGGATACTGAGGAACCACTAACATTCCTGGCCCAGGCCCAGGAGAAACCAAAGCCGAAAAAGAGGAGGAGAATCTTGGACTGGAAACGCGAACGTAGGAAGAAGCCAGCTGCCCAGAAGGTTAAAAAGGCTGAGGATCCTAAAGATAAAGGGAAAGGAAAGGAGATTGGGGAAAGTTCCGGGGAAGCCCAGGAAATGCCACCATGGGAGGAGCTGGATCGCAAACTGGTGAATTGTGACCTCATCGGACCTGCCGATGAAAACCTCTCCAATTACCCCGCTGAATCACAACTTCCAGTTAATTTGGAACCTGCTATCCCATATCCTATTGTCAACCACCAACTTCTACCCAGAGAATTGGAGGAATGGTGGACGAATGACTGGCAGTTTCAGAATTTCATGAATAACCCCAACGTCTATTTTCCCCAGTTTGACCCTGAGCCTGCACCAAACCCACCTATGAGCAAAGAAAACTTGGCTTAACTCCGCCACCATGGCGAGGAACTGGTGGAGGCAGGAAATAGAATTCGGGATGTGGGGGAGAAAATCATGTGGAAGTACGACGAGAGGGAGCGTCGTTTCTGAAAGGCCGGTTAACTGTGATTGTGTGTTTAATAATAATAATAATATAATAATAAATAATAAAAATATAATCATGTAAAATAACTCAAATAAAACTTTTGTAATATAACTGGTGTGTATCGATGCATACTAATATATTTAAAAATATGAAAGTCGCAAAGTCGACAATTTTGGCTATATGTGTTGACATGATTATGTGTGATTGCTTTATTGTAGTTCGTTGTTATTTACTTTGTGCCAATAATTTATATATATATATATATATATATATATATGTATTGTTAATTATCAGATGGAACACGCCGTCAATGACCCAGTTAACGAAGTTAACCAATCTGAGCAAAACAATGAGGATCACTTTCTTAATAGGCAAGACATAGAAAATATTGTTGCCCAGGGAATAGCCAATGCTATCCCGGCAATCGTCGCTGCTGTTAAAAGCCCTGTTGAACCTTCACAAGCCAACCACAGCAAACGTACTCACGACGACAATTTCAGTAACAATGTAAATGGAGGCGGAAATAATAATAATGATGTGGGTCAAGCCCCATTTCTTAAGAAAATGAAAGCTGCAACGCCTGGTTGCACTCATAAGGAATTTCTTGCCTATAAACCAATCGAATTTGCAGGAAATGAAGGGGCAACTGCTGCACTGCGTTGGTTAGAGAAAACCGAAGCAGTAATTAAAATAAGTAAATGTGCCGAGGAAAACAAGGTTATGTACGCGTCGCACCTTTTTAAGGAAGAAGCATTGGAATGGTGGAATACGGTGTTACAAGCCAAGGGAAGTGACATGGCTTATGCCATGAATTAAAAAGAATTTAAGCGATTGGTGGAAAAAAATTTTTGTCCCGAATATGAAAAGGAACAAATGGCGAATAAGTTCCTGAGCCACCGAATGGTGTATGTTGACTGTCGAGGGTATACTTCGAAATTCTTTGAATATGACAGAATAGTACCCACTCTGGCTTCGCCAGAACCGGTACTTATTTCTCACTACATTTGGGGTTTAATTAGCAAGATTCGTGAAATTGTCAAAGCTGCGAGACCCCGCACAATTGACGATGCGGTGGAATTAGCCAACACCTTGACCGACGGGCTGATACGTACGCGGGAAGAAAACAGGAAAAAAGAATTGGCCCAAAAGATTACCCAAGGTTTTCGTATGGGTAATAATAGCAATTTCAAGAGAAAGGGAACTGGGTCATCTTCCACCCCGCCATTTTGCGGGAATTGCAAAAAGAAACATTTTGGAAAATGTAAAGAAAATTGTAATTTAGGCCAGAATGCAAGAAGAAATCAAAGATCTGCTACAACTGCGGCGAAGCAGGACACTTTAGGCCAGAATGCCCAAAATTAGTCAAGCTAGCTGATAACAAGGCCAAACCTGCTGACGGAACTAATAAGAAGAATGCAAGAGCCTTCCAGCTGACTACCCAGGAAGTAGATCTGATTCCCGATGTAATAGCTGGTACGTTTTCGGTACACGACGTTTACGCAAAAGTATTATTTGTTGGATCGTTGTATGACCCGATTGAGTCGATCAGAAGAGTTTAAGTCTAGTTCAAAGGCGGAATCAGAAAACTAGACACGAACACAGCTTGTTAATCTTTAATCTGTCAATTATATTGCTTTTAACACTGATTACAACCTGACAGAAAACCGGCAGCACTTCGTTACACTTTCAGAAGTCACGTACCAAGTGAAATGACAAGTGCCCTATATATAGAGGTTAAGATTTCGCTTGAAAGTATCCTGAACCACTTGAAGCGAACCAGTTGAAGCGAACCAGTTGAAACGAAATCTAATGTGTATGATTTCGCTTGAACTTGTCACAAGTTCACTTCAAGCGAAATCTTCACTTAAACCTCATTTCTCAGTTTCTCGAACCTCGTGCACTGATAATTCTATCCTATTACATGATACAAGACGAAGTCAATAGACGTAGTGCACTAACAGACTCCCCCTCGGATATTGACGAAGTCTTCAATGACTATTCTTGCAATATGACACATCTTCAGTCTTGATCATTCTACCTTCTCTTTCAAATTGTAACATTGTACGCATCCAACACTCTCTTCTTCTATCAGCTTCAGGCTCCCCCTTTCATCAAGCTTCCGTGCTTTGGGATCGACACCTAGCTTTCCATCTACAAGCTTTTCTTTGTTTCAAACTTGTCTTCAGACTCCCCCTTAGACTTTGCTTCCGGGATCGTAGTCTGGACTATCATCTGCAATTTCTCAAACATTTATGAGTAACAGCATTTTGAATTCTCAATCAAATTCTCTAATCCACTCCCCCTATCAACAAACAGTATGAATTTAGCAGCATAAAAGAATCCAACTCCCTCACAGTTTATCATCCAAGTTCAAATTAATGACCTTGGAGATATCACAAACTGTTTTTGAAATTTTTGATTTTAAATCAAGTTTCAATTTAATGAACTTGTTTTATTTTCAGAAACACAATCAGCTTACTTAGATTTTGAAACTCAGCACTCAGACATCGGTTGTCGAAAGTAAAGCAGAAATCAAAATCTTTTTGTATTTTTCTGAAAATATAAAGCAATAAAGAAATATGTACAAACATATTTACAGACAATATTTTTGTTTGAGTATGCGTCAGAGGATCATATCAGTTTATGACAAGTCACAAGTACCGTTGAGCTTAAAATCACATTACGCATTAAACAATTCACTTAGATTGTCGATATACTGATCCACTTAAATTTTCACACAAATTTCAACTGATTCAGGATACGAATTAAGTGTATTAAGAACTTAGACCTATTCATGTGTCCCACTTCTTGAATATACTCCCGTATCCAGAATCCCAATAATCAGTCTTACAGGTGAGTATACTACAATGATATCTGTACATAAATTAGGTATGCGAGGGCCGAGGGATCTCAGGTCGATACTTCCGTATACGCAGAGAGATATCAGCTTCGACTTTACGGTAAGTCCCCTTTAGAGGATCTTTTTGCTTACAACAGCAGCGACTATCAATTTTATTGTTTCATCGGCATGCTGAGGGTTTAATGCTATGTTTCAAGCATTTCAGAAAGCATTATCCAAGGACTAGGTCAGAACTACCGTTCAGCAGAAGTCCCGGAATAATACCCCAGACATCATTGAGTATAAAAACCTAGTATATCAGATTAAGAGACCTTTCAAACGAGATTTCAGGGGTTACCTATATATCCAAGTAGTGTTCCCCACGAAATAAGCAAGTATGAAATTTATATTTATATCCCGAAAAGTTTACTAAATGTATAAAAATCTACCGACACATCCACGGTGAGATCGTTTAACACATTTAAACTTTTCCAATTCTTTAGCATACTGTAATTGTCTACTGATGTACTATCATTTCCTCTTTTTACGCAAAAACTCAATTTTTTTTTTAATTTTATCATGTTTTTGACTTTTTCAAAATTTCAAATGTTTTTGTATTTTCTAACAGCAAACTTGTTTGTGTTGTACCTCCAAGTTTGTTTGGAGTCAAATCTGGTTAACCTTTGTCTCACATTCTCAGATTTTTGTTTCTCAGCATCAATCTTCTTTTTGTCAACATCCACAGGTTTTAGATTAGGACACTTGCGTGCAAGATGTCCTTTTTGATCACATTTGAAACATGTTCTCATGGACACATCTTTGACCTGTGGTTGTTGCTTTTTCTTTTTAGCAAAGAACTCATCATTAGACTGTCTCATTTTAAGTTCTTTTTCTTTTTCTAAACTGCCTCCTTGAACAAAACTCATTTTTGTCTGAAAATTTGGCATTTCATTTTTGGTTCGATGTTGTTTGTTCTTATAACCCAACCCAGCCTTCATGTTCTTCTTTTTGAAACCAGGTTTGTTATACGAACCTCTATGACTCTTACCGACAAACTTTGAAATCTCAGACTTCTCAATCTCAACCATTTTGAAAACTTTGTCAACCTTTTCTGAAATCACATTCTGAATCGGGAATACAACATCTAAGAATAATTTGTCCGATCCAATCATGGTATAAACCAATCCTTTTGAATCATCATTCAAATTTTTCTCGGATTTTGTGTTTTTCAGATAACCATCATGAATATTTCCTTCATCTTCATCCTGTGATTCAGATTTACCTGTATCAACCGACTCTTCTTTCAACACACTTTCAACGACTTTACCTACCACCTCTGAATCATGAGAATCATCAGATTTGGAATAGGTTATATCAATGTTGTCTGGCAATTGATCTACCATGTTGAAAGCTTTTTCGACCTTTTCCTCATCATAAAATGCAAATTTTCCCGGTGGTGGAACTTGATGAAACTCTGAGCCAATGCCTTTCTTGTTCTGCTCAGACTCACCATCACCCGGTTTTATATTGAAAATTCGTTCAAGCACATATGACGACACATGGTAACTCTTTAACTTGTTGTTATCCTGTTCTAAATCAGCAACCTGTCGCTTCAACTTAGCAACATCCTCAATATAGGAATTAACAACATCTTGTTTTATAGAATACATTCGTTTAAGCTCTTTAGTTGTTTCAGACATATAATTCATTCTAGATTGAGCATATTTCATTTCATCTTTCACTTTGTCGTATGACTCTTTCATAACATCATATGCTAATTTCATTGAGTCATAATCTTTCTTCATTTCTTGACAAGCAATTTCTTTTTGTTCACATTCATTTGTCATTTTCAAAACATTTTCTTTCAAAACTTCATTTTCTTTCTCTAATTTGTTACATTTTTCTGAAAGTTTTTCATCATTTTCTTTAAAAACCTTTTCTTTTTCTAACATCTCTTTGCATTTTTCTTTGAAAATGTTTTCAATTTTTGTGAACTCAAGATCTCTTGTTCTAAATTGCTCATCTTTTTCAGTACAAGCTCTGCACGGTTCCATGCATTTCTTGCACTGATCAATCAGTTTCAAGTATTCAGAATCAGAATTTACCTCAGTGATTGGCACTTCGATGTTTTCAGCAACCTTTGTCTGCTCAGCAACATTCTGCTTTTCTTCAATACCAACTTCATCACCAACATTACCAGCTTCCTCATTCTCATCCTTTTCTTCTTTCTTCACCTCTTCTTCAATCTGCTGTTCTTCAGTAAAAACTTTCTTATCCTCTTCATTCACAACAATTTCTTCAATTTTGATTTCCTTCACAGCTTCAACTTCAATAGTTTCTGTTTTAACCTCTTCAGCAACTTTCTTCAGATTGTTCACCATTTCTTCAACATTCTTCTTCATTCTCTCTTCATCCCTTTTTCTCAAACACGATAACATGGCATATCTGATATCCTTTTCATATTGCTTAGCATATTTGTCATCTTTCAATACTCTTCTATAGTATTCAGCTCTTAACGGGACTGCAAGAAGAACATCATCGAAGATTATGTCTTTCTTGGGAACAACTGGTTCTCCTTCTCTGTTATAGTAACATTCTCTCTTTTTATCCCATCGTTTGCTACCAACAGCCATCTCATACTCCTCCTGCATATCATCCATTCTATTTAAAACTACGTTTCTTTCTCTGTAAGTCTTCTCACTTAAGATCTCTTCCCGAGTTTTCTCTTTGATCTCAACTTTTTCTTCATGGACTTCAGCAATGTCTTTGTCTTTGTTTTCATCTTGAATCTCAGCAACAAAAGCATAATGTTTATTTAATTCTTCCTGTTTGGCTTCAGCTTTGAACCGTTCATCAACAATGTCATCTATCGGAAGAACCTCACTCCAATCATAACCTTCATCCTCGTAAATTACAGCATAAGCTCTTGATTTTTCTTTCGGTTTATCTTCAATCAACTTTGGTTCTTCTCTGCTTCGATGGTAAATCGCATTTCGATAATAATCATCGTTGAAAGGACGTTCATTTCTTTCACCAACTTCAGAATTTCTGCATTCTCTTTTGAAATGACCTTTTTGCTTGCATTTGAAACAGGTCACTTTGGATTTGTCGAATCCAAGCTTTGTTGAAGCACCTCCAAGCGATTGTTTTCCAGTAATCTCCATATACCTCTGAGCTCTTCGAATACAACTAGCTAAACACCAACGGATGTCAATGAGCTCCATCTCTTCCGGATCAATCTGGTCGTAGTCTTCTTTGGTCAATTCGGAGTTTCCAATTTTGCCAGCTACTAGACCTTCATATGACTCCAAAACAGATGCAAGAAAACTCATTTGCTGCTTCGCTGCATTGATGCTCATTGCAGGAGAATTCTTCAGTTTAAGAGCAATGTTGCACAGAATTTCTTCAGAATCATCAGAATTTGTCTTTGAAGATGAATGATATCCAGAATGATGACTTGTTGACATTGTTTGTGGTTCTTTCATCTTTTCACCACTAAATGCTGTTTTTGGTGAACCAACGCTTTTATCAGAAAGCACACTGCTTTTGTAGTACAAGCCAACGTTCTGTTGATGTGAAGAATCAGTCATCTTGTTTTGCTTTTGTAGCTCCAGATCATGACTTTCAATCTTTTCAAACAAAGCATCAAGAGTAATATTATCATACAAAGCATCATTTTTCAAAATAAAAACAAACGTTTGCCACTGATCAGCTCGTGGTAACGCTTCAATCACTTTGTCTATCAATTCCTCTCTTGATTTATTTATCTCTAATCTTTCCAATTCAATTTTAAGATGACAGAATCTCTCAATCATTTGCCTCACAGACTCTCCTTTTATGTTATCAAACAGATCAAATTCTTTCTTTAATAAAGCAATTTTGTTCTTTTTAATCTGTTTACCCCCTTCAGCTTTAACACGTAAAGCTTCCCAGACAGACTTAGATGACCCGTCATGAGTTAGTAAAGCAAAAATATCGTTTCTGATTGCGGACTGAATCAATGCTATCATTCTCTGTTCAGCTCCAAATTCAGCTTTATCTTCTCTAGTAAATTTCTTGAATACAAGATCTTCGCCTTTATCGTCTTTTGGCTTTTCATACCCATACTCCAAGCAAAACCAACTTTCATGAGCATACGCCTTTGCCCAGTTGATAAAGCGTTCTTTCCACCAGGTATAATCCTCAATGCTATCAAGAGCTGGTGGCTTTGAATGAGTTCCGTAAAAGTTATCATTCTTGATATTTTCATTTAGCACTTTAGAAATGGTTTTTGGTGTAATATTTGAAGCCTCAGACGATTCGGTTGCGAACGCGTTGTAAAACGTATTGAAGAATTCCTCAGCCATAATGCAAACCTGACAAAAAGATCAAACAAACCCAATCAGTACAATCAAATATCAAATAAACTGAAAATGACTGACACTTGATCGTCGTGAAATGATCCGACACCAAATTCCACTTTTCAATCGAACTAGGAAACTCAAGCGAAATCTCAAGTTGAAGCAGAATGAGACTTCAAGCGAAATCTTTTGACAAATTACTTCAAGCGAATTCAGCACAAAATAATAGTTCAAGCGAAATCTGCTAACACAACTGATTCAAGAGAAATCAACTATTTCGCTTCAGTTGATTAGAATCTTCAAGCGAAAACCCACAAGATCTATTTCGCTTCAACCTGAACTCAACCTTCAAGCGAAAACTAGCAACTCTATTTCGCTTCAGATGAACTCAAGCGAAATCCAAGATCACAGCACTATTTCGCTTCAGATGTTCAAGCGAAATAGTCCAAACAGTCTGATTTTGAAGCGAAATCAACTATAATCTACGAACTCTTTCAAGCGAAATCTAGTTTCTGTCCACTTTTTTTCATTTTTACTTTGAATTTCGCCGTGAAACTTTCAAGGATTTGTTAGAATACTGTTTTACACGTTCGATGAAAAACTCAGACCAATTTGACCGTTAAATCTCGTCCAGATTGAAAAAGAAGGTGTAGAATTCAGAAAGTAGATGATATCAAGCTAAACTCTTCTTCCTGAGCTCTGATACCACTTGTTGGATCGTTGTATGACCCGATTGAGTCGATCAGAAGAGTTTAAGTCTAGTTCAAAGGCGGAATCAGAAAACTAGACACGAACACAGCTTGTTAATCTTTAATCTGTCAATTATATTGCTTTTAACACTGATTACAACCTGACAGAAAACCGGAAGCACTTCGTTACACTTTCAGAAGTCACGTACCAAGTGAAATGACAAGTGCCCTATATATAGAGGTTAAGATTTCGCTTGAAAGTATCCTGAACCACTTGAAGCGAACCAGTTGAAGCGAACCAGTTGAAGCGAAATCTAATGTGTATGATTTCGCTTGAACTTGTCACAAGTTCACTTCAAGCGAAATCTTCACTTAAACCTCATTTCTCAGTTTCTCGAACCTCGTGCACTGATAATTCTATCCTATTACATGATACAAGACGAAGTCAATAGACGTAGTGCACTAACATTATTTGACTCTGGTGCAAACCAAAGTTTTATAAATACTTCATTCTGCCAAGCTCTTAAGTTACCCTTAACCAAACTTAAGCAGAATTATACGGTAGAAACAGCAGACGGTAATTCTGTTAGCATATATAAGGTTCTTCAAAAAGGAAAGATATAACTTTTAGGTCACAAAATTTCTGCAAATATGCTACCTATGGATTTAGCTGGATTCGATGTCGTGCTAGGAATGGATTGGTTAGTAGCCAACCATGCTCGAATCCTCTGTGATAAGAACTCCATAGAAATTTATACACCCGCAGGAGAAGAAATTGTGATTACAGGAGATAAGCCACGTAAACCAATGAAGTTCATCTCAGTAATGAAAGTTGCTAGTTATAAACGAAAACAAGGAATAGTGTATATGATTTCAGTAATCATTAACACTAAAGGTAAGGAACTTAAGGAAATTCCAGTAGTATCAGAATACCCTGATGTATTTCCTGAAGAACTACCAGGATTACCACCAGATAGGGAAGTAGAATTTAGAATTCATCTAATTCCTGGAACTACACCAATAGCCAAGGCACCCTATCGGTTAGCACCTACTAAAATGTTAGAACTGAAGAAGCAGTTAGATGAACTGCTAAGGAAAGGATTCATACAACCTAGTTCATCCCCTTGGGGAGCACCAGTGTTGTTTGTGAAAAAGAAGGATGGGTCGATGCAAATGTGTATCGATTATAGAGAATTGAATAAGGTTACAATTAAGAATCGATACCCATTACCTAGGATTGACGATCTTTTTGATCAACTTCAGGGAGCTAGATATTTTTCTAAGATAGACTTGCGCTCCGGATACCATCAATTGAAGGTACAGCCGGGTCCGCGGCTCCTGAAATGGGTAAAACCGGGCCGGGGGCCGTGAAAGAAAAAGGTGGTATCAGAGCCACTGATTTAAGCTAATTAAGTATTTAGAAATACTTAATTTTTCAGATTGCCATTTTGTGATTCTGTGAGAATTTAAATTAATAAAAAAAATTTTAACTTAAATTTGTGTGTGTTTCTTCATGTGTGCTAACAGCATGAATGAACTGTCGGAGGCACTCCGAAACTTTACTATCCATACCACCGATATGGATACTACAGGAAACCCATCTGGCTACCAGGCGGATACTGAGGAACCACTAACATTCCAGGCACAGGGCCAGGAGAAACCAAAGCCGAAAAAGAGGAGGAAAATCTTGGACTGGAAACGCGGACGTAGGAAGAAGCCAGCTGCCCTGAAGGTTAAAAAGGCTGAGGATCCTAAAGATAAAGGGAAAGGAAAGGAGAACGGGGAAAGTTCCGGGGAAGCCCAGGAAATGCCACCATGGGAGGAGCTGGATCGCAAACTGGTGAATTGTGACCTCATCGGACCTGCCGATGAAAACCTCTTCAATTACCCCGCTGAATCACAACTTCCAGTTAATTTGGAACCTGCTATCCCAGATCCTATTGTCAACCACCAACTTCTACCTGGAGAATTGGAGGAATGGTGGACGAATGACTGGCAGTTTCAGAATTTCATGAATAACCCCAACGTCTATTTTCCCCAGTTTGACCCTGAGCCTGCACCAAACCCACCTATGAGCAAAGAAAACTTGGCTGAACTTCGCCACCATGGCGAGGAACTGGTGGAGGCAGGAAATAGAATTCGGGATGTGGGGGAGAAAATCACGTGGAAGTACGACGAGAGGGAGCGTCGTTTCTGAAAGGCCGGTTAACTGTGGTTGTGTGTTTAATAATAATAATAATAATATAATAATAATATGATAATAAATAATAAAAATATAATCATGTAAAATAACTCAAATAAAACTTTTGTAATATAACTGGTGTGTATCGATGCATACTAATATATATATATAAAAATATGAAAGTCGTAAAGTCGACAATTTTGGCTATATGTGTTGACATGATTATGTGTGATTGCTTTATTGTAGTTCGTTGTTATTTAAAAAACTGCACTAATATGATTATAACCACTATTTTAATCAGTAAATAACATATATTTTGTTAAAATATCAAGTCGTTTCGAGTTGAGATGATTATAGTAACGTTTAACGCAAAACTATGCGTTAAAACGGTCAAAAATCAGCTTTTCGAGTGATTTTTATAAAACTGATTTAGATCAGTAAGTAAACTAATATTTTTAGTTTAAAAATAAGTATTTTAACTAATTTTAAGTTTACTTGGTGTTTGGTTGGTCATACGTGACTTCCGACGCCCGAAAACGTTACCGAATCGCTAAAATACGCATTTTTCGATGAACACTGGTATGGGTAAATTTTGAGTGAACCTTATGTGATAAATTGTGTTAAGTGATTTAAACATATAAATGTGATAATATGTTAAGTGTTAACTTGATAGTGGGAATTTTAGACTATGCATGTATACTTGTGCGTTTTGTGTGGTAGAAACGGTAAGAATTGCGTTAAATGTGTAACTTGTTTGTCGAGCATGAAATTTGATACATATAAGATTTTTATGTATATTTGCTTTAAAAATGACAAAATAGATAAGTTAACAAGAATTCGCGTGTTACGGTGTTCAATTATGTGAACATTTATGATTATATATTACGACGCGTAATCGTAGATATATTGCGTATAAACGGGAGTGTTAACGGATTTACACAATAATGGTCACCAATAAAATCGTTCAAGTCGCAAAATCATAAAAATATATATATGGACTCATATATATATATATATATATATATATATATATATATATAGGGGAAGGTTCATTTGAGAAGAAAATTTTATTGAGAAGAAAAAGAATAAAAGGGTATAATTGTAAAACATTAAATAGTTTTTTCTCTCATCTCATTTATTATTATGTTTGACTAATTAATTAGTCATTAAGACTATAATCCTCCACACTAAATATTTTTGCATACACACATCAAAAGTTATCCTACACATTTCGAAATTTATCCTACACATATTGAAATTTATCCTACACAACTCGTAATTTATCCTACACGCCTCGTATTTATCCTACACTTTAAATGAATTTTTATTTTTATTTTTTGTGAAAAATATATATATCTTAAAAATAAGTTACAAATTTAATATAGTTAGTTATTAAAGATGACACTACCAATTAATGATGTATGTAAGTTTACTAATATACCCTTATAGTTACATTAAGTACAAATATTAAATGAAGTCTAATGAAGCATTCCTATTGGTTGAAATTTCTTCTTTTTTCTTCTTACAAAGAATTTCTTCTCATTTGAACCCTCCACTATATATATATATATACGTGCCAACATAATCAAAAATGACAATTTTTCGAGAAAATCTCAAAGTTATGTGATAATTCTAAGAAACGGAGAAACTTAGGATTTTTGTGTTATGTATATTGATTTAGAATCGTTCCTATATTAGGACGTGTATAAAAATCAATCTCTGGGATTGCGCTATTAAAATACGCACCCAAAGGTGAGTGTCACTAAACCCCTCTTTTTACTGCTTTGTATATATTTTGGGGGTAGAACACGCCAATAAAAGGGTTTAATAATGTTTTTGGAATAAAACATACCTTTTAGCGTGTTCTACAGGTACTTGAGTTCGGCTTCGGGAATCATGGCGTATCAGAAAGTTATATGGATGTTTTCATATAAACACCTAATCAGAAAGTTTTCCTTGGATTAAAATTGTGTGTAAGTGAATATGTGAACTCACATTCCTTTGTGTTGACACTTGATTTTAACGTGTTCTACAGGTACTTGAGTTCGGCTTCGGGAATCATGGCGTATCTTGTGGTTGTTGTTGCATGTTTTGTCACTTAATATGTTGGACTAACTTTTAAAACTTTCTGGGACGAATGTAATAAGATCCATGAGGATCAAAACAACTTAACTATGTCATGGTTGTGTCATAACTTAAAATGTAATGTTTAAAACTTAGGTTTTGAATAAGATAATGTGTCCAACAAATTAATGCATCGATCATCAAGATATAAATGGGCACCAGCTTCCGTCACCACTACGTTTTATATTCCGCTGCGACGTATTTTGGGGTGTGACACTGATGGTCAATATCAGTGGATGTCAACAATAAAAATGTGAGCAGTGGCTGTTTTTTTACTATCAGTGGATAGCCAACAGTGATTGAAACACTGATGTTTAGTCAGTCAATGGTTAACATGAAGAATGAAGAAACAGAGGTTGTCTTTCAGTCGTGGATAACTTTTAACAATGAGATGTTTGAACCAACACAGTGGTTGTAACATACTTTTAAGGATTAATTAAAACTATCATTTTTAAGTATTTTAAAGAGTGTTAAAAGATGAGAAGACAGTGGATCTGGTTAAACATCTGTTTAGACTTAAACAGATGTTGGGGCTTAAAAATATGTTTGGCCTTATATATCAGTTGTCTGGACTCAAACAGAAGTTTGACCTTCAACAGATGTTTGGCCATAAACATCATTTTGCAAAAAAAGACCAATTTCAAGAATACTATACTAAAGAATACATCAGTTTCCAAGTGTACATCATTTTTATTTATTAGTATAAAGATCAAACAACTGTTCAATTTATAGTACAGATCAAACCACTGAGGTAATGTGATAAATACTGTTACATATAAACATTGCTGTGATAAACACTGTTACATATAAACACTGTTACATATAAACACTGATGTCATATATACTATTACATATAAACACTGAGGTGATGACATCTAACAACCTAACAGATTATAAAACACTGATGTGATAAATGCTGTTACATATAAACACTGTTAACATAAACAAAGGTAGAATAACTGCTGTTGATGCTGAACCACTGTTGTTGTTGGGCAGTGGTTCACCTTTGGTTGATCAGAACTTTGGTTCATCAGTGCTTGTCTTCAATAGAGCTTTGGTCTTCATGAGTGCTTTGGTCTTCAACAGTGGATAATCCTCATCAGTCTTTGTGTACAACAGTCTTTATATAGCAACAATCATTAAAGTAAACACAAATTAAGTAACACAAATGAATCAATGCATCAATAAACAGTAAATTAGACCAATTGAGGTTACCATTTATATAGCAACAATCATTAAAGTAAACACAAATTAAGTAACAACCAACCTTAATTCACAAGCCTGAAAATATAAAGTTTCCACATGAATAATCAAGTAGAACATGCTGCAAAAATAATAAAGTGTGAAAACAATCTCAAAAACTTCTCTGTAATTGAGTAGTAAATCGACTCAATTTAGTTAACTACATAAAAAAATCCAACAATGAATTTACCGTCCTTCTCCTTGTCTTTCACATTTCCAACTCCTCAACAACCATCCGGCAGAGGTTACTTCTAATCAACAAACAGATTGTGAAAAATAGAGGATCAAGAAACATAGGTGCATCCAACATTACTAACATGGGTGAATAAATCAACAAAACATATTGTGAAAAACAAAAACTACAAACATATCAAAATCAATCTACTCGTAATCACATGATACAACAAAGCAAGCATCTGAATAAACAACAAAAAATAAAAGACAAAAATCAAAAGCTACAAAAAGTTATTCATATAAACAATAATAAAAACATTATTACAACATACCAGGGTCACCGATTAACAGCAGCTTGTACAAAAGGGTTCATTGTGTACGATAAGAAACCCTAGGAGAGCTTCTTCTTCTTCTGAAGGTACAAAAGGGTTCATCGTGTTCAGTATAAGAAAATAGATAAAACCAAATAAAATTTCTGAATGAGAAAAAAGATCTTACATGATTATTCTGGTCTTCAACTACTCGACGGTACAACAAAGCAAGCATCTGAATAAAAAATAAAAAATAAAAAGACAAAAATCAAAAGCTACAAAAAGTTATTCATATAAACAATAATAAAAACATTATTACAACATACCAGGGTCACCGATTAACAGGAGCTTGTACAAAAGGGTTCATTGTGTACGATAAGAAACACTAGGAGAGCTTCTTCTTCTTCTGAAGGTACAAAAGGGTTCATCGTGTTCAGTATAAGAAAATAGATAAAACCAAATAAAAATTCTGAATGAGAAAATAGATCTTACATGATTATTCTGTTCTTCAACTACTCGACGGTACATGATTTAGGGTTTCAAACGCAGATGTATCCAATAGATGTAACCTCTGCCGGACGTTGTTGATGAGATGAAAATGTGAAGAAGGACAAGGATGAACAGCAGAGAGAAAAGGGATGTTGTATGGAAAGGTGAAGGAGAAGAATTAAATAGGGTTTGTGAAAATGTGAGAATAAAGGGCAGTGGTTACTGTTGGGCGGGAAAAGTAGAAAAGGATGCCCTAATTAAGTGACACGTGGCCCAAATCACTTTCATTTATTATATATAATAGACTTAAGAGATATATAGTCAAGAAAATCAAGGGCAATGGTGATATATATGCGGATTAGACACCAAAAAATAAACACTAAAAAATGGCTATAATTTAAGAAATGTGTTTAGCGACGACATCGGATTCCTAATTGATGGAGAAAGGTCTGGTGGCAAGAAAAGCTGCTTCCAGGAGGTTGTCAAGTGTTTTCGCTCGACGATTCCATTCTTGGGTGGTTGGTTTGGCCCATGTTCCTGTAACTCGAATCCTAGCCTAGTATATCCCATTTTACTTTTACATCACTGAGAACCTTACGCCTTTTTTACTCTCTGATCGAGGTTCTCGGCATTGAAAAATCTTCGTAAACTAAATCAAACGTGTATATGTTGACATTTAAGAGATATACAGTCAAGACAATCAAGAGCAATGGTGATATATATGTGGATTAGACACCAAAAAATAAACACTCAAAAAATGGCTAAAATTTAAAGAATGTGTTTAGTGACGGCATCAGATTCCAAATTGATGGAGAATGGTCTGGTGCCAAGAAAAGCTGCTTCTTGGAGGTTGTCAAGTGTTTTCGCTCGACGATTCCATTCTTGGGTGGTTGGTTTGGCCCTTGTTCCTGTAACTCGAATCCTAGCCCGGTATATCCCATTTTAGTTTTACACCATTGTGAACCTTACGCCTTTTTACTCTCTAATCGAGGTTCTCGGCATTGAAAAATCTACGTAAACAAAATCACACATGTATATGTTGACATTTTAAGAGATATACAGTCAAGAAAATCAAGAGCAATGGTGATATATATATGCGGATTAGACACCAAAAAATAAACACTCAAAAAATGGCTACAATTTAAGGAATGTGTTTAGTGACAGCATCAGATTCCTAATTGATGGAGAATGGTCTGGTGACAACAAAAGCTGCTTCTAGGAGGTTGTCAAGTGTTTTCGCTCGACGATTCCATTCTTGGGTGGTTGGTTTGGCCCTTGTTCCTGTAACTCGAATCCTAGCCCGGTATATCCCATTTTAGTCTTACACCATTGTGAACCTTACGCCTTTTTTACTCTCTGATCGAGGTTCTCGGCATTGAAAAATCTTCGTAAACTAAATCACACGTGTATATGTTGACATTTAAGAGATATACAGTACAGAAAATCAAGAGAAATGGTGATATATATGCGGATTAGACACCAAAAAATAAGCAATCAAAAAATGGCTAGAATTTAAGGAATGTGTTTAGTGACAGCATCAGATTCCTAATTGATGGAGAAAGGTCTGCTGGCAAGAAAAGCTACTTCCAGGAGGTTGTCAAGTGTTTTCGCTCGACAATTCCATTCTTGGGTGGTTGGTTTGGCCCTTGTTCCTGTAACTCGAATCCTAGCCTGGTATATCCCATTTTAGTTTTACACCATTGTGAATCTTACTCCTTTTTTACTCTCTGGTCGAGGTTCTCGGCATTGAAAAATCTTCGTAAACTAAATCAAACGTGTATATGTTGACATTTAAGAGATATACAGTCAAGATAATCAAGAGCAATTGTAACATCCCAAAAACGGGTTTGGTAATTAAACCCCGTTAATACAAAAGAGCGGGTAAAATACCGTTAGTAGTGGAAGTAACCCGGTAAATATTAGGATTTAAATAAATAAACCTAATATTTAATAAAACGTGAATAAATGTTTTAAGTAAATAGAGTTTATATGAAGTCTGAATTAACGGGGCTTAAAAGAAACTGAGTTATAGATTCCCCGAACCCACTAATTTAACTAGGAATGTTTAACCTAGTTAATAAATGGAAATATTGTTAGAAATAAGTAGGTTGTGGTCTACTTATTAACGAACCAAATACGAGGGGTTAAAATGGGATAACTTAACAAAGTTATTAAATAAAAGAAAAATCAAAACAAAACACACACTTCAAGTGTGTGTTCTGGATCGACATCAGGGAGCTCCCCATGGAGCCAAACCCTAACAAGCACAAATCAATGAAATTGGAAGGGCAAATCAAACCCAAATCGAAATTCAAGCACATATTCGTGATCACCAAGTCAAGGGGATCCTAAGGTATGTCAAATTTCTAACATTCATGAAGTTGTAAAAAGTTGATAATCATCCTAATTGCGAATTTGGCATGGATTAGAGAAGCTATGACTAGATTAGTGATGTATACTTGCTTAGGAACGAAACCCTAAGTGAAAATCATACACAACATGCTATTAATTGAAGGATTTGATGAATTAACACACTTAGACAAGTGGGTTTTAATGTTATGATGATTTTGAATGATATAACTATGCTTAGAATCAACATGCATGAAAACAAATAGAAGGTGTTCGATTTAACCATGAATTTGGGTACTTGTTCATATATGGTTGAAGTGGGTTTTGTTAGATATGGTGAAATTATGAAGAACTTGAAGTAATATCACTTGTATGTGATTAACAAGTAAACTAGGAAGTGGGTTTTGATATAATAGTAAAGATGATGATAAGTTATGTTTAAAATCATCATATTTGATAATAGAAACAAGGCACTCAAACAAATTAAATGATTTGGGAACTTGTTCATACATGATTGAAATGGGTTTTGAATGTTATGATGAAATTTGGTAGCCATGTTCATGTAACTAAGTGTATAAGATCATGTTAGCTACTAATTGATAGATAGAACTTGAATGTGCATTTATATGCTAAGGGGCGTTTGACTTTTAGTAGTCAAACCGACCCTTAGTAAGATCGAATGATAAATTGATAGAAAAATGCGTAAGATGGAATAGTTATGATTAACAATGACTAAATTACCCATCTTATGAAATATGATGATAGTTTGACGCCTAACAAGCTAGGTGGAAGCTTGTGGATGAAGCGGGTCAAACGGAGCGCGTACGGAAAGAGAAAAACGTGGCATGGATGCAAGGTAAGTATAGCTTACACTAGTCATATAGTTTAGAATGACCTTTTTGTTGTTTGATTTCGAACAAGACAAATGGGAAATTGAGATATGGTGTTCCCGGTGTGTAGTCGTATGGAACAAGATAACCAATAAGGGTAAAATTTAAATTTGGACACTTGTTGACAATAATTATTGGTTTTGAAAGATACATATTACGTAAGCCTTAATAGGCCAAAAAGCGTTAAGAGGTGGTTTATAGTTAAAACGACCGTGCGGTGTAAATCAGAACGAGTCGTGTAGACGAGATGGCAATAAGTTTTATCTCGCCAATATCATCGGTCATTTAGACCAACGGGTCAAAAGGTGGAAATACCACTTTTTGACGATATCGACTAATGGTTTGATGAGTTGTTTGATTTCAGAAATAAATATCGAGTGGATATTTACATCGCTATTACTTAGTAAATATTGAGGCAAGGTACTTAAATGGGTCAATGTAATGATCCGAGCCAGGTACGCATAATAAGAAAACTCTCATTTAAATGTAAGGCTAATGAGAGTTAAACGAAGTCTAAATTAAGTTTTTGGTTACTTTAATAGGTAAACCAAATGTTACGGACGATGGTCATTATATTTGAAAGGCCTAGTGCCCTTTCAAATAAAATCATAGTTAAAAGATCGGAGTTGGGTTAAACAAGTAACTAAAAAGTCATTCGTCGTAAATGAAGGACTAATATTGACCAAAATGCCCTTGTAGGCTAAATTGAACAAACAACCCTTAAAGATTGTTTGGAAATGAGTTTTACAATTAAATAATTACTTAGGAGGAGTATAGAAGTTAAAAGATGTAAAACGTTAGTCAAATGGCTCTATTTGAGTCTTTGCCGTAAAATAACTATTTGAAGGGTAAATTCTGATATATATAAATCACCACATCGAATCCACCACAAATATAGTTTTGGTGGAAGATCCTTTGTTAAGAAATGTGGATATATGTATATAGAAATGAATGAAAGCAATTGGTGCTTAAAATATGCTTGAATACTTCAAACGGGTCAAAATAAGCATATGGGTGAAAATGGGTTAAAGAATGTATATAATTTTATAATTGGAAGCCAATATGTTAGACATCTTTGAATTTAATAGGTTTATGAGAAATAAGGGTCAAACAAACTTGTATGTTTGATAAAATCACGAACGGGTCAAATTTTGGTAAAAGAGTAATAAGCCGAAGACTTAAAAGTCTTGAATTTTATTAAACCGGATGTCGGATTTTAACTCCATATGATGGAGAATCAAATTACAAACATGTAGGAAGAAACGGTAGGTCAAACGGATAAGCGGTTTGAAAGATACGAAAGATTTCGTGTCAAATTACGGCAAAATGGAAAGGCTGAACCCAGGGTCCACCGTAATTTACGGTCCCACCGTAATTTACGGTGGAGATGATTTATTTACGGTGGTGGCCCACTGTTTTACGGTAGAAAAGCATGAACCCAGGGGCCACCGTAAATTACGGTGGGACCGTAATTTACGGTGGAGAATTGTTTTATATATTTTGTTTTTCATTTGAAAAATCAATTGTTTCCCGGACATCGTTCGGACATGATTTAAACCCCGTATGACTAAAGCATTTCATGTTATTGAAATGTAGGTACTTTTGGATGCCGGAAGATGATCAAGCTCAGGGAAGAACCGAACACGATAAAGATACACGCTTCCGCACTTTGCCACGTTGTAAAATTTAAACAACGAATTCGATCACGTTACCTAGAATAACTTATGAATTGTAAAAGTTTTAATAAACCCGTATTTTTATAATATGTGTAGTCTTAACTACACATCTAATTGTTGGTATTTACATGTAAAACCGTTAAATAGAAACCAGGGTGTTACAGCAACGGTGATATATATATGCGGATTAGACACCAAAAAATAAACACTAAAAAAATGGCTACAATTTAAGGAATGTGTTTAGTGACAGCATCAGATTCCTAATTGATGGAGAATGGTCTGGTGGTAACAAAAGCTGCTTCTAGGAGGTTGTCAAGTGTTTTCGCTCGACGATTCCATTCTTGGGTGGTTGGTTTGGCCCTTGTTCCTGTAACTCGAATCCTAGTCCGGTATATCCCATTTTAGTTTACGCCATTATGAACCTTACACCTTTTTTACTCTCTGATCGAGGTTCTCGGCATTAAAAAATCTTCGTAAACTAAATCACACGTGTATATGTTGACATTTAAGAGATATACAGTACAGAAAATCAAGAGAAATGGTGATATATATGCGGATTAGACACCAAAAAATAAACAATAAAAAATGGCTACAATTTAAGGAATGTGTTTAGTGACAGCATCAGATTCCTAATTGATGGAGAAAGTTCTGGTGGCAAGAAAAGCTACTTCCAGGAGGTTGTCAAGTGTTTCCGCTCGACAATTCCATTCTTGGGTGGTTGGTTTGGCCCTTGTTCCTGTAACTCGAATCCTAGCTTGGTATATCCCATTTTAGTTTTACAACATTGTGAATCTTACTCCTTTTTTACTCTCTAATCGAGGTTCTCGGCATTGAAAAATCTTTGTAAGCTAAATCACACGTGTATATATTGACATTTAAGAGATATACAGTCAAGAAAATCAAGAGCAATGATGACATATATGCGGATTAGACACCAAAAAATAAACACTAAAAAAATGGCTACAATTTAAAGAATGTGTTTAGTGACGGCATCAGTTTCCTAATTGATGGAAAAAGGCCTGGTGGCAAGAAAAGCTTCTTCCAGGAGGTTGTCAAGTGTTTTCGCTCGACGATTCCATTCTTGGGTGGTTGGTTTGGCCCTTGTTCCTGTAACTCGAATCCTAGTCCGGTATATCCCATTTTAGTATCACACCATTGAGAACCTTACTCCTTTTTTACTCTCTGATCGAGGTTCTCGGCATTGAAAAATCTTCGTAAACTAAATCACACGTGTATATGTTGACATTTAAGAGATATACCGTCAAGAAAATTAAGAGCAATGGTGATATATATGCTGATTAAACACCAAAAAATATGCACTCAAAAAATGGCTACAATTTAAGGATTGTGTTTAGTGACGGAATCAGATTCCTAATTGATGGGGAAAGGTCTAGTGGCAAGAAAAGAGTCTTCAAGAAGGCTGTCAAGTGTTTTCGCTCGACGATTCCATTCTTGGGTGGTTGGTTTGGCCCTTGTTCCTGTAACTCGAATCCAAGCCCTGTATATCCCATTTTTGGTTTACACCATTGTGAACCTTACGCCTTTTTATTCTCTGATCGAGGTTCTCGAAATTGAAACAATATTCGTAAACTAAATCACACGTGTATATGTTGACATTTTAGAGATATACAGTCAAGAAAATCTAGAGCAATGGTGTTATATAGGCAGATTAGACACCAAAAAATAAACACATAAAAATGGCTACAATTTATGGAATGTGTTTAGTGATGACATCAGATTCCTAGTTGATGGAGAAAGGTCTGGGGGCAAGAAAAGCTGCTTCCAGGAGATTGTCAAGTGTTTTCGCTCGACGATTCCATTCTTGGGTGGTTGGTTTGGCCCTTGTTCATGTAACTCGAATCCTAACCCGGTATATCCCATTTTAGTTTTACACCATTGTGAACCTTACCCCTTTTTTTACTCTCTGATTGAGGTTTTCGGCATTGAAAAATCTTCATAAACTAAATCACACGTGTATATGTTGACATTTAAGAGATATACAGTCAAGAAAATCAAGAGCAATGGTGATATATATGCGGATTAGACACCAAGAAATAAACACTCAAAAAATGGCTACAATTTAAGGAATGTGTTTAGTGACGGCATCAGATTCCTAATTGATGGAGAAATGTCTGGTGGCAAGAAAAGCTACTTACAGGAGGTTGTCAAGAGTTTTCGCTCGACGATTCCATTCTTGGGTAGTTGGTTTGGCCCTTTTTCCTGTAACTCAAATCCTAGCCTGGTAAATCCCATTTTAGTTTTACACCATTGTGAACCTTACGCCTTTTTTATTCTCTGATCGAGGTTCTCGGCATTGAAAAAACTTCGTAAACTAAATCACACGTGTATATGTTGACATTTAAGAGATATACAGTCAAGAAAATCAAGAGCAGTGGTGATATATATGCGGATTAGACACCAATAAATAAACACTCAAAAAATGGCTACAATTTAAGGAATGTGTTTAGTGACGACATCAGATTCGTAATTGATGGTGAAAGGTATGGCGGCAAGAAAAGCTGCTTCCAGGAGGTTGTTAAGTGTTTTCGCTCGACG
Source organism: Helianthus tuberosus (assembly GCA_030545235.1). Taxonomy (NCBI): domain Eukaryota; kingdom Viridiplantae; phylum Streptophyta; class Magnoliopsida; order Asterales; family Asteraceae; genus Helianthus; species Helianthus tuberosus. The sequence goes on from CM060389.1 coordinate 100,533,840, forward strand.
ATTCCATTCTTGGGTGGTTGGTTTAGCCCTTGTTCCTGTAACTCGAATTCTAGCCCGGTATATCCCATTTTAGTTTTACACCATTGTGAACCATACGCCTTTTTTTACTCTCTGATCGAGGTTCTCGGCATTGAAAAATCTTCGTAAACTAAATCACACGTGTATAAGTTGATATTTAAGAGATATACAGTCAAGAAAATTAAGAGCAATGTTGATATATATGCGGATTAGACACCAAAAAAACTCAAAAAATGGCTACAATTTAAGGAATGTGTTTAGTGACGGCATCAGATTCCTAATTGATGGAGAAAGGTCTGGTGGCAAGGAAAGCTGCTTCCAGGAGGTTGTCAAGTGTTTTCACTTAACGATTCCATTCTTGGGTCGTTGGTTTGGCCCATGTTCCTGTAACTCGAATCCTAGCCCGGTATATCCCATTTTAGTTTTACACCATTGTCAACCTTACGCCTTTTTTACTCTCTGATCGAGGTTCTCGGCATTGAAAAGTCATCGTAAACTACATCACACGTGTATATGTTGACATTTAAGAGATATACAGTTTAGAAAATCAAGAGCAATTGTGATATATATGCGGATTAGACACCAAAAAAATAAGCACTCAAAAAAATGGCTACAATTTAAGGAATGTGTTTAGTGACGGCATCAGATTCCTAAATGATGGAGAAAGGTCTGATGGCAAGAAAAGCTGCTTCCAGGAGGTTGTCAAGTGTTTTCGCTCGACGATTCCATTCTTGGGTGGTTGGTTTGGTCCTTGTTCCTGTAACTCGAATCCCAGCCCGGTATATCCCATTTTAGTTTTACACCATTGTGAACCTTACGCCTTTTTTACTCTCTGATCGAGGTTCTCGGCATTGAAAAATCTTCGTAAACTAAATCACACATGTATATGTTGACATTTAAGAGATATACAGTACAGAAAATCAAGAGCAATGGTGATATATATGCGGATTAGACACAAAAAAATAAACAATAAAAAAATGGCTACAATTTAAGGAATGTGTTTAGTGACAGCATCAGATTCCTAATTGATGGAGAAAGATCTGGTGGCAAGAAAAACTGCTTCCAGGAGGTTGTCAAGTGTTTTCGCTCGACAATTCCATTCTTGGGTGGTTGGCTTGGCCCTTGTTCCTGTAACTCGAATCCTAGCCCGGTATATCCCATTTTAGTTTTACACCATTGTGAATCTTACTCCTTTTTTACTCTCTGATCGAGGTTCTCGGCATTGAAAAATCTTCGTAAACTAAATCACACGTGTATATGTTGACATTTAAGAGATATACAGTCAAGAAAATCAAGAGCAATGATGACATATATGCGGATTAGACACCAAAAAATAAACACTCAAAAAATGACTACAATTTAAAGAATGTGTTTAGTGACGGCATCAGTTTCCTAATTGATGGAGAAAGGCCTGGTGGCAAGAAAAGCTGCTTCCAGGAGGTTGTTAAGTGTTTTCGCTCGACGATTCCATTCTTGGGTGGTTGGTTTGGCCCTTGTTCCTGTAACTTGAATCCTAGTCCGGTATATCTGTGACAACCCTCATAATTCCATGTATTCCGTACAATTTATTAATAATAATTAATGTGGTTGACGACTGTGTGGAATTACGTAACTGCTTTCTGATATCTGTGTTATATTTACATGCGTCTGTTAACACACTAGTAATGTACAGAAAAGTCATTAAATAGTCCGTTATGATTTCCTAAGTGTTAGAAATTAAAAACGTTACAAAAATATATACATAGGACACGTTACGAATTAATTTAGCGCTTTAACGGACTAGTATCCAACCGAACAACCGGACTCTACACGGAACCTAAAAATATTGTCATTAACATTGTTTTCTTTTTCTGAGCCAGATAGGGTCCCCGAATACCCTAACACCCATCACAAGACACTACTTGCTAGTAACTAAATTTACCTCCTAACTATCTTAACTAGTACTTAACTTATAGTTAGAAATCAACCCAACCCCCACCCCATGTGACCGAGTTCGGTCCCCCATAGGGGACACCATCTTACTAAATTGATTATAATAATCCATGTGCTTGAAATCTAGAAGACACAATTTCCTTTGGATAATATTGCTTAAATGGTCTATAATTATAACTCTAGGATAAGCATATCATTCTCACCACAAAAAAAAAAAAAAAAAAAAAAATCAACACTCCTCCCTTCCTTCTCTTGAACTCACGGCTGCAACCACACACCCACATCCATCCATTTTTCAATTTCATTCAAGGCATTCTACTTGCATACAAGTGTGAAGGATCACGCACGAGGAAGCCCGGTGCTTGCGGATTGCCAAGGACCTCACTACGACGCTTTTAACCACTCGTTTTTCGCCTAGTTTCTCCCCTAGCCTCGAGCTAGTAGTAAGTGACTCTAAACGCCTTCTTGATCTTGTCTAGAGTGGTTAATAAGAGATTTGCCGGTTAAAAATTATGAACATATAAGATCAAAGTCTAAAAGTCTACTAAAGTGATGAACAAGGTGGTTAATGGATGAATATTAGTGTAAATCATGTAGATCTTGTGTGATTATGATTATTGGTTGATTATCTGATGTTTTGCTAATTAATATTAATATGTGATGTTGTTGTGGTCACTTAACATGATTAACGGAATCAATCGAACACAAGTTAGTAAGTTAGAAAGTGAAAACAGAATCTGTCCCGGTTTTACAGCCAACTTCAATTGGCTGTAAACAGGTCATAAACTCAACGAAAAACCGATATTTTGAATCGAAAATATGTTATTATGAAATACGGTTCTAATGGAACCAGAATCGTAATTTTTGGACTTCGTTTACTATTTTTTTAAAGTGTCGATTTGTAACAACAACTTAAGCTGAATTTTGACAGCAATAAATGGGTGTCATACTTTTAGTCATAACCTGAGTTTTGTGATGAATCGGACCATGAAATTTGTACAGTAGATGAAAACCGATGCATTTGTAATTACCCCACTGGAATTTCGTAAATCGGACACTCGATGAATTTTAAATAAATTATCTCGTGGACTGTGGTCAGAAAAATATAAATCTGAGTTCAGCCCGGGAAAATGATTTTTTTATAAAATATTGGTAATGAACCGGACCCCGATATTTTTACACAATAAAATTTGGAACGTTTAAGACATTCTGTAAAAATTTGGGAATTTTTGGAATAATTTAACTATTTTATTAAAATGTCCGAAAACAGCCGGTTTTGAATATTAATGCTGAAATGACATAAGTTGAGACTTGCGTGTCTAAATGTCGAGTATGCTATCTGTGAATGATCTAACATGTTATATATGTTATGTGCATTATCGTATGTTTGATTTTGAGTGGGGAATGGATGGGAAACTTAGATGGGCATAAACCGTTAAAGTGATGCATGTTGTGTGATAGATACGTGTAGGAACTTTGTGTTCTATTTGAAAGCCACTAAATGACTAACTGGTAAATCATACTAGGACGTGATTGACCGACCTTGACTGTTAGCCATATTGAGAATCTAACCGAGCAAACCGAGGTGAGTTCACACACTTTCTACAAGGCATGGGATTCCCGGTGGTTTGGGAATGGGTTAAGAAATTAAAATTGGAATCTACATATCCTCCTTGGGTAGGATATGTACGGCCATCCTCCATAGGTAGGATGCCATTATAAAACCTACGAATTCTCCTGGTGCAGAATACGTACGTTCGTCCTCCTTGGGTAGGACAACAACCTTAAAACTAGCTAGACAAAACTCTATCATGAAGTCCCTCAATTTATATCGACTTAATCGCCGAGGCCAATGGCGAGCGGGTCATTAGTTAATAGCGCTATTAGGTTTAACAAACCTCACACCGTGCCAGTCGGACGGGGGTGTACTAATGGACTATGGCAGATTGTCAGTGATGATAGAAACTGATATAGGGCACAACTTATTTGCGTAGCAGTTGATATCATACCGTCTAGTAGTTCAAACGGGGAAAGCCCCCACTGATTATGGTTATGGTTTGGGGTAATGAAAAAGGAACTGGTTAAACATACTTTCAACTACGGGGTAACCCCCACGGCAATTAAGCCAACGAAAGTCAAACCACGTTTTTTTTCAGAAACAACTTAAAACTAAACAACCAAACGTGAACTCACTCAACTTTGTTGTTGACTAGTTGTTACATGCCTTACAGGTCGCTAAATGCTTGGAGCTTGCACGAGGAAGGAGTCGTTGTGGTGTACGGACTGTTACGTTCTGTGCCTAATGTTTAACTCCTTATGAACTTATTAAACCTACGTTTTGGACTTTAAACTTATGAACTATGGACCTATGTTTTGAACTTATGTTTTATGCTTCCGCTGTTAACCTAAAATCGGTTTACTTCCTTTTGGTCACCAATCGTATTGTGTTTGGTTTTATTTACTTAATTATGTTGTTCAATATGATTGGCGGCTCGATCCTGGTCATGTCATGCCTCCAAGCGGTGGTACTCCGCATGGTGGATTTTGGGGGTGTGACAGATTGGTATCAGAGCCATTGGTTATAGTGAACTTGGTTTTAAAAGGGAAAAGTTTTTGATAAAACCATACTATAACCAGTACAGTGCTCAACGATCCACAACGACGCTTCGCTCCACGTGCAAGACTCGACACCATAAGTGGTATGATTTATGTTATATTGTCGGTTAGATAGTTCTCACTGTGCATTAGATAATGTGATAATTGCTATTTGAACCTTGTGTGCTTACTCTCTAATGTCGTCCCACACTTACGCACTTTCGCGACACTTTCCTCACTTACGTTGCTTCGTTATGAAGATCATGAGCGGACGCGAAGGACGTATCAACCTCACTCAAGCCCAGTTGACGGCTTTGATCAACGAACGAGTTGCGGAGGCACTCGCAGCTAACCCTGCAGGAGGTTTAACCTGCCATATCAACCCAACTTAGGACGTTTAGATCCTACCTTCGCAAACTAACCCTCGTGCTTAACCTTGTCTTTTATTCACACACAACAGGACAACATGCTCAACCTCCTGTGTGCACGTTCAAAATGTTCATGGACTGTCGACCTACTACTTTCAGTGGCACCGAAGGAGCAGTGGGCCTTCTACACTGGTTCGAGAAGCTTGAGTCAGTTTTCGAGATGTGCGAATGCCCCGAAGACCGTAGGGTTCGGCATTGAAAAATCTTCGTAAACTAAATCACACGTGTATATGTTGACATTTAAGAGATATACAGTCAAGAAAATCAAGAGCAATGGTGATATATATGCTGATTAGACATCAAAAAATAAGCACTAAAAAATGGCTACAATTTAAGGAATGTGTTTAGTGACGGAATCAGATTCCTAATTGATGGAGAAAGGTCTGGTGGCAAGAAAAGAGTCTTTCAGGAGGTTGTCAAGTGTTTTCGCTCGACGATTCCATTCTTGGGTGGTTGGTTTGGCCCTTGTTGCTGTAACCCGAATCCAAGCCCCGTATATCCCATTTTAGTTTTACACCATTGTGAACCTTACGCCTTTTTAATCTTTGATCGAGGTTCTCGACATTGAAAAAATCTTCGTAAACTAAATCACACGTGTATATGTTGACATTTTAGAAATATACAGTCAAGAAAATCATGAGCAATGGTGTTATATAGGCAGATTAGACACCAAAAAATAAACACTCAAAAAGTGGCTACAATTTAAGGAATGTGTTTAGTGATGACATCAGATTCCTAGTTGATGGAGAAAGGTCTGGGGGCAAGAAAAGCTGCTTCCAGGAGGTTGTCAAGTGTTTTCGCTCGACGATTCCATTCTTGGGTGGTTGGTTTGGCCCTTGTTCCTGTAACTCGAATCCTAACCTGGTATATCCCATTTTAGTTTTAGACCATAGTGAACCTTACGCCTTTTTTACTCTCTGATCGAGGTTTTCGGCATTGAAAAATCTTCGTAAACTAAATCACACGTGTATATATTGACATTTAAGAGATATACAGTCAAGAAAATCAAGAGCAATGATGATATATATGCGGATTAGACACCAAAAAATAAACACTCAAAAAATGGCTACAATTTAAGGAATGGGTTTAGTGACGGCATCAGGTTCCTAATTGATGGAGAAAGGTCTGGTGGCAAGAAAAGCTGCTTACAGGAGGTTATCAAGTGTTTTCGCTCGACGATTCCATTCTTGGGTGGTTGGTTTGGCCCCTGTTCCTGTAACTAAAATCCTAACCCGGTATATCCCATTTTAGTTTTACACCAATGTGAACCTTACGCCTTTTTTTACTCTCTGAACGAGGTTCTCGGCATTGAAAACTCTTTGTAAACTAAATCACACGTGTATATGTTGACATTTAAGAGATATACAGTCCAGAAAATAAATAGCAATGGTGATATATATGCGGATTAGACACCAAAAAATAAACACTCAAAAAATGGCTACAATTTAAGGAATGTGTTTAGTGACGGCATCAGATTCCTAATTGATGGAGAAAGGTCTGGTGGCAAGAAAAGCAGCTTCCAGGAGATTGTCATGTGTTTTCACTCGATAATTCCATTCTTGGGTCGTTGGTTTGGACCTTGTTCCGGTAACTCGAATCCTAGACCGGTATATCCCATTTTAGTTTTACACCATTGTCAACCTTACGCCTTTTTTACTCTCTGATCGAGGTTCTCGGCATTGAAAAATAATCATAAACTACATCACACGTGTATATGTTGACATTTAAGAGATACACAGTTTAGAAAATCACGAGCAATGGTGATATATATGCGGATTAGACACCAAAAAATAAACACTCATAAAATGGCTACAATTTAAGGAATGTTTTTAGTGACGGCATCAGATTCCTAATTGATGGATAAAGGTCTGGTGGCAAGAAAAGCTGCTTCCAGGAGGTTGTCAAGTGTTTTCGCTCGACGATTCCATTCTTGGGTGATTGGTTTGGTCCTTGTTCCTGTAACTCGAATCCCAGCCCGGTATATCCCATTTTTGTTTTACACCATTGTGAACCTTACGCCTTTTTTACTCTCTGATCGAGGTTCTCGGCATTTAAAAATTTTCGTAAACTAAATCACGCGTGTATATGTTGATATTTAAGAGATATACAGTCTAGAACATCAAGAGCAATGGTGATATATATGCGGATTAGACACCAAAAAAACACTCAAACAATGGCTACAATTTAAGGAATGTGTTTCGTGACGGCATCAGATTCTTAATTGATGGAGAAAGGTCTGGTGACAAGAAAAGCTGCTTCCATGAGGTTGTCAAGTGTTTTTGCTCGACGATTCCATTCTTGGGTGGTTGGTATGGCCCTTGTTCCTGTAACTCGAATCCTAGCCCGGTATATCTCATTTTAGTTTTACACCATTATGAACCTTACGCCCTTTTTACTCGCTGATCGAGGTTCTCGGCATTGAAAAATCATCATAAATTAAATCACACGTGTATATGTTGACATTTAAGAGATATACAGTCAAGAAAATCAAGAGCTATGGTGATATATATGCGGATTAGACACCAAAAAATAAACACTAAAAAAATGGCTACAATTTAAGGAATGTGTTTAATGACAGCATCAGATTTCTAATTGATGGAGAAAGGTCTGGCGGCAAGAAAAGATGCTTCCAGGAGGTTGTCAAGTGTTTTCGCTCGACGATTCCATTCTTGGGTTGTTGGTTTGGCCCTTGTTCCTGTAGCTCTAATCCTAGCTCGGTTTATCCATTTTTAGTTTTACACCATTGTGAACGTTACACCTTTTTTACTCTCTGATCGAGGTTCTTGGCGTTGAAAAATCTTCATAAACTAAATCACACGTGTATATGTTGACATTTAAGAGATATACAGTCAAGAAAATAAAGAGCAATGGTGATATAAATGCGGATTAGACAACAAAAAAACACTCAAAAAATGGCTACAATTTAAGGAATCTTTTTAGTGACGGAATCAGATTCCTAATTGATGGAGAAAGGTCTGGTGGCAAGAAAAGCAGCTTCCAGGAGGTTATCAAGTGTTTTCGCTCGACGATTCCATTCTTGGGTGGTTGGTTTGCCCCTTGTTCCTGTAACTCGAATTCTAGCTGTAATGGGCCGTTTTCTGAACATATATCCTGACTAATATTCTGCTTTTGATTGTTTACTTGTAATCAGGATACCGGATCAAGATAATGGTAACATCCTGATGTGATATCCTGGTAATGAAAAATATGACCAAGTGCAGATTAGAAGGTGCGGGTCTCTAACGGTCAAGTGGACCTTGTTCCTGTAACTCGAATCCCAGCCCGGTATATCCCATTTTAGTTTTACACCATTGTGAGCCTTACACCTTTTTTACTCTCTGATCGAGGTTCTCGGCATTGAAAAATCTTCGTAAACTAAATAACACGTGTATATGTTGACATTTAAGAGATATACAGTCAAGAAAATCAAGAGCAATGGTAATATATATGCGGACTAGACATAAAAAAAACACCAAAAAAATGGCTACAATTTAAGGAATGTGTTTAGTGACGGCATCAGATTCCTAATTGATGGAGAAAGGTCTTGTGGCAAGAAAAGTTGCTTCCAGGAGGTTATTAAGTGTTTTCGCTCTACGATTCCACTCTTGGGTGGTAGGTTTGGCCCTTGTTCCTGTAACTCGAATCCTAGCCCGGTATATCCCATTTTAGTTTTACACCATTGTGAACCTGACTCATTTTTTACACTCTGATCGAGGTTCTCGGCATTGAAAAATCTTCGTAAACTAAATCACACGTGTATATGTTGACATTTAAGAGTTATACATTCAAGAAAATCAAGAGCAATGGTGATGTATATGCGGATTAGACACCAAAAACTACACTAAAAAAATGGCTACAATTTATGGAATGTGTTTAGTGACGGCTTCAGATTCCTAATTGATGGGGAAAGGTCTGGTGGCTAGAAAAGCTGCTTCCAGGAGGTTGTCAAGTGTTTTCGCTCGACGATTCCATTCTTGGGTGGTTGGTTTGGCCCTTGTTCCTGTAACTCGAATCCTAGCCCGATATATCCCATTTTAGTTTTACACCATTGTGAACCTTACGCCTTTTTTACTCTCTGATCGAGGTTCTCGGCATTGAAAAATCTTCGTAAACTAAATCACACGTGTATATGTTGACAATTAAGAGATATACAGTCAAGAAAATCAAGAGCAATGGTGACATATAGGAGGATTAGACACCAAAAAACACTCAAAAAATGGCTACAATTTAAGGAATGTGTTTAGTTACGGCATCAGATTCCTAACTGATGGGGAAAGGTCTGGTGGCAAGAAAGCTGCTTCTAGGAGGTTGTCAAGTGTTTTCGCTCGAGGAATCCATTCTTGGGTGGTTGGTTTGACCCTTGTTCCTGTAACTCAAATCCTAGCCTGGTATATCCCATTTAAGTTTTACACCATTGTGAACCTTACGCCTTTTTTACTCTCTGATCGATGTTCTCGACATTGAAAAATCTTCCTAAACTAAATCACACGTGTATATGTTGACATTTGAGAGATATACAGTCAAGAAAATCAAGAGCAATGGTGATATATATGCGGATTAGACACCAAAAAATAAACACTAAAAAAATGGCTACAATTTAAGGAATGTGTTTAGTGACGACATCAGATTCCTAATTGATGGAGAAAGGTCTGGTGGCAAGAAAAGTTGCTTCCAGGAGGTTGTCAAGTTTTATCGCTCGACGATTCCATTCTTGGGTGGTTGGTTTGGCCCTTGTTCCTGTAACTCGAATCCTAGCCAGGTATATCCCATTTTAGTTTTACACCATTATGAACCTTACGCATTTTTTACTCTCTAATCGAGGTTCTCGGCATTGAAAAATCTTCGTAAACTAAATCACACGTGTATATGTTGACATTTGAGAGATATACAGTCAAGAAAATCAAGAGCAATGGTGATATATATGCGGATTAGACACCAAAAAATAAACACTAAAAAATGGCTACAATTTAAGGAATGTGTTTAGTGAGGACATCGGATTCCTAATTGATGGAGAAAGATCTGGTGGCAAGAAAAACTGCTTCTAGGAGGTTGTCAGGTGTTTTCGCTCGACGATTCCATTCTTGGGTGGTTGGTTTGGCCCTTTTTCCTGTAACTCGAATATACTAGCCCGGTATATCCCATTTTAGTTTTTCACCATCGTGAACCTTACGCCTTTTTTTTATCTCTAATCGAGGTTCTCGGCATTAAAAAATCTTCGAAACTAAATCACACGTGTATATGTTGACATTTAAGAGATATACAGTCAAGAAAATCAGGAGCAATGGTGATATATATGCGGATTAGACACCAAAAAATAAACACTCAAAAAATGGCTACAATTTAAGGAATGTATTTAGAGACGACATCAGATTCCTAATTGATGGAGAAAGGTCTGGTGGCAAGAAAATCTGCTTCCAGGAGGTTGTCAAGTGTTTTCAATCGACGATTACATTCTTGGGTGGTTGGTTTGGCCCTTGTTCCTGTAACTCGAATCCTAGCCTGGTATATCCCATTTTAGTTTTTCACCATTATGAACTTTACGCCTTTTTTTCTCTCTGGTCGAGGTTCTCGGCATTGCAAAATCTTCGTAAACTAAATCACACGTGTATATGTTGACATTTAAGAGATATACAGTCAAGAAAATCAAGAGCAATGGTGATATATATGCGTATTAGACACCAAAAAATAAACACTCAAAAAATGGCTACAATTTAAGGAATGTGTTTAGTGACGGCTTCAGATTCCTAATTGATGGAGAAAGGTCTGGCGGGAAGAAAAGCTGCTTCCAGGAGGTTGTTAAGTGTTTTCGCTCGATGATTCCATTATTGGGTGGTTGGTTTGGCCCTTGTTCCTGTAACTCGAATCCTAGCCCGGTATATCCCATTTCAGTTTTACACCATTGTAAACCTTACGCCTTTTTTACTCTCTGATCGAGGCTCTCGGCATTGAAAAATCTTCGTAAACTAAATCACACGTGTATATGTTGACATTTAAGAGATATACAGTCAAGAAAGTCAAGAGCAATGATGATATATATGCGTTTTAGACACCAAAAAAACACTTAAAAAATTGCTACAATTTAAGGAATGTGTTTAGTGACGACATCAGATTCCTAATTGATGGAGAAAGGTCTGGAGGCAAGAAAAGCTGCATCCAGGAGGTTGTCAAGTGTTTTCGCTTGACGATTCCATTCTTGGGTGGTTGGTTTGGCCCTTTTTCCTGTAACTCGAAATCTAGCCCGGTATATCCCATTTTAGTTTTACACCATTGTGAACCTTACGCCTTTTTTACTCTCTGATCGAGGTTCTCGGCATTGAAAAATCTTCGTAAACTAAATCATACGTGTATATGTTGACATTTAAGAGATATGCAGTCAAGATAATTAAGAGCAATGGTGATATATATATGCGGATTAGACACCAAAAAATAAACACTCAAAAAATGGCTACAATTTAACGGATGTGTTTGGTGACGGGTTCAGATTACTAATTGATGGAGAAAGATCTGGTGGCAAGAAAAGCTGCTTCCGGGAGGTTGTCAAGTGTTTTCGCTCGACGATTCCATTCTTGGCTGGTTGGTTTGTCCCTTGTTCCTGTAACTAGAATCCTAGCCCAGTATATCCCATTTTAGTTTTATACCATTGTGAATCTTACGCCTTGTTTACTCTCTGATCTAGGTTCTCGGCCTTGAAAAATCTTCGTAAACTAAATCACACGTGTATATGCTAACATTTAAGAGATATACAGTCAATAAAATCAAGAGCAATGGTGATATATATGTGTTTTAGACACCAAAAAATAAACACTCAGAAAATGGCTACAATTTAAGGAATGTGTTTAGTGACGGCATCAGATTCCTAATTGATGGAGAAAGGTCTGGAGGCAAGAAAAGCTGCTTCCAGGAGGTTGTCAAGTGTTTTCGCTCGACGATTCCATTCTTGGGTGGTTGGTTTGACCCTTGTTCCAGTAACTCGAATCCTAGCCCGGTATATCTCATTTTAGTTTTACACCATTGTGAACCTTACGCCTTTTTACTCTGTGATCGAGGTTCTCGGCATTGAAAAATATTCGTAAACTAAATCACACGTGTATATTTTCACATTTAAGAGATATACAGTCAAAAAAATCAAGAGCAATGGTGATATATATGTGAATTAGACACCAAAAAATAAACACTCAAAAAATGGCTACAATTTAAGGAATGTGTATGGTGACGGCATCCGATTCCTAATTAATGGAGAAGGATCTGGTGGCAAGAAAAGCTGCTTCCAGAAGGTTGTCAAGTGTTTTCGCTCGACGATTCCATTCTTGGGTGGTTGGTTTGGCACTTGTTCCTGTAACTCGAATCCTAGCCCGGTATATCCCAATTTAGTTTTCACCATTGTAAACCTTACGCCTTTTTTACTCTCTGATCGAGGTTCTCGGCATTGAAAAATATTCGTCAACTAAATCACAAGTGTATATGTTGACATTTAAGAGATATACAGTCACTCAAAAAATGGCTACAATTTAGGGAATGTGTATAGTGACGGCATCCGATTCCTAATTGATGGAGAAAGGTCTGGTGGCAAGAAAAGCGGCTTATAGGAGGTTGTCAAGTCTTTTCGCTCGACGATTCCATTATTAGGTGGTTGGTTTGGCCCTTAAACTGTAACTCGAATCCTAGTCTGATATATCCCATTTTAGTTTTACACCATTGTGAACCTTACGCCTTTTTTACTCTCTGATCGAGGTTCTTGGCATTGAAAAATCTTCGTAAACTAAATCACACGTTTATATGTTGACATTTAAGAGATATACAGTCAAGATAATCAAGAGCAATGGTGCTATATATGCGGATTAGACACCAAAAAAAACACTAAAAAAATGGGTACAATTTAAGGAATGTATTTAGTGACGGCATCAGATTCCTAATTGATGGAGAAAGGTTTGGTGGCAAGAAAAGCTGCTTCCAGGAGGTTGTCAAGTGTTTTCGCTCAACGATTCCATTCTTGGGTGGTTGGTTTGTCCCTTGTTCCTTTAACTCGAATCCTAGCCCGGTATATCCCATTTTAGTTTTACACCATTGTGAAACTTACGCCTTTTTTACTCTCTGATCGAGGTTCTCGGCATTGAAAAATCTTCGTAAACTAAATCACACATGTATATGTTGACATTTAAGAGATATACAGTCATGAAAATCATGAGCAATTTTGATATATATGCGGATCAGACACAAAAAAAAATGTTAGTGCATGCATCTGTCAACTTCGTCTTGTATCGAGTCTTGTACTGAAATAGTTAGATCAGGGCACTAAAAATGGTGATTACAGCAGTGATGATGAAGAAGAATGACATATTAATGTTGCTAAAACTCATCTATCTCCTGAAAGTTTTCATTTTTATTTTGCAGATCGCTTGGAAAAATTGAAAGAGAAACAAGCTGCAAAAGAACAAATGAAACAGAAGTCTGAAAGTGGTGATCAAACAAAGAAAGCTGTTCAGAATGAAGAAGTAAAAAGTGTTGCTGATGAGATTGCTGAACCAGAAAAGATACATGAAGTTGAGAAAATTGTTGAAATTGAAAAGATTATAGAAGTTGAAAAGATTGTGGAAGTCATCAAACCTTGCACAAAGTGGTTGGAACCTTGCAAGGAATGTGCAGCAAAAGATGAAAAGCTGGCTGAGCTTGAGAAGATGAAAGAACAATTACTGTTCAATCTCAACTATCTAAAGGAGTCTTATGATGTTTTGAACAGAACAGTAACTGGTCTTCAAAAGACAAATTCTGAAAGAGAAAATGCTTTGACGATGATGAATGCAACATTGATGACGAAGCAGAAAGCTATTAACTTTTACATCGAAGAAAGTGCAAAGTGGAAGCAAGAGTTGGAGACCGAGAAAATTGAAAATGAGAGGATCAGACGTTTATTACAAAGTTACTCTAGTTCTGATTATCTTATTGATCGAATCTATCCGACTGTTGCAGGTCTTGAAGCCTTTAAAGATGATGAGAAGTCTAAGAAGAAGGATACTAGTAAGAAACCGAGTGTTAGTTATAACAAGTGTCCGCCTCCGATCTGGGAAGGTTATTCTCCCAGAAAACCAAATGAGGAGCAAGTCGAAAAAGCAGTCAATATAAAGTTAAAAACCGAATCAACTGATGAATTACCAGAAAACATTGACGTCACGTTTACCTCGTCTGACACTGATCATGAGTCTGAGTTAATAAAAAAGGTGGTCGATCAGGTGTTGGATACTGATGAGGAGTTTGAGTCAAAGTCTAAGTCTGGAGGGTCAAGTTCGTCAGTCAACAATTCAAAATCGTCGGTTAAAAGGGCTTACAGTAAAGAGTTTTTATTATCAAAATCGAATTTGAATGATGAAACATTTGAAGTAGCATATACTTTAAATGATTCTGACAAATTATATTCTGACAACGAGTTTCCAATAAGAAGTGTTAGATTTGAAATGATCAAAAAGGTTTTCAAAATGACAGAAATTAAGATTTCTGAAATAAAAGATTTAAATCTTACTAGAAAACCAAAAAAATACACTTCAAGAGTACAACAACGATTAAACAAGAAAAAGGGTTACAATTCTGGTTCTGGTTTTCAAAAGAAACCAAACCATAATGGTAGCTACAAAAAGAAAGGTTTAGGTTTTATTCCACCTAAAAATTATAAAAATGAGAAAAATTCTAAAACAAAAACAGAATTTGTTTCAGGAGGAAGTGCAGAAGAAGAACAGAAGAAACCGTTCTGGAAACAATCAAACCAGGAGTTTCTTGCTGAGAAGAAAAGGAATGGAACTGGAGTGTTTCATCCAAAAGAGACTCGAACCTGTTTCAAATGCAATGAAGCTGGTCACATTGCATGGAACTGTCCGAAAAATGCTAAGACTAAACAGGGAGTTTCTGAAAAACTGAAAGAAATAGTTGTTGATGTTGAACCACCAACCGAAAAATTCAGAATTTTTGAAAACTCAACTTATGAGGTTGGTGAATGTTCTAAAAAGAATTTTTACAAAAAGAAAGCCAAGAACAACCAAGTGTGGGTTGTTAAGAAGGGTGATGTAAAAGTCGGCAATGAATCTGGTCCCACAAAGCCAGAAGAGCCACAAGGTGAGGTAAAAGAGATAAATTATGTATCTTCAGTGAATGATGATGAATTTCCATCACTGAAGTTTGAGAAGATTAAACAGAAAGTTGGTAAGATTGAGATTTCGGATCAATTTTACTCCGAGAAGAATGAATTTGATATCGAGAAAGTTTTTAGTGGAAATGTTAAGAAAATTTTTGGGAAAATGCTTGATGGGAAAGTAAAGGGGGTTAAAGATTTTTATGAAACAAAGAAAGCAACTTTTAACCCAACTGAACAAGAGCTAAAGGAGCTAAAAATACCCAAGGTTGGTCAGACTTGGGTGGAAATTCTTTTCCCTTGAACATCTGACTTTGCCGGAGATCCCAAGTTTGTAATCGTGGATCAGGAATCGGCATCTTTCTTGATAATTGATTTTGTGAATGAATCTTATAATGGTTAAATTTTGGCAAGTCATACTGCAGGAATTGCCGGAGCTTCCAGGTTGGTAAGTGTGAAGCAGGAATCGGCATCTATATTGGTAAAATGATTTTGTGTAGATGTGGTATTCCTAATGAAGGTTTACACCTACAAGTGGTAAATCTAGGACATTAAGTTGTATTTGCTTTTTCTACAAATGGTTAATCAAGGTCATTAGGTTGAACTTGATTGGACCAAACTTACAAGTGGTATTTGAAGGACAATATGATGAACCAAACCCCTAACTTACAAATGGTAAAATCAACAAAACTTATTTTCCGGAAAAATCATTTTAGTTAAAACAAACTTAAGTGTTTTGAAATCATAATGAGAAAATAGTTTTTGTGTAAGGGGGAGTTCGGATTGTTTATGCCAAGTGGATGGCGAATTGAAGCGATTTGATATCGGTTGTCATTTTTTCTTGTACAGTTTATTTTCAAATTTCTTTTAATGTGTTTGCATTTTAGGGGGAGTAGAAATTTCTGAAAATCCAAAAACATTAGAAAATTTGAAAAAGACAAAAACATGATAAAATTCAAAAATGAGTTTTAGTGTCAAAGAAGAGGAAATGATAGTACATCAGTAGACAGTCACAGTATGCTAAAGAAATGTAATGATTAAATAGCGTTAAACAGTCTCACTGATGATATGCCGATAGGTTTTTACACATTTAGTAAGCTTTTTCGGGATATAAACTTAAATTCAAACTTGCTTATTTTGTGGGGAACACTACTTGGATATATAGGTAACCCCTGAAATCTCGTTTGAAAGGTCCCTCTTTCTGAGATACTAGGTGTTTATGCTCAGTGATATCTGGGGTATTATCCCGGGACTTCTGCTGAATGGAAATTCTGACCTAGTCCCCGGAGAATACTTTCTGCTTGCTTGAAACATAGCGCTGCCCTCAGCAATTTGATGAAACAATAAAATTGATAGTCATTGCTGTTGTAATCAAAATATCCTCTAAAGGGGATACACCAAAAGTCGAGCCGTCATCTCTCTGCTGAACGGAAGTTCTGACCTGAGCTCTCACGGTTTCGTATTATAATTTATTCCCTTACAGATATCATCTGTGGTATACTCACCTGTAAGACTGAATATTGGGATCTGGATACGGGAGTATATTCAAGAGGTGGGACACATGAATGAGTTTAAGTCCTTAAAACATCTAACTCATATCCTGAATCAGTTGAAATTTGTGTGAGAATTTAAGTGGATCAGTATATCGGCAATCTAAGTGAATTGTTTAATTCTTAATGTGTAACTAAGCTCAACGGTACTTGTGATTTGTCAAAAACCGATATGATCCTCTTACACAAAACTCACAAAAATATTGTTTGTAAATATTTCTTTACTGCATTTCTTTATATTCAAAAATTCAAAAAGATTTTAGGTGTGTTTTAGCATAAATTTTTGAAAAATCCAAAAAGATTTTCGACAACTGATGTTGGAGAGCTGATTTTCAAAATCCCAATTGCTAAACATGATGACATGTTTGTGAAAAGATGTATGTGTTTGAAAATCAAATGTGTTTTGATTAAATTTTAAAGTGGTTCATCAAGAATATTGAGTTATTTTTTTAGGGAGAGTCAGTGTTAGTGTATACATTGAATTGTTAAATTTAGAAAATTTACTTTGAGGTAGAGATTGTGCAGGATTATGAAAGAGCTGGATTTATCAATTCTGAGAATACCTGAGTTGGATAAAAGCCAGGTTACGATCTTGGAACAACCTCCGGAAGAGCCAGGCCATTCGATCCTGACAAGCTTGTGTTTTAAAGAGCCAGGTTTTCTATACCTGAAGTCTAAGAGAAGAGAGTGTAAGCCAGTCTACGATCCTGAAGCAGATATTGCTGATGAACTGAAGGAATGCCAGCACATTGTTAGGAGGAGTCTGGTAATGCTGAGTGAAAGAATGAAGCCCAAAGACTGATCAAGACTGAAGATGCGAAGACTCGACACGTGAGACTCGTCAACATCTGAGGGGGAGTCTGTTAGTGCATGCATCTGTCAACTTCGTCTTGTATCGAGTCTTGTACTGAAATAGTTAGATCAGGGCACTAAAAACGAGATAGTGGTTTTTAGGGGTGATTCCGCTCGAAATGACACCTTGTCATTTCAAGCTAAATCACATAAGTTTCTAATTCCGCTCGAAAGTTAAGTTCTAATTCCGCTCGAAAGATAAGTGTTGATTCCGCTCGAAATGACACCATGTCATTTCGTGGGGAATCAGAAACACTATAAATATGCTTGTGTTCATGTCATTTCGAGGGGAATCAGAATATTGTACCGAAGTGCTGCCGATGTGTTTCCTGATTGTAATTGTTATAATATCAATCAGAAGAGTGTTTAAAGTGAAGAACTAGCTGTTTCTACCTTTGTTTCTTAGTTTCCGCCTCTGAAACGAAGTAAAACTCCTCTGATAGACTCATTCGGGTTCATACACGATCCTACAAAAAACACTCAAAAAATGGCTACAATTTAAGGAATGTGTTTAGTGACGGCATCGGATTCCAAATTGATGGAGAAAGGTCTGGTGGCAAGAAAACCTGCTTGCAGGAGGTTGTCAAGTGTTTTCGCTCGATCATTCCATTCTTGGGTGGTTGGTTTGGCCCTTGTTCCTGTAACTTGAATCCTAGCCCGGTATATCCCATTTTAGTTTTACACCATTGAGAACCTTACGCCTTTTTTACTCTCTGATTGAGGTTCTCGGCATTGAAAAATCTTCGTAAACTAAATCACACGTGTATATGCTGACATTTAAGAGATATACAGTCAAGAAAATCAAGAGCAATGGTGTTATATATGCGTTTTAGACACCAAAAATAAACACTAAAAAATGGCTACAATTTGAGGAATGTGTATAGTGACGGAATCAGATTCCTAATTAATAGAAAAAGGTCTGGTAGTTTGTCAAGTGATTTCGCTCGACGATTCCATTCTTGGGTGGTCGGTTTGCCCCTTGTTCTTGTAACTTGAATCCTAGCCCGGTATATCCCATTTTAGTTTTACACCATTGTGAACCTTACGCCTTGTTTACTCTCTGATCGAGGTTTTCGGCATTGAAAAATATTCGTAAACTAAATCACACGTTTATATGTTGACATTTAAGAGATATACAATCAACAAAATCAAGAGCAATGGTGATATATATTGGGATTAGACACCAAAAAATAAACACTCAAAAAATGGCTACAATTTAAGGAATGTGTTTAGTGACGGCATCAGATTTCTAATTGATGGAGAAAGGTCTGGTGGCAAGAAAAGGTGCTTCCAGGAGGTTGTCAACCGTTTTCGCTCGACGATTGCATTCTTGGGTGGTTGGTTTGGCCCTTGTTCCTGTAACTCGAATCCTAGCCCGGTATATCCCCTTTTAGTTTTACACCATTGTGAACCTTACGCCTTTTTTACACTCTGATCGAGGTTCTTGGCATTGAAAAATATTCGTAAACTAAATCACACGTGTATATGTTGACATTTAATATATATACAGTCAAGAAAATCAAGAGCAGTGGTGATATATATGCGGATTAGGCACAAAAAAAACACTCAAAAAATGGCTACAATTTAAGGAATGTGTTTAGTGACGGCATCAGATTCCTAATTGATGGAAAAAGGTCTGGTGGCAAGAAAAGCTGCTTCCAGAAGGTTATCAAGTGTTTTCGCTTGAGAATTCCATTCTTGGCTGGTTGGTTAGGCCATTGTACCTGTAACTCGAACCCTAGCCCGGTATATACCATTTTAGTTTTACACCATTGTGAACCTTACGCCTTTTTTACTCTCTGATCGAGGTTCTGGGCATTGAAAAATCTTCGTAAACTAAATCACACGTGTATATGTTGACATTTAAGAGATATACAGTCAAAAAAATCAAAAGCAATTGTCACACCCCGACTTTCCACGTATCACCGGTGGGCCCGGTGGGGGAGTATCGTGACGTGGTTGGCAACATAATAGTCAAACAACACAATATATATGAATGCACAGCGAAAGCAAAAGATATTTATTATTACATTCCGAATATGAAGTAATATTCAGTATTACAACGGAAGTAAAGGATCCACAGGCGGATCTTAAAACATATCATTGGTTCAACAGACTTTAGGCGCCTAGAACTTGCAAGATTCCTTATTAGCGCCCTGAGCTTCCAGCCAATTACGTTCAGTACCTGTCACTTAACCTTTTTGGAAAATACGTCAGTTTTCACTGGTAAATACACTCAACCGACTCATTTGAAAAGAGTTTAAGAAAATTGATTTAGATGCACCAGGCACAAAACCTTTTGACACTTTTGATTAAAATGCACAGAGGCAAAATTAATCTTTTATAACTTGGGAAAATTATTTGTATATAATCTTGTATACAGTTTTACTTATTTGTCGTCCGTTAGGGCCGGTTTGTAGGGCCGGACTAGATTAACTGACACGCCACAGGTATAATGCCCACGGGCTATCATCCTCTAAGTGGATTACCAGTTCCGGTATAATGCCCACAAGGATGATACCTCGGAGTGGATTACCAGTTTTTACATAATGCAGCTGTCAGGTGTATGCCTACACCCCGTGCTTAAGTCGTGGCCATTACTTCGAATGATGCCAAGGATATCCGGGACATGGTCATTAACCCCCAAGGTCATACACCAAATAATAATAAAATAATACATATTAAACAGGTTATGTAAGTACATCAATCACAATCCGATTTAAATGACTACATACACCCGACCAAGCGGTACTTTTATAGTACCGTATCCCAAGCCCGTATAGGGAAAATAAGTTAAGAGTATTTACCTGAGCTAGCTCCTGTCTTAAATAGCAGAAATTTATAACTCAGCCGTATTCACTTAAGTAAGCGTAGGTACAATTTACCGGAAAGCTCTAGTCTGGAATGATGGTTTAAATAATTAATTAGAATGCTAACGGGTCTTTAATTAAGCCTAAGCTTAGACCGGTTAGTCTTACAGGAAGATACGGTTCGTACGCACGATTAAGCGAAGACCGGAATAGAATGTGATTTAAACCCGACATGTTCAGAGACTTGTCTTATATGGGTATTTCATACACATTCTGGATTTTGAGATAAAACCGATAAAGTTTGACCCGTTTCGGCTAACTTATATAAACTAGTTATATAAACCGATCCGAACGCGAATAACGCGTAACGGGTAACCGAATAGGTCGCAAACAGGTTTCCTAAGTTAATATACTTAAATTATGTTGTGATATGTTGTGATATCATAATGATACCTTCCATAATGCCTAAAACGAGTTAAATCCTTAATTATGCCCCGTAGGGGTATTTTGGTCATTTTAACGATTATAAAAGGGATTTAACGTACCCTGATGTTCGGGACTGAAGTAATTAGTAAACAACTTATTTTTAACAGATTATATTAGTTGATAATAATCCGTATGTCTCAAAATAGTTTTAAGCCTAAACTACGCGTATAATACACGTATAAACCCGTTTTAAGCGACGTTTGATTAAAAATACGATTCTGGGTTTTCTGATCAGTTAAACAGGCTCAACACATTACATTCATTATTTAAAATCAGTAGCAATTGGATTCGCGTCAAAATTCCTTGTAGAAATCATTTTATGACCGAAAAGGGTAAATTCGGTACTAACCGAACTAAGGCGATAAGCCTAGCTTAAGGCCAGTTTAAAAATAATTAAAAATCTTCAAAAATCCCAAAATATTATTTAACATTAGTGGGTAAAAGGTTTGGTGCCGAAAATCGGGTTTAGATAGGCTATGCGCTAATCGCGCCGATTAATTAATAAAAAGTTTATTATTTACGCTAATGCGCATATCTCTTAATCTAGACTTCCGATTGACGTGAAAATTTACGTACATGCTTAATAATCAGTAACTAAGATTATTGTACTTCCACATTTTCAAAATTCTCGTTGTAAGGTTATAAGGGCATTACGGTCCATTTTAAGCATTTAACGGAACCGCGCGAACGAATCGGATAATCAACGAAACAAGTACAGAGGCTTATACCATCATGTAACCCAACCCTAATGAAGCACTAAGGCAATTCCAAATCAAACTAAAACGGGTCAGAACCGAAGTCAAAGCAAAAGTCAAAGTTTTGCGTCTTTCGGTTCCGAACCGGGTTTAAACGGAAATTTGTCGAGTCGGACAAGTATGAACAAGTTCTTATACTTATTACCAAGTTATATTAAGGTTAAAACAGGTTACACGCCTCTCGGATTGCTAATCGTGTGTTAAATCGTAATTTGTAATTCTGTTGACTTTTTCGGTCAACGTTTGACCCGACAAACGACCTAGATAGGTCTGGAATTGGTACGTGCCCTTATAAGGGTTTAATACCCATATAATTACCTATCTAACGATGCTTTTAATTCGTGATAACACTGAGCTATCGTTAACTAATCCTGAAGTCAACCGTTTATTACGATATGTTGACTTTTAAGCTAATTACTAAGCTATAATTAATTTAGAAAGGTTAGGCAACTTACCAAGTGATTAATGGTTGCTTAGGAAGGCCCTTGATCTGTTTGAAAGCTCCTCAATGATCAGATTGCTTGAACTTTGTGTGAGGAAATGTTGTGACATTGAAGGCCCTTTATATAGTGGGTTTAGACACCATAAGGTGTTGACAACTAAGCCTAGCACCCTTCCACAATTGTTTGACACATGCCCTAGTGTTCTAGGGGTGTTTTAGGGGCCAAGGGATGAGTTATGATCGATCAAAGTTGCATACAAGTTCAATGGTTAGACAAAGAATCAAGAAAGATATGTTTCTGTCCAGATATGGCAGTCGCGTAGCGCGACTGCCTGAGTCCATACGCTCGCGCTACGCGAGCCCCTAAGGTGTTCCAACAAAACTTTGATAAATTGCAGTTTTAGTCCTTGGCTCTTCAAACTTTGTACAGACACTTGTTTCTTGCATTTTGAACCCTCGTTATTGATCTATAAGGGCTTCGAGACATATACCCACTTTGTTAAGTCCCCGGGTAACTTTATTATTACCCGAAAAGGCCTAACTTTCAACGTTGACGCTTTAACCCCTCGCACACGAATTTGATCACAACTTTCTCATACGTTGACGAAACTTTACGAAATTTTAATCGTGTATTCTAGTGAGCATAATTAACCATTACAAAGCTTCGGGTTTGTCAAAAGGTCACTCAGAGGTATATCTTTAAACATGTTGACACATTTAACCCCTGTAGTTTGTAATCTCTCACCTTTAGCTTCGTATGATCCATGATTTATTCGTTTGAAGGTATGAGCATCGTGTAGGGTTAATGTACATTATATTTATTCACGGTTGACACTTAGAATACGTAATCTCACATACTTTCCATGTTTGTCAACTTTAGTCCTTCTATAATATTTCTTTCACACGTTTAACATTTGACACGTGTCTACACATTATAGGACGTGAATTTTCGAGGTGTTACATCCTCACCCCCTTAAAATAAATCTCGACCCGAGATTTACTGAAATAAGTAAGGGTACTTTTCTTTCATCGTGGATTCAACCTCCCACGTGAATTCGGGACCTCTATGGGCATCCCAATTGACCTTTATAATAGGTACATGCTTCTTCCGAAGCTTCTTTACCTATTGATCTTCGATCGACAAAGGTTCTTCCTCAAATTTTAAGCTCTCATCTTTATGCACATCCGTATGTGGTATAACCAGTGATTCATCAGCGAAACACTTCTTCAGATTGCAGATGTGGAACACATTGTGAATTCCACTGAGCTCTTCTGGTAAGTTTTAGCTTATAGGCAACTGAATCGACACGTTCGATAACCTCGAAAGGTCCTATGTATCTCGGGCTTAGCTTGCCTTTCTTACCAATTTGCATCACTCCTTTCCAGGGTGATACCTATTGTTGAACCTTATTTCTTAACAAGAATTTAGGAGGTTTGCTATTTTCATAATCCTTAATTTTCTGCCGTATACTGGCATCTTACTGATGATTATGGATTTGCGTGATCTTATTGATTGTCTATAATGCAACTTTCAGATCTTAATGTTTGGACTTACCAAACTATTGTCTTATCAATGGAGGTTTAAAATTCCATCTAGACAAGGTCTTCAAGGGAGTAGCCTTGATACTTATATATCAATATTATAGAGAAGCTTATCTTAAGGTGAGATGGTTATTCCAACCATCACTTAACTAATATTAAGGGATAGCTAATCCTTGTCGTTAGTCGAACAATTCGACGATCCTGGTTAGCTGATGGCAAATTCTTAATCGTTGCCTAATTAGGATTGCGGCATGTATGCATAAGCAATATGAACCGTCTTTCTTATTTAATAACATAAAACCCTCAGAATATTGAGTCAGGCTTTATGCGCCTATGTTTTAAAACCTACTTAATCAAGGTTTCGATTATTCCATAATCAATATGGAGTTTTCACAATACTCCAGCCCACGGCGGGCTACAATTCTTAATTCTACCTGCCTTCCAGGAGGTAAGCAGGGACAACCTTTAAGAAGATAATTAAGATACAAGGAGGCTACAGAGATTTTCCATATCTCAGGCTCCAGTTCATCCATCATTGTCCATGCCAAATGAGTGACACCTTTATGTTATAAGTCCTCGAATTCCTTAATCGGGAACATTTACTTGGGAAAATTTTTTTTCCATTTTTGGATATCTTCCTTGAATACTACTAGTCGACTTTAGTACAATATGATCATTGGGATATCTCAGGGGTTCCATGTATTAAACCTCCATGCTGATCAGACATGGAAATAATCTATGGGACACACTAGGATACGCCAATCCTCATATGGCACTTTAATCAAACATAGTTTGGCATTCGCAGGCGATAGAAAAACAATGAGAAAAATAATTAAAATAACATATGTTGTCGTACTCTATGCAAAGAAAGAGTGCTCTCAGATTTTTGGAAGGTTTTTCTTGCCGATCTATAAGAATCGATTACTATGGTTTCCTTGGTAGTTATACCTTGTGGATGATAAAAAAAATTTTGCTAAGTTTATGGTTCATGGAGATTTATTATTGCCTGTATTAAAAACAGGGCACTTAGCAGGAGTTATCATTGATACATGATAAGGAAGTTCATTGTACTAGTGCTTATATCTAATAAATAATGGAAGTTTCACAAACTAGGCACCTAGCTCAGTTGGCTAGGCGCGCGAAAGGGTGCGGCCGGCCTAGACCCAGGTTCGATTCCGGGGACGGCCAGTTCCACCATTTTTTTATGTTTAATATTAATTACTCGTACGGATACGTGTAATTACGAGAGTTGTCTCATAAGGAGTCTTGATAATTAATTGCTTCTTATCACTCACAATATGGATTTGATTTTTAAGGTAACCAATCGATTTTTATCACTATATTGAGTCCTTAAGTATGCAACCAAAAGTTTGCTACAAGGATATTAGAAAAAATGATTTCTAATAGATATTAATATCAATATAGGATTTGTTGGAGCATTTTCAACGTAACATCGGTCACTTTCTACCGGGCATTAAATGACCGGAGTCTTAATCAGGTGGAGACAACAGTTCTCAACCTTTATCATTCATAATATATTTATATGTGCCAATATCAAATAAGTTTCTGCATAACTGTTTGATAAGGAAAGGTACATATTATACTATTATTATTCTGCATCATCTCTTGGGCGTTCATCCTGATAACTCGTGCGTTTGTTCTCTTGGATTACTCGGGCTTCCTCGCGTACTTAGGGCAGTTGGTCTTTATGTGCCCTTTCTCGTTGCAGTTGTAGCATGTAGCATCTTTGATCTTCCCGCAATCAACAGCCTTGTGCTCCCTAGACTTGCATATCCCACATGCAGGTGGTCCTGATTTAGAATTGGACTCCATTCTGCATTTTCCAAAGTGGCGTTTTTGGCAAGTCGAGCACCTTGGCTTTTCCTCTGTCCGCTGACCATTCTTTCCAGACCCAGACCTCTTAGAGTCAGTGTTTCCCTTGTGTTTCTTCTCTGATCCTCGTGAGTTATCACCCTCACGCTTCTTCTTACTTTCTTCAGATTTCTTTAGCGCCCTTAGCCTGACCGCATCTAAAGTAAGGGACAGAGAGAGGTCAGCTACTGACCTAAATGTAGTAGGTCTTGAAGCCTTAACACTGGCTTTGATTTCTGGGGGTAAACCCCCAATGAAGCGTGCAATTCGCTTGGGCTCTGGTGTTACAAGGTAAGGGACCAGTCTGGATAGGGTATTAAAACTGGTGAGGTAAGCTTGACAATCTAAGTTTGTCATCACCAAAGATAAGAAATCTGACTCAATCCCCTCAACCTCGTGTTGAGGGCAGTAATTTTCCTTAATGAGAATAACAAACTGTTCCCATGACATGCTGTAGAGCGGAATCTTCCCAGCAGCTTGAATGAGAGACTTCCACCATGCCAGTGCCTCTCCTTTGAACGATTGGGATACGTACTTCACGACATCCCTTTCAGCGCAACCGCTGATATCGACAACTGTGTCCATTTCATCCAACCATATCATGCAATCAACCGCCCCTTTTTCCCCAGTAAAATCTCGGGGCTTGCAGGAAACAAAGTACTTATAGTTACAGGATTTGGTATGTGGTTCATTATCGAACACTATCCTCTTGGAGGGAGCACTGTGTCCATTAGATGAATGTCGATCGTCATCCTTCTTTAACTCATCCTTCTTTGAGGGCGGCTTGTTATCAGGCTCTGAATGAGTTTTAGGGATGGATTTAGGGTGGGGTACAGATGAGGCTTTACTATTTGTCTCGCTATACTCCTGGAATTGCTCCTTCACAGCTTTAGATACAGCTGAATTAATCAATGTACGAAGCTCTCCTCTGGTTATATTAATCCTTTCATCATCGCGGTTATCCAAAGGATGACTGTTCCCTTCCTCCGACCCAGCCATGTAGTTTAAATTGCTACATAAAAATTAAACAAGGACAAGGTTTTTACGGAAGTTTAAACAGTTTTATCTTTTTGAACGATTTATTAACCATGTTTTTAATACACATATTGGTTAATTTGATAAATATATAATTATTCAGGGTATTTATTATACTCCTAAATTATAAGTTAATAATAGGCCAAAAGGCCTAGTCACTTAGACAAGTTTAATTTATAGGCCTTGATTTTATAGAATCGAGGCTCCAAGGTTTGAATCAAAGTTCATTACCCTTTTCTTGACAGGGAGTTGTAGGCTACCACTGTCTTAAGTCCCAGAGGACGTTAGTTATAGCCCGTGGGCACTTCATCCATAAGGGATGATTATATAAATAAGGAAATTTAGTATATCCCAAAATGACTTATGTGATTTTATCATATCACAATTTGTCGAGCATGTTAATATGCTTTCATATGTTTAATAAGGATTTGAATCTCTTGAATAGGTTCTACCATCTTGGCCTTGTATGCCGTGACATTTAGGCTAGGTTTTTCCTTTAAGATTCTTTTAATAATTAACGCAGAGCAATCCTAAATTGAACTGTTAACAAGGATCTGAATCTAATTATGGAACTACCATCTTGGCCCTGTCTTAATGTGACACATGGCTAGGTTTTGTCCTTTTTAAATTTTGCCGTTTTATTATAATGGTAGATCTTATAATATAGGAATGATACTTTAAATATAATCGTTCCTTTAAAATTTAACAAGTATATGGTTGCCCTAAACGGGACTTCTATAGCAATTGACTTGAAGAATACTTTCCATATTCTATGCATAGGCAAGTCAGAAAAATAACAAAGGAATCAAATAAGGACAAAATAAAACGAATTTTAGAATTTGTCCTATGTTCTTGTCTAGACTCAAGAATGTGCAATTGTGTAACTGAGATTAAACACAAAAGGCTAGTGTTTAATTCACTCAGTGTTGGCTCTGATACCAACCTGTCACACCCCGACTTTCCACGTATCACCGGTGGGCCCGGTGGGGGAGTATCGTGACGTGGTTGGCAACATAATAGTCAAACAACACAATATATATGAATGCACAGCGGAAGCAAAAGATATTTATTATTACATTCCGAATATGAAGTAATATTCAGTATTACAACGGAAGTAAAGGATCCACAGGCGGATCTTAAAACATATCATTTGTTCAACAGACTTTAGGCGCCTAGAACTTGCAAGATTCCTTATTAGCGCCCTGAGCTTCCAGCCAATTACGTTCAGTACCTGTCACTTAACCTTTTTGGAAAATACGTCAGTTTTCACTGGTAAATACACTCAACCGACTCATTTGAAAAGAGTTTAAGAAAATTGATTTAGATGCACCAGGCACAAAACCTTTTGACACTTTTGATTAAAATGCACAGAGGCAAAATTAATCTTTTATAACTTGGGAAAATTATTTGTATATAATCTTGTATACAGTTTTACTTATTTGTCGTCCGTTAGGGCCGGTTTGTAGGGCCGGACTAGATTAACTGACACGCCACAGGTATAATGCCCACGGGCTATCATCCTCTAAGTGGATTACCAGTTCCGGTATAATGCCCACAAGGATGATACCTCGGAGTGGATTACCAGTTTTTACATAATGCAGCTGTCAGGTGTATGCCTACACCCCGTGCTTAAGTCGTGGCCATTACTTCGAATGATGCCAAGGATATCCGGGACATGGTCATTAACCCCCAAGGTCATACACCAAATAATAATAAAATAATACATATTAAACAGGTTATGTAAGTACATCAATCACAATCCGATTTAAATGACTACATACACCCGACCAAGCGGTACTTTTATAGTACCGTATCCCAAGCCCGTATAGGGAAAATAAGTTAAGAGTATTTACCTGAGCTAGCTCCTGTCTTAAATAGCAGAAATTTATAACTCAGCCGTATTCACTTAAGTAAGCGTAGGTACAATTTACCGGAAAGCTCTAGTCTGGAATGATGGTTTAAATAATTAATTAGAATGCTAACGGGTCTTTAATTAAGCCTAAGCTTAGACCGGTTAGTCTTACAGGAAGATACGGTTCGTACGCACGATTAAGCGAAGACCGGAATAGAATGTGATTTAAACCCGACATGTTCAGAGACTTGTCTTATATGGGTATTTCATACACATTCTGGATTTTGAGATAAAACCGATAAAGTTTGACCCGTTTCGGCTAACTTATATAAACTAGTTATATAAACCGATCCGAACGCGAATAACGCGTAACGGGTAACCGAATAGGTCGCGAACAGGTTTCCTAAGTTAATATGCTTAAATTATGTTGTGATATCATAATGATACCTTCCATAATGCCTAAAACGAGTTAAATCCTTAATTATGCCCCGTAGGGGTATTTTGGTCATTTTAACGATTATAAAAGGGATTTAACGTACCCTGATGTTCGGGACTGAAGTAATTAGTAAACAACTTATTTTTAACAGATTATATTAGTTGATAATAATCCGTATGTCTCAAAATAGTTTTAAGCCTAAACTACGCGTATAATACACGTATAAACCCGTTTTAAGCGACGTTTGATTAAAAATACGATTCTGGGTTTTCTGATCAGTTAAACAGGCTCAACACATTACATTCATTATTTAAAATCAGTAGCAATTGGATTCACGTCAAAATTCCTTGTAGAAATCATTTTATGACCGAAAAGGGTAAATTCGGTACTAACCGAACTAAGGCGATAAGCCTAGCTTAAGGCCAGTTTAAAAATAATTAAAAATCTTCAAAAATCCCAAAATATTATTTAACATTAGTGGGTAAAAGGTTTGGTGCCGAAAATCGGGTTTAGATAGGCTATGCGCTAATCGCGCCGATTAATTAATAAAAAGTTTATTATTTACGCTAATGCGCATATCTCTTAATCTAGACTTCCGATTGACGTGAAAATTTACGTACATGCTTAATAATCAGTAACTAAGATTATTGTACTTCCACATTTTCAAAATTCTCGTTGTAAGGTTATAAGGGCATTACGGTCCATTTTAAGCATTTAACGGAACCGCGCGAACGAATCGGATAATCAACGAAACAAGTACAGAGGCTTATACCATCATGTAACCCAACCCTAATGAAGCACTAAGGCAATTCCAAATCAAACTAAAACGGGTCAGAACCGAAGTCAAAGCAAAAGTCAAAGTTTTGCGTCTTTCGGTTCCGAACCGGGTTTAAACGGAAATTTGTCGAGTCGGACAAGTATGAACAAGTTCTTATACTTATTACCAAGTTATATTAAGGTTAAAACAGGTTACACGCCTCTCGGATTGCTAATCGTGTGTTAAATCGTAATTTGTAATTCTGTTGACTTTTTCGGTCAACGTTTGACCCGACAAACGACCTAGATAGGTCTGGAATTGGTACGTGCCCTTATAAGGGTTTAATACCCATATAATTACCTATCTAACGATGCTTTTAATTCGTGATAACACTGAGCTATCGTTAACTAATCCTGAAGTCAACCGTTTATTACGATATGTTGACTTTTAAGCTAATTACTAAGCTATAATTAATTTAGAAAGGTTAGGCAACTTACCAAGTGATTAATGGTTGCTTAGGAAGGCCCTTGATCTGTTTGAAAGCTCCTCAATGATCAGATTGCTTGAACTTTGTGTGAGGAAATGTTGTGACATTGAAGGCCCTTTATATAGTGGGTTTAGACACCATAAGGTGTTGACAACTAAGCCTAGCACCCTTCCACAATTGTTTGACACATGCCCTAGTGTTCTAGGGGTGTTTTAGGGGCCAAGGGATGAGTTATGATCGATCAAAGTTGCATACAAGTTCAATGGTTAGACAAAGAATCAAGAAAGATATGTTTCTGTCCAGATATGGCAGTCGCGTAGCGCGACTGCCTGAGTCCATACGCTCGCGCTACGCGAGCCCCTAAGGTGTTCCAACAAAACTTTGATAAATTGCAGTTTTAGTCCTTGGCTCTTCAAACTTTGTACAGACACTTGTTTCTTGCATTTTGAACCCTCGTTATTGATCTATAAGGGCTTCGAGACATATACCCACTTTGTTAAGTCCCCGGGTAACTTTATTGTTACCCGAAAAGGCCTAACTTTCAACGTTGACGCTTTAACCCCTCGCACACGAATTTGATCACAACTTTCTCATACGTTGACGAAACTTTACGAAATTTTAATCGTGTATTCTAGTGAGCATAATTAACCATTACAAAGCTTCGGGTTTGTCAAAAGGTCACTCAGAGGTATATCTTTAAACATGTTGACACATTTAACCCCTGTAGTTTGTAATCTCTCACCTTTAGCTTCGTATGATCCATGATTTATTCGTTTGAAGGTATGAGCATCGTGTAGGGTTAATGTACATTATATTTATTCACGGTTGACACTTAGAATACGTAATCTCACATACTTTCCATGTTTGTCAACTTTAGTCCTTCTATAATATTTCTTTCACACGTTTAACATTTGACACGTGTCTACACATTATAGGACGTGAATTTTCGAGGTGTTACATCCTCACCCCCTTAAAATAAATCTCGACCCGAGATTTACTGAAATAAGTAAGGGTACTTTTCTTTCATCGTGGATTCAACCTCCCACGTGAATTCGGGACCTCTATGGGCATCCCAATTGACCTTTATAATAGGTACATGCTTCTTCCGAAGCTTCTTTACCTATTGATCTTCGATCGACAAAGGTTCTTCCTCAAATTTTAAGCTCTCATCTTTATGCACATCCGTATGTGGTATAACCAGTGATTCATCAGCGAAACACTTCTTCAGATTGCAGATGTGGAACACATTGTGAATTCCACTGAGCTCTTCTGGTAAGTTTTAGCTTATAGGCAACTGAATCGACACGTTCGATAACCTCGAAAGGTCCTATGTATCTCGGGCTTAGCTTGCCTTTCTTACCAATTTGCATCACTCCTTTCCAGGGTGATACCTATTGTTGAACCTTATTTCTTAACAAGAATTTAGGAGGTTTGCTATTTTCATAATCCTTAATTTTCTGCCGTATACTGGCATCTTACTGATGATTATGGATTTGCGTGATCTTATTGATTGTCTATAATGCAACTTTCAGATCTTAATGTTTGGACTTACCAAACTATTGTCTTATCAATGGAGGTTTAAAATTCCATCTAGACAAGGTCTTCAAGGGAGTAGCCTTGATACTTATATATCAATATTATAGAGAAGCTTATCTTAAGGTGAGATGGTTATTCCAACCATCACTTAACTAATATTAAGGGATAGCTAATCCTTGTCGTTAGTCGAACAATTCGACGATCCTGGTTAGCTGATGGCAAATTCTTAATCGTTGCCTAATTAGGATTGCGGCATGTATGCATAAGCAATATGAACCGTCTTTCTTATTTAATAACATAAAACCCTCAGAATATTGAGTCAGGCTTTATGCGCCTATGTTTTAAAACCTACTTAATCAAGGTTTCGATTATTCCATAATCAATATGGAGTTTTCACAATACTCCAGCCCACGGCGGGCTACAATTCTTAATTCTACCTGCCTTCCAGGAGGTAAGCAGGGACAACCTTTAAGAAGATAATTAAGATACAAGGAGGCTACAGAGATTTTCCATATCTCAGGCTCCAGTTCATCCATCATTGTCCATGCCAAATGAGTGACACCTTTATGTTATAAGTCCTCGAATTCCTTAATCGGGAACATTTACTTGGGAAAATTTTTTTTCCATTTTTGGATATCTTCCTTGAATACTACTAGTCGACTTTAGTACAATATGATCATTGGGATATCTCAGGGGTTCCATGTATTAAACCTCCATGCTGATCAGACATGGAAATAATCTATGGGACACACTAGGATACGCCAATCCTCATATGGCACTTTAATCAAACATAGTTTGGCATTCGCAGGCGATAGAAAAACAATGAGAAAAATAATTAAAATAACATATGTTGTCGTACTCTATGCAAAGAAAGAGTGCTCTCAGATTTTTGGAAGGTTTTTCTTGCCGATCTATAAGAATCGATTACTATGGTTTCCTTGGTAGTTATACCTTGTGGATGATAAAAAAAATTTTGCTAAGTTTATGGTTCATGGAGATTTATTATTGCCTGTATTAAAAACAGGGCACTTAGCAGGAGTTATCATTGATACATGATAAGGAAGTTCATTGTACTAGTGCTTATATCTAATAAATAATGGAAGTTTCACAAACTAGGCACCTAGCTCAGTTGGCTAGGCGCGCGAAAGGGTGCGGCCGGCCTAGACCCAGGTTCGATTCCGGGGACGGCCAGTTCCACCATTTTTTTATGTTTAATATTAATTACTCGTACGGATACGTGTAATTACGAGAGTTGTCTCATAAGGAGTCTTGATAATTAATTGCTTCTTATCACTCACAATATGGATTTGATTTTTAAGGTAACCAATCGATTTTTATCACTATATTGAGTCCTTAAGTATGCAACCAAAAGTTTGCTACAAGGATATTAGAAAAAATGATTTCTAATAGATATTAATATCAATATAGGATTTGTTGGAGCATTTTCAACGTAACATCGGTCACTTTCTACCGGGCATTAAATGACCGGAGTCTTAATCAGGTGGAGACAACAGTTCTCAACCTTTATCATTCATAATATATTTATATGTGCCAATATCAAATAAGTTTCTGCATAACTGTTTGATAAGGAAAGGTACATATTATACTATTATTATTCTGCATCATCTCTTGGGCGTTCATCCTGATAACTCGTGCGTTTGTTCTCTTGGATTACTCGGGCTTCCTCGCGTACTTAGGGCAGTTGGTCTTTATGTGCCCTTTCTCGTTGCAGTTGTAGCATGTAGCATCTTTGATCTTCCCGCAATCAACAGCCTTGTGCTCCCTAGACTTGCATATCCCACATGCAGGTGGTCCTGATTTAGAATTGGACTCCATTCTGCATTTTCCAAAGTGGCGTTTTTGGCAAGTCGAGCACCTTGGCTTTTCCTCTGTCCGCTGACCATTCTTTCCAGACCCAGACCTCTTAGAGTCAGTGTTTCCCTTGTGTTTCTTCTCTGATCCTCGTGAGTTATCACCCTCACGCTTCTTCTTACTTTCTTCAGATTTCTTTAGCGCCCTTAGCCTGACCGCATCTAAAGTAAGGGACAGAGAGAGGTCAGCTACTGACCTAAATGTAGTAGGTCTTGAAGCCTTAACACTGGCTTTGATTTCTGGGGGTAAACCCCCAATGAAGCGTGCAATTCGCTTGGGCTCTGGTGTTACAAGGTAAGGGACCAGTCTGGATAGGGTATTAAAACTGGTGAGGTAAGCTTGACAATCTAAGTTTGTCATCACCAAAGATAAGAAATCTGACTCAATCCCCTCAACCTCGTGTTGAGGGCAGTAATTTTCCTTAATGAGAATAACAAACTGTTCCCATGACATGCTGTAGAGCGGAATCTTCCCAGCAGCTTGAATGAGAGACTTCCACCATGCCAGTGCCTCTCCTTTGAACGATTGGGATACGTACTTCACGACATCCCTTTCAGCGCAACCGCTGATATCGACAACTGTGTCCATTTCATCCAACCATATCATGCAATCAACCGCCCCTTTTTCCCCAGTAAAATCTCGGGGCTTGCAGGAAACAAAGTACTTATAGTTACAGGATTTGGTATGTGGTTCATTATCGAACACTATCCTCTTGGAGGGAGCACTGTGTCCATTAGATGAATGTCGATCGTCATCCTTCTTTAACTCATCCTTCTTTGAGGGCGGCTTGTTAACCCCTCGCACACGAATTTGATCACAACTTTCTCATACGTTGACGAAACTTTACGAAATTTTAATCGTGTATTCTAGTGAGCATAATTAACCATTACAAAGCTTCGGGTTTGTCAAAAGGTCACTCAGAGGTATATCTTTAAACATGTTGACACATTTAACCCCTGTAGTTTGTAATCTCTCACCTTTAGCTTCGTATGATCCATGATTTATTCGTTTGAAGGTATGAGCATCGTGTAGGGTTAATGTACATTATATTTATTCACGGTTGACACTTAGAATACGTAATCTCACATACTTTCCATGTTTGTCAACTTTAGTCCTTCTATAATATTTCTTTCACACGTTTAACATTTGACACGTGTCTACACATTATAGGACGTGAATTTTCGAGGTGTTACAGCAATGGTGATATATATGCGGATTAGACACCAAAAAATAAATACTCAAAAAAAGGCTACAATTTAAGGAATGTGTTTAGTGACGGCATCAGATTCCTAATTGATGGAGAAAGGTCTGGTGGCAAAAAAAGCTGCTTCCAAGAGGTTGTTAAGTGTTTTCGCTCGACGATTCCATTCTTGGGTGGTTGGTTTGGCCCTTGTTCCTGTAACTCGAATCCTAGCCCGGTATATCCCATTTTAGTTTTACACCATTGTGAACCATACGCCTTTTTTACTCCCTGATCGAGGTTCTCGGCATTAAAAAATCTTCGTAAACTAAATCACATGTGTATATGTTGACATTTAAGAGATATACAATCAAGAAAATCAAGAGTAATAGTGATATATATGCGGATTAGACACCACAAAATAAACACTAAAAAAATGGCTACAATTTAAGGAATGTGATTACTGACGGCATCAGATTCCTAATTGATAGAGAAATGTCTGGTGGCAAGAACAGCTGCTTCCAGGAGGTTGTCATGTGTTTTCGCTCGACGATTCCATTCTTGGGTGGTTGGTTTGGCCCTTTTTCCTGTAACTCGAATCCTAGCCCGGTATATTCCATTTTAGTTTTACACCATTGTGAACCTACGCCTTTTTTACTCTCTGATCGAGGTTCTCGGCATTGAAAAATCTTCGTAAACTAAATCACATGTGTATATGTTGACATTTAAGAGATATACAGTCAAGAAAATCAAGAGAAATGGTGATATACATGCAGATTAGACACCAAAAAATAAACACTCAAAAAATGGCTACAATTTAAGGAATGTGTTTAGTGACGGTATCCGATTCCTAATTAATGGAGAAAGGTCTGGTGGCAAGAAAAGCTGCTTCCAAGAGGTTGTCAAGTGATTTCGCTCGACGATTCCATTCTTGGGTGGTTGGTTTGGCCCTTGTTCCTGTAACTCAAATTCTAGCCCGGTAAATCCCATTTTAGTTTTACACCATTGTGAACCTTACGCCCTTTTTACTCTCTGATCGAGGTTCTCGGCATTGAAAAATATTCGTAAACTAAATCACACGTCTATATGTTGACATTTAAGAGATATACAGTTAAGAAAATAAAGAGCGATGGTGATATATATATGCGGATTAGACACCAAAAAATAAACACTCAAAAAAAGGCTATAATTATTGGAATGTGTTTAGTGACGGCATCAGATTCCTAATTGATGGAGAATGGTCTGGTGGCAAGAAAAGCTGCTTCCAGGAGGTTGTCAAGTGTTTTCGCTCGAGAATTCCATTCTTGGGTGGTTGGCTAGGCCCTTGTTCCTGTACCTCGAATCCTAGCCCGGTATATCTCATTTTAGTTTTACACCATTGTGAACCTTACGCCTTTTTTACTCTCTGATCGAGGTTCTCGGCGTTGAAAAATCTTTGTAAACTAAATAACACGTGTATATGTTGAAATTTAATAGTTATACAGTCAAGAAAACCGGGCTAGGATTCGAGTTACAGGAACAAGGGCCAAACCAACCACCCAAGAATGGAATCGTCGAGCGAAAATACTTGACAACCTCCTGCAAGCAGCTTTTCTTACCACCAGACCTTTCTCTATCAATTAGGAATCTGATGCAGTCACTAAACACATTCCTTAAATTGTAGCCATTTTTTGAGTGTTTAATTTTTGGTGTCTATTCCGCATATATATCACCAGTGCTCTTGAATTTCTTGATTGTATATCTCTTAAATGTCAACATATACACATGTGATTTAGTTTACGAAGATTTTCCAATGCCGAGAACCTCGGTCAGAGAGTAAAAAAGGCGTAAGGTTCACAATGGTGTAAAACTAAAATGGAATATACCGGGCTAGGATTTGAGTTACAGGAACAAGGGCCAAACCAACCACCTAAGAATGGAATCGTCGAGCGAAAACATTGACAACCTCCTGTAAGCAGCTTTTCTTGCCACCAGAGATTTCTTCATCAATTAGGAATATGATGCCATCACTATACACATTCCTTAAATTGTAGCCATTTTTTGTGTGTTTATTTTTTGGTGTCTAATCGCATATATATATCACCATTGCTCTTGATTTTCTTGACTGTATATCTCTAAAATGTCAACATATACACGTGTGATTTAGTTTACGAAGATTTTTCAATGCCGAGAACCTCGATCAGAGAGTAAAAAAGGCGTAAGGTTCATAATGGTGTAAAACTAAAATGGGATATACCGGGCTAGGATTCGAGTTACAGGAACAAGGGCCAAACCAACCATCCAAGAATGGAATCCTAGAGCAAACACACTTGAAAACCTCCTGGAAGCAGCTTTTCTTGCCACCAGACCTTTCTCCATCAATTAGGAATTTGATGTCGTCACTAAACGCATTCCTTAAATTGTAGCCATTTTTTGAGTGTTTATTTTTTGGTGTCTAATCCGCATATATATCACCATTGCTCTTGATTTTCTTGACTGTATATTTCTTAAATGTCAACATATACACGTGTGATTAAGTTTATGAAAATTTTTCAATGCCGAGAACCTCGATCAGAGAGTAAAAAAGGCGTAAGGTTCACAATGGTGTAAAACTTAAATGGGATATACCGGGCTGGGATTCGAGTTACAGGAACAATGGCCAAACCAACCACCCAAGAAAGGAATCGTCGAGCGAAAACACTTGACAACCTCCTGGAAGCAGCTTTTCTTGCCACCGGACTTTTCTTCATCAATTAGGAATATGTTTCCATCACTAAACACATTCCTTAAATTGTAGCCATTTTTTGAGTGTTTATTTTTTGGTGTCTAATCTGCATATATATCAACATTGCTCTTGATTTTCTTGACTGTATATCTCTTAAATGTCAACATATACACGTGTGATTTAGTTTATGAAGATTTTTCAATGCTGAGAACCTCGATCAGAGAGTAAAAAAGGCGTAAGGTTCACAATGGTGTAAAACTAAAATGGGATATACCGGGCTAGGATTCGAGTTACAGGAACAAGGGCCAAACCAACCACCCAAGAATGGAATCGTCGAGCGAAAACACTTGACAACCTCCTGGAGTAGCTTTTCTTTCCACCAGACCTTTCTCCATCAATTAGGAATCTGATGCCATCACTAAACACATTCCTTAAATTGTAGACATTTTTTAGTGTTTATTTTTTGGTGTCTAATCCGCATATATATCACCATTGCTCTTGATTTTCTTGACTGTATATCTCTTAAATGTCAACATATACGCGTGTGATTTAGTTTACGAAGATTTTTCAATGCCGAAAGCTCGATCAGAGAGTAAAAAAGGTGTAAGGTTCACGATGGTGTAAAACTAAAATGGGATATACCGGGCTAGGATTCGAGTTACAGGAACAAGGGCCTAACCAACCACCCAAGAATGGAATCGTCGAGCGAAAACACTTGGCAACCTGATATACGTTAAATTATACATTTTTTATCCTACAAAACACTCCTTTTTTAAGCGTTTTTGACCGAAACTGCGATGTTTAGGTACCAAAACAGGTACTTTTCTATTTTCAGGTCTTATACAAAGGCAAAAGATAAATCTAATGAAAACGGGGCAATTCTGATGCAAATTTGATGAAATTGGCAAAATTCTGTGAACTACCAGATATTGCACGGTCGTGCGATCCAACCGCACTACCGTGCGTGACCTAGGACCCCGGAAGCACTGCCAGTGCAGGAGCGGGTGCCACTGATTACTCGGTACACACAGCCGTGCATCTCAACTGCACCCCCGTGCAAGCCAACGGCACTCCCGTGCGAGCCAACTGCACCCCCGTGCACCACCTGGACCATACTTTCTAATCTCTATTCTGATGACCTCGCACTATCGTGCGACCATTGGCATGACCGTGCCAACTTGATGACCGAGACAACTTGTCCACTAGTCCACTTGTCTGACCCTGAATCGGAGAAATGACGTCACCCGACAACGTGCCAGTGTACGGCTGGGCGATCCAACGGCACGACCGTGCCAAACTGAAAATTACCTATAAATAGCAGCATTCGCTACTGATCAAAATGTTGGGTTTTTCTCCATGTTTATGGGCGATTTCTGGGTTCCGAAGCAGTCCTGGTCAGACCCATTTGAAGACCCAAGATCGAGTGGAAGCATAACCGATCCAACCCATCAAATCCTTGCTTGTTTATGGTTCGATCCCTTGTTCTTATACATGTATTCTGATCATTATTCAAGTATTGAGCTGATGTTAGTTTATGTAATAGTAGTAATGAACTTGTTTCTTGAATAATCTTTATGTTGTAATCTTGTTTATATGAATCTTTAGTACTTTTTTCGTGTTGAATCTTCATGATTAAACATAATTCAGCAAACAAGGACTGTGATCAGGGAAGGTCCAGATGGAAAGCCTAAAGAATTTACATTCCTGAAAGTTGATCTACATACAATGATGTACTCTGAAGAACACTTGAAGCACTACTACTGGAATGATAATGAAGATAAACAGGAAGGGCAACTCTCCCCAGTAAGCTCAAGAATCATTGAACTTAGAAATGAGAGAAGTTGGAAACTCTTGCACAATCCTGTTACAAATCCAGCGGTTGCTATTGAGAAGATTAGCAGTGTGAGTTATCAAGGTAAGGTCATGGGTACTTATGAACAGAACAAATATACTTTGGTTAGGGAAGATGGAACTCCAACAATTGTTACTGATGGAGATCTGGCTGATGATATTCATCCAGTGAGCCTAATAAAATTAAAACAGCTCATTGATAAAGAAAAGGGAAACACAGTACACATCAGAAGAGCCCTTGAAAGCATCAAGGATGCAGGAATGAAGATATATCAAAGAGCTACACTGCCAGACTTTGACTTGTGCATCAACTTTGAGTATAGCAGCAAAGTACTAACACCTCCCCTTGACAACACCATTCCAGCCGAAATTCCACCCTCCAAAGCATGAACTGGAGCTATCTTTGAAAAACCAGAAATGTCAGTGCTTTTCAAAGATGCTCATGATGAGAAAGCTCTGTTCAGAATCAGTGAAATAAACAGGTATTCAAATCAGATTCTGAACTATATCAAAAACTGCATGAATGAGAAACAAGAGCAGCTCAAGAAGAAAGGGAAGAATAATGAACAGCTTAGGAAGGAAACTGAAGATATCATTAAAAGGTGGAAGGAAGCAAGAGGTTGGTACAAGGATCTTTACAAAGCAACTAACAAGATGATTGATTACAAGAAAAGGTTGAAGCCAGGAGACAAGTACAAAAGTGGGCTGAAGATCAATTGATAAATTCATGAACTTATATTCTGTTTGGAAAACAATATTTTTCTGTTTGTTTTGAACTTGTTTGGATTTTCTGAATTTGGTTGTTTGAATTCTGTTTTTTAAAGGTTTGGTTGAAATTTGTTTATGTTTGACATAGATAGTTGTTTTTCTTACAATACTTAGGGGAAAACTGTTAGGAAACTTTATTTGTAAGTATTGAAGAAAAGCCAATTCAGCCTGATCTATGAAGAAGATAAAGTCCTGAAGATCAAACAACAAGAAGAAACCAGATAGGACGATTGAAAAGAACAACATCTACTTCAAAGAATCAGAAGCTGATCAAGAACAAGAGAAGATTATCAGAAAAGGCCATTCTGATGGATCTGATGATATTTCTGATGAAATATCATCAGTTTCTGGCAAATCTGATCATCAGACTTTCTGATGATTTGTTCACCAGAATTTCTGATGAAGTGGTTATCAGAAATTCTGATGAAACCCCACTTGTCTAAATGAGTTCTACCCTGCCACAATAACCGAATCAACTTGACATTATTGGATCTCATGATGACTAAGGCAACTTGATAATTGGATTCAATGAATATGTTAAGAAGCTACTTTTTGCAGGACACATACATGAATAAACAAATGTTTATTCATGCCTCTGGGCTTTTTATAAATAGAAAGCTCTTCAAGCGAAGGACAATGAGTTAAACCAAGCATTCAATACATACAACAAAAACTCCATTGTCCTTTCACCTCAGAATTATACAAGTATTCGTTTGTAATATATAATAACCTCACAATCACCTTGTAAACCATTTTGTTTCAAAGTGATATAAACATGAAAATTCTGTAGGTCATGTTTCTTGAAAGTCTGATTTCTATTTCCACACACTATTTTCATATTTGTTGAAATCACTTGCCATATTACATGAAAAGAAGTTTTTAAGTCCAACTGGGACCAACAGTACTTAAATCCCTCAAACCAAGGCTCTGATACCAACTTGAAACGCCCACTTTCCATAAGGTCAAAACTCAATACTTTAACGACAAAATCACGACCCAATTTGAACTTTTCACATACCATTAGAAATAAACTTAATTTGTCCATACAAAAACCATTAAGTTTAAACATTTACAACAAACTAGGATTTACAAAATAAATAACATTTTAAGGTTTATAGTTTAACAACTAAACATAAGCTATTTGTAACAAAAGTATTTTGACCCGTTAACAACTTTACAAAAATTGCGGAAGCGCATGGGGGGCACTTGAAGTGTGTTATATCCGAGCGAAGCATGACCATTTAAACTTGAGTTTTACCTACATCACAACATCAAAAATTAATATCATTTAAACTTAATACCTTCCTAATAACATAAGATCTTAACTCACTATAATATGACAAATATGCCATTAGCGTAACCTTACAAGTTCGCTTGTTAGCTAGTACCAACATTCTATTACTTGAATACGTTCAAGGTATAATCGTCATACCATCATTCTTTATTCTTTCATTCTAGTCCGTTCGACCCATTCATGAGGGGTCTAACATATATTCATTCTCTTGCATATCATTCTAATTTATTCGACCCATTCATATTGAGTCTTATACATGATCCTTCTTTTATCGATTACCATCGCTATAATAGATAATGATAAGCAAAGCTATAATAAAAACCATAATCGTACAAGTAGCATACCTCGTTCTTGATTACCTTGTTGCTTCGAGTGACTTGAACCTTCCTCCTTTACACCTATACATAACTGTACATACTTAGAATTCATGTCTTATACTCACTCTACATGCATCCTTTGATAAGACATTATACAAATTTAACATATACTTCATATACATATTCAAATCATGATCATTTCATATGGTTCAAGGTCAAAAATGCTGAATTCTTAACTAAGGCATTTCATCAAGCACTTGGTGTGCATACCACTAACAAAGCATGAAGTACAAGTGTTCAAAGCATGGTTCTACTAGTTCATTATTATCAAAATCAACCAAAATTTCATACAACATTCATTCTAAATCAGTTTCATCTAACAGTTATTCACTAATAACAATTCTCATACTTAGCCATTACACTAATATGCACATAATTCATCCATGTTCTTCACAATATCCCCAAATCAAGTGGGTTTATTGTTAGACCCTAATTCGTACATGACAAAAGTCGCAGCGGAAAACACGAACCATAAAATTTCTTTCATTACCAACGTTTTGACTTACTTGAAAGTTCGTTTTGATATGTATCTTCTACAAAGATAAAGCATAAGTCTTGTTTCCTAATAGTACATACTCAATTATTCCCGTACAATCTATCTTGTGACTCGATCTTCGATCTCTAATCCTTGTTATAATCGCCCGTTATCCATACAACCTGCACTCACCACATACATTCATAAACATTAGCACACATTATATAAACAAGATACATTCACATTTCGTCACCTTTCAAAATTTAAGCATTTCATCTGCGTATCCATTTCCTGGTGAGGCTTCAGTAATGTACCTGCATCACTTTTTCATTCTCAAGGTACACCATCAATAACGTTAACACTCAACATATCTAAGTCATACATACATACGTACTTGCATACCTACTTACATACACATCTACATACGTACATACCCTTCCTACAACTTTACATACGTGCATACACTTATACATGTCTTTATACATACACACATACACAACTACCTACGTACATACCTTTACTACATCTTTACGTACATGCCTACACTCATACATATCTTTATACATACATACACATCTGCATACGTACATACCCTTCCTACAGCATTTCATACATGCATACACTCATACATATCTCTATACATACATACATACATACATACTCATCTGCATACGTACATACCTTTCTTACAGTATTACATATATACATAATTACGCATCTACATACGTGTACAACACCTTGCATACCTCTCACATACTTATACGTTATTTACATGAGACTTAAACTTTGATTTATAGCCCATAAACATCTAAGGATCGATCAAAATCATGTTTAGAAAGTCCGCCGTAGTCCACGGATAACAAACCGAAGCCTACGATACATAAATCGACTTAAATAACAATTTTCAGACTTTTGGACTTAGGGAGGTCGTCGGCGACGGCCCTAGGGCCCGTCGGCGACGGCCCGTAGTTTTTCCCGTAGCCAAAACCCCGTAGACAGGAAGATAACCCGTCGGAGAAAAACTGATTTTCCCTTGCCCGTCGGCGATGGCCTCCTTGCCCGTCGGCGACGGCCTCTCTAAAGTGCATTTTTTCTGCAGTTTCGTTTCATCGTCCGAACGCACTAAAACGCGCATAACTTTCGAACCGTTTACCCATTTAACCTCCCGTTTCTTCCTACATGCTTGTAAATTCACATTCTATCATATAAACTTAAAATCCCACATCCGGATTACGGAAATTCTTAACTTACACGCTATCGTCTTATTATTCGTTTATGATTTATTCGACCCGTTCATGCATTCATCAACATAACTTGGTCATTTTACCATAACCTCTTATAAATCTAACAATATCAGTGACGTCTATCATAAATTACTAAATTCTTGGATGTCTTGCATCCTCTTAACACATTATCGTTCATATGCTTATTTTGACTCGTTAAGGGTATTCGCGCATTAATTGGTCTATGACTAACCAAACCATCATCCCCACTTCCATACTTGTCCAAAACATTACTCTAATCGAATAACTTGTTTCTAAACTACTTTTAAGATCGTTTACCCCAAAATACCCATCAAGGGCATTTTGGTCAACTTTAATCACATCATTTACGACGAAAGACTTTAACACATATTTGACCTCAAACATCATGTTTAATCAATTACAACACTTTATTACTTACTTGAACTAAGAAGTGATTACGGAAATCACTTACCTTATGCATCCGTGCTCGTATCCGATTCCTTGCCTCTTCTTGACCCGTTAACACCTCATGCTTGAGTCCGTCTCGACGTGATTCCTATACTTTCATTTCATCGAAATCACGCTCTTATTAGCATACACCTTTTTACATGTAACAATCATATCACTCGCATAATTCACACTTAACTTTCCTTAGTCATTTCTAACAAGCATTAAAATACATAATCAACTTCATATAATCATATCCGTATACGTTAAACTCATGTAACTCATCATGTCATTACATTTAACACGGATTGCTATAACATGTACCATACGACTTCCCATCCACCTACATTTACGACAACGAGTCAAATCATGTTTCTTATACTTAGTTGACTTTCAAAAGTCAACTATTAACCATACTTAACTATCGACTTATCATCATATACCCGTAACATCATAATCGACTATACGGACGACACTATATACATTTCATCAAACACTTGATGTGAGTACTACCTTTTAAGCATAACGTACAACTATTTCATGCACAATTCTTCTAAACTCATACATAACCCATCAAAACCAACTACTAATCATCATGTATCATTCCAAATGAACATTAAACATAACATCATCATATTCCTATACTTTCATCTAACAATAATTCATCATACCCACATAATACATCAATCATTCAACAAGACTTGAACATAGGAGGTGATTCTAGTCATCATCTTCACCCTAACTAACGGGTGTCACCTCTAAACATCAAATTAACGCAAACCATTCATAACCCATGTTCTACACGAGGATTCTAACCCTTGTACATGATCAATTTCATATTAACTCACGGATTAGAACATAACCCACTTCACCCATGATCACCAATCTTAGATTTAAGACATACCTTATGATCCCCTCGTGTTGGTGATCATTAATCCATGCTCGGTTATGGATTTCAGCTTCATCTTGCCTTCCAATTTGAGCTTAAAGGCGATTTAGGGTTTGAGGCTCCATGGGAGCCTCCTGATCTTTCTCGAACACACACGTATGTGTGTGTTTGTGTGTGTTTAGTTATTTTATAACTTAACTTTCATTTGTTCCATTTTAGCCCCTCGGGTTTACTTTTAAAACATAACTGACACTACCTTAATCATTTAAGACTTTTGACTATACCCTTAACTAGGTTAAATAGCCTAGTTATTTATTTCCTGACGTGTCACATAATAACATACAACAAATATTAACATTCAGATTTTGGGGCGTTAC
Organism: Helianthus tuberosus; assembly: GCA_030545235.1. Classification (NCBI taxonomy): domain Eukaryota; kingdom Viridiplantae; phylum Streptophyta; class Magnoliopsida; order Asterales; family Asteraceae; genus Helianthus; species Helianthus tuberosus. Next base: position 100,578,820 of record CM060389.1, read on the forward strand.
ATTTATGCTTCAAATCATTCAAATAACCAAAACCAAACGAAATTCTTGTTCTATTGTAGAATCCTAACTCACAATTACACAATTATCCATATGCATTCACAATTGGGTCGAAACCCACTTTCTAAAATTCATCATTTTAAGAAATTCAACTTACCAATTTGATGAACAAGCTTAGATGGTTAAAATTTGATTTCATGCATCTGATTCGGCTTCATATTTCCTTCTAATTTTTGAGAATTTTAGAAAGAAGGGTTATGTTGTTCTTGCTCTTCTCCTGGTCGACCTCCAACACACATACACTGAATGTGTGTATTGTGTGTTTTGTTTTAATTAATATAACTTTCATTCATTTGTTCAACTTTAGTCCCTCTAGTTCTAGTTTTTATTTTATCAATGCATAACTTTCATTCTTTATATGTTATCATCTCATTTATTTAACTTAGTTACTTAACTAAGGTTATCATGCTACATTCTTAGAATTATTTTAAGATAAAATAAATATATTTCATATTTTGGGGTGTTACAAGTCTACCCCCCTAAAAAGAGGTTTCGTCCCCGAAACCTAAATATGTACCAAATAATGTCGGGTAGTGCTCCCTCATTTCATCTTCTAATTCCCATGTAAGATCTGAACCTTTTCGATGTTGCCATTGTACTAAGACTTGTTTTATAGCCTTGTTACAAATGTGCGTTACCTTGGAATCCTTGACAGGTATCGGTCTTTCAACGTAGTTCAATCGTTCATCCAATTCGATATCATCGAGGGGCATGTATGCCGTCTCATCCGCTAGGCACTTTCTCAATTGTGACACATGAAATGCGTCATGTATTCCATCTAAGGTTGGCGGTAATTCCAACCGATATGCCACTTTCCCAACTCGAGCTAAAATCTTGAAAGGTCCTATGTAATGGGGACCTAGCTTTCCTCGTTTATAGAATCGGATTATACCTTTCCATGGAGAAACTTTCAATAACACATGATCCCCTATTTGAAACTCAATAGGACGTCTTCTTCAATCTGCATAGGCTTTTTGAGAGTCTTGAGCCGCCTTTAAACGGGCTCGCACGAGATCGATCTTCTCGTTAGTCTTAGCCACTACATCGTTGGGCACAATTTCTCGTTGCCCCACCTCTTCCCAACAAACAGGAGTCCTACACCTCCTCCCGTACAACATTTCATATGGTGCCATTTGAATGCTATTATGATAGCTATTGTTGTACGAAAATTCCACCAATGGCAAGTGGTCGTCCCAACTTCCCCTGAAATCCATGACACACGCTCGTAACATATCTATGAGCGTTTGAATGGTTCGCTCAGATTGGCAATCCGTTTGGGGGTGGTAGGCGGTAATGAAGTGTAACTTCGTACCCATACTCTCTTGAAACTTTTGCCAATATCAAGATGTGAACCGGTATCTCGATCTGACACAATGGATACAGAGACTCCGTGGCGAGATATTATCTCGTTTACATAGATCTCCGCCATCTTTTCTGAAGAGGAGGTCTCTCGAATGGGTAAGAAGTGCGCGCTTTTGGTGAGACGGTCTACGATCACCCATATGGCATCGCGACCTTTCTTTGTTTTGGGAAGTTTGGTCACCAAATCCATCGTCACTTCTTCCCATTTCCATACCAGAATTTCTAACGGTTGTAATTTACCCCGTATGGCTTCTGATGTTCTTCCTTTACCTGTGAACAGGTTAGACATTTCACAACACACTTGACAACGTCACGTTTCATACCGGGCCACCAATAATCTTTCTTCAAGTCTCGATACATTTTTGTGGCTCCTGGATGTATCGAATAGCGGGACTTATGGGCTTCTTCAAGTAACATAGTCTTTACCTCACATGACCAAGGTATCCATACCCGACCGAACCTCATCTTTAACCCATTCGCATTTTCCTCCAATTCATTCACGAACCCTTTTGTCCTTGCTTTCTTTGGATCCCCCATGCTTAAGGATTCTGATTGTGCTTCTTGTATTACCTTAAGAATTTGAGGAGTAACTACCATTCTCATGGACTTCACTCGAATAGGAGACATGTAATCCTTCTGACTCAAGGCGTCGGCCACAACGTTCGCCTTTCCTGGGTGATAGAGAATATCACAATCATAATCCTTAATAAGGTCTATCCATCTTCGTTGTCTCATATTTAGCTCCTTCTGTTCGAAGAAGTACTTGAGACTTTTGTGATCCGAATAAATTATACTTTTTGTCCCGTACAAGCAATGCCTCCATATTTTCAAGGCAAACACCACCGCCGCTAATTCCAAATCGTGGATCGGGTAATTACCCTCGTGCTGCTTCAATTGTCTTGACGCATATGCTATAACCTTACCCCTTTGCATCAAAACACACCCCAAACCTTGGTGTGATGCGTCCGTAAACACAACCAAGTCTTCTGCGCCATTAGGTAGAGTTAATACCGGAGAGCTTAACAATTTCTCTTTCATAGTTTGAAAAGCCTTATCTTGATCTATGCCCCATATAAACTTCTCATTCTTTTTCATTAATCTGGTCAATGGAAATGCTATTTTAGAAAAGTCTTGGATAAACCTCCTATAATAGTCCGCTAACCCCAAAAAGCTTCTCACTTCGCTTGGGTTCTTCGGGGGTACCCATTTCATAACGGCTTCGACCTTAGACGGGTCTACAAGGATGCCATCCGCATTAATCACATGACCGAGAAATTGTACCTCTATAAGCCAGAAAGCACACTTAGAGAATTTCGCATACAATTTCTCCTTGCGGAGCACTTCAAGGACTTTACGTAAGTGGTGTGCGTGATCGGCTTTACTTCGAGAATACACCAAGATACCATCATTAAAAACTATAACGAATTTGTCTTACATGGCCCGACATACCTGATTCATAAGATCCATAAAAGCGGCAGGCGCGTTTGTTAACCGAAAGGACATTACTAAGAACTCGAAATGTCCATATCGCGTTCTAAATGTCGTCTTCGCTACATCTTCATCCCGTACCCTTGGCTGGTGGTAACCCGACCTGTCACACCTCGACCGCGTTAAAACAACGAAACCGCGGCGGAAACGTCGGGGAGTGTTGCAACAGAATTATTGTTCCACAACCATGGTAATCAAAAGTTTCGTTTTATTGAATTATTAGGTGATTTACATTGTCTTTAAACCAAACAAACAAGTTACATATCGTCTATCATTGTTTTTATGTCACTAAGGCCTCGTCCAACTCCTAAGTGAACACGCTTCCTAGCAATCAACATCATGCAATACCACCTGAAACATATGTAAAAAAAACAAAGTCAGCAAGGAAATGCTGGCGAGCACATAGGTTTTGTAAGAGTATCGGATTCATGGCTCGTTTATATGTTGCAGTACCTCATTAGACTACAAGAGTCAAAAGTACAAACCTCATTTTGAAAAGTGTATTGCAACATGAATAACCAACTCAAATCAAGTTGGTTATAGTTTATAAAATCTCATAGCCATGATTCTTAACCCCAAAACATTTGTTTTAGTAAACCAAATCGTAAAACATCTCGTAAAAACTTGTTAATAAAACTCGTATGGTTTATATCATTTCGAAAACCTCGTTGTGTGACATCGTTTCAAAATCGTTTATCCCAGTGAACTAAATAATGACACGGAATATAATATGATAAAAGCACTTATATATAAGATGTACCAGCGGCGTATCTACCATGCTTTTATCTTGTTACACCCGTCCCATTAACTAATCACAACCCAAACCAATCGTTTGTTCAAATCGTTTATCTCGTTTAAATCGTTTCAAATCGTTTAACTAGTCCCAAAATCATTTTCGTTTTAATTGTGAAACTACTTATGGTCGTCTCGCTAATAACATTCAAACCTTCGTGACTCGACTATCTCGAAACTCGCATTAACAAACCACCAAAGGGTAAGTTAACAATCATCAGATTCGGTCGTTACCTACATAACCCCCACACATAACCATGGGTGTAGTCTGATAACGGGATTTGTCAGATCCTATGGTACCATAACCTAATACTGGTCGGCTTGATCAATGTTAATGAATGTCATTCGTTATGTAACTACAACCAACAAGTTTGTCCACTTTATCGAAATCGTTATTAATTTTGCATAAACCATATCAATTGTTTTTGAAACCATCGTTAAAACCTCGAAAACATTTAACACATATGAATCACCCCAAAACAAATTGAAAAGAGTAAAATAGGGGAACTATGTACTCACATCGAAGTGCAAAGTATCCTCAATCTAAAGAACTCAACAAGCTCAATCAAACCAAGGAAACTCAAGCAGCACCTAATAATCGAATCACTAGATAAATAAATCGACACCTAAATCGGAAGTTCAGACAGAATGAGGTCTTGTAAGCCAAATGAGTATTGGAACTCATGTGATATGGTTTAACAAAGCCTACATTCTAGATTGGAACCTAATCTAAGTGCTTTCGACCCGTTACGACCCATTAAGGTAGCTCATGCTACGTTAATGCGTCGTTCACGTAAAACGCGTTCGAGACGTCTAACTAGTCCTATGACAAGTATTATATGCCTAAACATGCTTAAATATGTTGCATAATCAGTTTAGGTGACAAAATTTAAGTTACATATGCTTAAAATCCAATTATGCATGAAAAGGGCATTTTGGTCATTTACCTAAGGCATATAAACTACCTATCATACAACTACATAAACTAGGTGACCATAAGGTATAACCTCGGAAGGTTATTCCCTATGCAACTATGGTCACTAAACATGCTTGGTCGGATCCTAATGATCGACCAAACGGGTCGAGTTCGAAAGTCTAAGCGGTGGTTTAGACCGCTTGACTTACGACTCTAAACAAGCGCTAAACTAAAAGTGACGAGCTAAACGTGTTGAAACATGTTTAACTAAGTTAGAAAACAGGTTTTGATATCAAAACAAAGTGTTTTGATACCCAAGAGTAGTTTGGTTGCAAAATAGCTTAAATGTGCATTTTGACCGAAACTACGACTCGTCACTACGCCTAGACAACGTGGTAATCAGTAGGTATAGTCACAAGGGACTATAACCATCGTGATTACGCTCACGTTGCGAAGTTCAAACGAACTTCGTGTTGACCAACTCGTGGTCAAAGCAGAAAGTCAAACACTATTTGACTTTCACGCTCGAAAGCGATAAAAGAACGAAAGAAGCTTACAAAGGGTCCAAGCTAGGGAGAACTTGATCTTAAAATCTCAGGTATGAAGTATTATAACTTCAACTTAGAGAAATCAGATCAAGGGTGAGTAGAAATGGAAGGTGGGTATGGCTATATATAGTTTTCAGTTCACCGTTAGGATCGTTCCTTGCTAAAGAGGGAAAGATCTTGGCCATCCATGTGGGCTAGTGGTTTTAGAATACAAGGGGTACACAAATACCAGTCCATAGAGTGCAAAACCAGGGATTAAAACCATTAGAATAGGTGGTATTGGCCAGATTCAATGTTTCTGCAATTTTGCTGTGCTGGAGTAAGTTTACGGACCGTAAGGTCCTAAGAATACGGTCCGTAAGGACCTTGCAGACCAGCAACTTTCAAAAATGACAGATTTAGTCCCTGAAGCCCTAAACTTGATTTTCGATGCATTTTTGACATGTTTAAGCTCCGTTAACCCCTTTTCAAAGCTCTAAAATGAAGTTAAAGTATAGGGAACTTAAAATATGCTCAAAGACATCTCGGATGTCGGCTCATTTGGTCGTACGATTGCGTTGTTCGGTTAATTACGACGGAAGTCGCAACGAACGCAAAAACGATCCAAATTACGCGACGAATGAATTTTTTCATGCCAATAACTAAAATAAAATATTTTAATGATTACATAAATTTTTGGATGTCCGGATATATTCAGAACGTAAGATATGCGCGAAAATGCAAACTTATGCACTTTTTGACGCTTTTAGTCCCTATTGATCAATAAAGTTTATTTTAGCATACCGAACCCCTCAAAGCCTATTTCTAAGCTATGTAAAGGATATTTTGGGTATGTTTAACTTATGATCAAGTTCTGGAATGTTCGTTACTATACAAATCGGTATAGTTTCGCAGTTTGATACAAACAGTCCCTGCGATCGAACAAACTTGATTTTGACACACCAAACCATCCAAAACTTATTTCTAAGTTATGTGAAGGTTATTTAAGGTAGGTTAAGCCTATGTCACTATTCCGGAGTGTTTTTCGCATTAAACTGACTGCGTTTACGCACCAGTTTGCGTATAACCTTCAAGAATGCGATTTAAAGCTTGAAATCGAACTCGAATCAAATCGTCAAATCATCAAACACAAATACACACATAATAACCCCAAAACACATATAATAACACCAAATCACATTGTGTTATTGATAATCAACATTGTTTTACATTATACATCGATTACAGAACACAGTTGTCACAATCTCCCCTACTTTAGGAAAATTCATCCCGAAATTTTAACTAGAGGAAGCTTGTGAAAACAAATGCGGATATTTTGTTTTCATCTGGTCCTCACGTTCCCAAGTAAACTATGGGCCACGTTTGGACTCCCAACGAACCTTGACCAATCGAATCCGTTTGTTCTTCAACTGTTTGATAGCGCGGTCCATTATCTCCACGGGTTTCTCGACAAAGTGCATCGTTTCATCGATTTGAATCTCGTCGAGTGGAATGTGAAGATCAGCATCAGCTAAACACTTTCGCGAATTGGACACGTGAAAAGTCGGATGAATGTTTCCAAGCTCTGGAGGTAGCTCTAGTCGATAGGCAACCTTTCCAATTCTTTCAACAATCTTAAATGGTCCAACATATCATGGTGCAAGTTTTCCTTTCTTTCCAAATCTCACCACTCCCTTCCAAGGCGACACCTTGAGTAGGACACGGTCTCCGACTTGAAATTCTAAGGGCTTGCATCGCATATCCGCATAACTCTTTTGACGGCTTCTAGCTATCACAAGATTATCGCGAATTTTCTTGATTTTGTCTGTTGTTTCCAGAATGAGCTCAGGTCCAGTAAGCTGAGCTTCACCGATCTCATTCCAACAGACAGGTGAATGACATTTTCGACCGTAGAGAGCTTCGAATGGTGCCATATTGATACCAGCATGATAACTGTTGTTGTAAGAAAACTCTATCAATGGCAGATGAGAAACCCAATTACCACCAAAGTCTATCACGCATGCTCTAAGCATATCCTCCAAAGTTTGAATCGTCCTCTCAGATTGACCATCTGTTTGGGGATGATAAGCAGTGCTTAGATTTAGTTGGGTTCCCAAAGCAGATTGCATGGTCTTCCAAAAATGAGATGAAAATCGAGCATCACGATCGGAAATGATATCCAAAGGAACACCATGTCGTGATACAATCTCATCAACATAAATCTTTGCAACTTTATCAGCAGATAGATCCTCGCGAATCGGAATAAAATGAGCTGACTTCGTTAATCGATCGATAACAACCCATATCGCATCGTGACCTTTAGATGTACGTGGTAATTTAGTGATGAGATCCATCGCAATGTTCTCCCACTTCCAAACCGGTATTTCTGGTTGTATAAGCAAACCAAAAGGTCGTTGATGTTCAGCCTTGACTTTGAGACAAGTTAGGAATTTCGATACATACAAGGCAACATCCTTTTTCATACCAGGCCACCAATACTGAGTACGAAGATCCTTGTACATTTTATCAGCACCAGGATGGATAGAATATCAAGACTTGTGAGATTCGTCCATCACTAAAGTGCGGAGATCGTCTTGTTTTGGAATCCACAAACGATCCTTGAAATAGAGTAAACCATCGTCCTGCGTTTCGAGTTTAAGCTCGAGTTGAAGTGGTAGCTCATATTTCAATAAGCCTTTGATCACACAAGATCGTTGAGCTTGAAGGACACGAGATTGAATATCAGATAGAGTTCGAACAGAATGAAGCTTGACTCGTTCCTTTCGACTAAGTGCATCAGCTACGACATTCGCCTTACCAGGATGGTATCGAATCTCGCAATCATAATCGTTTAAGAGCTCAACCCAACATCTTTGCCTCATGTTCAGCTCCTTCTGATTAAGAATATGCTGGAGACTTTTGTGGTCTGTGAAAACCACACACTTCGTGCCATAAAGATAATGTCTCCAGATTTTGAGAGCGAAAACCACAGCTCCCCACTCAAGATCATGAGTTGTGTAGTTTTTCTCATGAATTTTCAGCTGTCTTGACGCATAAGCTATCACTTTACCTCGTTGCATAAGAATGCAACCAAGGCCTAAGTTGGACGCATCACAATAGACAACAAAATCATCGTTTCCATCGGGTAAAGATAGAACAGGAGCATCACATAGCTTCTATTTCCGTGTTTGGAATGCTTCTTCTTGTTTGGGTCCCCACTCAAAAGGCTTATTCTTTTGAGTCAAAGCAGTGAGTGTAACCGCGATCTTCGAGAAATTTGAAATAAACCGACGATAATATCCAGCAATACCAAGAAAAGATCGAATCTCTGTGGGTGTCGTCGGTGTATTCCAATCCTTAATTGCTGCAATTTTGCAAGGATCTACATGAATACCCTGCTCGTTGACTATATGACCCAAAAACTGAACTTCTTTAAGCCAGAATTCACACTTGGAGAATCTAGCAAAAAGTTGTTCCTTCTTCAGGAGTTCCAAAGTCAAACGGAGGTGTTGTTCGTGATCGGCTCGAGACTTCGAATAAATGAGAATATCATCGATGAACACAATGATGAACTTGTCTAAATAAGGTTTACAGACCCTATTCATTAAGTCCATGAAGATGGCTGGGGCATTCGTCAAACCAAAAGGCATGACTGTGAACTCATAGTGCCCATATCTCGTGCGGAATGCAGTTTTGGGAATATCTTCTTCGAGTACACGAAGTTGATGATACCCAGAACGCAAATCGATCTTGGAAAAACAGGTAGCACCTTGCAGTTGATCAAAGAGATCATCAATTCGAGGTAGGGGATAACGATTCTTGATGGTAAGCTTATTAAGCTCACGATAATCTATACACATTTGAAAAGATTCATCTTTCTTTTTCACAAAGAGGACAGGAGCTCCCCATAGTGAATAACTTGGTCTGATGAATCCTTTATCAGATAACTCTTGAAGCTGTTTCGATAACTCTTGCATCTCCGACGGTGCAAGACGATAAGGTGTTTTCGCAATCGGGTTGGCATTGGGTACAAGATCAATATGAACTCGACTTGACGAACTGGAGGCAAACCAGGCAGTTCATCAGGAAACACCTCTGGATAATCCCGAACAATCGGAATATCATGAATACTCCTGCTCTTGTCTTTCTCTTCGGTGACATGTGCTAGAAAAGTAACATATCTTTTTCGTAAATACCTTTGGGCTTCCTTACACGACATGAGTTTCAAACCACCAGAAGGTTTCTCGCCACGAACTTCCAGAACATTGCCAGACGAAAGAGGAATACGGACGATCTTATCGAAACAAACCACCTCAGCATGATGTTTGGTTAGCCAGTCCATCCCTATGATAATATCGAAACTCCCAATTTGCATCGGTGTGAGGTCAATAGGAAAAAGATGGTTATCAAGGTTTAACTGACAATCACGAATAACATAATTGAGAACAAGAGGTTTACCAGTAGCAACTTCGACAGATAAGGGTTTCCTCAGTTTAGTTCTAGGTGTCGCAAGTAAAGGCTCAAAAGATAATGAAACAAAACTTCTATCGGCACCAGAATCAAAAAGAATAGATGCAAGTTGATTGTTAACAAGGAACGTACCATTAACAACTTCGTTGTCAGCTCGAGCCTCGTTAGCATTCAGATTGTACGCCCGTCCACGAGCGGGATTCACATTCGCGTTTGCATTCGCATTCGCATTCGCGTTCACCAACCTCGGACAGTTGTTGCAGAAGTGACCAAACTCGCCACAATTGAAACATGAACCAGGTGGGAATCTAGCAGCATTCCCCTGAACTGGAGCTTGAACCTGAGCAGCTTGATTCTGACCCAAACGATAGATGTTGGCCAGATGCCCAAGTTTACCACACATAGTGCATTGCTTGCAAGCTTGTTGTGCAAGATGATGACCGTTGCAGCGAGCACAGTGAGGTGCGATACCAGCATACACTTTCTTCGCAGGCGGTTGAGCCGGTGGGTTCTGAGCAGTGACGACAAAATTCTGGGAAGTCTTGCGCTTCCTCGGCTTCTTCGAAGACTCACCCTTCTTCTTACCCTTACCCTTTTACTTGTCTTTTGAAGAATCAGCTGACTTCTTCTTATCACCCTTGCGGGTCAGTTTTCCTTTTCTGACCTGAGACTCGGTCAGAGTAGCAGACAACTCGATTGCTTGACGAACAGTAGTAGGATTACTGCCAGTCACAATGTCTTGCACAGAATCGGGCAACCCATCGATATACCTCTCTATCGCCTTTTCCAACGGGGTAACCATAGTAGGACACAACAAACTGAGCTCCTCATAACGATCCGTATACGCATGGTGTTCTCCCCAATCTTGTTTCAGATCGTCAAACTCTCGTTCCAAAGCTCGAATTTTATGACGGGGACAGAACTCTCTCATCATGAGAGCTCGAAGCTCTTCCTAAGTTTGTGCCATAGCCACATCGGCACCCCTATCGCGCATAACACTGTTCCACCATGTAAGAGCACGCTTCTCGAACACACTTGATGCAAATTCAACCTTATGCTCATTCAGACATTGCACATGTCTGAATGTGCTCTCGATACTCTCGAACCATTGCAGGAGCGCAGTTGCTCCTTGAGACCCAGAAAACTTCAACGGTTTCGCAGAATTGAAATTCTTGAAACTACACTGAGCATTATTGTTGTTATTATTGTTGTTGTTATATAATTGATGGATCTGGGTCACTACGCCCGGAAGCACTGCAGCCATTTGCTGAGCGACAAGGGTTGCGACTTCCTCATTAGTCATAGGTTGTGCATCACGTCGAGGAGGCATTGTCTAAACAGAACAAGGAACATGAGAAACGAGTGAGATCGACTATTAGAAAAACAAAAGAGGTATTGAAAACATCGACGAAACGCAAGGAAGGAGATCATTCGTTCGTTACCTCGAACAAACAAACGACACGCAGTGACTAATCAAAGTAAATAAGTCAAGATAATGTATCGCGAAGACATGCTCGCCTATAAGTGAACACTCACCCCAAGAGTTTCCAGGTAAGAGTGACTGGTCCGATTATGTGGATTTGTACGAACACTCTAGCCTTAGACAGAAAACTCGGGGTACAGGCATTCACTCTTCCAGTTTGCACGTGTTCACATTATAAGACCCAAACTTTGACGAGATTTTGAAAACTTAAAGGGTTCAAAACCTAGTAACAAATCATCTACGAAGAGATGATTAGTTTTCAAAGCGGATTCGGAATTTGTGTTCTCATTGTGGTTATCACCTAAGAATAGGTGACGGTTTTGTTTTAAAATCTAAACGCAAGAAAAACTTGCGTTGGGGTCCTAGAAAGTTATAGTCTAGGTCAAAGCATTACTAATAAACTAATTCCCTATAACCTGTGGCTCCGATACCAACTCTTCTGTCACACTCTGACCGCGTTAAATTAACAAAATCGCGGCGGAAATGTCGGGGAGTGTTGCAACAGAATTATTGTTCCACAACCATGGTAATCAAAAGTTTCGTTTTATTGAATTATTAGGTAATTTACATTGTCTTTAAACCAAACAAACAAGTTACATATCGTCTATCATTGTTTTTATGTCACTAAGGCCTCGTCCAGATCCTAATTGAACACGCTTCCTAGCAATCAACATCATGCAATACTACCTGAAACATATGTAAAAAAAAAAACAAAGTCAGTAAGGAAATGCTGGCGAGCACATAGGTTTTGTAAGAGTATCGGATTCATGGCTCGTTTATATGTTGCAGTACCTCATTAGACTACAAGAGTCAAAAGTACAAACCTCATTTTGAAAAGTGTATTGCAACATGAATAACCAACTCAAATCAAGTTGGTTATAGTTTATAAAATCTCATAGCCATGATTCTTAACCCAAAACATTTGTTTTAGTAAACCAAATCGTAAAACATCTCGTAAAAACTTGTTAATAAAACTCGTATGGTTTATATCATTTCGAAAACCTCGTTGTGTGACATCGTTTCAAAATCGTATCCCAGTGAACTAAATAATGACACGGAATATAATATGATAAAAGCACTTATATATAAGTTGTACCAGCGGCGTATCTACCATGCTTTTATCTTGTTACACACGTCCCATTACCTAATCACAACCCAAACCAATCGTTTGTTCAAATCGTTTATCTCGTTTAAATCGTTTCAAATCGTTTAACTCGTCCCAAAATCGCTTTCGTTTTAATTGTGAAACTACTTATGGTCGTCTCGCTAATAACATTCAAACCTTCGTAACTCGACTATCTCGAAACTCGCATTAACAAACCACCAAAGGGTAAGTTAACAATCATTAGATTCGGTTGTTACCTACATAACCCCCCACACATAACCATGGGTGTAGTCTGATAACGGGATTTGTCAGATCCTATGGTACCATAACCTAATACTGGTCGGCTTGATCAATGTTAATGAATGTCATTTGTTATGTAACTACAACCAACAAGTTTGTCCACTTTATCGAAATCGTTATTAATTTTGCATAAACCATATCAATTGTTTTTGAAACCATCGTTAAAACCTCGAAAACATTTAACACATATGAATCACCCTAAAACAAATTGAAAACAGTAAAATAGGGGAACTATGTACTCACATCGATGTGAAAAGTATCCTCAATATAAAGAACTCAACAAGCTCAATCAAACCAAGGAAACTCAAGCAGCACCTAATAATCGAATCACTAGATAAATAAATCGACACCTAAATCGGAAGATTGGACAGAATGAGGTCTTGTAAACCAAATGAGTATTGGAACTCATGTGATATGGTTTAACAAATCCCACATTCTAGATCGGAACCTAATCTAAGTGCTTTCGACCCGTTACGACCCATTAAGGTAGCTCATGCTACTTTAACGCGTCGTTCGCGTAAAACGCGTTCGAGACATCTAACTAGTCCTATGACAAGTATTATATGCCTAAACATGCTTAAATATGTTGCATAATCAGTTTAGGTGACAAAAGTTAAGTTACATATGCTTAAAATCCAATTATGCATGAAAAGGGCATTTTGGTCATTTACCTAAGGCATATAAACTACCTATCATACAACTACTTAAACTAGGTGACCATAAGGTATAACCTCGGAAGGTTATTCCCTATGCAACTATGGTCACTAAACATGCTTGGTCGGATCCTAATGATCGACCAAACGGGTCGAGTTCGAAAGTCTAAGCGGTGGTTTAAACCGCTTGACTTACGACTCTAAACAAGCAAACATGTTGAAACATGTTTAACTAAGTTAGAAAACAGGTTTTGATATCAAAACAAAGTGTTTTGATACCCAAGAGTAGTTTGGTTGCAAAATACGCTTAAATGCGCATTTTGACCGAAACTACGACTCGTCACTACGCCTAGTCAACGTGGTAATCAGTAGGTGTAGTCACAAGGCACTATAACCATCGTGATTACGCTCACGTTGCGAAGTTCAAACGAACTTCATGTTGACCAACTCGTGGTCAAAGCAGAAAGTCAAACACTGTTTGACTTTCACGCTCGAAAAGCGATAAAAGAACGAAAGAAGCTAACAAAGGGTCCAAGCTAGGGAGAACTTGATCTTAAAATATCAGGTATGAAGTATTATAACTTCAACTTAGAGATATCAGATCAAGGGTGAGTAGAAATGGAAGGTGGGCATGGCTATATATAGTTTTCGGTTCACCGTTAGGATCGTTCCTTGCTAAAGAGGGAAAGATCTTGGCCATCCATGTGGGCTAGTGGTTTTAGAATACAAGGGGTACACAAATACCAGTCCATAGAGTGTAAAACCAGGGATTAAAACCATTAGAATAGGTGGTATTGGCCAGATTCAATGTTTCTGCAATTATGCTGTGCTAGAGTAAGCTTACGGACCGTAAGGTCCTAAGCATACGGTCCGTAAGGACCTTGCAGACCAGCAACTTTCAAAAATGACAGATTTAGTCCCTGAAGCCCTAAACTTGATTTTCGATGCATTTTTGACATGTTTAAGCTCCGTTAACCCCATTTCAAAGCTCTAAAATGAAGTTAAAGTAAATGGAACTTAAAATATGCTCAAAGACATCTTGGATGTCGGCTCGTTTGGTAAATCTTGAAGTCTACCTCGCGCTCCGGCGAAAGTCCCGGTAAATCTTCCGGAAATACATCAAAAAAGTCATTCACGACTTCGACATCTTCTAACCTGGGAATGTCTTGATTGGTATCTTTTACATAAGCTAGGAATGCCTTGCTTCCATTTTGTACATACTTGAACGCTTGAATTATAGAGCAAAGCTTTGAATCAACATTTCTTTCCCCTTGTATATACACTTGTTTCCCCCCGGGTGTTAATACATGGATAACCTTTCTCTCGCATCGAATTTCAGCATGATGTTTGGCTAGCCAATCCATGCCAATCACAACCTTGAATTCTCCCAATATCATAGGAATAAGATCAATAGTAAACTTCTCCTCTTCTATAATGATTTTGCAATTTCTACTTACTTCATGTAACAAATAACTCTTACTATCCGCTATCTCTACTTCTAAGGGTACATGCATTCTTTCGATTCTAAAAGAGGGGTGAGATTCTAATTCACTTGATACAAACGATCTACTGGCCCCGGTATCAAATAACACATACTTAGGTATCGAGTTCAATAAGAATATACATGATACAACATTCGGGTGGTCCTTCGCTTCTTCAGTTGAAATTTGAAACATCCTTCCCTTAGCCTTTGGGGCTTCCTCCTTTCTTCCTTTCTTGTCCGTCTTCTGTTGAAGCTTGGGGCATTCAGCCTTAACATGACCCCGTTGAAAGAAGTTATAGCAAGTTCTTGTGGGATTAGGACACTTATAGTATGGATGTCCTTCTTGACCACAATTATAACATCCTTTCTTTCTTTTCGGGAACTCCCCCGTGTGTAATTTCCCACAAGTCTTGCATTTAGGGATGCTACCCTTCGTTCTATCTTTCTTGTCGTGATCTTGAAATTTCTGCTTCTTTGACGAGCTTGAGTTAGGGACATTCTCAGACGTTCTCTTCTCACCCTTTCCACTTTTCTTTTCAGTTTGATTTCCCTATCCCGGGCCCAATTGATGAACTCGTTCAGGGTTTCACATTTAGAGGGAGTTATGAGCTCCTGATACTCGGCCTTCAACATGTCATGATAGTGAATTATCTTCATTCTTTCTGTTCCCACTATTTCTAGACAAAATTTCAGCTTGTCGAGAAATATATTGATTATTTCATCGATTGATTCGTCTTTTTGGAAAAGACGTAGAAAATCTTCTTGGATTCTGTCAATGGCGGATTGCGGACAGTGATATTTTAAGAAAGGTTCCTTGAACTCTTGCCATGTCAAGGCTTGAATTTTATCTTCCCCCATCTCTTTACAATATGCATCCCACTAATCTTTAGCTTGGAGTTGGAACACTCCCGTCGCAAACATTACTTGATCTTCCTTCTCACAATGACTTCTTACAAACACCGCCTCCGTACTTGCGATCCACCTTTGACATGCTATAGGATCAATCTCCCCCTTGTAGGGTAGAGGATTGCAAGCCATGAATTCCTTGTATGTGCATCTAGGAGTTCCTTTCTTTCCTTGTATCTCGCCAATCATTCCCTTTAACTCATCCATTTTACTTGCCATCATTATTTCCACTATTTCCAGCACATGACTCTCTACTTCTTGGGCTAACCGAGGGATATTTGCCTCGATTGCCTTTCCAACTTCTTTCGAAATCATGGTTTTTACTTGTTCTTGACGTGCCACTTCGTCATCATTCATGTTTCTATTATTTGCCATCAACACAAACAGACCTTTCTTTTATTAGCATTCTACGATTTATAGTTGATTGCATTTTCACACCCCGACCACGTGTAACATACAAAACGTGGCGGAAAACGTCGGGGAGTGTTGAAGCAGAATTAATTGTTTCATAACCATGGCATTCAAAGTTGTATTTTATTTATAAACATAAGAGTTACATTGTCTTAAACAGGAAATAAAGAGTTTAGAACATAATTAAACTAAGTCTATCTTCATTTTTAGTCTCTAAGGCACAGGTCCGCCCTAGTGTCACGATCATCATCCTACGGAAAAGCTCTTGAAAACACATGTGAAAATAGGTACGTCAGCATAAAAATGCCTGTGAGATACATAGGTTTTGTGAAAATAGGATTCATGACTTATAAGTTTAGGAAAATTGTTTAATAACAGTCAGTCATGAACCTTGTAAGTTGTTTTGTTTTGTAAATCATTCAAAAGCCATGATATGTATAAATAAGAAAATAATGAAATGTTAAATGAATAATCAAGAAAATGAGTTTGAATAAGATAAGTTGTTTTGTAATTCAATGTCTTGTGAAAATAAGTTGATTATGTAAAATTGTAATATGTCAAATATTGAAATGATTTAAATAACGCTATGATATGTAATATAATACAAACATTTATATATACGAAGTACCATCGGCGTATCCACCATGCTTGTATCATATTACTCACATCTCGTTACTCAAGTCACTTAAACAAACCACCAATGTATAAAGTCTATGTTTAAACCAATAGTCAAAAGTCCTTGTATAAACCATGTCAAATGTTTAAAAGTCCAAAAGTAGTCAAGTAATGTGTAACAAAAGTTATGTATTTGTAAGTAAAGTATTGTCACATAAACCAAATGTAGAAATGTACAAAACAATGTATTTTGAATTTATCAAAAAGTTATGTTTTGCAAAGTAATGCATGTTACATTGATACAAACATTTATGTGGTAAGTTAACGCATACATTCAAGCCTTGAGACAGTCGGATAACCCTTTCAGTCAAGGTTATCAAAAGAAATGTTTTCGGATTCAGTCATTCCTTACATCCAAACAAACCCGAGATGTTAGGAATGGGATTTGTCAAGTCCTATGGTACCACTACTTACTACCGAGCGGCGTAGCAATTGTTAATGAACGTAATAAAGACCCGTTTGTGCAAACCAAATGTCATAGCAGTTGTATACATGTCATATGAAAACAATGTACTAAGTATGCTAAGTTAACATACAAAGCAGAAAAGTCTTGTAAATCAATGTGCTAGCATGCTATCAGTCAACATACATAGCAGAAATGTAATGTAAAACAATGTACTAAGTATGCACACAATGGACATACATAGCATGAAATGTAATGAAATCATGTACTATAATGTACTAACAAACATAGCCGATATATGATGTTCAAACAGGAAAGCATGAAAGTAACAAGTAGGCACATGTGTTTCACCCCAAAACAGTTTGGAAAACAGTAAAAGAGGGGTCTATGTACTCACATGAGATTGCTCAGAAGTCCTAAGATAATCACCGAGCAATGCTAGAGATCGCGGATATCAAACGGCACCTAATATAGGTAACTACATTAATAATCCGGACCTATAATCGGAAGATCGGGTAGCATGAGGGTTTGTAAACCAAATGAGTGTAGGAACTCATGTAATATGGTTTAACAAAGCCTACATACTAAATGAAACCTAATATAAATGCTTACGACCCATTACGACCCGTTTAGGTAGCTTATGCTACTTTAACGCGTCGTTCGCGTGAAACGCGTTCGGACCGCCTAACTAGCCCTATGACAAGTGTTATATGCCTAAACATGTTACATAATAAGTTATGTGACAAAAGTTTAGGTTACATATGCTTAATTACCAATGATACATGAAAAGGGTATTCTGGTAATTTACCTAAGGCATATAAACTACCTATCATACAACTACTCAAACGATGTGACCATAGGGTATAACCTCGGAAGGTTATTCCCTACCTACTATGGTCACCTAATGTGTTTGGTCAGATCCTAATGATCAACCAAATGGGTCGGGTTCGAAAGTATAAGCGATTGTTTAGATCGCTTACCTTACGACCCTATATAAGCACTAAACTAAAAGTGACGAGCTAAGCATGCTAAAACATGCTTAACTAAGTTTAGAAAACAGGTTTGGTATCAAAACAAACGGTTTTGATACCCATAAGTAGTTTGGTTAGAAAATACGCAAGAATACGTATTCTGACCGAAACTACGGCTCGTCACTGAGCCTAGATAACGTGGTAATCAGTAGGTATAGCCACTAGGGACTATAACCATCGTGATCACGCTCACGTTATGAAGTTCAAACGAACTTCGCATCGACCATAAACTGGTCAATGCAGAAAGTCAAACAAAGTTTGACTTTCGGACTCGAAAAACAATAAAAGAACGAAGGAACACTTACGAAGGGTCCCCGAATGCTAATCTAGATCAAAATAGCTCAGGTATGAAACAAAGGTTTCAACTTAGAGCACAATTGATCAGATTCTAGTGAGAAATGAAGTGAAGTGGGTTGGGTATTTATAGTATTTCCCGAACCGTTAAGATCGTTTCTTGAATAACGTGATTTAATCTTGTGCGTACATTTGTCAAAATGTTGTGGTAACTAAAAATGGCCTCTTATGAGCTGAAAGGGCAAGTTAGAATGTGTGGATGAGGTTTAATCAGCTGAATTATGCTGACTAATCGATCTTATCTGTTCTGGGAGGCTGATGCGGCCCGCTTCTGGATCAGACAAACCTCAGGCGGGCCGCCTGGGGCTTCTGATCAGAAAATAAGTTTCAAAAGTGACAGTTTTGGTCCCTGTTGTCTTTTAAGCCCATTTCCGGCACTTCTAAGGCCCATCAAGCCAACTTTAAGGCCCTAAAATGATGCCTAAACATTGTGGACATGAAACATGCTCAAAAATATGTCGGATGTTGGTTCGTTTGGCCGTACGAACGCGATGTTCGCTTAATTACGACGGAATGCGCCTAAGCGCAAAAGACGATCCAAAATGCGTGACGAATGGATTTTTCTTATGCCAAACACTAAAATAAAATGTTTTAGTGCTTACATAAATTTTTGGATGTCTGGATGTATTCAGAACGTAAGTTATGCGCGAAAGTGCAAACTTGTGCACTTTTTGACACTTTTAGTCCCTGAATGAGCCAAAAGTTTATTTTAGCACACTGAACCCCTCAAAGTCTATTTCTAAGCTATATAAAGGATATTCAAGGTGTGTTTAACTTATGGTCATGTTCCGGTATGTCTGTTACAGTTCAAATTGGCATACTTTCGTAGTTTGTCAAGTTTAGTCCCTGTAAGCGAATTAACTTGTTTTTGCCATACCAAAGCCTTTAAAACTTATTTCTAAGTTATGTAAAGGTTATTTAAGGTATGTTAAGTATATGTTGATGTTCCGGAGTATTTTTCGCATTAAACTGATTATGTTTTCGCCCCAGTTTGCGTGTAAATCTCCAGAAAATGATATAGAGTTTGAAATTGAACAAAAGTCAAAACATGAAAAATGTAAAACACAACCAAACAAACATTGGGATCAAATAACATTGTTTTATTGATAATAGAACTGTTCACAATGATTACAAGCACAGATGTTACAGTCTCCCCTACTTGTGGAAATTTCGTCCCGAAATTTATTTAGAGGAAACTCGTGGGAAAAGATGCGGATATTTCGCCTTCATTTGATCTTCGCGTTCCCAAGTAAACTCGGGTCCACGTTTAGCTTCCCAGCGAACTTTGACCAAAGGAATGCGCTTGCGTTTGAGCCACTTGACTTCACGTTCCATGATTTCCACTGGCTTCTCAACAAATTTCAGTGTTTTGCCAACACGAATTTCGTCAAGCGGTATGTGGAGGTTCTCATCAGCTAAACACCTCTTGAGATTGGACACGTGAAAAGTTGGATGAACATTTCCAAGTTCAGGAGGTAACTCAAGTCTGTAGGCTACCTTACCGATTCTTTCGACGATCTTGAATGGTCCAACGTATCTTGGTGCAAGTTTTCCTTTCTTTCCAAATCTGATCACACCTTTCCAAGGTGAGACCTTAAGTAATACTCGATCACCGACTTGAAATTCCAAGGGCTTGCGTTTTGGATCCGCGTAACTCTTTTGACGGCTTCTAGCTGTCTGAAGGTTATCACGAACTTTCTTTATCTTGTCAGTTGTCTCTAAAATGAGAGCAGGCCCAGTAAGTTGAGCCTCGCCGATCTCATTCCAGCAGACTGGTGAACGACATTTTCGACCATAGAGAGCCTCGAAAGGAGCCATTTTGATGCTGGTGTGATAACTGTTGTTGTAGGAGAATTCAATCAACTTAAGATGTGAATCCCAACTACTACCAAAATCGATCACACAAGCTCTAAGCATATCCTCCAGAGTCTGGATTGTTCTTTCAGATTGACCATCCGTTTGCAGATGATAAGCCGTGCTCAGATTAAGTTGGGTCCCCATAGCAGATTGCATGGTTCTCCAAAAATGAGACGTGAAACGAGCATCTCTGTCGGAAATGATGTTCAAAGGAACACCATGTCGAGCCACAATTTCATCCACATAGATTTTTGCAAGTCTGTCAGCAGGAAAATCCTCGCGGATTGGCAAGAAATGCGCTGATTTAGTAAGACGATCAACAACTACCCAGATGGCATCATGACCTTTCTTTGTGCGTGGAAGTTTGGTGATGAGATCCATAGTAATGTTTTCCCATTTCCAAACCGGGATCTCTGGTTGCTCCAATAAACCAGAAGGACGCTGATGTTCAGCCTTAACCTTAAGACAAGTAAGGCATTTTGATACGTATAAGGCAATGTCTTTCTTCATACCAGACCACCAATAATGAATACGAAGATCCTTATACATCTTATCTGAGCCCGGATGAATAGAATAACGAGACTTATGGGCTTCATCCATAAGCAAGGTACGAAGATCATCCTGGCTTGGGACCCACAAACGGTCCATGAAGTAATACGATCCATTGTCCTTCAGTTCAAGAGCAGGTGTTAGGTGATAAGGAAATTCCTTATCCATCAAACCTTGTGCAACACAAGATTGTTGAGCCTGAGAAATGCGTGCTTGGATATCGGATCGAGCTTGAATAACAGATTGAACACGAACACAATGAAGCTTAGTTCGTTCCTTACGACTCAATGCATCGGCTACGACATTCGCCTTACCAGGATGGTAGCGAATTTCGCAGTCATAGTCGTTTAGAAGCTCGACCCAACGTCGTTGCCTCATGTTGAGTTCTTTCTGATTGAAGATATGTTGAAGACTTTTGTGGTCCGTGAAAACCACACATTTTGTACCGTACAAATAGTGTCTCCAGATCTTTAGAGCGAAAACAACTGCACCCAACTCAAGATCATGAGTGGTGTAGTTCTTCTCATGTATCTTCAACTGCCTCGATGCGTATGCTATGACTTTGTTCCTTTGCATCAGGACACAGCCAAGACCCAATTTAGATGCATCGCAATAAACGACGAAATCATCATTGCCCTCAGGCAAAGTTAGAACAGGCGCGTCACAAAGTTTCTGCTTTAAGTGTTGAAAAGCTTCCTCTTGCTTGAATCCCCAATCAAAGGGTTTGTTCTTCTGAGTTAGAGCAGTTAGAGGAACTGCAATCTTTGAGAAGTTTTCTATGAAGCGGCGATAATAACCCGCTAGACCAAGAAAAGAACGAACTTTAGTAGGAGTAGAAGGTGTATCCCAATCCTTAATCGCACTGATCTTGGAGGGATCTACATGAATACCTTGTTCGTTGATAATATGCCCCAAAAATTGAACTTCTTTAAGCCAAAATTCGCACTTGGAGAATTTGGCGAAAAGTTGCTCTTTCTTTAGGAGTTCTAGGGTAAGACGAAGATGTTGCTCGTGGTCAGCTTGCGTCTTAGAGTATATCAAGATGTCATCAATAAAAACAATGACGAACTGATCCAAATAAGGTTTGCAGACCCTATTCATTAAGTCCATGAAAACAGCAGGAGCATTAGTCAAACCGAATGGCATGACTGTGAATTCATAATGCCCACAACGAGTACGGAACGCTGTCTTGGGAATGTCTTCTTCATGCACACGAAGTTGATGATATCCGGAACGCAGATCAATCTTCGAGAAATAAGAAGCACCTTGTAACTGATCAAAGAGGTCGTCTATGCGCGGTAGGGGATATCGATTCTTGATGGTAAGCTTGTTAAGCTCACGATAATCGATACACATCCTAAAGGATCCATCCTTCTTCTTGACAAAAAGAACGGGAGCACCCCAAGGTGAAAAGCTAGGACGGATAAAACCTTTGTCAGAGAGCTCCTGAAGCTGCTTAGACAACTCTTGCATCTCAGATGGTGCAAGACGATATGGAGCTCTGGCAATGGGATTTGCACCAGGTACGAGATCAATGCGGAACTCGACTTGGCGTGCTGGGGGTAGACCACGTAACTCTTCAGGGAAAACTTCAGAATAATCCCGAACGACAGGAATATCTGAAATAGACTTACCCTTGCCTTTATCTGCTGTAACATGTGCTAAGAAGGCCACATAGTTCTTCCGCAGATATTTCCGCGCTTTAAAACAAGACATGAGTTTGAGACCACCGGTAGGCTTCTCACCACGAACCTGTAGGATCTCGCCTGTCGATAGTGGCACACGAACAATCTTCTCAGAACAAACTATCTCTGCGCGATGCTTAGATAACCAATCCATACCCACTATAACGTCGAAGCTTCCAAGTTGCATAGGCGTGAGGTCGATAGGAAAAAGATGGTCGCTAAGGTTCAACTGGCAGTTACGTAGAACAGAATCAAGAATAATGGGTTCACCACTAGCAACTTCTACTGTCAAGGGTTTTCCTAGTTTCGTTCTAGACACGCGAAGCATTGTCTCAAAAGACAATGACACAAAACTCTTGTCGGCACCCGAATCAAAAAGAACAGATGCAGGCTGATTATTAATAAAGAACGTACCGTTCACCACATTATCGTCTGCCTGCGCCTCTTGGGCATTCAAGTTAAAAGCTCTCCCTCGAGCCTGAGCCTGATTTTGGTTCTGATTCTGATTTTGGTTGGCTAGCCTTGGGCACTGGTTCCTGTAGTGGGTCAGATCCCCACAATTGTAGCACGAACCAGGAGGAAAATGAGGTTGTGCAGCTTGACCTTGTTGCTGAGCAAGAGGCTGAGCAACTTGTTGGGCTTGGTTCTGAACTGCCAGGTTCTGGTTAACAGGAATGCGACAAGTAGCGGCAAGATGACCAGATCTTCCGCAGTTGGTGCACTGACGACACTGGAGGTGTGGTAGGTGATGGCCGTTACACCTGTTACACAAAGGTGCATTGCCAAAATAAGGCTTCTTGGCGGGTGGCTGCGCAGGCTGATTTGGTGCAGCTTGGGCCTGTGCAGTAACGGCATAGTTTTGGGAAGCCTTCCGCTTCCTAGACCCTCCAGAATTCTTTCCCTTCTTGTTTTGACCTTTCTTGCTATATTCCTTATCAGACACCTGCTTCTTACCCTTGTCACCCTTTTTGTGCAGCTTCCCCTTTCGAATCTGCGACTCAGTCAATGTCGCTGATAACTCGATCGCCTGACGGAGTGTGGCAGGATTACTACCAGTAATGATGTCTTGTACTGAGTCAGGTAGGCCGTCGATGTATCTTTCGATAGCCTTGTCGAGTGGGGTAACCATAGTTGGGCAAAGCAGACTCAACTCTTCAAACCTATCAGTATAAGCCCTGTGCTCGCCACTGTCTTGTTTCAAGTCCTCAAACTCTTTCTCCAACGCTCGCTGTTCATGACGAGGATAGAATTCCCTCATCATAAGGGCCCTAAGTTCAGCCCAAGTTTGCGCTAGAGCAACTTCTGCACCACGGTCTCTCATCACCCCGTTCCACCATGTGAGAGCCCTCTTCTGAAACACGCTCGAAGAAAACTCGACCTTGCGATTATCCGGACACTGCACGTGGCGGAAAGTATTCTCAATGCTCTCGAACCATTGAAGAAGCCCAGTCACTCCTTTAGAACCACTAAACTTGAGTGGTTTAGCCGAGTTAAAATCCTTGTATTTGCATGGAGTATTGTTGTTGTTGTTGGCTTGGTGCCATTGAGCAAAGAGATTTGGAAATTGAGCAGCCATATGCTGCGCAATAATTTCTGCCAGTTCGGCAGTCGCTATCAGATTGTCGCGTCGAGGAGGCATTCTAAAAGAGGAAACATGAAAGGAAACGAGTGAGATGATTGGGTGAAAAGAATAAGATGAAACAAAATCAACAAAAGCAAAGATGGTGGTCATTTGTCCGTATCACAAAGTAAACAAACGACACACAGTGACTAATCAAAGTAAATGGATCAAAAATAATGTATTGCAAAGACATGCTCGCCTATAAGTGAACACTCATCCCAAGAATTCCCAGGTAAGCACAACTGGTCTCGCGTTTGATGAGATATATACGAAGTGCTTGCCTAGCCAGAAAACCCAGAATACAGGCATTCACTCTTCCAGTTTGCACGTGTTCACATTATTTAAAACCCAAAACGTTGACGAGATTTTGAAAATTTGAAGGCACAAGGCCAAAAATTTAGTCAAACTGGAAGGGTTCAAAACCTTACAAAAGAGGGTTCAAAACCTTGTAATAAATCATCCAAAAACAGATGATTGTTTTTCAAAAATCGTTTCGGAAAATTTGGTTTTTTGTTTTGATAATCACCTAAGGATAGGTGATGTGCGTGTTTTAAGATCTAAACACAAGATAACTTGTGTTAGGGTCCTAGAAAGGTTATAGTCTAGGTCAAAGCATTACTAATAACCTAATTCCCTATAACCATTGGCTCTGATACCAACTCTTCTGTCACACCCCGACCACGTGTAACATACAAAACGTGGCGGAAAACGTCAGGGAGTGTTGAAGCAGAATTAATTGTTTCATAACCATGGCATTCAAAGTTGTATTTTATTTATAAACATAAGAGTTACATTGTCTTAAACAGGAAATAAACAGTTTAGAACATAATTAAACTAAGTCTATCTTCATTTTTAGTCTCTAAGGCACAGGTCCGCCCTAGTGTCACGATCATCATCGTACGGAAAAGCTCCTGAAAACACATGTGAAAATAGGTACGTCAGCATAAAAATGCCTGTGAGATACATAGGTTTTGTGAAAATAGGATTCATGACTTATAAGTTTAGGAAAATTGTTTAATAACAGTCAGTCATGAACCTTGTAAGTTGTTTTGTTTTGTAAATCATTCAAAAGCCATGATATGTATAAATAAGAGAATAATGAAATGTTAAATGAATAATCAAGAAAATGAGTTTGAATAAGATAAGTTGTTTTGTAATTCAATGTCTTGTGAAAATAAGTTGATTATGTAAAATTGTAATATGTCAAATATTGAAATGATTTAAATAACGCTATGATATGTAATATAATACAAACATTTATATATAGGAAGTACCAGCGGCGTATCCACCATGCTTGTATCATATTACTCACATCTCGTTACTCAAGTCACTTAAACAAACCACCAATGTATAAAGTCTATGTTTAAACCAATAGTCAAAAGTCCTTGTATAAACCATGTCAAATGTTTAAAAGTCCAAAAGTAGTCAAGTAATGTGTAACAAAAGTTATGTATTTGTAAGTAAAGTATTGTCACATAAACCAAATGTAGAAATGTACAAAACAAT
This sequence comes from Helianthus tuberosus, assembly GCA_030545235.1. NCBI lineage: Eukaryota > Viridiplantae > Streptophyta > Magnoliopsida > Asterales > Asteraceae > Helianthus > Helianthus tuberosus. Next base: position 100,604,454 of record CM060389.1, read on the forward strand.
GTATTTTGAATTTATCAAAAAGTTATGTTTTGCAAAGTAATGCATGTTACATTGATACAAACATTTATGTGGTAAGTTAACGCATACATTCAAGCCTTGAGACAGTCGGATAACCCTTTCAGTCAAGGTTATCAAAAGAAATGTTTTCGGATTCAGTCATTCCTTACATCCAAACAAACCCGAGATGTTAGGAATGGGATTTGTCAAGTCCTATGGTACCACTACTTACTACCGAGCGGCGTAGCAATTGTTAATGAACGTAATAAAGACCCGTTTGTGCAAACCAAATGTCATAGCAGTTGTATACATGTCATATGAAAACAATGTACTAAGTATGCTAAGTTAACATACAAAGTAGAAAAGTCTTGTAAATCAATGTGCTAGCATGCTATCAGTCAACATACATAGCAGAAATGTAATGTAAAACAATGTACTAAGTATGCACACAATGGACATACATAGCATGAAATGTAATGAAATCATGTACTATAATGTACTAACAAACATAGCCGATATATGATGTTCAAACAGGAAAGCATGAAAGTAACAAGTAGGCACATGTGTTTCACCCCAAAACAGTTTGGAAAACAGTAAAAGAGGGGTCTATGTACTCACATGAGATTACTCAGAAGTCCTAAGATAATCACCGAGCAATGCTAGAGATCGCGGATATCAAACGGCACCTAATATAGGTAACTACATTAATAATCCGGACCTATAATCGGAAGATCGGGTAGCATGAGGGTTTGTAAACCAAATGAGTGTAGGAACTCATGTAATATGGTTTAACAAAGCCTACATACTAAATGAAACCTAATATAAATGCTTACGACCCATTACGACCCGTTTAGGTAGCTTATGCTACTTTAACGCGTCGTTCGCGTGAAACGCGTTCGGACTGCCTAACTAGCCCTATGACAAGTGTTATATGCCTAAACATGTTACATAATCAGTTGTGTGACAAAATTTTAGGTTACATATGCTTAATTACCAATTATACATGAAAAGGGTATTCTGGTAATTTACATAAGGCATATAAACTACCTATCATACAACTACTCAAACGATGTGACCATAGGGTATAACCTCGGAAGGTTATTCCCTACCTACTATGGTCACCTAATGTGTTTGGTCGGATCCTAATGATCAACCAAATGGGTCGGGTTCGAAAGTATAAGCGATTGTTTAGATCGCTTACCTTACGACCCTATATAAGCACTAAACTAAAAGTGACGAGCTAAGCATGCTAAAACATGCTTAACTAAGTTTAGAAAACAGGTTTGGTATCAAAACAAACGGTTTTGATACCCATAAGTAGTTTGGTTAGAAAATACGCAAGAATACGTATTCTGACCGAAACTACGGCTCGTCACTGAGCCTAGATAACGTGGTAATCAGTAGGTATAGCCACTAGGGACTATAACCATCGTGATCACGCTCACGTTATGAAGTTCAAACGAACTTCGCATCGACCATAAACTGGTCAATGCAGAAAGTCAAACAAAGTTTGACTTTCGGACTCGAAAAACAATAAAAGAACGAAGGAACACTTACGAAGGGTCCCCGAATGCTAATCTAGATCAAAATAGCTCAGGTATGAAACAAAGGTTTCAACTTAGAGCACAATTGATCAGATTCTAGTGAGAAATGAAGTGAAGTGGGTTGGGTATTTATAGTATTTCCCGAACCGTTAAGATCTTTTCTTGAATAACGTGATTTAATCTTGTTCGTACATTTGTCAAAATGTTGTGGTAACTAAAAATGGCCTCTTATGAGCTGAAAGGGCAAGTTAGAATGTGTGGATGAGGTTTAATCAGCTGAATTATGCTGACTAATCGATCTTATCTATTCTGGGAGGCTGATGCGGCCCGCTTCAGGATCAGACAAACCTCAGGCGGGCCGCTTGGGGCTTCTGATCAGAAAATAAGTTTCAAAAGTGACAGTTTTGGTCCCTGTTGTGTTTTAAGCCCATTTCCGGCACTTCTAAGGCCCGTCAAGCCAACTTTAAGGCCCTAAAATGATGCCTAAACATTGTGGACATGAAACATGCTCAAAAATATGTCGGATTTTGGTTCGTTTGGCCGTACGAACGCGATGTTCGCTTAATTACGACGGAATGCGCCTAAGCGCAAAAGACGATCCAAAATGCGTGACGAATGGATTTTTCTTATGCCAAACACTAAAATAAAATATTTTAGTGCTTACATAAATTTTTGGATGTCTGGATGTATTCAGAACGTAAGTTATGCGCGAAAGTGCAAACTTGTGCACTTTTTGACACTTTTAGTCCCTGAATGAGCCAAAAGTTTATTTTAGCACACCGAACCCCTCAAAGTCTATTTCTAAGCTATATAAAGGATATTCAAGGTGTGTTTAACTTATGGTCATGTTCCGGTATGTCTGTTACAGTTCAAATTGGCATACTTTCGTAGTTTGTCAAGTTTAGTCCCTGTAAGCGAATTAACTTGTTTTTGCCATACCAAAGCCTTTAAAACTTATTTCTAAGTTATGTAAAGGTTATTTAAGGTATGTTAAGTATATGTTGATGTTCCGGAGTATTTGTCGCATTAAACTGATTATGTTTTCGCACCAGTTTGCGTGTAAATCTCCAGAAAATGATATAGAGTTTGAAATTGAACAAAAGTCAAAACATGAAAAATGTAAAACACAACCAAACAAACATTGGGATCAAATAACATTGTTTTATTGATAATAGAACTCTTCACAATGATTACAAGCACAGATGTTACATGCATACTCATACATTCTTTATATCGTATGGTCAAAAACAACCAAGGAACATTCGTGTGTCAATCATAAGATTGGTTTACTTATCATTCCATAAATTCTCATTCATTCTTTTGAAATATTTCGTTTCTGGCATGCCCTACTAAGTTAATCTAGGTTCACATACTCTTTCATTCGCTATTGTCGCGTTTCGGGACTATTTAACGGTTACGGGATAGGTTTCGAAAGGTTCGGGACTCGTTATAGATCCAAACAAGTAAACCAACATTTTTGGACCAATACTAGGCATCGGCGATGCCCATGGGGGCATCGGCGACGCTTCCTGCTTCATCGCATCAGGTGGAATTGGCGTAGACATCCAATTGGGCGTGGGAACCAGACCAGCGTCGGCGACGCCTCCCCTGTGTTGCTGACGCTGTTTTGCCTTGTTTTCGCCTGTTTAGCCCGTTAAGGACAATTCAGACAATGAAAGATATGCTTAGAGCCTGTGTAATTGACTTTGGAGGAAATTGGGACGATTATTTACCATTAATAGAATTTTCTTACAACAACAGCTATCATACCAGCATCAATGCTGCACCATTTGAAGCACTTTATGGACGAAAGTGTCGAACTCCAGTCTGTTGGGCAGAGATTGGAGAAAAGCAACTATCAGGACCTGAGATAGTACAAGAAACAACGGACAAAATTATTCAAGTCAAGGAAAGACTAAAAGCAGCAAGATATCGTCAAAACAGTTATGTAGATAATAGACGAAAGCCATTGGAATTTCAAGTTAGAGATAAGGCATTATTAAAAGTTTCTCCATGGAAATGAGTGGTCAGATTCGCTAAAAGAGGAAAGCTAAGCCCAAGGTATGTTGGACCTTTTGAGATTATTAAAAGAATAGGACCAGTAGCTTATCAGCTACAGTTACCAGAGGAAATGGCACGAATACATGATGTGTTTTAGTGTGCGTTAGGTGTGGTATGATTTTATTAATGTTTTGAGCCCATTTTACGCATTAGTCAAGTTTTAAATTTATAAAACACGATATCATACTAACACTAAACACACACTTGGGCAAGTGCACCCATCGTGAGTGTAGTATAGTGTTGGTAAGATACCGAGGTCGTCCAATGACACAAGAGCATTTAGTACCGGTTTATCCTCAATGTCTAATCAATCTAAATTTTTGGGAAAAGTTTTGAGACATAAAAGTAAAACTAAAAATGAAAAGATAAATAGAATAAAACAGATAGACAAGATAGAATCACTTGGATCCAACTCGTCTTTAATGTATCCTTTGATGATTTTTGCACTTTCGGACTTTTTAATAGATTATCTTAGTTATAGTAGTATGCCCCTCTTTTAAAGGTGACGTTACCCTCAACCCAGTGGTTTGAGTTAGCAGGGATACAATCCCAAAGGGCGGAATATTGAAAGATAATTAAGTAAGTTATTAATGCGAAAAGTGGTAGGCCCCTCTTTTGAAGGTGACGTTACCCTCGGCTAAGTGGTTTGAGTCAGCAAGGATACAATCCCAAGAAGCCGGTTTAAAGTATTAATAGTAGTTTACATATGAGAGGTTCAAGCTATTCGCACCCCCGCCATCCAATACCAGTGGGTATTGAAGGAGGTCCTAGTAAGCTTGAACCAGGTCCTCGCAAGATCTATACACTGAACGAGACAAGAACTTTACCAAACCATTCCCCTAACCCCCGACCAGGTAGTCAACGCGCCTTTATATAGACCGTAAAGACACGAATGATGCAATCTTTTACTTTATATAGACTGTAAAGTAACCTCAAGACACCACGGAAAAATGATAAAGAAAATTCACCTTCAACATAAGAAAATAGTTATTAAAGTCATTAATACAAACCCAAATAAAAAGTGCCGAAAGATTAAAAATCAAAAGTAATACATAAAAGACTTGTCTTCACCAAGTGATGTAAGAGGCTTAACCAAACATGACCTTTGATTGGCAAGAACCCTTATAATCAATCTTGGATCCCGATAGTACTACACTCTAAAGATGGATGATGGATGATGGTGGTGGGTGTTAGTGTTGTAGTGGTGGTGGAGTGGTGGCAAAGTGGGAGAGTAGTGGTTTGCCAAGGGATGCCTTTCAAGTGAACCAAGCACCCCTATTTATAGCCAGAACATAGCTCTGGCCACAGCCTCGTGTCCAGCGGGCACGCCCCGTGGCCAGCATCTTCTCTTCCTTCATTAATTGCCAGTGTCAGCAGAGGGTCGGCACGACCCCGTGGTCAACTCTTTGTTGTACTATCAAGATTATGCGTATCTTTGCATTGACCATGCCCCGTGTTGAGTTGGGCACGCCCCCGTGGTGGGCTTGAAAGCTTCTACAGGTTTGTCTTTTGTGCAGGCTTCTGACCACGCCCCATGCCAGCTGGGCACGGCCCCGTGGTCAGACTCTGTTGTCTTGTTTTTGATTTGGGGATGCTGCCGAGGGGTCGGGCATGTCACGTTTATTCCTTCTTTTTGTATTTATGTTGGTTTTGGCTGCTTATTTGCTCCTTTTGTTCTTTTAAGCTCGTTTGGTCCTGTAAATTCAAAAGGAAGAAAGAAACATGTTTTTTCCAACATTAGTACTAAAAAATGGTTAGTTTTATGCCTCATTTGATGTAATTTATATGTTGTATTTTGCACACATCATGTTTCATGTATGTAATCTCAAGAAATGCTTAACAGACGAATCACTGATAGTACCTCTTCAGAACATAGAGGTAAATGAGAAGCTTAAGTTTGTAGAGAAACCACTACAGATTGAAGATAGAAAGATCAAGAATCTCAAACACAAGAGATTAGTTCTGGTTAAAGTTAAATGGGATTCAAAGAGAGGACCAGAATACACATGGGAGCTCGAATCAGAAATGCAACGAAAATATCCACACCTGTTCCCGTGAATCTCGAGGATGAGATTTAAAACAAGGTAGGGAGGATATAACAACCTCAAAAAACACCCCTAAACGCCCTAAATATACCCCGTATACGCAAAATTTCACCCATATAACCTTAATTTTTATAAAAATCAAATAAAACAAAATATGTGGGTTGCTCATGGGTCACGACCCAGTTCACCAGGAGAGTCGCGGGGCGCGACCGAGTAGTACCTAGCGACCTCCCAACGTGCCATGTGGCACGACACACGGCAAAGCTACACTTGTGAGATGCTAAAGCTAAACCCTAGTCTAGGTCTCTCGCGGGGCGCGAGAAAGAAAGAGAGATGGGTTGCGGGGCGCGAGCCAGCCCATTTCCAGCCTATAAAAGGAGGCCTTCGGCCTCAGTTGAAATTCGTTCAATTCTTTTCTCTCTAAGTCCCTATTATAGCTAAAAGCTTCCCGGTATTATACCCCTAAAACACGAAGCTCTGCATCGTTGTAAGTATTTTAACCCCCGATCACTAATTCGTTACCCTACCCGATTGATCTAGGGCTCCGTAACGCATGTCAAGGCTCTGCCTGACTCAGTTCGTTCGAGTTCTATCTCGTGTTGTAAGGATAATGTGATTTAGGTTATCTTACTAACACGTTTGCATTGTTTATTTTTAATAGATAATAACCAGGAACACCAACATGAAGCTATATATTTACCTAAGTCAACAATGTGAGTCATTCTCTTTTTTCTACCAAACTATTTTTACAAAACCTCAAATATTTTTAGTTATACTTACAGTGATTGAGTCTACGTATTCTACAATTGCTTCCTGTATGTGGGGTTTTGTATACACTACTAGTAATCCGTTACTCTTGGACAATGAGTTAGCCAATGAGTAACATGACCACAGTCATGGAACTGTTAACATGACAAGTACTAAATGAGTATATTGGTAGATATAAACATTGTAATCGCTCTCAATACTATAAAGTTATAAAAGATGTTTTGATTAAATTGGGATGCACTCGCCAGTATTTCTTGTTGATAAAACCTTTTTAAAATGCGCTTCAGGTAACTTAATGTGAAGCTATAAGAAGCCAGCTATGGAGCACTGAAAGCTTAAAGAAGTGGATATAAAAGTTACCTAAATAAAAAGGAGATTATGTTTTCAATAATTAGGGTTTATCCCTATAAATGTATTATGAATGAAACTTGGGTTTTATCCCACTTATTTATTATAAAAGTTTGGTGTTTAAAACTCTGAGATTTATTTCCTAACTACGATCCTGATGTTTTAATTCCGCTGCCTAATTAATAAACACCGATACCACCAGCTCTGTGTTTCTCGTGGCGCCCGCTCCTAGGATAGGGGTCGGGGTCTGGGGCTACGACACTAAGGCATTTCATCAAGCACTTGGTGTGCATACCACTAACAAAGCATGAAGTTCAAGTGTTCAAAGCATGGTTCTACTAGTTCATTCTTAGATTATCAAAATCAACCAAAATTTCATAGAACATTCATTCTAAATCAGTTTCATCTAACAATTATTCACTAATAACAATTCTCATACTTAGCCATTACACTAATATGCACATAATTCATCCATTTTCTTCACAATATCCCTAAATCAAGTGGGTTTATGCTTCAAATCATTCAAATAACCAAAGCCAAACGAAATTCTTGTTCTATTATATAATCCTAACTCACAATTACACAATTATCCATATGCATTCACGATTGGGTCGAAACCCACTTTCTAAAATTCATCATTTAAGAAATTCAACTTACCACTTTGATGAACAAGCTTAGATGGTTAAAATTTGAGTTCATGCATCTGATTCGGCTTTATATTTCCTTCTAATTTTTGAGAATTTCAGAAACAAGGGTTATGTTGTTCTTGCTCTTCTCCTGATCAACCTCTAACACACACACACTGAATGTGTGTAGTGTGTGTTTTGTTTTAATTAATATAACTTTCATTCATTTGTTCAACTTTAGTCCCTCTAGTTCTAGTTTTTATTTTATTAATGCATAACTTTCATTCTTTCTATGTTATCATCTCATTTGTTTAACTTAGTTACTTAACTAAGGTTATCATACTACATTCTTAGAATTATTTTAAGATAAAATAAATAGATTGCATATTTTGGGGTGTTACAGTCTAAACTTAGATTAATGGTGCTTACGTATACCCTATTCGTGACATGATCTATTGTATCATTCCTTAGTTTAACATGCCCCTTTGTACATGTATTTTCCTAAAGTTTAGAAAACTAGAAAACGTTCGTAAGCACGTTTCAAAAATACGCTTGTTTGAAAAAAACCGGTATATTTAACATAATTCTTTCGTAAACCATTTGAGTTTATTGGAAATCACAAACCATTTGCGTTAGTTAAAACTTGTTTGTAGAATGGTTTAGAGATACGTAACTTTTGTTCACCAAAAACCTTGTTTGTTTTTGCAAAACGTGCATGTCTTTCCACCCCGAAAACATTTATAAAAATGTAAAACCATAAGAAAAGTGGGGTTATAAACTCACCTTGATATCCTCGTGCAAAGCTAGCTAAATATGACTTTTGTGATGTCGTTTCCAAGACGTGACTCGCTAGCATGCATTCCAAGACATTCCTAAAACGGAATAACTTATAAGTTCCTAATAAAACGGTGTAGTTAAACTACGTGTCACCGAGCTCTACCGAATCGTTAACCAAACGATTCGATGGTAAGTTGTTAACTTAATGGGAACGATAAAGATCTTTTTGTTAAGTTTCGTTTAATGTCGGAGAAAAATTACTAAATCTTGGAAACACTTAGTTTTCAAGAGAATTAAATATATAAATATTTATATAAAATATATAAATATATCGATAGGATCGTGTTAGTCGCCGGGTTTTTTATAAATACCCATCCCGGGCCAGGTTTGAGGTAAGGCTAATCTGCTCTCTCACACATACTACTTAAACACACAATTTGCTCTCAAGAAAATACTTATTCTCACACCGGAGAATGGTAACAAGGAGCAACCTCCACTCCATCCTCTTTGTTACGAGTCACGGTGTGTTTCCTTGTGCAGGGGACAGATTAGAGGACGACCCGACCATTGATCGAGGGAATAAGGGATTAACCTTACTCGACGAGACTAGTGAACTAACCCCCTGGTTAACCACTGTTTCATCAGTTAGCGGGTTGACATAATAGTATTACAACTTGAACTGCAAGGGTATTGCAGTGTGATGGGTGGATGGGTTGGAGATGGTGGCAGCAGGTGGTGTAAGTGGTGGCGATGGGTGGATGGTGGTGGTGGTAAGCGATAGAGAGGGGTGAAAGAGAGAGAGGGGTATTATATATATATATATATATATATATATATATATATATATATAATTTTTATTTATCTATACCTTTTTTAAATAAATAAATAAAGACCAATTTGCCATTCACTTAACACTTAAAATTAACTATGTTAAGGGCAAAGGATGAACCGTACAGGATTATGAAACATAAAGTACAAAGCACGTCAGTTTTAAAGGTAAGGGTGTAAGGGGTGCATGCCTAATGAGATTAGGCAAACTTTCCCCCACCTAATCATATTGTGCCATGTCATTTCCCCTCTTATTCTTCTCTCTTGCCCAAAAAACATAAGGGGTGCATGCCTAAAATGAGAGTAGGCAAACTAATTTTACATGTTATTGGTTGAGAAGTAGTGGGCCCCACCTTTATTCCCTCTCCTCATCTTTGCCGGATGCGGCAAAGTTTCCCCGAAAATACTATTACCGATCGGCAAGTTGTTATTGGCGGTGGACATGCTGTGCAGCAAGGTGGTTGCAGAAGGGGGTTGCCTAACTCACCCCACACACCCTAAAGGACACTGTTTGAAGTTGGGTATAAAGATAAAGGACAAAATTTGCAATTCACTCAGTAAGTTATAAATAACATTAATAATAGATATTTTTATTTGGGTAAATTACAATTTTCGTCCTTTATGTTTGTATCACATTACAATGGATAGCCTTTAACTTTAATAATTACAGTCACAATCCTTTATTAGGAAAATTCAGTACAACTTTCGTCCTTTAGCACTAACAAGGTTAAAATTTGCAGTTAAGTCTATTCACTTAAGGGCAGTTTAGTCTTTTTACTTAGTTATTTACAATATAAATAAAAGAAAATACGATCAAATATAATAACCCCTTTTCTCTCTCTCTCCTCCATCTCTCTTCCCCTTTTGTTCTTCTCCATCACAATTCACAACCTGCCACCACCTCCATATCTCCAGCCACCAAACCGATTGAGTTAGGATCCCACAAAAAATCACGTGGAACTAATTTTACATATCCATATAATATAACATCCCGGTAAAGTTTTAATCAACAATTACTTTAATTGATTGTTAAGCTAAATGAATTAAAACAAATCTCATCTATTCATTATTCAGTAAAACCTAAAATAATAATAAAGTCAAAATTACATTAGGTCAACAATTACCACATCAGCAACTCTAAGTCATGGTGGTTGGTTCTCCCATTTTTTACTAAGGTATTGGAGATAAAGATAGATCAATCTTGCCATTCATGACACCAAAACTAGGTCTCCATATAACAAACTAAAAAATCCAAATCCAAACAAACACACGTTCGCAAACCTGTCACACCCCCAAAATCCACTAGCGGACTATCACCGCAGGGAGCGTGACTGACCAGGATCCAGCCACCAATCATATTGAACAATATAATTAAATAAATAAAAGTCCAAACCAAACAATAAAATTGGTGTCAAAACAATTCAACAAAGTTTAGGTTATCAGCGGAAGCATAAAGTTCAAAACCCAAAACATAAGTTTATAAGTTCGTAAGTTTATCATCAACACTCAATGGTCCATGCTCCACAATGACACCTCCCATGCAAGCTCCTGCTAAGTACCTAACGACCTGCAAGGCATGTAGCAACGAATCAACAACAATGTTGAGCGAGTTCACAGTTGGTTGTCCATTTTAGTGTTGTTCCAAAAACCATAAGTTATTTCGAAAACCATGAGTTATTCAGTTCCTTGTTTCCCAAACCATAACCAGTGGGGGGGGCTTCCCCATGTTAACCACTAGACCCGTTAACATATCGACTACTGACTATAGTTATGTTTATGTGCCCTGCGTCAATGTCTATCATCATTGACTAAGTGCCCAAGTCCATTAGTCCACGCCCGTCCTCTGCGGCACGGTGTGAGGCTTGTCAAACCTAATAGCGCTATTTAACTAATGACTCATTCGCCAATGGCCCAACGATTAAGTCGATATAAAAATAAGGGACTTAATGATAGAGTTTTGTCTAGTGTCAGTCAATGTTGTCACCCTTCACATAAGAGGGTGGGAGTATGTGTCCTACCTAAAGAGAACACTCATGTTTCAATGTTGTCACCCTTCACCTAAGAGGGTGGGAGTACGTATTCTACCCAAGGAGAATACGCAGGTTTCCTTATTAACCATTAACCCATTCCCAAACCACCGGGAATCCCATGCCTTGTAGAAAGTGTGAACTCACCTTAGATTAGCTCGGCAGATACTTAGGAAGTCACTTGAGCTAATTGGGGTCAACCACGTCCTATCATGGTTATCATATAGGTCAGGTCTAGGTCCAAGTAATTCACATAAGTCTCACACATAGCTAACAGTTTACGTACACAGAAGGATCATGGCATACACATAGAATCACGTCAGATGATCAACATCACACATCATACTCAACAGTACCACTTATGAATAAAGCCTACTTGTGTGATTCAAGTGTTGGGCTATTGAGGTTGTGCGAGCCCAATCGTGTTGTGCGATTCAGCAGGTGAAGCCCAATAAATGCTCGACCCAACGTGTTGTGCGATCAGCAAAAACTTGTGCGATCCACAACATGTTGTGCGATCCAAACCATAACCCAGCCCAATAACTTGTGCGGCCCAATTAACATTAACAGTTCAATTTCTTTTGCGGCCCAACATGTTGTGCGATCAGCACTGACTTGTGCGATCCACAACATGTTGTGCGGTCATGCATGAAAGGTTTGTACAGTATGCTTTAATGACGGTACTATATGAAATCCTAGCTTGTGCGACTGACTTGTGCGATCAGGAACTTGTGCGTTTTGGCTTGTGCGACTGAGCTTGTGCGATCAGTTGCACAATGTCGAGATTTAAGGAAACCAGTAAATTTATTCCAACAGTTTCTATCTTTGCATTTACTCGATCAAATCAAGGAATTAATCATTAATTCTTATGAACCCTAATTAACATCTAATCACGAATCAATAACCTATCATAACATTTAATCACATTATTAGATCAATGATTTTAAACACTAATCATGCAACCCTAATCATCATACAAATCATGGCTAACAATTTATCATGAGACCATTATACAACCATCGATCATGGCATCAAACTGTTTCATACGAACATCATCATATAAACCCTAATTCTAAACCAAACACTAATCTCATGATCATCGTATCAATCATTTAGAAACATCAATTAAACATGCATCATTTAATCATGTTTTCATAGTTTATCACAACATCAAGGATCAATTATCATGCATAACATCAAGTATTTATTATCAATCAATCAAACACCAACATTAACAGGAGACTAACCGAACCAAGCTATGAACCAAGGATTGTGTGTGGTGATAAGGCTTCAAGAGAGGAAGAGGAGACACTCGTCAGCCTTCACTTTGAAGGGAGGGGGATGGCTGCCGTCGAACAAGAAAGAAGAGAGGATATAGAGCTTAGGGTTTTGTGTGTGTTCTAGTTTTGCAAGTTATGAGGAGTATACCCCTTTCCCCATGATGTTATGCGCAACAAAGGAGTGGGCCGAACCCTTACACGGGCTGCCCTTTGATCTTGAGTACAAGGTAGGCAATATTGGGCCGTGAAGAGTGTGTATGACAAGGGACAAGTTGTGCGGCCCAAAAGGGCTTGTGCGATCGGACTCCTATTGTGCGACCAAGATTTATTACACACTCCCACTTATAATACAATCAGACATAACAAGTAATATTCATACTCATAATCATTCCATTAAAATCAACATAACAATTAATCACATAACGTCCAAACATGTTACATCAAGCACAAATAAAGATTCTGGAATACGGGTTGTCACAAAACCCGCCGTTATCATCTTCTAATTATCTGACCCGCCGTCAACACTGGCGCGCCACCACCTGAAACGACTTAACTACCACCAGATCTCTCACATTCCCTGTCGATTTCAGTTTGTTTTTCTTGCCACTTAGATCAAACCACAAATCTGGGTGAAAACACCTAAGGTGTCATGGAAGCGATTCAGATCTGAAACATATGGGGTCGGTGATGCGGTATGAGGGGTCAACCGATTCAGTTCAAAATCCTAGATGGTGCGACCATCGTGAAACACCAGATCACCGTAGATAGAGAGATGTATGTTTGTATTGTGTTCTTGTTCTTGGGTTGAGCATAGAGAATGACACATGGGGGTAATGTGACCAGTGATGAGTGAGAGAGTCAGAGAGGAGAGATGGAATTATGTAAAGAATAAAAGTTGTGTTTTACTTTTTATAAGATGTTGAAATGACCAAATTGTCCTTATATGAATAGACTTAACTGAAAATTATAACTAGGTTAGAGGCAAAGAACGTATAGTGTAACGAACATTTCTAATAAAGGATTGTGAGTGTAATTATTGGAGTTAAAACCTATCCATTGCAATGTGATGCAAACATAAACGATGAAAAGTGTAATTTACCTTCTTTTTATTTTGTATATCTATTTTAAAATTTAAAAAGTGTGGGTTTGAATTTATAAACTTTTAAACTTTCAATCTCTATATCTCTGTGGCCGTAAAATTGAAGAAGACAAGGACGGCTCATCTTTAATACTTTGCCGGATTCGGTCCCCCTGCACCGGTCCCCGCCCTCCCACCACATTCTCTCTCTCTCTCTCACATCACCACGAAACCACCATCTTATCTACACAACCACACACTCCTATTCACAAACCCTAATTCACAACACTTGTAGTAATTTTTCACAACAATGTACTCCAATCCCTAATTTTCAACCATTAGAGGATGCACATCAACTGCTCAACGTCGTTTTTCGGCCGTTAAAAGTGGAAGAAAGTACCGTTTAACAGGTCTGTTGCTGCGCTTACGTCATTTTCCGTCACCGTCACCGCTGGTGCTCTTAGGTTTTAGTAGTTTTCGTCGGAAAATGTGCTTTAAAACTGCGTATTGTGTGTGATTATGAACAGCGTTGCGTATAGTGTACATTTCGATCCCTAATTTTTAACAAATTGTGACAAATTTGAATACGCACGCAGATCCGCCGTTGGAGGATACACATTTACACATCAGCTTTGAAGTAATAGAAAAGTGAACGTCGTTTCTCTGCCGTTGAAAGTTGTTGTGCTTACGTCATTTTCCGTCACCAGCAGTTTTCGTTGGAAAATTGGTTCGTAACGTCGATTCTGTGTGAATTACTGAATTGTGATTGAGTTGCGTGTTCTTCAAGTTTCGAGTGTACGGATGGAGAAACGTGAAGAAACATGTACCGAACTGTTTCAATTAGGCGAGGAAATCGAAATTCAGAGCCTGATGTCCGTAGTACCACCACCAGAGACCGGTAATTCGTTCACGGCGCTTCTAGAACTGCCGCCGAACCAGGCGGTTATGCTGTTACACTCGCCGGAGGAAACCGCACCGGATAATTTCACCTCGCCTGTGTTTCTAGAGACACCGAACTCAATTCTACCGAATTCGAGCCCTAATAACTTCAGTTTGGTGAAACAGGAGCCAGTTGATTCAGATTCGGTTCATAATTCTTCGCCGAATATGTCAGATCCAGTCATTTCAAAATCAACGAAGCGGAAGGAGCGAGAGAAGAATGTTCGTATCACTTTGTGACTTTATTCACCATTTCTATTTCTACTTAGGTGTTGCTTCAAATTCTGTTTAAAATTTAATTTCATCACTTCTGAAAAAATTAGGTTAAATCAGCTGCGAAGAAGAGTAAAAGCGTTGCGAATGAGACTGATGGTGATGAGCTTCCGTACGTTCATGTTCGTGCGCGGAGAGGTCAAGCAACAGATAGCCATAGCATAGCAGAACGAGTAATGATCTTAATTTTCTTAAAATTAGTGCAGTTAGTTAATATTAGTGATCTTAATTATTGGTTGGTTTTTTTATAACCGATTTTGGCAGGCAAGAAGAGAGAAAATCAATGCTAGAATGAAGCTTCTTCAAGAGCTGGTACCTGGTTGTAGCAAGGTTAGTTATGTTTAAATTCAGTATTGAATGTCATTGATTACTTGTACTTTACATTGCTGATTTCACCTGGTGGTGTTGTTAATCTGACTAGGATCAAGTTTTCTCGATTAGGGGTTTGGATGAAATGCTATAAATATTACATGATTAGGGTTTGTGTAGTTTACCAACAAACTTGGTTTCTCCTCTCGTTAGTATCCATCTTTGCTGTTAATCAGGAACATAAATGTTTGGCATCTCAATGAACAGTCACATTCTTGAAAATCTTTTAGTTTAATAGGTCAAGATTTACACTGGGTGTGCTTGGATTTGTACTTTAAAACTGATTATAATATAATAATTAGTTTTTAATGCTTGGATAAACATATCTAGTTTACCAGTTGCAATAAAACTGATTATCAAAGAAATTGCCTTGTTATCACATGAAACTCCCATTTTTCACATGAATGTTCTCTTTTGTATGACTCTGATCATTCTATGTATTAATTTCTATAATAATCATATTAGTTGAACTTGAACCCTCAAAAGGAGCTTATAGGGACCCCCAGGGTCTGCAAATATCTTTTATTTGGTTTTAGGAATAATAAGTATAAGTTTACCGTTTTCTTGCAGATTACAGGTACAGCAATGGTGCTTGATGAGATTATTAATCATGTACAATCCCTCCAACGTCAAGTAGAGGTTAGTTTCAACATTATTTTTAAACATATTAGGAGATAAAATTCGTATAAAACCCGACTCAAATTTGTTTTACCTTGTATCAAACTATCAATTACATAACTATGGAATAATGGAAAACACTGTACGTATATATATATTCACCATCTAACTGAGAGTTTCATTTAAGCGTAGTCAAGAATCATAAAACTAGACATCATGTGTTTCTGCAGTTTTTATCAATGAGACTAGCAGCATTGCACCCTAACATCGATATCAACCTAGACAACATAATTTCTGCAGAGGTAATAATTCATCAGTCCTTTTGCCTATTTATATGTAATTTCACATGCTATGCTATAATTCATTAAATTCCCTTCCGTTTTCCACCTTTAGAAAAACCATTCATTCCTCTTTTAATGGTATATTGTTACTGGTACTCAGCATAAGCACTTACATGTAAGTTCCGTTATGTGAAAATTAATGAACATCCATCATAAATTATAATTTCCCGAAACTCGGAATTGAAAACTGGACCACCATTTGATCAGAGGAATTGGAACCATAGTGTATTTACTCCCGTGGGACTACCATTGCTTCAATTGTGTACTATAGAATTAATGGTTGCACATATATTTATTACATGAATATGCAATACATGAATATGCAATTAATGTGATAAGTCAGGGTCGGTGGCCCGGTTTTTGTATATGAGAAGGGTGACACCGTGTCCCGGGTCTAACTTTGCCGGGTCAATATGTTTGACTCGTCTGAAATCTTGCAGAGTGGGTCACTTATGGATGGTAATGGTAATTTTACTGGTATGGTTTCACCACCGTTGAGCAACCAGATATGGCAACCAGATGGACTAACTCCTCAACCACTATGGGGTGTCGAAGAGATGAACCCTAATTTCATCACACCAGAAAACTCCCTTTTAAGTTACGACTCTTCTCGCACTTCAGGTAAATCCTACTTTTTGGATCAAGTTTTTTAACTGATTATCGAGTCCATTGAGACTTAAAGTTGCAATTAGAGGTGCAGGGATGGGTGACAGTTCAAAACAGGGAGGTCGACCCGTTAACACGTTTTTGGTACAGTTTTTTTATATATTTTTAAATGACTAATTGATCTGTTAAATATGACTACCAATAAACAACGGTACGTAATATTAATATAATTGTTAACTAAAACAATTTACGACCATTGTATCCTTAGCTGGATTTTTTTTTATAATAGACTCGTTTGAGATAAACAATAATTAGACATGTTTCAAAGTAAACGGGATCAAAATTATCATTTGTCACGGCATCGCCTCTAGTTGCAAGACTTGGTTCATGAACCCTAAATCGTGAACACTAAACCGTCTTACACTCAAACAACTGATTATGTGGTGATTACAACTCCAAATCGGTTTGGAGACATGGTCACTGGAAAAGGTTTTGTGCTTATTTGGACCGTATGTTCTTTTTCTGCAGTTTCTTTGCATACAAACCAGCTGAAAATGGAACTATGATGGCGCGATTCATTCTAGTTTTAGGTTTTTGTATATATGGGAAAATAGTAATTGATAGAAAATATCAGTAACTTAGATGAAGAAGCTTTATATGCATTAAAATTAACTCATTGATGGTTAGGGTTTTTAAAAATCAAGATTTGAGTGTGAAACTCATTATGTTATTAATTACTAGGAAAAATTACAAGTTTTGTTCTTTATCTACATACCCTTTTCCAGGTGATCATTTTCAACGAATTTTGACAAGTTTTGCACTTTATAGGAAGAATCCATGCACGTTACGTCCTTTGAGCTTAACACAATTAAATTTTCCTGTTAAATCTTATTACACATGGGTAATTTAGTCTTTTTACTCACTCATTTATTTAAAGTACAAAACTCGTAATTTATTCTTTAAAAAATAAAACAAATATATATATGTGTGTGTATAACAAACAATACAGAGATTTATCTCTCCCTCCCTTCACCTACCACCACCACCACCATATGTTGACACCATCAACGTCTTCATCGACACCACCATATGCCGTCGCCACCACCGTCTTCACCACCACCATATGCTGCCACCACCACCGCTGTCTTCACCATCCAACCACCGCCTACTCCCCTGCAACACTAGAACCCCCCAATCGCCTAACATCCACCGCCGTCACAACTACTACAACCAACCCATCAAAAACCACCACTGTTAAAATGAACACCACTATCCTCATCTTCATCATTCCCAACCCACCCTTACCCTCATCCTTTTTGTGTGTTGCAGCAGGGGCGGACCCACATGGTCCGGATCGGGGTCCACGGACCCCAATGTATTTTTTAAAAATAGTAGAACCGGTATGCTAATTTTATCAAGGAGCCCATAAAATAAATTAGATGGACCCCATCGTATTAAAAGCAAAGATGGTCTGGTGGTAAATCCTCTTGTAATCTAACACATAGATCTCAAGTTCAAGTCTTACAAGTCTTGTTTTTTAGTTTTTTAATAAAGTAGTGGTTTCATGTCCACTAAATGCTTCTACATTATTTCTTAGCTCTGACCCGACTACGATTACCGACCCGAAAATTTTAATATTTGGTTGTGAAAAATTATTCGACAAAAAATGGACCCCAGTAAAAAATAATCCTGGGTCCGCCACTGTGTTGCAGAACGCCTAACTTAGGTCCGATTGAAAGCAATGAAGAGCAGTTGCGGTCTGATTTGACTCCGCGTATTGCAAAATCAACAACCCCCTCACTTGAATTGGGTGGTTATTGATCCAGAAGGTTACAAACCTGAACGTTTGTGGGTCTAATTCGTTAGTAGCTTAGTATCCGACGAGTATCGATTTCGTTAGTAGGCTTAACTAGAAAACAGGGTGAATCAGCAGAGAATTGCATATGTTTAGCGGTCGTTGTTCAATTCTTTGGTAGTAATGAGTAGATTCCCGTTGATGATTGGTGGTTCCGATAGGAATCAAGGTGGCATTAAATGGTCTCTATGGTTATAATAAGTTATGCTAACAAACCTAGACAAGTGTTATAATAATTCACATAATTTGTGAAAGAGTTAAATGCTTGATTGGTCTCTATGGTTTGTAGAAATTACAGACTTGGTTTCAAGGCTTCAATAATTACACACTTAATCTCAGTGGTCGTAATTTTTGCACTCGGGTGATCCTTATCACTAGCTTATGTTAAATATCTCAGTTAAGTGTGTGTTAAATGACAAAGGTACCTTTACTTATTAAAAAAATAAAAAAAATGTTTAATAAAAGTTTGTAGGTCCCACCCCAAACCTGCATAATTCTCTTTTTCTCTCCTCAGCTCCCCCCTTTCTCTCCCTCTTCCCTCAAACCACCGAAGACCCATCACCACCCAATCACCTCAACCACCTTCTCTTTCAACTTCTGTGTCAGCAAGACGCCATCGCTGGAGTGCGAACAATGGTTACTGAAAAAACATGGAAGTGGAGGTGGTGGATTTACGGTAGAAGTGGAGCGGTGGGTTGAAGGTGACGGTGGTGGTGGATTTACGATGGAGGTGGTGGGTTGAAGGTGGAGGTGGAGGCGGCAGGTTGAAGGTGACGACGGAGGTGGCAAGTTGAAGGTGACGGTGGTAGTGGGTTAACGGTGGAGGTGGGTTAACGTTGGATGTTAGGATCTGAGTTTGTTATGATTGTGTTTTTGTTTGAGAAATTAAGAAGATGAATATGTAATTGCAGCGGAATGTAAATGGAAACAAACTTTCACACACAATCAAATAGGATAAATGCTTTCAACACACATTTTAACATAGAACCGAATGATTGAATTTATTTCAAGATTCAATTACAATGCATGCATGTATCACAAACTCCCCCTCAGCCTGAGCTCACAGTGTTGTTCGTACCAGAAGACAAGTGGTGAAGAGCTAATAGAACAGTACAGGGTAGATGTTCTATTTATAAGCACGAGCAAACCACTGAAGCATCTTGGCTGACGTCACCATTAAAGTGACATCTAACTTCCTAACAACCTGTAACTACTGATCTAATACAACTACTGCTCACTAACTACTGATTACAATACATTACAATAGAAATACACTAAACTACTGCTTTCTCCTTCCACTGTTGTGACTCCAGCAGTACTTTATATCTTCAGCAGCGCTTGACCCATATCAGTAGATTGAGCAACAGAACTTTAGTCTTCATCAGTCTTTAGGCTTAATCAGTTGTTGTAAGGCAGCAGTTGTTGTAAAGGATCAGTGAATGAAGGTCATTAGTTGTTAGAACTACTTTCAAGGGGAGAGAATGAAATACGAACATCTGCTTATTCTGGATCCACTTCTCTGATCCAGTTTTGGCTTTAATCAACTGTTCCTTTGGTAGGGTTCAATCCCAACAATCTCCCCCTGGAACAGATGATGCCAAAACTCTTTATTATTGTGGAACTTTATTGCCTCATCAACAGTTCTCTGACTTGTCCTTTAAATTGCAATTCAAAGTCCAAAGAATCTGTATCATCCTCATCCCTGCAGAGTGTAAGATCAAGGAGATCTTGCAGATCTTCAACACCCAAGCCCAGTGCTTGTTCCCTTAATATTTTCTTCACTTCACCACTGGATTTGATCAGAGTCAATACGTGGGTCTGTTTGTCAGATTTCCACTTTAGTATTTTTGAATCCAGTGGGTTTCTTGGGAGAGTTTTTTATTGAAGAGGAGTTTGGAGATGGTGGCCTGGTGATAACTGGCTGAGCAGTGCTTTGAGCTTTAGCAAGCTCAGGGTTTTTTCAGCTATCATTTGTTTGAGGACCATTTTTATAACTTCATCACCTGCTGCTAGATCCTCTGGTGTTTCTGCATCCATCTGCTTTTGTCTCCTTCTTTAATAAAGGATGGCAGCAGGTGGAGCAGTGGATTTCCTGATTTACAGTTTTTTTGGTCTAGTTGAAACCTCTGCTTCAGGGTAAACAGGCTTTTGTGGGACATTAGGATTTTTCTTTCTCAATTCTTCCAGCCTTTGGTAAGAAGCAATCACCTTTTCTTCTTTCCACCTTGTCACTTGATTCCTAGACCCAAAATCAGCAGTAATGAGTTCCATTTTCATTCTCCTCAACTTTAAAGCCTTATCAGGTACATTTTTCTTATAATTTGCCCAAACTGGAGGAGTATGTTTAACTTTGTCTTTATTCATTTTTTTCAATTCTTTCTAACTCCTCTTTGAGTTCACCAACTGTCCATTCTTTATATTGAGCCTTGTCTCCTTTGTATTTCTTGAATGCCATAATATGCTCAATGTAGTCATTTTTCAAACTTACATCATCTCTCTCTGAAAGTTGCTGACAAAGATTTTTTGCAAACTGCTCTAAGGTTCTGACTTGAGTTAGCAGATATTGATAGTATCTTT
This sequence comes from Helianthus tuberosus, assembly GCA_030545235.1. Taxonomy (NCBI): domain Eukaryota; kingdom Viridiplantae; phylum Streptophyta; class Magnoliopsida; order Asterales; family Asteraceae; genus Helianthus; species Helianthus tuberosus. The sequence continues at coordinate 100,625,411 of CM060389.1, forward strand.
GGATTTCTTTGTCTGATTTGCCATGTGAATTTCTTTTGGAGATATCCTCAGCTTGTTGAGCTTTTAACTTCATATATTCTTCAATGTTATTTGGCCTAAGATATCCTTCAAGAGATGGCAAACTCCTTTTAGCAGGGTCATCTTCAGTGTATAAGGATTTGATCTCCTCTCTAACTGCTATAAGCTCTAAAGGGTACTAAGCACCTGCAGGAGTGATGGCAGTGTTTGGTTTTTGAACTTGGGCTGAAGAGAGAGGAACAGGGTTTGGAATAGTAACAAGTGACAAAGGTTGTGAAGATGTTGGTGGTGGTGAAGAATCATCATCTTCCAAAATTACCCTTCTCCTTTTTGGTTTAGGAGAGGTTGGTGGTGTTTTGGTGGGTTGAGAAGTGGTGATTTGAGTGGAAGGTGGCTGACTAACAGTTGTTGAAACAACTGGTGTTTCAACCACTGTTGTCATTACAACTGATGATGTGTCATCAGCTGTCTTCTGCTTTTTGGCAGGAGGCTGTTTTGGTGGTGATGATATTTTTGGTGGGTCAGTGGTTGAAGTGGGAGCAGTGGTTGATGTGTGTGTTGAGGTGGTGGCAGTTGTTTGGCTAACAGTTGTTGAAACCACTGAAGTACCAACAGCTGTTGATACAACAGGAGTTTTAACAACTGCTGGTTTGGAGGTTTGATGTGTGGGGCTTTTGGAAGATTTGGGAGTATGTTTTGCAGGTCTGGATGGTATGGATTTGGGTTGCCTCACTTTTCTAGTGGGCTGCTTTCTTTTTGGCTCAGGATTTTCTTCATCCTTGTGCTCAGAAGGACCCTGCTCATTCCTTTCCATAAAAACTCTCTTCTCCTAATCAAATCTTGATTTTCCTTTTGCCTCCAAGTCCTTTTTCACACTTGCTTTTGCATTAGCAATTGCTTGTAAGGTTACATCAGCCTTTTTGGACCCATCTGGCTTAGGGATGTCTGCAAGCATACTAGAATTGTCTGGTGCAATGTATAACCCATCTTCATATCCCTTTTTCTTCAACTGCTTCATTTTCTCCCCCTTTTTGCATCAGCTAGTGGTGGGTTGTCCACAAAAATGATATAGGGAGGAGCAGTGCCAGTAGTGTTCAGTAAATGGGCCTTGATTGCCTTGATATCTGGCTGGGTATCTTTAAACCTTGCTTCCATAATATTTCTGATCCTTTGAACTTGGATCTCATGTTGTTGATCAACAAATTGTCTTTGTTGGATGAGCAAAGGTTGAAACAAACTCCACAGCTCATTTGGAGTAGGAACAAATGATGGAACAGCTGTTGGAGTTGGTGCAGCAGTGGATGGTACCTTTTGTGCCTTCAACAACTGTTGCAGCATGTCTTTGATTTCTGCAACAGATGTATCAAACTTGTCAACTCTATCCGTCAATTCTCGGTACATTAAACCATCACCCAAGTTAATGGGATCATCTGATTTCCCACCGGCAGTGGTTGTATCAGCAGTTGACTTAGGGAAAGCATTCCAAAAGTCATCTACTGATGCCCCTTTGTCTTGGTACTGGGGACTTCTTTCTACAGGTGGGTTGACCAGTTTTTGTGAACCAGTAAATACTGGAAACACCCTGGTTCCCAATGAAGAAATTGCCTTCAATGGAGTCTCACTGATGAAACTACTGCCCAGATGTAAACCAGTGGGTTCAGCATCTGTAGTAGCTGTTCCACTTGAACTACCACCAAGAGTTACATGTAACTCAAGGGGTGTAACCTCCTCAGGTGTTGTTGGTGGGTTAGCAACGATAGGGAGCTCAGACTCAGTCACTTTATGTGGCATGCTCTCAGTGATAGGTGAGTGAGAGGAACTGATTTCTGTCTGGGCTATATCAAGTGCATCCAACAAAAGTTTTGTTTGTGGCGGAATTTGTGAAGTGAGAATGGGGGTTGAAAGAGAATTTGCCCCGGGAGCTGGGCTATTGATCATAGAATCAAGTGATTCATATGTATCATATTGTGGTGTCCCTTGGCTTACAACCTGTTCTTTTTTAGAAGAAGCAGGAGGAGTTTGAGGCATAAGTTGAGATCTTTCTGCCAACTGCTGTGAGGAAGTAGCAGTAGGGGTTTCTGGTGACTTTTGTGTTGTCACTGGCAGTTGCTCTGGGATCTCATCTTCCAGAGTTACCTTTGTTTTGGGTTTGGGGGGCTTTTGAGTTTTCTTTTGTTTTGGTCTTTTTGTGGTTTTAGGTGTGACAACTCGAGTTTCCAAGGTTTCTCCTCTATACGTTACTTGTTTCATACTGTGTTTTGTGGTTCGTTGCATTGAAGCTGTGCACTATGATTGTTTATAAGTTGTTTATGTGATATATGTTTTGTGTTAGTAATAAGAGTAATGAACCATTTATTTTAGAGGAGACTTATCATTTTCACTCCTCACCCGACGAAAACACCCCCCGACGAACACCCACCCGACGAAAACTCCAAGTTTTCGTCACCTTCATCAATTTCGTCGGGAATGGGCTTTGGCCCAAGACTGGTCTGCCGGCCCAATTGCGTTTACGTTATAACTCGTGAGATCAGTTACATTAGAGCACTTATAGAACCCTAGAGCACCTCTTTTCCTGTGTGACGGCAACTGTGTAACACCCTAGTTATTTAATATGTAAATACCAACGATTAGATGTGTAGTTAAGACTACACATGCTATAAAAATACGGGTTTATTAAAACTTTTGCAAATCATAGGTTATTCCACATAACGTGGTTGAATTCGTTGTTTAAAATTTACAACGTTGCAATGTGCGGAAGCGTGTATCTTTGTCGTGTTCGGTTCTTCGCTGAGCTTGATCGTCTCCCGGCATCCCAGAAAGTACCTACATTTCATAAACATGAAATGCTTTAGTCATACGGTATTTAAAACGTATTTAAACGAGTCCGGAAAACAAACTGATCAAAATATACATTTTTGTATGGGGTCCACCGTAAATTACGGTGGACACCGTAATTTACGGTGGTCCTTGTTTTGACTTGTTTTCACCGTAAATCAGAAGAGATCCACCGTAGCATTTTTCAACTCCACCGTAAATTACGGTGGACACCGTAATTTACGGTGGCACCTGCATTCAGCTTCTCCAATTTGCCGCAACTTGACACGAAATCTTTCGTATCTTTCAAACCGCTTATCCGTTTGACCTACCGTTTCTCCTACATGTTTGTAATTTGATTCTCCATCATATGGAGTTAAAATCCGACATCCGGCTTAATAAAATTCAAGACTTTTAAGTCTTCGGCTTATTACTCTTTTACCAAAATTTGACCCGCTCGTGATTTTATCAAACATACAAGTTTGTTTGACCCTTATTTCTCATAAACCTAATAAATTCAAGGATATCTAACATATTGGGTTCCAATTATAGAATTATATACATTCTTTAACTCATTTTCACCCATATGCTTATTTGACCCGTTTGAGGTATTCAAGCATATTTTAGCACCATTTGCTTTCATTCATTTCAAAATATATATATCCATATTTCTTAACAAAGGATCTTCCACCACAACTTTATTTGTGGTGGATTCGATGTGATGATTTATGTGTACCAGAATTTACCCTTCAAATAGTTATTTTACGGCAAAGACTCAAATAGAGCCATTTGACTAACGTTTTACATCTTTCAACTTCTATACTCTTCCTAAGTAATTATTTAATTGAAAAACTCATTTCCAAACAACCTTTAAGGGTTGTTTGTTCAATTTGGCCTACAAGGGCGTTTTGGTCAATCTTAGTCCTTTATTTACGACGAAGGACAATTAGTGCTTGTTTGAACCCCAAAGTCCGACCTTTTAACCATATTCTTGTTTAGAAACCAATATGTTTCTAAACACCATAATCATAACTCAAATTATTCGCTTTACCTAAAAGATAACCGAATGGCTTATTTTAACTTTGTCTAACTGTCATAAAATTCCAAATTCTACATGATGAGTTGTATTACTATATGTACCTGGCTCGGATCAATATATTGACCCGTTTCAATACCTTTCCTTAGTAGCTATGTAAGCATCCATGTGCTATTTATTTCCTAAATTCATGCAACTTGACAACCCATTAGTCGATATTGTCAAAGGGTGATAATTTCACCTTTTGACCCGTTTGGTCTATATGACCAATTACCATTGTCAAATTGTCAAAATTACCATTTTGCCCTTAATGGTTATTATGATTTAACTTATATGATAACCATTAAAAGTACATGCTTCATTCGTCATAATCTGATCGAATTACCGGTTTAACTCATTTTTAGCCATCATTATGTTTTCTTGTCATATTTGATTATCTTGTTCCGTACGACCACATGTCGGAACATCATATCTCAATTAGGTATTTTTCTTTATTCGTAACTAATACGACGAAAGAATATTATAAATAAATAACTAGTGTAAGATATACTTACCTTGCATCCCGAATACGCTTTTCCTTTATGCTTGCTTCGTTTGACCCGCTTCCTTTCCAAGCCTCCACCTAGCTTGTCAAGCGTCAAACTATCATCATAATTCGTAAGACGGTTATATTAGTCATCATTAATTATGACTATTCCATCTTACATATTTTCTATCACAAATACTATTCGATCTTATTAATGGTCGGTTTGACTACTAAAAGTCAAACGCCCCTTAGCATATAAATGCACATTCAAGTTCTATCTATCAATTAGTAGCTAACATGATCTTATGCACTTAGTTACATGAACATGGCTACCAATTTCATCATAACATTCAAACCCATTTCAATCATGTATGAACAAGTTCCCAAATCACTTAATTTGTTTGAGTGCCTTGTTTCTATTATCAAATATGATGATTTTAAACATAAACTTATCATCATCTTTACTATTACATAAAAACCCACTTCCTAGTTTACTTGTTAATCACATACAAGTGACATTACTTCAAGTTCTTCATGATTTCATCATATCTAACAAAACCCACTTCTAATTACTTATGAACTCTTAACAAAATCTCTAATTTGTTCAAGTAGTTCATTCATATGAATTAGTGTGATGTTTATAAACACCATTAGAACATCAATTTCATCAATTCAACCAAAACCCACTTAGCTCATAATAGGGTAATTATCAAATCCCTAGTTTGACAACAATTTATCAAGATTTCTACTAGGGTTTGTTCCTAAACCAAGATATAATCACAATGTCACTCATAGATTCAACATTCATTCCAAAATTTCGATTATGATTGTTCATCATAATCTCAAAGTATCACCAAAACTGAAAATTCGACATACCTTGTGATCCCCTCGACTAGGTGATCATTAATATGTGTTCATGCATCCGATTCGGGTTAAATTTGACCTTCAATTTCGTTGATTTGTTGAAGCTAGGGCTAAAGCTCCATGGGAGCTTTCTCCTGACCTTAACCACGCACGCACACACACACTTGTGTGTGTGTTGTGTTTATTTTTAAGTTTTTAATTTCAATTTCAAGTTACCCGGCTTTGGTCCCTCGTGTTTGGTTAGTTATTAATTAGATCACAACCTAATTATTTTCAATAACATTCCCACTTATTAACTAGGTTTAATATTCCTAGTGAACTTAGCGGGTTCGGGAATATTTATGACTAAGTTTATTTTAGGTCCCGTTAACTCGGGCCTTCTAAGCTTTTATTTCCTTAAAAGCTTTTATTCACTTTTTATTTATTATTAGGATTAATTATTTAAATCCTAATATTTACCGGGTAAATTTTTACCACTAAAGGTATTTTACCCGTCTTTACTATTAACGTGGTTTGATTACCAAAGCCGTTTTCGGGGTGTTACAAGTCTACCCCCCTTAAAGAGGTTTCGTCCTCGAAACCTTTTCTTACTTAATTTATCGAGTTCAACTCCATGTATCTGCTCTCGATAATTAATTAAGCATTTTTCAAATCTTAACCGATTGTTGGTATTACCAAAAATATGATAATATTCTTTTGGTTATTAATCATCTACGTATCTTACATGACATAATGCGACTGGAAATAACGTAATCTCGTTATTTCCACTAGTTTAATTAACTTAGCGATATTCCTCGCTTTCATATACTATCGAATTCTTTATGAATCCGTGACTTTGACCCGTTTAAAAGTCTTTAGTGAAATCTCTCACTTTTTGCAACGATTTCTTTTGTTTTCAATTTTATTTATTCGGTTCATTTATACCGAATCCACCGCTTACAAGCAAACCAAATTTATTTAAATGACCTTGACGGGTCTCACTAATTAGTCTTATTAGTCCAGTTACTATTTACCGCTTGCTTGGTTATAATGTGATTCTACTTCACGTTACATTTCTTGACCGTGATTGAGTTATATCATGTTTAATTTATATCAAAATTTCATTTTCGAAAATATCACTTTTCGAATATATCGTCTTGCGCCTATCAGCGTCAAGACTTGTATCTTTCATGCTTACTATTTAAATTCCTATCAGAATTTATGTTTGTAAAAACATTACTTCTTACTAAAACCGAAGTTTTAGTTTTAGGATCTTTTTCTTTAACTTGTGTCAATCATCCATACTGAGATATCGACAGTCCATAATTTATTCTTTTACAGCCTTTGTTTTATGCGGGGATTCTCAATTTATCCGTCGCTTTGTCTAATTAACCCTGTAAGTTTTATCGTTTTGCTCTATAGGCTATTTTATTAGACTTTCACCTCTTTAAGGCTAGGTCCTTGTAGTCTATTTCTTTCTAGTCGTGACCCGTAGGTCATATTAGTCTCGTAGACTTTTCCATTGTTTATAACCCCAAGGGTTATATTGATCCCGTAGATCATTCTTTACGCATGTCTATATTGAAATATATATATGGTGTCAAAGCACTCTTTTTATGTTTGAAAATCATTTGTTTTCACCCTTGAACTTCATTTGACCTTGACCGTAGTCTAAGGCTTCATTTGTTTACTTCCGGGCTAATCCTCCGACTTTATGACTTCTGACGTTATTTACGCGTCCGTTTGTCTCAAGCTTACCATTATCCGGCTTGCGCCTACTTATGCCATTAAGCATTTATACTTTATTCAACCCGTTCAACCTCAAAATGGTTGAATATAATTATCAAAATTTCTGTTTACGAAATTTTATGGTCTTTTAGTCATAACTCATAATCCGAGTCTTTTGACTTTAAATTCACGTTCTCGTCTCTCGGTTTACGCATGTGTTTAAATTCTTACCCATCAACCGGGTGTTTTACCGAAGTCGTTATTATTGCAACCCTTCCGGTATGCATTAAGACCTCGCTTCATTTTTATATTCCGACTTTGCCTTTAAGTTGGACGTTTTACAAAAACGACCCGTTAAGGGACTCATTTGCAATTTCCGGTTTCGAGTGTAAGTACACTCCCTCCCAATACTTGTCTAATCATGCTTGCATTTTCTGGGTTCGAGTGTAAGTACACTCCCTCCCAATACTTGTTTAATCACGCTTGCGTTTTCTGGGTTCGAGTGTAAGTACACTCCCTCCCAATACTTGTTTAATCATGCTTGCGTTTTCTGGGTTCGAGTGTAAGTACACTCCCTCCCAATACTTGTCTAAATCATTTTACATGCTTGTTTGTCCCTTCACTCGGGCTCATTATCCTAATGTAACACGCTCCCGTCACTCGGTTGTGCGTTTACATTATTTTCAAATATCTTGCTTATCTGCTTCATTTGGGTACTTTTTAATTAGTCCCATTCACCCCGCCATTACTACATCGGACATAACTGCGCTCATTATAAGAAGCTCATGCTATCATGTGTTCACTACTTACTTGGCCAGAGTAAGCGATCAACACGTGGTACGCATGACCTTATTATAATTACCACCTCATGTCCCATGTAAGTAACTCCTCAAATTGTCTCCATGTTTATGGTTTCATTTGGTAAAACTCTATTTAATTGTTAGTTAACAATTATTAGTTTTAATCGTTTATCCTTGAACATGTACAATGTCCCTTTTTATGAACATTTATTCGCATTCATTGATGTGATCATAAATTTTCTCAATAGGATTTGTATTGAGAATACTTGCTTGGATGATCACTCTCGTCCAAGTTTCTATATAAACAAGTCTTGTTATTCATTTGTTATTCATCATTGTGAATAACACATTTCCTATTAAATTTCTCTTGGAAATCAGGTTTTCCAAGTTCTGTCATATGTGTATGCAACCGTTATTACTTACGTGTTTGTTGCATATAACGACTCGTGCGATTAAATTTAAAAGCGTGCACCTGGTGATGCTTGCCCTAACGGCTTCTCTTGTCATTAGTCTTGTTCGCGACCGTTACGCGATTTTGGTCCTTAATGAGTATGCTCTTTCTGTCGTACCCCGGACCGTTCCATCATCATGTCCATAATTTGTTTGACTCTCGTCGTCTTCAAACGCGAGTGTCCTTCATTTAAAACATTCACAAAAGTTAGTAAAGTCAACTTCAATAATCGCCCGTATTATAATACAAGGCATTTTCTACTATACACGTCAACGCGCGTATTTTCGTCAACCCTAACAATCATTTAAATTGGGGTAACGTATACCACACGATAGCTCTATGTGTTGTTTACAACACTTAAGCATACTAGCTAATAACGTACTTGTACTTACCGGATTTGCGATCAAGCTTCGAACCGAACACTATTCTTTGTCAAGAGCATAAGGTTTAAGTCCAAGCATGGTTCCTCCCAACCATACTTGAATCTCTTAAACCAAGGCTCTGATACCAACTTGTAACACCCTAGTTATTTAATATGTAAATACCAACGATTAGATGTGTAGTTAAGACTACACATGCTATAAAAATACGGGTTTATTAAAACTTTTGCAAATCATAGGTTATTCCACATAACGTGGTTGAATTCGTTGTTTAAAATTTACAACGTTGCAATGTGCGGAAGCGTGTATCTTTGTCGTGTTCGGTTCTTCGCTGAGCTTGATCGTCTCCCGGCATCCCAGAAAGTACCTACATTTCATAAACATGAAATGCTTTAGTCATACGGTATTTAAAACGTATTTAAACGAGTCCGGAAAACAAACTGATCAAAATATACATTTTTGTATGGGGTCCACCGTAAATTACGGTGGACACCGTAATTTACGGTGGTCCTTGTTTTGACTTGTTTTCACCGTAAATCAGAAGAGATCCACCGTAGCATTTTTCAACTCCACCGTAAATTACGGTGGACACCGTAATTTACGGTGGCACCTGCATTCAGCTTCTCCAATTTGCCGCAACTTGACACGAAATCTTTCGTATCTTTCAAACCGCTTATCCGTTTGACCTACCGTTTCTCCTACATGTTTGTAATTTGATTCTCCATCATATGGAGTTAAAATCCGACATCCGGCTTAATAAAATTCAAGACTTTTAAGTCTTCGGCTTATTACTCTTTTACCAAAATTTGACCCGCTCGTGATTTTATCAAACATACAAGTTTGTTTGACCCTTATTTCTCATAAACCTAATAAATTCAAGGATATCTAACATATTGGGTTCCAATTATAGAATTATATACATTCTTTAACTCATTTTCACCCATATGCTTATTTGACCCGTTTGAGGTATTCAAGCATATTTTAGCACCATTTGCTTTCATTCATTTCAAAATATATATATCCATATTTCTTAACAAAGGATCTTCCACCACAACTTTATTTGTGGTGGATTCGATGTGATGATTTATGTGTACCAGAATTTACCCTTCAAATAGTTATTTTACGGCAAAGACTCAAATAGAGCCATTTGACTAACGTTTTACATCTTTCAACTTCTATACTCTTCCTAAGTAATTATTTAATTGAAAAACTCATTTCCAAACAACCTTTAAGGGTTGTTTGTTCAATTTGGCCTACAAGGGCGTTTTGGTCAATCTTAGTCCTTTATTTACGACGAAGGACAATTAGTGCTTGTTTGAACCCCAAAGTCCGACCTTTTAACCATATTCTTGTTTAGAAACCAATATGTTTCTAAACACCATAATCATAACTCAAATTATTCGCTTTACCTAAAAGATAACCGAATGGCTTATTTTAACTTTGTCTAACTGTCATAAAATTCCAAATTCTACATGATGAGTTGTATTACTATATGTACCTGGCTCGGATCAATATATTGACCCGTTTCAATACCTTTCCTTAGTAGCTATGTAAGCATCCATGTGTTATTTATTTCCTAAATTCATGCAACTTGACAACCCATTAGTCGATATTGTCAAAGGGTGATAATTTCACCTTTTGACCCGTTTGGTCTATATGACCAATTACCATTGTCAAATTGTCAAAATTACCATTTTGCCCTTAATGGTTATTATGATTTAACTTATATGATAACCATTAAAAGTACATGCTTCATTCGTCATAATCTGATCGAATTACCGGTTTAACTCATTTTTAGCCATCATTATGTTTTCTTGTCATATTTGATTATCTTGTTCCGTACGACCACATGTCGGAACATCATATCTCAATTAGGTATTTTTCTTTATTCGTAACTAATACGACGAAAGAATATTATAAATAAATAACTAGTGTAAGATATACTTACCTTGCATCCCGAATACGCTTTTCCTTTATGCTTGCTTCGTTTGACCCGCTTCCTTTCCAAGCCTCCACCTAGCTTGTCAAGCGTCAAACTATCATCATAATTCGTAAGACGGTTATATTAGTCATCATTAATTATGACTATTCCATCTTACATATTTTCTATCACAAATACTATTCGATCTTATTAATGGTCGGTTTGACTACTAAAAGTCAAACGCCCCTTAGCATATAAATGCACATTCAAGTTCTATCTATCAATTAGTAGCTAACATGATCTTATGCACTTAGTTACATGAACATGGCTACCAATTTCATCATAACATTCAAACCCATTTCAATCATGTATGAACAAGTTCCCAAATCACTTAATTTGTTTGAGTGCCTTGTTTCTATTATCAAATATGATGATTTTAAACATAAACTTATCATCATCTTTACTATTACATAAAAACCCACTTCCTAGTTTACTTGTTAATCACATACAAGTGACATTACTTCAAGTTCTTCATGATTTCATCATATCTAACAAAACCCACTTCTAATTACTTATGAACTCTTAACAAAATCTCTAATTTGTTCAAGTAGTTCATTCATATGAATTAGTGTGATGTTTATAAACACCATTAGAACATCAATTTCATCAATTCAACCAAAACCCACTTAGCTCATAATAGGGTAATTATCAAATCCCTAGTTTGACAACAATTTATCAAGATTTCTACTAGGGTTTGTTCCTAAACCAAGATATAATCACAATGTCACTCATAGATTCAACATTCATTCCAAAATTTCGATTATGATTGTTCATCATAATCTCAAAGTATCACCAAAACTGAAAATTCGACATACCTTGTGATCCCCTCGACTAGGTGATCATTAATATGTGTTCATGCATCCGATTCGGGTTAAATTTGACCTTCAATTTCGTTGATTTGTTGAAGCTAGGGCTAAAGCTCCATGGGAGCTTTCTCCTGACCTTAACCACGCACGCACACACACACTTGTGTGTGTGTTGTGTTTATTTTTAAGTTTTTAATTTCAATTTCAAGTTACCCCGCTTTGGTCCCTCGTGTTTGGTTAGTTATTAATTAGATCACAACCTAATTATTTTCAATAACATTCCCACTTATTAACTAGGTTTAATATTCCTAGTGAACTTAGCGGGTTCGGGAATATTTATGACTAAGTTTATTTTAGGTCCCGTTAACTCGGGCCTTCTAAGCTTTTATTTCCTTAAAAGCTTTTATTCACTTTTTATTTATTATTAGGATTAATTATTTAAATCCTAATATTTACCGGGTAAATTTTTACCACTAAAGGTATTTTACCCGTCTTTACTATTAACGTGGTTTGATTACCAAAGCCGTTTTCGGGGTGTTACAACTGCAAGCCTTCGGAGCCTTTTCTTTCCGATCAATCCATTAGTTTTTTTCTATCGCGGTTAGTGTTTAACCCTTGCATGATTGTTTGCGTTGCGAAGTAATGCGTAGATCATGATTAGGTGATGAGATTGTTTATAACGGGTTGTTAGACTATGGGTTAATGGGTAGGGTTTGATGATTCTATTGTGAATCATTTGGACTAGACCTGATTGTGTATGCCTACTGCTCATGTTCGATTTGATGTTATATATATCTGAATGTTAATTGAATGGATGATATAGTTTGTATGAATCAACAATCTGATAACATGTAATACGTGGCTAGGGGTGATGATTGAATGATGATTCTGATTAAGCGAATGATTGTTGAAGTCGACGTAACTGTTAGATGATCATTAGGGTTTAGGTGATTCGTAACTGTTGATGATGGTCATGCTTCATCCTGACGAGAACCCTATTCCGACGAAATTGCATTCACGACGAAAACCTGTGGGATTTCGTCATACCTTAAGGTCGACGAAATCTGTGAGATTTCGTCGCTCAAGGGATTTCGTCGCCTGGGGGTTTTCGCCGAAGGGAGATCACGACGAAATAGGAATGTTCGTCCAGTTGTGAAACAATCACAGTAACTCAGTTAAGTCTGTTAAGTTTGTTAATGGGTAACTGTGTTAGAATAGACTGAGAAATCAATTATGTGAAGCATGAATTGTATGAACTTGAAATAACTGTTTACGTGTTACATGATATTAACTGCCAAGCACACTTTGTGATGTTGGATTTCGTGAAGATTAAGAACATGAACTGATTGTGTATACGTGCATACTATAGGCTTTGACTGAATATTTGTGAGCGAGTAATTTAGCATACCGAGCAAACCGAGGTGAGTTCACACACTTTCTAAGGCATGGGATTCCTGGTGGTTGGGAATGGGTTAAAGAATTAAAACGGAACCTACATATTCTCCTTGGGTAGGATATGTACCTCCATCCTCCATGGGTAGGATGCCAATGTTAATCATGCGTATTCTCCTTGGGTAGAATACGTACGTTCGTCCTCCTTGGGTAGGACAACAACCTTAAACTTACTAGACAAAACTCTATCATTAAGTCCCTCATTTTTATATCGACTTAATCGCCGGGCCAATGGCGAGCGGGTCATTAGTTAATAGCGCTATTAGGGTTGACAAGCCTCACACCGTGCCGGTAGGACGGGCGTGTACTAATGGATCTGGGCACTCAGTCAATGATGATAGACATTGACTTTGGGCACAACTTACTTTTGTCAGTTGTCGATATGGTAACTGTCTAGTGGTTCACATGGGGAAGCCCCCACTGATTATGGATATGGTTTGGGAGACAAAGATACTGGTTAACTCGTGGTTTACGAAACAACTTATGGTTTTCAAAAAAAACTTGTAAAACTAAACAACCAACTGTGAACTTGCTCAACTTTGTTGTTGACTCGTTGTTACATGCCTTGCAGGTCGTTAGGTGCTTATGGAGCTTGCACAGGGAGGAGTGATCGTTGTGGGACATGGACCGTTGAGTTCCATGTTATACATTTACACTTTATGAACTTATTACTTATGTTTGGGTTTTACATTTTATGCTTCCGCTGTTAACTTAAAGTTGGTCACTTTCTTTTGGACACCAATTATATTGTGGTTGGTTTTATTTACTTAGTTACGTTGTTCAATATGATTGGTGGCTTGATCCTGGTCAGTCACGCCTCCATGCGGTAATACTCCGCTTGTGGATTTTGGGGGTGTGACAGATTGGTATCAGAGCCAGGTTATAGTGAACTCGGTTTTAAAAAGAGAAAAGCTTTTTGACAAAACCAGACTATAACCTGTACAGTGCTCAACGATCCACAACGACGCTTCGCTCCACGTGCAAGACTCAACATTCTAGGTGATATGGTTTATGTTTATATTACCTACCTGTTAGTTACATAGTACATTGTTCATGGTATGCTTAGATAAGTGTAGCAACTATTGTTTGAAACACATGTGTGCTTACTCTCTTCTGTCATCGCACTTTCGCGACACCTTTCTCACTCATGTTTCCTTTGATATGAAGATCTTGAGTGGACGTATCAACCTAACTCAAGCCCAGCTGACGGCTTTGTTGGATCTGAGTTTGGTTTTGATTGTGTTTTTACGTTTGAATTAGATGAAGATGGATGAGTTGTGCAGCGGAATTAAGATGGAAACAAACTTTACACACAATCAAACGAGAGAATTTCTTTGATCAAACATTTTTCACAAAGAACCGAAGGATTGAATTTATTTCAATTACGATTACAATGCAATGCTGAATACAAACTCCCCCTCAGCCAGAGCTCAGTGTTTGTTCGTGCAGGAAGAGAATTTTGCAAAGAGCTAATAGAACAGTACAGAGCACTGCTCTATTTATAGGCACTAGCAAACCACTGAAGCATCTAAGCTGACGTCACCATGAAAGTGACATCTATCCTCCTAACAAACTCTAACCTCTGATCAATACAAACACTGCTATGCTAACTACTGCTATTACATTTCATTACATAAAAGACATCTAAACAACTGCTGCATCCTTCCACTGCTGTGAACCCAGCAATACTTGTCCGGATTAGCAGTGCTTGACTTTTAGTCTTTCATCAGGCCTTTACTTGATCAGCAGTTTGTAGATCAGCAGTTTGCACGATCAGTAGATAGGAGGTCAACAGATGTTGAAACCACTTTCAAGGGGAGAGACTTGTATGTAACATCTGCTTATTCTGGATCCACTGCTCTGATCCAGTTTTGGCTTTAATTATCTGTTCCTTTGATAGGGTTCAATCCCAACAATCTCCCCCTGGAACAGATAATGCCAAAACTCTTCATTATTGTGGAACTTTATTGCCTCATCAACAGTTCCCTTATCTGACCTTTAAGTTGTAACTCAAAGTCTAGGGCATCTGTGTCATCTTCATCCCTACCAAGAGGAAGATCAAGGAGATCCTGCATATCTTTAAGACTTAGGCCAAGTGCTTATTCCCTTGATATTTTCTTCACTTCTCCACCAGACCTGAACATAGTCAATACATGGGTTTGTTTGTCAATTTCCCACTTTAGTACTTTTGAGCCTGGTGGGTTTCTTGGAAGATTTTTATTTGATGAGGTGTTAGGAGATGCAGGCCTATTCATGATTGTCTGAGCAGTACTTGCAGGTTGATTCAGGCCAAGAGTATCAGCTATCATTTCTTTAATACCTTCCTTTACAAGCTCATCTCCTGCCATTTGCTCTGCCACTGTTTCAGTATCCAACCATTTTTGTGGCCTTCTTTTAAAGATGGTTGCACCAGTTGGAGCAGTGGCTCTCTTGATTTGCAGCTTTGATGGTCTTTTTGAAACCTCTGCTTCAGGATAGTCAAGCTTTTGAGGAACTGTGGGATCTTTCTTTCTTAGTTCCTCCAACCTTTTGTAGGTGGCCCTGACTACATCTTCTTTCCATCTTCCCACTTGATGTTTAGACCCATAATCAGCAGCAACTAGTTCCTCTTTCATTCTCTTCAGCTCAAGTGATTTTCCAGGCACATTCTTTTTGTACTTTGACCATTCTGGAGGAGTGTGTTTGACCTTATTCTTTATCATTTCTTGAATCCTGGCTGCTTCTTGCTCAAGCTCAGGGATGGTCCACTCCTTGTACATGTGCTTTTCTCCCTTGTACTTCTTTGTTGCCATGATTCTTTCAATGTAGTCTTTTCTCAAAGTTTCATCTGCTCTCTCTGAGATCTGTTGACATACATTTTTTGCAAATTGCTCTAAGGATCTGACTTGTGTGAGCAAGAATTGGCAATTCTGCTGAATTTCTCTATCAGATTTTCCTTGTGCATTTCTTTTTGAGATATCCTCTGCCTGTTTAGCTTTGACTTTCAAATATTCTTCAATATTGTTTGGCCTTGGATATCCTTTGACTGATGGCAACTTCCTTTTAGCAGAGTCATCCTCATAGTAGAAAGATTTGATCTCTTCTCTAACTGCTTCAAGTTCTAGAGGAAATTGGACACCTGCAGGAGTAATGACAGGGATTGATTGTTGTACTGGAGCTGATGAGAGAGGAACAGGATTTGGAATAAGTGCAAGTGATTGTGAAGATGTTTGTGGTGGTGATGGAGAATCATCATCTGGTATGAAGATCCTTCTCCTTTTTATTATAGGAGAGGCAGATGATGTTTTGGGTGGATCAGTGGTGGTGGTTTGAGTGGCAGTGATTTGTGATTGACTAACAGCTGTTGAAACAACTGGTGTTTCAACCACTGTTGTCATTACAACAGATGTTGTAACATCTGCTGTCTTCTGCTTTTTGGCAGGAGGCGATGGTGGTGATATTGTTTTTGGTGGTGATGGTGGTGGTGGTAAAGCAGTGGTTGTGGTGTGTGTTGAAGTGGTAACAAATGTTGAAACCTCTGAAGTACCAGCAGTAGTTGATACAACAGGAGTTACAACAGCTGTTTGGATGGAGGATTGATGCTGTAGGCTTTTGGATGGTGGTTTTGAAGAATGCTTTGTGAGTCTGGATGGTGTGGACTTAGGTTTCCTCACTTTTGTAGTGGGATTTCTTTTTGGCACAGGATTTTGAACATCCTCTAGCCCAGAACAACCATGCGCATTCAGCTCCATGTAAGCTCTTTTCTCCTCATTCCACCTTGAAATATCCTTTGCCGCTCTATCCCTTTTTACACTTGCTACTCCTTCATCAAGTGCTTCTTGGGTAGCATCAACCTTTTTGCTACCATCTGGCAAAGGAATTTTTCTGGTCATAGCATCCCTTTCTGGTTCAATGTAAAGACCATCATCTATTCCCTTCCTTATCCACTCCTGAATTTTCTCCCCCTTTTTGGCATTATCTGGGGGAAGTTGATCAATAAAAAGAATAGTTGGAGGAGCAGTGCCAGTGGATTGCAATAAATGGGCCTTGATTGCCTTAATGTCTGCTTGTGTGTTCTTGAACCTAGACTCCATGGTGTTTCTCAGCTCTTGTACATGTTTAGCATGTTGCTGATCAGCCATTTCTTTTTGTTGTTGGAGAAAAGGTTGAAATAGATTCCAGAGCTCATTTGTAGCAGGTGCTTGTGGTGGAGCAGGTGCTTGAGGTGGAATAGCAGTGGATTGCATCTTTTGTACTGTCAACAACTGTTGTAGCATGTCTTTGATAACTGCAACAGCTGTATCCAGTTTCTCAACTCATTCCGTCAAATCCAGATATTTTAAACCATCACCCAATTTAATGGGATCATCTGATTTCCCACTAGCAGTGGTTTTATCAGTGGTTGAGGTAGGGAGTGTACTCCAAACATTAACCACTGATGCCCCTTTTTCTTGGTACTGGGGTCTTCTTCCTTCAACACTTGACAATCTTTTGATGTTGCGAGAGGTCAAAACGAATCCACTGGTAGATGTCAGAGGTGCTATGGAAGGAATTGCCTCCAAGGAAGTCTTATTGATATAACCACTGTCCAAATGTAAACCAGTGGGTTCAACATTTGTAGTGGCTGCTTCACTTGGATTACCACCAAGAGTTACTTGTAACTCAAGGGGTGTAACCTCCTCAGGTTGTGTTGGTGGGTTAGCAAAGATTGATACATCAGACCCAGTCATTTGTTGTGGCATGTTCTCAGTGATAGGTGATTGAGAAGGACTGGTTTGTGCCTGGTTCAAATCAATTGCTTCCAACAAAAGTCTAGTTGGTGGAGGAATTGTGGATGTGAGGTTTGGTGTGAGAAGAGAATTTGCCCCGGGCATTGGGCTGTGGATGATGGAAGCGAGTGATTCCAGAGCATCATATTGTGGAGTCCCTATGTGTACAACCTGTTATTTTTGAGAAGAGACAGGAGGAGTTTCGGTCATGGGTTGAGATATTTGTACCAACTGCTGTGAGGAAGAAGCAGCAGTGGTTTCTTGTGACTTTTGTTTTGTCACAGGCAGGAGCTCTGGTATCTCATCCTCCAGAGTTGCCTTTTTGATAGGTTTGGGGGGTTTTTGAGTTTTCTTTTTGTTTGGCTTTTTGGTGATTGTAGGTGTGGGTTTCAAAGCAGTTGTTCTGCTACTTTGATCACCTTGAGCAGTGGGCTCAGCAGCAGATACCTGAGGAGCAGTGGTAGCTGCTAAATTATGCTCAGGCACCTCTGCTTGTGTTTTGCAAGGTGTTGACATTCTAGTAAAAGTTTCAGCAGTTAAGTTGTTTATTTGAATAGAGTCACCTTGTTTTATTGCAACAGCCTCATTCTTACCAAGTTTCTTTTCAAAATAGTAACTTAAAAATCTTGGAAAAAGTAAGAATGGCTTTGTTTCAACATTTTTAACCAGATCATTAAATATTACTTGAGAATAATTAAAATTTTCGTTTTGAAGAATAGCATACCCCAGGTTTTGAATCTTTAATGGTATTTCATTAAAAGCAGTGGTTTTGTTTGAAACACACATTAGGAGGGTATGGAATAGAAATCTTGTTGCAGGGGGAAGAAACCTTTTTGTAAGGTATCCCTTTTCATCATTGTATCTGCATACCCTCTTTCAATGAAGTCAATTTTTAACTCGTTTTTAGGGATAGAAGTTAAACCTGTCTGATCATCGAGTTAAAAGACCTCTGATATGGATTGTGGTGTGATTTTGACTGCTTTACCCTGTAAAGTGGAGTTAATGGCTATGACATTGTCGCCTTGTTTGTCAAGGGTTACATTTTTCCAAAACTCCCTTTGGGTTTGCAGGTAAATGGGTGCATCTGCTGTAAGCAAAGTTTTGTACTTTGATGCAGAAATGAGATCAATGATGGAATCGAAAATTTCTGTGGTGCCGGGTTTTGTGAGTAAACCCAGAAGGTTGTGAGAAGGTTTGTGTGGAATTTCGGTGGGTTTGGCCTTTTGAGAGACCTCTTTTGAAGATGATTTGGAAGTGGGTTTTGCAGATGGTTTCGATTTTGTCATTTTGAAGATGATGATCGAAGAAGATGATGAAGAAATTTGATGAAATGAGAGGAAGAAACCGCTTTGAGAAGAGAATTTTTAAGAATTCAATTCGACAGTAAAACCCTGTTTTGGGTTGTGAATGGGGGTTTTATAGAGAAAAAGTGAATGCTGACGTGGCAGCGGTTACAAAAGTACTGACCACTATGTACTGCCCACATGCCAACCTCTGATGAAATGAAGGACAGTACTTTTATGAAAGTTACTGATGAAAGCAGTGGTTACAACGGTAACAAATGGAAGCAGTGGATGATTTTCACTATCAGTGGATAGCATATCAGTGGATAAGACACTGCTTTTGAACAACAGAGTTTATCAAGGAAATGAGAGGACAGGGGATGGCTTTCAGCAGTGGACAGACATTTTGAAGTAGAGCAGACTTTTGAACAAGCAGTGGTTATGGCAGACTTTTAAGGATTTTAATGAAAACTTCATTTTTAACTATTTTTAAGGATGGATTTTTGATTTTCTGAAAACATTTTAATGCTTTTATTCATAGAAAAACAAGATGTTGCTTGTTATTCCATGTTTAGCATGCCAATCCTAGAGACCAAGCTTTCAAAGGTAGATGTATCTAGTGCTTTTGTGAGCACATCTGCCAGCTGGTCCTTAGTTGGAACATGATGCAGAGAAATCAAACCTTTTTCATAGAAATCCCTCACAAAGTGATGTCTGATGTCGATGTGTTTGGTGGTTGAATGGGAAACTGGATTTTTGATGATATTTTCTGCTGCCTGGCTATCCAACATGAGTGGTGTCTTTAAGGCAGTGATACCAAAATCCAGCAGCTGATTTTGAAGCCACAGGAGTTGGGCTGTACAGCTTGCAGCAGCAATGTATTCAGCTTCAGCAGTGGATGTTGAAACGGCTGCTTGCTTTTTGCTTTACCAAGAGACCAAGCAATCGCCTAGAAACTGGCACCCTCCTGAAGTGGACTTCCTTGTGGTGTTACATCCGGCAAAGTCACTGTCTGAAAAGCCTGAAAGCTTGATATTCCCATTAGCTGGATACCAGATACCAAGTGTGGGAGCACCTTTTATGTATCTGAAGATCCTTTTTACAGCAATGAGGTTTGATTTTCTGGGAGCTGATTGACTTCTTGCACAGACACATGATGCAAACATGATGTCTGGTCTAGATGCAGTTAGGTACAGTAAAGACCCAATCATGCTTCTATAAAGTGTTTGGTCAATCAGCTCATCCTTTTCATCAGACATGACCAGCTTATTTGTTGCCATGGGTGTGCTGCATGGTTTACAATCATTCATATCAAATTTGTTTAAAAGTTCTTTAGCATATTTGCTTTGATGAATGAAAGTTCCATTTTGCATTTGCTGAACTTGGAGACCAAGAAAGCATTGCAGCTCACCCATTGCACTCATTTCAAACTCAGCTGTCATGAGTTCCCTAAACTCTTCACACATTTTATTACATGTGCTTCCAAAAATAATGTCATCCACATAAATTTGGACAATCATTAAATCCTTTCCTCTCCTTTTTAGAAACAGTGTTTTATCAATGGTACCTCTTTTGAAACCATTTGAGAGTAGAAAGGTGGAAAGAGTTTCATACCAGGCTCTAGGTGCTTGTTTCAGGCCATACAAGGCTTTGTTTAACATGTAGACATGATCTGGATAAAATGGATCCTCAAAACCTGGAGGTTGACTGACATACACCTCTTCTTGAATTGTACCATAGAGGAAAGCACTTTTGATATCCATTTGGAACACCTTCATGTTGTGGTTGACAGCAAAGGCCAGGACCAGTCTTATAGCTTCCAATCTTGCTACAGGGGAAAATGTTTCATCATAATCAATCCCCTCTTCCTGTCTGTAACCTTGAACCACAAGCCTGGCTTTATTCTTGACAACAATGCCCCTTTCATCAGTTTTGTTTTTGAAGACCCGCTTTGTGCCGATGGGACTTACATCTTCTGGCAGTGGTACAAGCTCCCATACTTGTTGTCTTTTGAACTGTTGGAGCTCCTCTTGCATGGCTTCTACCCAGTTGTTGTCTTTCAGTGCCTCTTGGTACTTGACTGGCTGATGGAGTGATAGAAAACCAGCAAAAAGACAAATGTTTTGGGTTTAGCTTCTTGTGAGCACCCCTTCATTGATGTTGCCAATGATTTGATCAGGTGGATGAGATCTCAAGAAGATTAAATCTCCTTGGTATGGTATGATGGCATTTTTTGGTAAAGGCTGCAAATGTGTATCATCTGAGCTAACCACTGCTGGTGACTTTGATGATCCAGCAGTGGCCTCAAAAGGTGGTGGAATAGGAGGTAATTGTGTGGACACATGCTGACTTTTATCCACTGTTTGAGGACTTTTGTCAGCAGTGTTTGTTGATGTGGAAGCAGTGGTTGATGGGCTACTTTGGTCAACAACTATTGATGTAGCAGTCGTTGAGCTTTGACAGCTGTTTTGAACATCTGCTGCTCTTCCCATTTTGACAGACTTTTGAGGGATGATGATTTCATACCCATAGTCTGGTGTTGAATCCTCTGCTGGACCTGCACTGTTAGTCTTGACAGCAGTATTTTCAAAAGTGAATTTATCAAGATCAAACAAATCTGCAGGATTTGCTGGGATTTTCATTGATGAAAGTTCATTGAACTTTACATTCAAGGTCTCCTCCACTGCCTTGGTCCGTGTATTAAACACTTTGTAGGCCTTGGCAGTGGTTGAGTATCCCAGATGATAACCACAATCAATTTTGGCTGCAAATTTTGAAATGGAATCTTTTAAGTTCAAAATAAAGCATGGGCAGCCAAATACCTTGAAGTATGAGATCAGTGGTTTGATTTTATACAGAATTTCATAAGCAGTCTTTTTGTGCCTGGGGTTTATTAAAACTCTGTTTTGGACACAGCAAGCAGTGTTTACTGCCTCTGCCCAAAAAGTTAATGGCAAACCTGAATCAGCAAGCATGGTTCTGGCAGCCTCAATCAAAGTTCTGTTCTTTCTTTCAACTACCCCGTTTTGCTCTGGTGTTCTAGGGATGCTGTACTGCCTTACAATCCCTTTCTTCACACAGAAGGCATCCAACTCCTTATTTTTGAATTCTGTGCCATTGTCACTCCTGAAGACTTTTACTGGAAGGTCAAATTGCTTTTCAACCTGTGTCACAAAGTCTTGCAAAATGCCTGCAGTCTTATCTTTTGAGTGTAAAAAGAAAGTCCATGTAAACCTAGAGAAGTCATCAACAATAACCAAACAATATCTTTTCTTCTTGAGACTCATGACTTGAACTGGGCCAAACAAATCCATGTGCAGCATTTGCAAACACTGGGTTGTTTTGGACTCTTCAATGGACTTAAAAGAGCTTTTATGTTGTTTTCCTTTTAAACAGGAAACACAATGCTCAGGACATGAAAACAATTTTTGTGGCAAGCCTCTTACAAGGCCATTTTTTGAAATTTCAGTGACTGTCTTGAGATTTGTGTGTCCCAGTCTTCTGTGCCAAAGTTCTGTCTCTTTGTTAGAGGCAGCCGAGAACAGACAAACATCAGCTCTGGGACACTCTTTTGACATATCAACAACATAAACATTGCCACTTCTTTGAGCAACAAGTTTTGTTTTTCCAGTTTTTATTATTGCTTCAATCTGATTAACCATTTCTGGTCCAACAATCCTACAACACTCCTTTGTGAAGAATGACCCATACCCCTTATCACTCATTTGTGAAACACTCAGGAGGTTGAATTTCAGATTGTCTATTAGATTGACATTTTCAAATTTTACATTTCCAGACTGCACTGTACCAGACCCCAGAACTTTCCCTTTACTGTTATTCCCAAAGGATATATCACCCCCTCCATGAATTTTAAAATCTTTGAGTAGGGCTTTACATCCTGTCATGTGCCTGGAGCCTCCACTATCTACATACCAAAGGCTATCTAAGCATGCAGAAGCTCCCTGCACATGAAGTAAAAGGATTAGTTCATTAGGGTTTCCAAAGCCAATAAGGCTTTGGATGGGGTCTCAACAGTGTCTGGGATGGATGCAGATTGATGGACAGTGGTTAGGTCAGGGGTTTGGACAGTTTTAGGACTGTTTCTTTCTAATCACTGTTGTGGGTTTTGCCCAATCACCTGTTGGTACCCAAAAGGATGCCTGTTCACTTTAGGTTTAGAGGGCCTTTTGTAGGTCTCATAAACGTGTGGAATCCTTTGGTAAGACTGTTTTTCCTTACCTCTTCTGTATTGATTGGCAGGGGGTGCATCAGTAACCTGAACATCTCTTTTGACGGATGTTTGGTTCAGCTGTTTTGTGACAGCTGTTTGAACTGGCACAAACAGTGGTTGGTTCTTGGTGAATTTGACAGATGATGTTAATGGACTCAAGGATGTTTTAGCAATGTACTCATTCTTTTTCACATCAAAGTTTTTGAGATACACACATGCTTGAGTTTTGTGGTTTGTTTTACCACAGACGATGCAGCTTTCAGCAGGAACAATGACACTTGTTTTTTTCAAATCATATGCTTTTAAATAGAAACAATCTTTTGTTAGATGATTCCTTTTCTCACAAAATTCACAAAAGAAGTTATTGATCTTTTCTTTCTTCTTTCTTTTTTCGGACTCCTTTGCAACAGAGTTTTTAACCTCTGTTGGGATGTCCTTGAGAGGAATGACTTTAGCTTTTGGAGCTTTAACACCGTCAGTGGTTGTAAAGTCCATGGGTTTGAAATTTTCAAGAATGTCACACTCATCAGACCATGTGGGTTTAAACTGGTATTTCTCAAGCTCCTCAAAAGTAGAGGATCCCACTGGTCTGTCAAGTGTGATTTTGTTACGAAGTTTATCAGTGATTTTCACTTCTTGGCCATTCTTGTTTGTAGGGATGAACTCAGTGGTTACATCAGTGGTTTGAACAGATTTTTCAGAAGCAGTGTTTTCATCATCATGTTTTCTATAACCAACACCAAATTTCACATTGCTTTTAATCTGTTTTTCAAGCATTACCTCATATCCTTTGCAGGATTCCACCCATTTTTCACATGTGATTTGGGTGGATTCTAACTCCTTTTTGCAAACTTGGTATTTTTCTACCATAGTTTGGAGTTGAGTTTTGGTGATGCTTTGTTCTTCTTTGAGACTGCTGAGTTCAGCCAATTTGTTTCTAAGTTCTTTTAATGACTTTTCAAATTTGACTTCATCAGTTAAAATTTTATCCCTAAGGTTTTCATTTATCTCTTTGATGTTAGCAAATGCAATAATGCATTCATCTGAACACAGTTTTTCAAGAACTTGAGGTGTTACCTTAGCAGCAGCCATCATGGCACAATCACATTGATGATCACCTTCTTCATCAACTATCTCTTCTTTCTCACCTACTTTCTTTTCTTCCTTGTCTTCTTCAGACCAAGGGTCAGTCAGTGGTTCAATCAGGGTTTCTGAATTTTCTCCCAGCAGTAGTTCACCAGCAACTACAGTAACCACTGCTTCAGCCACTTTATCCACTGTTTCAACACTTAGCTATTCACCTTCAGTTTCTACCCCTTCTGGTATTGACTCTAATGCCATCAAACAAAATTCATCATTAGAAGGATCATTAAAAGCATTGAGTGCAAAATTTTCATCACCAAGCTCATCAGGCAAGCTGCTCCAGTCAACAAAGCCTTGAGTGAAAAAGCTTTGCTGATCTGGTTGTGTTACTGTTGGAGCAGCTGGTGGAGGTGCAACAGGTTGCACTTGTGCCTGAGGGACAGGGGTTTGAACATACTGTATTTGTGGAACAGTAGTTTGAACATAATGCACAGGCACAGGGGTTGCAGCATAGTGAGCAGTGTTAACATGGGCAGCAGGGGTATATTGGGTATAGTGCACAGTGCTTTGCTGTTGTGGTCTAGAGTTTGAGCTGGGATGAGTGATTATTGGACCAGTGGTTTGACTCCTGCATTCCCTAGCAAAATGACCTAGCCTATTGCACTTGTAACACTTGATTTTTGATTTATCCAACCCCACCCTTAGATTCCCATGTAACCCTGGGAAGTTTCTCCCTGTTCTTTTGTAGAATTTGCTTGTTCTCACACTAAGCAAAGCCAATTGATGCAAAATGTCCATCTCTTCTAAGTCAGTGGGATCAAAGTGTTGCAAATCATTGAGTTCAAAGCACAAATTATCTGACATCTGGTTTTCACAATTAGCAGTAAAAGCATAATTTGCAGAATGAGGATCATGGTTAAAATTTCCACCAGCAGTTATATCAATAAAGTGATCATAACCCTGATCCTTACCACTGCTACCAGATTCTTCCTGACCAAAAAGAGCTGTGCTACCGAATGAATAATCATCAGCAACTTTGCCAGACTCTTGCAACTTCTTTTTCTGGTTTAACTACCTTTCATAGGTCAGGAGTCTACCATGAAGTTGGGTCAGGGTCAGATCTTTGAACTCAACAGAGTTTCTAGTCACAAATGCAATTGTGTCCCATTTATCAGGTAGTGATCTAAGAAACCTATTATTTTGTGTTGATTTTGGAATTTCAACATTAACAAGTCTTAGCTCACTGATGAGACAACTAAACCGTTCAAACTGTTGGGTCAATGATTCACCCTTAATGTGAAAATGTTTCATACTGCTGATTCAGAATTTCCCTATTGTTTTCAATGACTTCTTCTGTTCCCCCAAACTGTTCCTTCAATGCATCCCATAGCTCTTTGGCACTGTTACAATGTAACAGTCCAGCATAGATCTCATTGGGTAATGCAGATGCTATGATGCTAAATGCTTTGGCATCGAGTTCGAACTTTTGAAAATCAGTTTCAGTATAGTTTTCAGATGGTTTAGGTACGAACTTCTTTGCATCCTCAGCACTTGGCACCATAGGAACATGGGGACCAAAAACAACAGACCTCCAACATCCAGTATTCTGTTGAGCAAGGATGTGACCCATCCTTCTCTGCCAGATGTTGTATTCATTACGTTTAAGCATGGGTGGTTTGAAAAGAGAACCAATGTTATTCTTATCATCTTGTGATTGTGACGTCATCCTGGTTGTTTTACAGGCATTGATTAATCAACTTTAATGGTGATTAAACCTTGCTCTGTTTTTCAACAAACCGAACAAACTATCGATATCAACGATTATGAGCTGAACTATTTATGTCAAAATGACTGTTAAATCAAATTTGACTGTCCAGGCTCTGATACCAATTGTTGGATCTGAGTTTAGTTTTGAGTGTGTTTTTACGTTTGAATTAGATGAAGATGGATGAGTTGTGCAGCGGAATTAAGATGGAAACAAACTTTACACACAATCAAACGAGAGAATTGCTTTGATCAAACATTTTTCACAAAGAACCGAAGGATGGAATTTATTTCAATTACGATTACAATGCAATGCTGAATACAAACTCCCCCTCAGCCAGAGCTCAGTGTTTGTTCGTGCAGGAAGAGAATTTTGCAAAGAGCTAATAGAACAGTACAGAGCACTGTTCTATTTATAGGCACTAGCAAACCACTGAAGCATCTAAGCTGACGTCACCATGAAAGTGACATCTAACCTCCTAACAAACTCTAACCTCTGATCAATACAAACACTGTTATGCTAACTAGTGCTTGACTTTTAGTCTTTCATCAGGCCTTTACTTGATCAGCAGTTTGTAGATCAGCAGTTTGCACGATCAGTAGATAGGAGGTCAGTAGATGTTGAAACCACTTTCAAGGGGAGAGACTTGTATGTAACATCTGCTTATTCTGGATCCACTGCTCTGATCCAGTTTTGGCTTTAATTATCTGTTCCTTTGATAGGGTTCAATCACAACAGGCTTTAATCAATGAACAAGTTGCTGCAGCACTCGCAGCCGCTCAGGCAGGAGGTATAACCTGCCATTGCAACTTACTCTAGGATCCTTAGATCCTACTCTCGTGAACCAACACTTGTGCTTAACCTTGTCTCTTTTTACACACACGACAGGTCAACATGCTCAGCCTCCTGTGTGTACTTTCAAAACTTTTATGGACTGTCGACCTACTACGTTCAGTGGCACTGAAGGAACTGTAGGCCTCCTCCACTGGTTTGAGAAGCTCGAGTCTGTCTTCGAGATGTGTGAATGTCCTGAGGCTCGTAGGGTGAAATATGCTACTGGTACTCTTGAGGGTGTAGCGCTCACGTGGTGGAACGCTCAGATCCAAATGCTGGGGTTGGCGGCTGCTAATGCCACCCCATGGAACGACTTCAAAGATTTGATCAAAGAGGAATGTTGTAATCGTGATGACATCCAAAAACTGGAAGTGGAGTTCTACAACCTAAAGATGACGGGGTCGGAAATTGAAGCGTACACGAAAAGATCGAACAAGCTGGCTATCTTGTGTCCTACTATGGTGGATCCTCCTATCAAACGTATCGAGCTGTACCTTAAAGGTTTAGTGCCAGAGATCCAGAGCCATGTGACTGCAGCAAACCTCGCCACTATCCAGCAAGTTATTCGTTTGGCTCATCGTCTCACTGATCAGGCAGTCGAGCAGAACAGGCTGCCCAAGCGTATTAGTGCTACTACTACTACTTCTGATGCCCCCAGCGACAACAAGCGCAAATGGGAGGGAGTCTCAAGCAAGGGTTCAACATCAGCTCAGTCTCAGTCTCAGTAGCGAAAGACTGATGACTACAAGAGCCCTGGTCAGCAATCTTCTAGTAGTCAAGGGCAGAGTGGGTATAAGGGGAACCACCCCAAGTGCAACCAATGCAACATGCATCATAGTGGGCCGTGCAATAAGGGTCGTTGTCAGAGGGGTAACAAGCTTGGTCATGAAGCTAAGGATTGCAGGGGCGCGCGACTGGCAAATCAGAATCGTTAACAACAGCCACCAGCCCCACAGAATCAGCAGCAGCAACAGCAGGGTAACAGGGGATGCTATCAGTGTGGTACTGAAGGTCACTTCAAGAGAAACTGCCCCCAGTTGAACCAGAATCAGAACAACAGCAATAATCAAGGGAACGGGAACAATAACGGGGGTAACAATGATGGCAATGGTGCCAGGGGACGTGTTTTCGTGCTGGGTCAGGGTGACGCGAGGAACGATCCCAACGTTGTGATGGGTAAGTTTCTTATGGATGACTTCTTTGTTACTGTTTTATTCGATTCGGGTGCCGATACTAGTTATGTGTCCTTAAAAGTTAGTCAAATGCTTAAGCGCACTCCAACACTTTTGAACACCAAACACATGGTAGAGCTAGCAAACGGTAAAAGTCTCGAGGCCACACACATAGTTAAGGGTTGTAATCTCATCTTAGCTGGTCAGACCTTCTCTATCGATATTATTCCTATCGTTCTTGGTAGTTTCGACGTCGTTATTGGGATGGATTGGCTATCTAAACATCAAGCGGAGATTATTTGCAAGGAGAAAATCGTCCGTATTCCTCGTGCTGGTTCATCAAGCGGAGATTATTTGCAAGAACCTCTCATGATTCATGGCGACAAGAGTGGTGCTGTTGTGGGCATCATCTCTTTCCTTAAGGCCCAGAAGTGTTTGCGAAAGGGCCACACTGCTATTCTAGTCCTCGTTTCTGATACATCCTCGAAAGAAAAGAAGATAGAAGACATTCCTATTGTGCGCGACTTTCCTGAGTTGTTTCCTGAGGAATTACCTGGTCTTCCGCCTCATCGACAAGTAGAGTTTCAAATCGAGCTAGCTCCTGGAGCAGCACCAATAGCTCGTGCACCTTATCGTCTAGCTCCATCTGAACTAGAAGAACTATCCGCACAGTTACAAGAACTCTTGGAAAAGGGTTTCATACGTCCTAGCTCTTCGCCCTGGGGAGTTCCAGTGTTATTCGTGAAGAAGAAAGACGGTACCTTCAGAATGTGTATTGACTACCGCGAACTCAACAAGGTGACCGTGAAGAATCGTTATCCTCTCCCACGCATTGATGACTTATTCGACCAGTTGCAAGGGTCGAGTTTCTACTCAAAGATTGACCTGAGTTCAGGCTACCATCAACTGAGAGTCCAAGACGAGGATATCTCTAAGACAGCATTCAGGACTCTGTACGGGCATTACGAGTTTCTGGTTATGCCTTTTGGATTGACGAATGCACCTGCGGTCTTCATGGATCTTATGAATAGAGTGTGCAAGCCTTACCTGGATAAGTTTGTTATTGTTTTCATCGACGACATCCTGATCTATTCTAAGAGTCAGGAAGATCACGAGCATCACCTGAGGCTTATTTTGGAACTCTTTCGAACAGAGCAGTTGTATGCCAAATTTTCAAAATGTGACTTCTGGCTTCGCGAAGTCCATTTTCTAGACCACGTGGTAAACAAGGATGGGATTCATGTTGATCCATCCAAGGTTGATTCGATCAAGAACTGGCCTGCACCCGTACACCAACAGAAATCCGCCAATTCTTGGGTTTGGCGGGCTACTACAGAAGGTTCATCAAGGATTTCTCAAAGATTGCGCAACCTCTCACTTCACTAACTCAGAAAGGTGTCACCTATCGTTGGGGTGATGCTCAGGAGTCCACGTTTCAGCACTTAAAGAATAGACTTTGTAGCGCACCTATCCTCTCATTGCCTGATGGCACAGATGATTTTGTGGTTTATTGCGACGCGTCCATCCAAGGACTTGGTTGCGTGTTGATGCAACGTGACAAGGTCATTGCCTATGCATCGCGGCAACTTAAGGTTCACGAAAAGAACTACACTACTCACGATCTGGAGCTGGGAGCAGTGGTTTTTGCTCTTAAGATATGGAGACATTACCTGTACGGTACAGAGTGCACTATATACACCGATCACAGGAGTCTCCAGCATATCTTCGAACAGAAGGAGTTGAACATGCGACAATGTCGGTGGGTCAAACTTTTTAATGATTATGAATGCGCGATCAAGTACCATTCGGGCAAAGCCAATTTTGTGGCCGACGCCCTCAGTCGAAAGGATACTAAACCTAAGCGCGTGCGAGCGTTACAACTTACCATCCAATCTAGTCTTCCTACTCAGATCAGGGATGCTAAGGTTGAAGCATTGAAAGCAGAGAACATCAAGCCTGAGTCCTTACGAGGATCGAGGAAACGGTTAGAAAAAAAGGAAGATGGCGCCTACTACGTAACAGGGCGTATCTGGGTCCCACTTTACGAAAACTTATGCGAGCTTGTGATGGATGAAGCGCACAAGTCTCGTTACTCAGTACATCCTGGTTCGGATAAGATGTACCACGATCTCAAGACCACGTACTGGTGGCTGAGTATGAAAGCCAACATAGCAACTTACGTGAGTAAATGTTTGACTTGTGCGAGAGTCAAAATCGAGTACCAGAAACCATCAGGCCTACTGCAGCAACCAGAGATACCGACATGGAAATGGGAGAAAATTTCCATGGATTTCGTTACTGGCCTGCCTAGATCTCAACGTGGAAATGATACCATTTGGGTAATTGTAGATCGATTAACCAAGTCTGCACATTTTCTGGCTATCAAAGAAACGGATAAGTTCTCTACTCTAGCAGACATCTATCTAAAGGAAGTAGTTTCGAGGCACGGGGTGCCAACCTCTATCATATCTGATCGTGATGCGCGTTTTACCTCTGAATTGTGGCAAGCGATGCACAAGTCTTTTGGCTCTCGATTAGACATGAGCGCATCATATCACCCACAAACAGATGGGCAGTCTGAGCGCACTATCCAAACCCTTGAAGACATGCTTAGGGCATGTGTGATTGATTTTGGTAACGGCTGGGAATGACATCTACCTTTAGTGGAATTTTCGTATAATAACAGCTACCACACCAGTATCCAGGCCGCTCCTTTTGAGGCAGTGTACGGACGTAAATGCCGATCACCTCTTTTCTGGGCAGAAGTTGGTGACAGCCAAATCACTGGCCCAGAGCTTGTGGTAGACACAACTGAGAAGATTGCTCAGATACGACAACGAATGGCGGCAGCTCGTGACCGTCAGAAAAGCTACGCTGATAAGCGCAGGAAACCACTCAAGTTCCAGGTTAGGGATCGAGTGCTACTCAAAGTCTCACCTTGGAAAGGTGTAGTTCGTTTTGGCAAATGAGGCAAACTCAATCCGTGTTATGTCAGACCGTTCGAAATCATTGAGAAAATTGGCAAAGTGGCTTACAAATTGAATCTACCTGAAGAACTCAGCGGAGTTCACAACGTATTCCACGTGTCAAATCTGAAGAAGTGTCTGTCAGATGAGACCCTCATAGTTCCTCTCAAGGAGCTCACAATCGACGATCAGTTGCGATTTGTCAAGGAACCAGTAGAAATCACAGATCGAGACGTTAAGGTTCTCAAGCGCACCAGAATACCTCTTGTTCGAGTTCGTTGGAACTCCCGTCGTGGCCCAGAGTTCACCTGGGAACGAGAAGACCAAATGAAACTCAAGTATCCCCAGTTGTTCGAGAAAAGTGCAACCACTGCTGAGGCTGAAGCTACTGCGGAATTTCAGGATGAAATTCCAAACCAACGGGGGGATGATGTGACACCCCAGGAAAACCAGGAAACCACGCAACCTATCTATCTTCCTCAGTAACTACGTGCTAAATTTTGGGACGAAATTTCTTTCAAGTTGGGGATAATGTGACAACTCGAGTTTCCAAGGTTTCTCCTCTATACGTTACTTGTTTCATACTGTGTTTTGTGGTTCGTTGCATTGAAGCTGTGCACTATGATTGTTTATAAGTTGTTTATGTGATATATGTTTTGTGTTAGTAATAAGAGTAATGAACCTTTTATTTTAGAGGAGACTTATCATTTTCACTCCTCACCCGACGAAAACACCCGCCCGACGAACACCCCCGACGAACACCCACCCGATGAAAACTCCAAGTTTTCGTCACCTTCATCAATTTCATCGAGAATGGGCTTTGGCCCAAGACTGTTCTACCGGCCCAATTGCGTTTACGTTATAACTCGTGAGATCAGTTACATTAGAGCACTTATAGAACCCTAGAGCACCTATTTTCCTGTGCGACGGCAACTGCAAGCCTTCGGAGCCTTTTCTTTCCGATCAATCCATTAGTTTTTTTCTATCGCGGTTAGTGTTTAACCCTTGCATAATTGTTTGCTTGAAATCTGCATTAAGTGTTTAATTGAAAACATTGTTTGCGATGATTAGGTGATGAGATTGTTTATAACGGGTTGTTAGACTATGGGTTAATGGGTAGGGTTTGATGATTCTATTGTGTATGCCTACTGCTCATGTTCGATTTGATGGTATATATATCTGAATGTTAAGTGAATGGATGATATAGTTTGTATGAATCAACAATCTGATAACATGTAATACGTGGCTAGGGGTGATGATTGAATGATGATTCTGATTAAGCGAATGATTGTTGAAGCCGACGTAACTGTTAGATGATCATTAGGGTTTAGGTGATTCGTAACTGTTGATGATGGTCATGCTTCATCCCGACGAAAACCCTGTTCCGACGAAATTGCATTCACGACAAAAACCTGTGGGATTTCGTCATACCTTAAGGTCGACGAAATCTGTGAGATTTCGTCGCTCAAGGGATTTCGTCGCCTGGGGGTTTTCACCGAAGGGAGATCACGACGAAATAGGAATGTTCGTCCAGTTGTGAAACAATCACAGTAACTCAGTTAAGTCTGTTAAGTTTGTTAATGGGTAACTGTGTTAGAATAGACTGAGAAATCAATTATGTGAAGCATGAATTGTATGAACTTGAAATAACTGTTTACGTGTTACATGATATTAACTGCCAAGCACACTTTGTGATGTTGGATTTCGTGAAGATTAAGAACATGAACTGATTGTGTATACGTGCATACTATAGGCTTTGACTGAATATTTGTGAGCGAGTAATTTAGCATACCGAGCAAACCAAGGTGAGTTCACACACTTTCTAAGGCATGGGATTCCCGGTGGTTGGGAATGGGTTAAAGAATTAAAACGGAACCTACATATTCTCCTTGGGTAGGATATGTACCTCCATCCTCCATGGGTAGGATGCCAATGTTAATCATGCGTATTCTCCTTGGGTAGAATACGTACGTTCGTCCTCCTTGGGTAGGACAACAACCTTAAACTTACTAGACAAAACTCTATCATTAAGTCCCTCATTTTTATATCGACTTAATCGCCGGGCCAATGGCGAGCGGGTCATTAGTTAATAACGCTATTAGGGTTGACAAGCCTCACACCGTGCCGGTAGGACGGGCGTGTACTAATGGATCTGGGCACTCAGTCAATGATGATAGACATTGACTTAGGGCACAACTTACTTTCGTCAGTTGTCGATATGGTAACGGTCTAGTGGTTCACATGGGGAAGCCCCCACTGATTATGGATATGGTTTGGGAGACAAAGATACTGGTTAACTCGTGGTTTACGAAAAAACTTATGGTTTTCAAAACAAACTTGTAAAACTAAACAACCAACTGTGAACTCGCTCAACTTTGTTGTTGACTCGTTGTTACATGCCTTGCAGGTCGTTAGGTGCTTATGGAGCTTGCATAGGGAGGAGTGATCGTTGTGGGACATGGACCGTTGAGTTCCATGTTATACATTTACACTTTATGAACTTATTACTTATGTTTGGGTTTTACATTTTATGCTTCCGTTGTTAACTTAAAGTTGGTCACTTTCTTTTGGACACCAATTATATTGCGGTTGGTTTTATTTACTTAATTACGTTGTTTAATATGATTGGTGGCTTGATCCTGGTCAGTCACGCCTCCATGCGATAATACTCCGCTTGTAGATTTTGGGGGTGTGACATTAGGTGTGGGTTTCACAGCAGTTGTTTTGCTGCTGTGATCACCTTGAGCACTGGGCTCAGCAGCAGGTGTCTGAGGAGCAGTGGCAGCTGCTAAAGTATGCTCAGGAGCCTCTGCTTGTGTTTTGGAAGAAGGTTTTGATAGCCTTGTAAAAGTTTCAGTAGTTAGGCCATTTATTTGACAAGGTTCACCTTGGATAAGCACATGAGCATTATCCTTTGCAAATTTCTTTTGAAAATAAAAGCTCAAGAACCTTGGAAACAGTAAAAAGGATTTTTAGTAACATTTTTTTACCAAATCATCAAAGATCTCCTGGGAGTAGTTAAAGTTTTCCCCATTCAAGATAGCATAACCCAGGTATTGGATCTTTAATGGAATTTCATTGAAAGCAGTGGTCTTATTAGAAACACACATTAAGAGAGTATGAAACAAAAATCTTATGGCAGGAGGAAAACTGTCTTTTTGCAAAGTGACTTTTTTCATTTCCTCAGCATACCCTCTTTCTAAAAATTATGTTTGATACTCTATTTTAGGAAAGGAAGTTTTACCTTGAAGATCATTCAGTTCAAAAACTTCTGATAGAGTTTGTGGTGTGATTTTAACTAGTACACCCTTTATCGAGGAATTGATGGCTATGGGCATTTTATCTTGAGTTTCAAGCGTCGCATTCTTCCAAAATTCTGTCTGGGTTGCCAGGTAAACCGGAGCATCAGCAGTCAACAAAGTTTTGAACTTTGAAGACGAGAGAGCATCAATGACCGAACCGAAGGTTTCGGTGTGACTTGGTTTTGTCAATAGACCCAAGTAATTGTGAGGAGCTTTGAATGGAAGTTTTGTGGCCATGGTGATTTGAAGGTATTTGCGGAAGAAGACGATGAAAAAGATGAGTGATTTTGAGAGAAATGGATGATAACTACTTTGAGAAAGGAATTTTGAATTCGATTCGACAGTGAAAACCCTGTTTGGGGGTTTTGATCAGGGTTTTATAGGAGAAAAAGTGAATGCTGACGTGGCGGCGGTTACAAAGATCTGACCGCTATGTACTGTCCACGTGCCAACCCCTGATGAGTAATGGAAGACAGTTGTTTGTGAAAACCACTGATGGAGCAATATCAGTGGTTGCAACGGTAAAAAAGAGAACAGTGGGTGATTTTAACTATCAGTGGATAGCCTATCAGTAGATGAAAACACTGATTTTGAACAACAGTGATTACCAAGGAAATGAGAGAACAGGGGTTGACTTTCAGCAGTGGACAGTTTTTAAACAGAACAGATGTTTGAACAAGACAGTGGTTATGGCAGACTTTTAAGGATTTAATGAAAAATTCATTTTTAGCTATTTTTAAGGATGGATTTTTTTGATTTTCTAAAAACTTTTTAATGTTTTTATTCATAGAAAAACATGATTTTGCCTGTTATTCCATGTTCAGCATGCCAATCCTAGAGATCAAGCTTTCAAAGGTGGATGTGTCTAATGCTTTTGTTAGCACATCTGCCAGCTGATCTTTAGTTGTAACATGGTGCAGAGAAATCAAACATTTTTCATAGCAATCCCTCACAAAGTGATGTCTGATATCAATGTGCTTGGTGGTTGAATGTGAAACTGGATTTTTGATGATATTTTCTGCTGCCTGACTGTCCAACATGAGTGGTGACTTTAGGGCAGTGATACCAAAATCCAGCAACTGATTTTGAAGCCATAACAGTTGGGCTGTGCAGCTTGCAGCAGCAATGTATTCTGCCTCAGCAGTGGATGTTGAAACAGCTGCTTGCTTTTTGCTTTGCCAAGCCACTAAGCAATTGCCTAGGAATTGGACTTCCTTGTTGTGTTACATCCAGCAAAGTCACTATCTGAGAAACCTGAAAGCTTGATATTTCCATCAGCTGGATACCAGATACCAAGTGTGGGAGCACCTTTGAGGTATCTGAATATCTTTTATACAGCAATAAGGTTTGACTTTCTAGGGGCTGATTGGGATCTTGCACAAACACATGTTGCAAACATAATGTCTGGCCTAGATGCAGTTAGGTACAATAAAGACCCAATCATGCTTCTATAAAGAGTTTGATCAACCAAATCATCCTTTTCATCAGACATGACTATTTTTGTGGTTGCAATGGGTGTACTGCATGGCTTACAATCATCCATTTCAAATTTCTTTAAAAGTTCTTTGGCATATTTGCCTTGATGGATGAAAGTACCATTTTGCAGTTGCTTTACTTGGAGACCAAGAAAGCACTGGAGTTCACCCATTGCACTCATCTCAAACTCAGCTGTCATGAGATGTCAACTCTTCACACATTTTAGAACTTGTGCTTCCAAAAATGATGTCATCCACATAAATCTGGACAATCATCAAGTCTTTCCCTCTCCATTTTAAAAACAGTGTTTTATCTATTTTACCTCTTGTGAAACCAATAGAGAGAAGAAAGGTGGAAAGAGTTTCATACCAGGCTCTTGGTGCTTGTTTCAAGCCATACAAGGCTTTGTTTAGCTTGTAGACATGATCTGGATAAAATGGATCCTCAATACCAGGAGGTTGACAAACATACACCTCTTCTTGAATTTTACCATAGAGGAAAGCACATTTGATATCCATTTGATACACCTTTATGTTGTGGTTGACAGCAAAGGCCAGGAACAGCCTGATAGCTTCCAATCTTGATACAGGGGCAAAAGCTTCATCATAATCAATGCCCTCTTCATGTCTGAAACCTTGAACCACTAGCCTAGCTTTATTCTTGACAACAATACCCCTTTCATCATTTTTGTTTTTGAAGACCCACTTTGTGCCAATAAGACTTACATTCTCTGGCAATGGTACAATCTCCCATACTTGTTGTCTTTTAAACTGTTGGAGCTCCTCTTGCATGGCTTCTACCCAGCTGTTGTCCTTCAGTGCCTCTTGGTACTTGACTGGCTGATGGAGAGATAGAAAACCAGCAAAAAGACAAATGTTTTGTGATTGACTTCTTGTGAGCACCCCTTCATTGATGTTGCCAATGATTTGGTCAGGTGGATGAGATTTCAAGAAGATTAGATCCCCTTGGTATGGGACAATGGCATTTAATGGTGAAGGCTGTAGATGTGAATCATCTGAGCTAACAACTGTTGGTGACTTTGATGATCCAACAGTGTCTTGAAATGGAGGTGGAGGAATAGGTGGAACTGGTGTGAAAACATGTTGACTTTGATCCACTGTTTTATCAGCAGTGTTTGATGATATAGAAGCAGGGGTTAATGGGCTACTTTGGTCAACAACTGTTGAGGTAGCAGTGGTTGAGCTTTGACAACTGTTTTGAACACCTGCTGCTCTGGCAATGGATTTGAAGGTTTGTTGTGGAATGATCACTTCATACCCATTATCTGATGGAGCAGTTTCTGATGGACCTGCACTGTTAGTCTTGACAGCAGTATTTTCAAAAGTAAATTTATCAAGATCAAACAATTTTGCAGGATTTGCAGGGATTTTCATTGAAGAGAGTTCATTGAACTTCACATTCAAAGTCTCTTCCACTGTTTTGGTCCTTGTGTTAAACACTTTGTAGGCCTTAGCAGTGGTTGAGTATCCCAAATGATATCCACTGTCTACTTTGGCTGCAAATTTTGAAATAGAATCTTTTAAGTTCAAAATGAAGCATGGGCAGCCAAAAACTTTAAAGTATGAGATTAGTGGTTTGATTTTATACAGTAGTTCATAGGCAGTCTTTTGATGCCTGGGGTTGATTAAAACTCTGTTTTGGACATAGCAAGCAGTGTTTACTGCCTCTGCCCAAAAAGTTAATGACAAACCTGAATCTGCAAGCATGGTTCTGGCAACCTCAATCAATGTTCTGTTCTTTCTTTCAACAATCCCATTCTGCTCTGGTGTCCTTGGAATACTGTACTGCCTTACAATACCTTTTGACACACAGAACTCATCCAACTCCCTATTCCTAAACTCTGTGCCATCGTCACTCCTGAAGACTTTCACTGGCAAGTCAAACTATTTTTCAACCTGTTTAACAAAGTCTTGCAGAATGTCTGCAGTCTCATCTTTGGAGTGTAAAAAGTAAGTCCATGTAAACCTAGAAAAGTCATCTACAATAACCAAACAATATTTTTTTCTTTTTCAGACTCATGACTTTAACTAGGCCAAACAGATCCATATGCAGCATTTGTAAGCATTTGGTTGTTTTGGACTCTTCAATGGACTTGTAGGAGCTTTTATGTTGTTTTCCTTTTAGGCAGGAAACACAATGCTCAGGACAGGAGTACAGTTTTTGAGGAAGACCTCTTACTAACTCCTGTTTTGACAAAGTAGTGATTGTCTTGAGATTTGTGTGCCCCAATCTCCTGTGCCATAATTCTGTCTCTTTGTTAGAGGCAGCTGAGAACAGACAGGCATCAGTCCTGAGGCTCTCTTTTCACAAATCAACCACATAGACATTGCCACTCCTTTGAGCAACAAGTTGGGTTTTTCCATTTTTTATTATTTCTTCAATCTTTTTAACCATTTCTGGTCCAACAATCCTGCAACAATCCTTTGTGAAGAATGAGCCATAGCCCTTATCACTCATTTGAGAGACACTCAGGAGGTTGAATTTCAGATTGTCTATTAGATTGACATTTTCAAACTTAACATTACCAGATTGAACTGTACCAGACCCCAGAACCTTCCCTTTACTATTATTACCAAAGGATATATCACCCCCTCCATGAGTTTTGAAATCTTTGAGTAGGGCTCTACATCCTGTCATGTGCCTGGAGCCTCCACTATCTACATACCAAATACTATCTAAGCATGCAGAAGCTCTCTGCACATGTAGTAAAAGGTTAGTCCATTAGGGTTTCCAAAGCCAATAAGGCTTTGGATGGGGTCTCAATAGTATATGTGTTAAGTTCAGGTGGATGTACAATGGTTAGGTCAGGGCTTTGGACTGTTTTGGTACTGTTTTTCACTAACCACTGCTGGGGGTCTTGCCCAATCAGCTGTTGATAACCAAAGGGATGCCTGTTCACTCTTGGTTTAGAAGGATTTTTGTAAACCTCATAAACATGTGGGACCCTTTGGTATGATGGTTTACCTTTACCTTTTTGGTATTGGTTTGCAGGGGGTGCAGCAGTAACCTGAACATCTCTTTTAACAGAGGTTTGGTTCAACTATTTTGTAACAGCTGTTTGAACTGGCACAATCAGTGGTTGATTCTTGGTGAACTTGACAGATGTTTTAGATGAACTCACAGGTGTTTTTGACGTGTACTCTTCCTTTTTTACCTCAAAGGATTTCAAGTACACACACTCTTGAGTGGAATGATTTGATTTCCCATAGATGGTGCAGCTCACAGAAGGCACAGCAGTACTTGTTTTGTTTAAATCATAAGCTTTTAGATGAAAACAATCTTTGGTCAAATGATTTTTCTTTTCACAAAAATCAGAAAACAAGTTTTTAATCTTTTCTTTTTTCTTCCTCTTTTCAGACTCCTTTGCAACAGAGTTTTGAACCATTGTTGTGATGTCCTTAAGAAGAATGACCTTGGCCTTGGGAGCTTTTACACCATCAGTGGTTGTGAAGTCCATTGGTTTAAAGTTTTCAAGGATGTCACACTCATCAGACCATGTGGGTTTAAATTGGTATTTCTCAATTTCCTCAAAAGTTAAGGACCCCACAGATCTTTCCAGAATGAGCTTGTTACCAAGTTTGTCAGTTATTTTAACCTCTTGGCCATCCTTGTTTGTGGGAATGATTTCAACAGTGGATTGAACAGGATCATTTATAGCAGTGTTTTCAATTTCATCATGTTTTCTAAAAGCAACACCAAATTTTACATTGCTTTTGATCTATTTTTCAAGCATGACCTCATAACCTTTCCAGGATTCGACCCATTTTTCACAAGTGATTTGGGTGGATTCCAACTCCTTTTTGCAAACTTGATATTTTTCTATCATTGTTTGGAGTTGGTTCTTGGTTATGCTATGCTCTTCTTTTAGACTACAGATTTCTTTATCTTTTTCAGCCAGATTTTAAGTTCTTTTAAAGACTTCTCAAATTTGACTTCATCATTTAACACTCTATCCCTAAGGTTTTCATTCACCTCTTTAATGTTAGCAAATGCTATGATACATTTGTCTGAACACAGATTTTCAAGAACCTGAGATGATACCTTAGCTACAGCCATCATGGCACAGTCACAAGCATACTCTTTCTCATCAGTCACCTTCTCTTCCTTTTCACCATGTTTCTTTTCTTCTTTTTCAGACCAGGGATCGGACAGTGGTTCTATCAGGGGTTCTGAACTTTCTCCCAGCAGTATTTCACCAGCAACAGCAGTAACCACTGCTTCAGCAACTTCATCAACTGTTTCAGCACTTAGCTGTCCTTCTTCAGCATCCAGCTCTTCTGGTATTGACTCTAATGCCATAAAACAATAATCATCATTAGAAGCATCATTAGTAGCATAGAGTGCAAAATTTTCATCACCTAGCTCATCAGGTAAGCTGCTCCAGTCAATAAAGCCTTGGGTGAAAAAGCTTTGCTGATCTGGTTGAACCACTGCTGGTGCAGCTTGTTGTGGTGCAACTGGTTGCACTTGAACCTGAGGGACAGGAGCTTGGACATACTGAATTTGTGTAACAGTGGTTTGAACATAATGCACAGGAACAGGGGTTCCAGGGTTTGCATAATGAGCAGTGTTTAAATGGGCAGCAGGGGTATATTGGGCATAGTGCATAGTGCTTTGGTTGTTTTGTGGTCTAGGGTTTGAGCTAGGATTAGTAACAATTGGACCAGTGTTTTGACTCCTGCATTCCCTAGCAAAATGACCTAACCTATTACACTTATAGCACTTAATTTTTGATTTATCTAGCCCCACTTTTAGATTCCCATGTAGCCCTGGGAATTTTCTCCCTGTCCTTTTGTAAAACTTGCTAGTTCTTACACTTAGCAAAGCAAGTTGATGCAAAATGTCCATTTCTTCTAAGTCAGTGGGATCAAAATGTTGTAAATCATTGAGTTCAAAACACAGATTGTCAGAGATCTGGCTTTCTCCATTTGCTGTAAAAGCAAAATTGGATGAGTGAGGATCAGAGTTGAAATTACCACCAGCAGTTATGTCAATAAAATGATCATAACTCTGATCCTTACTACTGCCAGACTCTTCCTGACCCAGAAGAGCTGTGTTGCCAAATTTGTAGTCATCTTCAACTTTTCCAGACTCTTGCAACTTCTTTTTCTGGTTTAACTCCCTTTCATAGGTCAGGAGTCTACCATAAAGTTGGGTCAGTGTCAGATCTTTGAACTCAACAAAATTTCTGGTCACAAATGCAATTGTATCCCATTTTTCAGGTAGTGATCTAAGAAACCTGCTATTTTGTGTTGATTTAGCAAACTCAACATTAACAATTCTTAGTTCACTAATGAGACAACTGAATCGCTCAAATTGTTGTGTTAATGTTTCACCATTAACATGACAAAACGTTTCATACTGCTGATTCAGAATTTCCCTGTTATTTTCAATTACTTCTTCAGTCCCCCTAAATTGTTCCTTAAGTGCATCCCATAATTCCTTGGCACTGTTAAAGTGTAACAGTCCAGCATAGATTTCATTGGGCAAAGCAGATGCAACGATGCTAAATGCCTTGGCATCCAGTTCGAATTTTTGAAAATCAGTTTCAGTATAGTTTTCAGGTTTCTTAGGTTCAAACTTCTTTGTATCCTCAGCACTCGGCACCATTGGAACATGTGGTCCAAAGATAACCGACTTCCAACATCCGATATTCTGTTGAGCAAGGATGTGACCCGTCCTTCTCTGCCAGATGTTGTACTCATTTCGCTTCAACATGGGTGGTTTGAAGAGTGAACCGATGCTATTGGTAGCATCTTGTGATTGTGACGTCATCCTAGTTGTTTTACAGACACTGATTAATCAACTTTGTTGGTGATTAAACCTTGCTCTGTTTTTCAACGAAACGAACAATAATAAGTATCAAAGATTGTGAGCTGAACTTTTACGTCGAAATGACTGTTAAATCAAATTTGACTGTCCTTGCTCTGATACCAATTGTTAGGATCTGAGTTTGTTATGATTGTGTTTTTGTTTGAGAAATTAAGAAGATGAATATGTAATTGCAGCGGAATGTAAATGGAAACAAACTTTCACACACAATCAAATAGGTGAAATGCTTTCAACACACATTTTAACATAGAACCGAATGATTGGATTTATTTCAAGATTCAATTACAATGCATGCATGTATCACAAACTCCCCCTCAGCCTGAGCTCACAGTGTTGTTCGTACAAGAAGACAAGTGGTGAAGAGTTATTAGAACAGTACAGGGTACTGTTCTATTTATAAGCATGAGCAAACCACTGAAGCATCTTGGCTGACGTCACCATGAAAGTGACATCTAACTTCCTAACAACCTGTAACTGCTGATCTAATACAACTACTGCTCACTAACTACTGATTACAATACATTACAATAGAAATACACTAAACTACTGCTTTCTCCTTCCACTGTTTTGACTCCAGCAGTGCTTTATATCTTCAGCAGTGCTTGACCCATATCAGTAGATTAAACAACAGAACTTTAGTCTTCATCAGTCTTTAGGCTTGATCAGTTGTTGTAAGGCAGCAGTTGTTGTAAAGGATTAGTGGATGAAGGTCATCAGTTGTTAGAACCACTTTCAAGGGGAGAGAATGAAATACGAACATCTGCTTATTCTGGATCCACTGCTCTGATCCAGTTTTGGCTTTAATAAACTGTTTCTTTGGTAGGGTTCAATCCCAACAGTGGAGGTGGATGGTTGAAGGTGACGAAGGAGGTGGTGGGTTGAAGGTGACAATGGTGGGTTTATGGTGGAGGTGGAGGTGGAGGCGGTGGGTTGAAGGTGACAGACTGACAGTGGAAGTGGTGGGGGTGGGTGATGAAAGGAGGAAGTAGATGAGGGGTGAACCCCATTGTTTTTTTAATATTTTCTAAGTGTTTTAGTTTTTTAGTTTAATGATAGAGTAAATTACTTTTTGAGTCCCTGTGTTTTAGTGGTTTTAACCACTTGAGTCAAAATCAAAAAGTTTAACGCCCTGAGTCCCTAGTCGCTCATTTATAACGTTTTGAGTCCAATTTTGTTCATTTTATAACGTTTTGAGCCCAATTTTGTTCATTTTATAACGTTTTAAGTCCAATTTTGTTAAAAAAAAAAAAAGTTGGACTCAAAAGGTTAAAAGTTGGACTCAAAAAGTTATAAAAAAAGTGTCTAGGGACTTAGGGCGTTAAACATTTTGATATTGAACTCAAATGATTAAAACTAATAAAACATGATTTATTTTAGAGTAAACTGCAATTTTACCCCCTGGGGTTTAAGCCAATTGGCACTCTGGCCCCCTCCCTGGAAAATATTGCTATTTGCTCCCCGCCCCCCCCCAATATTGTTGTTCCGTCGCAAGATTACCCCCTCCATCTATCCAACGTTATTATGACCGTTAGTCTTTGTTGAAATGTCCATTTTACCCTTCTTCCTCCTCATATAAGAAACTTAGCTTTTGGATATCCCCAATTCAATCGCTGGTACCCCCTTCTTTAATCATGCTCCCTCAATTATTCAATCGCCCCCCAAATCTTCAATCCCTCTTTAATTCCTTGTTGCTGAAAATGTCTAGCTCTTCTTCCTCTATGCTTCGATTGAAGGAAATAATGGCGAAAACTCAACCCTCAGACATTATATGTCCTTGTGGTGGGCAAACTGTTTACAAACAATCAGAAACGAAGGCTAATCCTGGAAGATGGTATCTTCGATGTGTAAGTGAATTCTGTTTTATGCTTATTGAAAGTACTTGTCTGA
Source organism: Helianthus tuberosus (assembly GCA_030545235.1). Lineage (NCBI taxonomy): Eukaryota > Viridiplantae > Streptophyta > Magnoliopsida > Asterales > Asteraceae > Helianthus > Helianthus tuberosus. The sequence continues at coordinate 100,668,846 of CM060389.1, forward strand.
TTATTACTGACTTGTGGTGTTGATAATGATGTCCGATTATAGGTTGGAGGATGTGGATTCCTCATGTAACACCCTGTGTTTCGAAAGTCAAAGTCAAAGTCAAGATTGAAGTCAAAGGAAGAAAAGTTTGCTAATTGCGATCTGTCTCTCCTTGCTCAATTCCTGTTTTGACTTCTTTGACTCGTAGTTAGCCTATTTTGTTATCGCTTTAGTTGTATTATGTGGAGTATCTATTAATAATCGCATAGTAATCGCTGTTTATCGCATGTTTAATCGCTTTATCGCTATCGCTATCGCAATCGCACTCGCAACTCGAATTACGCATTTTGGTTATTGTTATACGTGTGTGTGTGCCTAACGTGTTACCTGTGCATGCTTATTTATGATATATGTGGGAATCAATCAAAACGCAATCGAACTCAATCGCAATCAAATCGTAAACGCTAAACGAATACGAAATAAAGATGCTTGTATGTCGATATAGTAGTTGGGATTAAAAGTAATTTGACTAGGAAACTCTATCGCATCGAAACGCTCGCAATCGCAATTGAAACAGCAAAACTCGTCACGCCGAACACTCGAACCAAGCGACTGATCGATCAGGCGACCAGCCGATTGACCAGCCGTTCGATCGGACTGTCGTCCGATCGGACAAGCTGTTCGATCGAGCTGCCTAACCGATCGATCAGCCCCTCTCCACTTCTTTCCACTTTGGGTAACCCTATAAATACCCCTTGTCACCATCATACTTTCTACTTTTGGCAACTGACGTCCGACCAGTGCTCTTGCTCGCTTTTTCCTTCAATTTCTCGAAATTCCGGTAAGATCTCGTCCTAAATCTTGTACTTCTTTAATCTACATGCACTCCTACACCTTTCTATCTTTTAAATCTTAACTTTTAACCGTGAAATCATCAAGATTCAAGATGTTCTAGGATGACGTCATCATGTGTTCTTGAGGAACTTCAAGATTTGGCCTCAATGCACCAAGAACAACTTAGATCTAACCAATTTCCACATAAATAAACAAAGATCTTTCATAGATCTAAACATATTCACAATAAAAAGGATTGAAAGATGGTTCTCCAACTTTCTTTCAACTCGTTTACACTCAATGCACTCAAAACCAAAAGAATCGGAGCTTGTGCCGACTTACTACTCATTCTTGTGGGTGTGATGGTTCAAGATCCGTATACTATCCACGAGATTATCGATTTCGGGTTAACCAAGAACAATCGTCCTAAACCGGTGGACTGACTAAACTTGGGTGGTTCCTGTTCAATCGGGTCACTAGAGCTTAGGATGGGGTTCTGTTGGTTAGCACGATATCAACACATCTCGATAAAACGACAAACAATCAAAACAACCAAGTGTAAGACGAACAGGTCGACCAGGACGGAGTGCCGTCCAATCGGACTGCTGTTCGATCGAACATCCAATCCGAACGACTGGCCAATCCGAACGACTTGCACCTTGGTCCCACCTTAATTTCCAAATCAACTCTTAAGAGTTTTGGAACACCGAACGGATTGCCGTCCGAGCGAGCTACCACTCGATCGACCGACCATCCGAATATGTGATGTTTCGAAACTTCAACACTTAAACAATTTTCAACATGTTCAATGCACAAAGGATGCCACCCGATCGAACGACCATCCGATCAAGTGACAACCTGCTGTGAACTTGTTCTCACTGAAGTACCCAACCAATCGGGTTGCCGTCCGATCGAACGACCGTCCGATCGACCGACCTGAAAGGTAGAGATACTTCAATGTTTTCAAAATACTATAACGAAAACTTCAAAGGTCAAGCCATCATACACAAACACATCCTTCTCAAAGGAAGAAACAATCCGTTCGAACAGTCATCTGACCGGACGACCGTCCGAACGGACTACCACTCGCACGACCGGCTGTCCGATCGGACTACCATCCGATCGAACTACTGTCCGAACCACTTGTACTTTGCTTCGTTTTACGCATCGCTTATCGTTATACTATCAATATGTTCAGGCTAACCCTACTCTCTAGCGCTCCCTTCAATCCATCAACCGCTGTGAGTATACTCGATCCCTTTTTGCTTTAAGCACTTTTGGGTGTTACATACGTTACTAATACAAAATCACATCGAACACACTACGCAATACTTTAAACGCTAACCGTTACCGCATGTTATACGTGACTTAATGAATGCTTGTTTGTTATGTTTACACATGGAATGCTGTCTACCTGCCTTAGCAACGATATTACTATTAGTTTGGACTCAGCACCCGTTCACTCGGGGGTTGTTAAGGACAATTACCTACATGGCTCACAGTGGTGAGAATGTATCGCAAACTGCCTTGGGCAGTCAACCCGCAGTCATTGGTATCGATAGGTTCATGTCGATAACTAACATGCCTCATTTTACACTGTGTACGTGCTGGTTATGCGTACGCTTTCGAACTCTATATGCTATTATCAAACTTGTATGCTCACATTTACACTATGTGTATTGACTTTTACTTTAACGTATGTGACAGGTGCTTAGGATGTTTACATGCTTTGTGTGCTGGTGATGAAATTGAGGCTAGGGACGGAGTCCTAGATACCGATAAATAAACAATTGTCTGTAATAAAAATCTGAGTTGTCGGAACAGAACAATTTGACTAGACCTTTCTGTAATAATTGCATTATCATTTATAACATGGTATGGGACGTGTTACTTTAAAATATTTGGTAAATATAATTGTTATGGAAACTTCTGGACAATCTGTTTCGCTTAGTGCCAAGCCCCGATGTTTCCGCCATCGGTTGGGGTGTGACAGATTGGTATCAGAGCCATAACTATAGGGAATTAGGCAAGACTCGACCTAGTCCGGGTCGATGTCTTAGAGACCTAGTCTATAGTTAGGAACCAACAGACCGACTCGTGCACATCTAGTAGGGATTATGTATGAGTTTACTGCTGCTTCTCGCCATTCTTGCCTATGCTACAGTATCACAACACTCGAATTTTGAAGTAGGAATGAGCGATTAAGTCGAGATTAGGTGTGAAAACCGCAAACTCTCGACTAAATTGCTTGTTCAGCTCACATTTTATCTATAAACACGAGAAAATTGCGTTGAAATAGGAGTGAAATCCTTACTTTAACGCATAATTCTCTTTTATTTTTATCAAAACAGGAACGAAGTTGTTAAGCCAGGGGTGAAACCCTAGCCTTGACGACTTGTTTCGACCTTTACTTGGTTTTACAAAACTCTCACCAAAGTCTCGACGGACTCCAATGACTTAAAGTCACGGTATGACTAAAGGGATGCGTGTCGAACGCCCAAGAATCGAGGCAAGAGCACAGTCCTGAAGGTCAAAGTGTGTACCATAAGTCCTTGAGAATAGTCGAATCACTTTGGTTAGTCAATGTCTAATAGCCGCAGACGATCTATTTCTCGATTTTTATGTGTTTCGATTCTGAGCTCGCAACTGCTGACTCTGATGGTTCGTTGATTTTATGTGTTTATATGTGTATTTACCTGCTTATGTGTTTCAATTTTTGGAGAATTATTCGATTATCGCATTCACTTTGATCAACACCCACAACCCGCATTGCATCTCTACCTCAAAACGCTGACAAATCGCTAAATTGTGGACGACCTTATGTCACCTTATACGCTTATACTATACTACTCGGTATGTTAATCGCGATCGCTATTCTCGAGCATTCGCGGACTTGAATGATAGGTTTCTGTATTCTGACTGCATCTTGTAATTACATGTTTATGTGCTTCTGTGAATTCTGTGCTTTATGTGCTTATGTGCTTCAGTGTTTATGTGAATCTGTGATTATGTGCCTATGTGCTTACGTGATTATACATGTTCCTGGGCTTTAGTAATATTAGACGTGAGAGGTGAGATTCGATTATGTTGTGTTGAGTCCTGCGACGATGTCTGTTGCAGACAATGTCATCATCTGGATCTCGCGCTACCCGAGATGCTCGCCGAAAGCAAGCAGACAAACGCCTTGCTGCCACGATTACTAAGCAAATGGCAAAGGTTGTACCCCAAGTTGTCAGTGAACTGTACGAGAACATGAGCAAATCATCCGAGGAATCCAGAACTGAGACTCCCAAAGCTGCTTTCAGCTTTAAACAGTTCAAGGCATGCGGACCGAAGGAGTTCACCGGAGAAGAAGGCCCTACGGCTTTGTTTCAATGGTTTGACTCGATTGAAGTTACCTTGCGACAGAGCGGATGTCATGATAATCTCCGAACTTTGAACGCTACCGGCGTCTTCCAGTCCCACGCTTTAGATTGGTGGACGGCCGAAAGGAACAAGCGCGGAAATGATGCAGCCTATGGTCTGTCATGGGGCGAGTTGAAGAACATCATGCTCGAAGAGTTCTGCCCTCCCCATGAGCGCCAAAAGCTGGAGGATGAGTTCTGGCACATTAAGCAGAAAGAGGGTGACAATACTGCCCTGACTGCTCGCTTCAAGCAGCTCAGCATCATCTGTCCCGATCAAGTGAAGACGCCCGACATGACGATCAAGAAGTACATCTGAGCTCTACCCGACTGTGTTGCAGATTTAGTTCATGCCGCAAAGCCAGCAACAATCGAAGAAACTTACTTGCTTGCCGCTAAAATCAATGACAAGTGGGTAAAAGTTGGTTTTTGGGATAAGACTTCAAAGAACCTGCACCAAGTCACCGTCGCACCAACCGCTGAAACCGTCGCCGCTCAATCATCAAAGTCCTCACGCCGCAAGAAGAAGAACAACAACAGCAGCTCCAGCAACAAGAACTGTGCTGTCACTACCACTGCTGCTCCACTCCAAGCCGTACCGGCCCAGCAACAACCCCATCCCAGACTAGCACCAGTTACTTATGCACCGCCTGCAAAGCGCGCATACACAGGCCCCCACCCTGTCTGCCCAACTTGTTCTTACCACCACCCGGTGGGTCTCGCCTGTCGTTTCTGCGCTCACTGCAACATGTACGGCCACTTCACTGCTAACTGCCGTACTGGTCCCCGTTAAGCGCCAACTCAAGCCACTGCTCATCAAGCTCTGCTCCCAGCCCCGCAAGGCCAACAAGCGGCTCAGGCACCCGCGGTCAACGCCCGAGTCTGCTTCGCATGTGGTGATCCCAACCACTTTGCGAACGTGTGCCCGAACAGGGTTGTGAAACAAGAGCCCCAGCAGCAGCAACCTCAGCAACAGTAAGCCGCACGCGCCAGAACTTTCAACATCAATGTGCGCCAAGACCAGGCTGACAACAACGTGGTCAATGGTACGTTCCTTGTGAATGGTATTTATGCTTCATGTTTGTTTGATACTGGAGCCGATAACTGCTTTGTGTCGTTTGAATTCGAGAAGCTTCTTAGTCGTAAGCGCTCCCATCTCCCCTCGACGTTCGATGTTGAAGTCGCTACCGGAAGAACTGTCGCCGTTAATTCTGTTCTTCGTGATTGTACTCTTGAGCTCAACAATCACATCTTCCCAATCGACCTTATTCCGATGCAACTCGGAAGTTTTGACGTCATAGTAGGCATGGACTTTCTTCGCGAAAACCATGCTGAAGTTGTGTGCTTCGATAAGATGATTCGATTCTCGCTCGCAAATGGTGATTTATTGTGTGTTTATGGCGAAACTGCTTCGAAGGGTCTCAAACTCATGTCATGTGTCCAAGCTAGCAAGTATCCCCGCAAGGAATACAGAGCTTTCTTGGCTAACATTGTAGTAGCGGAGAAGGAAAAGAAAGGAAAGACAGAAGTGAAAGACGTCCCTGTGGTTCGTGAATTTACTAATGTGTTCCCTGACGAACTTCCCGACCTTCCGCCAAGTCGTGATATCGACTTTCGTATCGACCTCATTCCTGGAGCCAACCCTGTTGCCAAAGCTCCTTATCGACTCGCACCGTCCGAAATGCATGAACTCTCGAACCAACTCCAGGAATTACTTGAGAAAGGCTTTATTCGCCCGAGCACCTCTCCTTGGGGTGCGCCAGTCCTTTTCGTTAAAAAGAAGGATGGCTCGTTCAGGATGTGCATCGATTATCGGGAATTGAATAAGTTAAGTATCAAGAACCGCTATCCCCTGCCTCGCATTGATGATTTGTTTGACCAGCTACAAGGTGCTACATGTTTCTCGAAGATCGATCTACGTTCAGGCTATCACCAACTACGCATTCAGGAGGAGGATATACCCAAAACCGCTTTTCTCACTCGATACGCCCACTATGAGTTCGTTGTTATGCCTTTTGGCTTAACCAACGCACCCGCGGTTTTCATGGATCTGATGAATCACGTGTGTAAACCCTACCTCGACCGTTTCGTCATCGTGTTCATTGACGATGTCTTGGTCTATTCCAAATCGAAAGCCGAACACGCGCAGCATCTACGTTTGGTTCTCGAGCTACTCCAAGGGAATCGACTTTATGCCAAGTTCTCCAAGTGCGAATTCTGGCTGGAGGAGGTTCAATTCCTCGGTCACATTGTAAATAGTCAAGGTATCCACGTCGATCCCGCGAAGATTGAAGCTGTTAAGAGTTGGATTACACCTAAGAACCCGTCTGAAGTCCGTTCTTTTCTCGGACTAGCGGGCTATTATCGACGATTTATTGAAGGATTCTCAAAGATCGTTGTGCCGCTTACCACTCTCACACATAAAGACAAGCCTTTTGTTTGGGGAATCGAACAAGAGTCTGCTTTCTAAACCCTCAAGCACATGCTTTGCAATACTCCTGTCCTCACATTGCCCGACGGAAACGATGACTTCATTGTCTATTGCGATGCTTCCAACCTTGGTCTTGGTTGTGTCCTCATGCAACGGGACAAGGTTATAGCTTACGCATCTCGTCAGCTCAAAATCCACGAGAAGAACTATACAACCCATGATCTCAAGCTAGGTGCAGTTGTTTTTGCGTTAAAGATTTGGCGACACTACCTGTATGGTACCAAGTGTACGATCTTCACCGATCATAGGAGCCTACAACATATCTTTGACCAGAAGGAACTTAATATGCGTCAACGCCGATGGGTAGAACTTCTCAACGATTATGACTGTGAGATTCGTTATCACCCAGGCAAAGCAAATGTCGTTGCCGACGCTCTCAGCAGACGGAGTTATTTGCTCAGCATTCGTAAAACCCAAGCCCAGTACGATCTCGAAACCCTCATCCGCGAAGCCCAGCATGCTTGTTTTAATGAGCGCACTTTGGATAAGGAAAGAATTTACCACGATGGAGCTCATCTTGTGAATAAGCCGAATGGGATATTCCATTATCTGGACCGGATTTGGATCCCTAAACGGACCAATTTGCGCAAGATTTTGATGGACGAAGCCCACAAATCCCGGAATTCTATTCATCCCGGTGCCGACAAAATGTACCAGGACCTTCGCTACAAGTACTGGTGGCCGGGCATGAAAAGGGATATTGCTCTCTACGTTGGGAAGTGCCTGACTTGTGCAAAGGTCAAGGCTGAACACCAAAGACCCTCTGGCTTACTCGAACAACCACCGATCCCTATATGGAAGTGGGAAAGCATAGCTATGGATTTCATAACAAAGCTTCCGCACACGTCATCAGGTCACGACAGTATCTGGGTTATTGTTGACCGTTTGACCAAATCAACTCACTTTTTGCCAATACGGGAAGACTACAAGGTAGAACGATTAGCCCGAATCTACACCAATGAGATCATTTGTCGACATGGGACGCCTCGCGACATCATCTCTGACCGTGATGCTCGGTTTACCTCGTGACTGTGGGAAACATTTCAAGCTGCTCTCGGTACTACACTTAACCTAAGTACCGCATTCCACCCTCAAACCGATGGTCAGACTGAAAGAACTATCCGTACTCTTGAAGACATGCTCCGTTCGTGTGTCATAGATTTCGGTGGTAATTGGAATGCATGCCTGCCGTTAGTCGAATTCTCGTACAACAATAGTTATCATTCCAGTATCCAAATGGCACCATTCGAGGCTTTATACGGAAGAAGATGTCGATCGCCTATTGTGTGGCACGAGATCGGTCACTCGCAACTAACCGGTCCCGAGCTATTACAAGAAACGACTGATAAATTCCTCCAAATTCGAGACAACTTGTTGAAAGCTCGAAGTCGACAGAAAAGTTACGCCGATAGACGACGCAAGCCCCTTGAATTTGACGTTGGCGACTACGTACTCCTAAAGGTATCACCTTGGAAGGGTGTGGTCAGATTCGGCAAGAAAGGGAAACTAGCGCCTCGATATGTTGGACCTTTTAAGATCCTAGAAATGAGTGGAAAAGTGGCCTACAGACTCGAACTACCGGAGGAGCTTAGTAATGTCCACCCGACTTTCCATGTGTCAAACCTCCGAAAGTGCCTGGCTTTGCATGATTTGATTGTACCTCTTGATGACCTCTAAGTAAACGAAACACTACACTTCATCGAGAAGCCTGTCGAAATCAAGGATCGCCAAACCAAGCTGCTCAGACGCTCGCGCATTCCTATTGTGAAAGTCCGATGGGAAGGCAAACGAGGCGCGGAGTTCACTTGGGAACTCGAAGGCGACATGAAGGCGAAGTACCCACAGTTGTTTGTTACGGCTTCGGCCTAATTTCGGGACGAAATTAGGGATGAGCAAAATGGACCCGGTACCGGTACCAAATTTACCGAACCGGGTACCTTTTCGGTACCGATTCGGTACCAAATTTTGACATTTTCGGTACCGGTTCGGTACCGGTATTTACCGGTTTTTACCCTCAAATACCGGTACCGAACCGTACCATATCGGGTATATTCGGTACCGGTACCAGTACCCACTTTTGAGGATTTTCGGTACCGGTACTTTCGGTTCCGGTACCAGTTCGGTACCGGTCGGTACCAAGCTCATCCCTAGACGAAATTCCCTAAAGTAGGGGAGGGTGTAACACCCCGTGTTTCGAAAGTCAAAGTCAAAGTCAAAGTCAAGATTGAAGTCAAAGGAAGAAAAGATTGCTAATTGCGATCTGTCTCTCCTTGCTCAATTCCTGTTTTGACTTCTTTGACTCGTAGTTAGCCTATTTTGTTATCGCTTTAGTTGTATTATGTGGAGTATCTATTAATAATCGCATAGTAATCGCTGTTTATCACATATTTAATCGCTTTATCGCAATCGCACTCGCAACTCAAATTACACATTTTGGTTATTGTTATACGTGTGTTAATGTGTTACCTGTGCATGCTTATTTATGATATATGTGGGAATCAATCGAAACGCAATCGAACTCAATCGCAATCGAATCGCAAACGCTAAACGAATACGAAATAAGGATCCTTGTATGTTGATATAGTAGTTGGGATTAAAAGTAATTTGACTAGGAAACTCTATCATATCGAAACACTCACAATCGCAATCGAAACAGCCAAACTCGTCGCGCCGAACACTCGAACCAAGCGACTGATCGATCAGGCGACCAGCCGATCGACCAGCCGTCCGATCGGACAAGCTGTTCGATCGAGCTGCCTAACCGATCGACCAGCCCCTCTCCACTTCTTTCCACTTTGGGTAACCCTATAAATACCCCTTGTCACCATCATACTTTCTACTTTTGGCAACTGACGTCCGACCAGTGCTCTTGCTCGCTTTTTCCTTCAATTTCTCGAAATTCCGGTAAGATCTCATCCTAAATCTTGTACTTCCTTAATCTACACGCACTCCTACACCTTTCTATCTTTTGAATCTTAACTTTTAACCGTGAAATCATCAAGATTCAAGATGTTCTAGGATGACGTCATCATGTGTTCTTGAGGAACTTCATGATTTGGCCTCAATCCACCAAGAACAACTTAGATCTAACCGATTTCCACATAAATAAACAAAGATCTTTCATAGATCTAAACATATTCATAATAAAAAGGATTGAAAGATGGTTTTCCAACTTTCTTTCAACTCTTTTACACTCAATGCACTCAAAACTGAAAGAATCGGAGCTTGTGCCGACTTACTACTCATTCTTGGGGGTGTGATGGTTCAAGATCCGTATTCTATCCACGAGATTATCGATTTTGGGTTAACCAAGAACAATCGTCCTAAACCGGTGGACTGACTGAACTTGGGTGGTTCCTGTTCAATCGGGTCACTAGAGCTTAGGATGGGGTTCTGTTGGTTAGCACGATATCAACACATCTCGATAAAACGACAAACAATCAAAACAACCTAGTGTAAGATGAACAGGTCGACCAGGACGGAGTGTCGTCCGATCGGACTGCTGTCCGATTGAACAGCCAATCCGAACGACTGGCCAATCCGAACGACTTGCACCTTGGTCCCACCTTAATTTCCAAATCAACTCTCAAGAGTTTTGGAACACCGAACGGATTGCCGTCCAAGCGAGCTACCACTCGATCGACCGACCATCCGAATATGTGATGTTTCGAAACTTCAACACTTAAACAATTTTCAACATGTTCAATGCACAAAGGATGCCACCCGATCGAACGACCATCCGATCGAGTGACAACCTGCTGTGAACTTGTTCTCACTGAAGTACCCAACCAATCGGGTTGCCGTCCGATCGAACGACCGTCCGATCGACCGACCTGAAAGGTAGAGATACTTCAATGTTTTCAAAATACTACAACGAAAACTTCAAAGGTCAAGCCATCATACACAAACACATCCTTCTCAAAGGAAGAAACAATCCGTTTGAACGGTCATCCGACCGGACGACCGTCCGAATGGACTACCACTCGCACGACCGGCTGTCCGATCGGACTACCACTCGCACGACCGGCTGTCCGATCGGACTACCATCTGATCGAACTACTGTCCGAACCACTTGTACTTTGCTTCATTTTACGCGTCGCTTATCGTTATACTATCAATCTGTTCAGGCTAACCCTACTCTCTAGCGCTCCCTTCAATCCATCAACCGCTGTGAGTATACTCGATCCCTTTTTGCTTTACGCACTTTTGGGTGTTACATAAGTTACTAATACAAAATCACATCGAACACACTATGCAATACTTTAAACGCTAACCGTTACCGCATGTTATACGTGACTTAATGAATGCTTGTTTGTTATGTTTACACATGGAATGCTGTCTACCTGCCTTAGCAACGATAGTACTATTAGTTTGGACTCAGCACCCGTTCACTCGGGGGTTGTTAAGGACAATTACCTACATGGCTCACAGTGGTGAGAATGTATCGCGAACTGCCTTGGGCAGTCAACCTGCAGTCATTGGTATCGATAGGTTCATGTCGATAACTAACATGCCTCATTTTACACTGTGTACGTGCTGGTTATGCGTACGCTTTCGAACTCTATATGCTATTATCAAACTTGTATGCTCACCTTTACACTATGTGTATTGACTTTTACTTTAACGTATGTGACAGGTGCTTAGGATGTTTACATGTTTTGTGTGCTGGTGATGAAATTGAGGCTAGGGACGGAGTCCTAGATACCGATAAATAAACAATTGTCTATAATAAAAATCTGAGTTGTCGGAACAGAACAATTTGACTAGACCTTTCTGTAATAATTGCATTATCATTTATGACATGGTATGGGACGTGTTACTTTAAAATATTTGGTAAATATAGTTGTTATGGAAACTTCTGGACAATCTGTTTCGCTCAGTGCCACGCCCCGATGTTTCCGCCATCGGTTGGGTGTGACACCTCAGATGGGCTGATGTTGGTGAAGAACAGGGATGTCTGATTTGTCGAGAGGTAATGCCTGCTTTAATTCAAAGCATCAAAGATAAGGATGAGTTGGCTAAGTGCAAAGACCAATTGGCTCAGTACAAGAATGACGATGTGTTCAAACGGAAGATGTACTTAGGGATTACTTGGGTCTTGATTGTGCTAGTTTATTTGCTTAAGTAGTTAAATGTAGAGAAATTGGATTAGTATGTGTATTTTCACCCTAATTGTATATGAGTTTTGAGTTTTCCAGTTATTGCAATGGTCCTTTTTCAAGTTCTTACCGTATCTTTGTTTTGGTAGCCTGAAAGTAATGCTGTAGCTATTGCTGAGAACGAGAAAGATATTGTTGAGAATGAGAAAGATATTGCTAAGGATGAAGACGTCGTTACAGCCGAAGAACCAGACAGTTATGTATACTTTGAGGATCAAGACTCTGAGATACTCAGACCTTACTTGGAGCAACAAACAGATAATGAAAAGATATTCGAAGATCCGACAAAGATTATGACCCTGAAGTGCTGTAACATGCATGGGATTACACTTATTGGGATGAAGAGGATGATTGGTACCACAATCCATATGAAGGGGAGCATGGTTCTGATTCGGATTGGCCTTGTTTGGATGATTGTCACTGGAAATAGGATAGAAAGCAGCGTCTACATTTGTTGTATGTTATATTTTGGACCACTAAATTAAGGAATTTGTACTAAATGTTGCAAAGTAATCGAATCACTTTATGTCGAAATTATGTTTGGACACAAATGTGAATTTTCTGATATGCAGCCATATGCAAACAACCAAGCGTTTTTATGACAACATAATAAAGTTACAAACATAAAAAAGTTACAAACCATAGTCATAAGTGCAGAAATGAAAACTAACATTGTCTTTAACAAACTCGGCAAACATCCATACAACTACAGATAATACAAACCATAAAAAACTTCCGTCACTCATAAAGATTGTCAATTGGGGCACCTTGAGTGGCAGTGTGTGATTCCTGTGAAGCAGTAGATTGTTCACCCCCTTGTCCTTTGCAGCTCCTGACATTGTGACCCAGGTTTCCACATTTACCACACTTGTTGGTGGTTCCCTTTCTGGTCATTTTACCCCCTTTCTGTTCACCCCCTTGTCCTTTGCAGTAGATTGTTGATGAGTGTTGTTGGACACTGTGAAAGAGTCCACATCTCCGACCCATTGATTGGCTCTATCACATTCTCATAAACTTTCTTCCATGTTGACAACCAATACACATCAGAAACCCACTCTTCTGGTATACTAGCATCGATGCTATTCCTTGACATATCCCATATGGCTGCAACTGCATGTTTGCAAGGCATCCCTGTCAAATCACACTTCCTGCATGCACAAGTTTTATTTTTAACATTCACAACACACTGTGATCTTGGACCTATTACTTGATACTTATCTGTATCAACCATTAAAACAGACATTTCAGATGCATGTTTCTTGATCCCATCGAAGACCTCAGTGGCATGAGGTGTCAGTGGCCCCATACACTTTGCTTGCAATTTCTTTACATTCACTATCCTGTTGGTCATGTACTCCCTAATGAATTCTAAGCATGTGATAATCAGCTTGTCCCTTGCTCCTATGATTTGTCTGTTAAAAACCTCACATATGTTGTTCAACAACATATCACATTTAGCTCTTCCAGAAAAATATGCTCTTGACCAAGCGGTGTATGGGATCTCATTCAGCCAGTCATACATAGCTCGTTCTGTTGTCTTAATTTCTTCCATAGCTTTGTTAAAATATGGAATGGAGGTCTTCCTTCCGGCTGACCAAAGTAAATTCTTGTAAACATCTCCACAGCACTTAGATTTCGTGTTCTCATAAATGTGCCTCAAACAAAATCTGTGCTCAGCGTTAGGAAAAACAGCTAGCATAGCTGGAATCAGACCCTGTAATACAAATTGCAAATATTCCTAAATTTTTTAAGCAAAGTTAATTGAAAGTTATGAATTCACATTTAATAACGGATTACCTTTTGTCTGTCGCTGATGAAGGTGAAACAAGAGTCAACCGTGCACCCTAGGTCATCTCTCAGCAGTTGCAAAACCATTTCCAACTTTGTGTTGTTTCTGCCTCAATAAGGGCATAACAAACTGGGTATATGCTATTGTTCCCATCTATACCAACAGCACTCAAGATCTGTCCAGGAAATGGACCTTTCATAAAACAACCATCGACACCCAGCAACGGTGCTCCAATCATCTTAAATCCTCTCATCATAGAGGCAAAACAAACATATATCCTGCGAAACTGCCTTGTAGGACTACCTGGGTTCCCACATGGCTCCACATCAATTTTAATTGTACTACCTGGGTTGGATTTGAGAAGTTCATCACAGTACGACCTTAGCAGACCATACTGTTCTTGGTAATCACCATAAATCCTGGTAGTTGCAATCCTCTCGGCTCTGAAGACCTTACGTAGTGATATTTCTAGCTGACGCTTCCTAAGAAGTTGACTTTGAATTGCATGAATTGGCATCTCTGGATTGCTTTCAATCATAGGTTGGATCTCTCTGGCAATCGAACTCATTGTGTATAATGAAACGTTCCTTGTTGTCAAACAATTATGTTGATTATGAACTGTCTTCACACACCACTTCTCCTTAGCTGTCTTCCTTGAGATGTGAACTGCCCAAGGGCAGGTGGGCTTTGTATGCCTTTTAAGGTGCTTGTATTTTTGCCCTACTTTGCTGCTTTTACTATTTTGCCCCTCATCTCCTTTTTTTTTTCCAGCACCAAGTAGTGGTGGATTATTTCCAAAACATACTACCCTATACCTTAACAACTCGTTTTTAGGATAAACACATCCCTCCTAGCCTTAAGAGCATAGTTTTTGACCATCTGGTTCATCTTACTCTTGTCATCGATAAGCTGACCAACAAACAATGGCACATCATCTGTAGCCCTGTCTTTTATAGCAGCCTTCCTTTTCATCCTTATCTTCCGGGCAACCTTATCTCTAAGTGTTGTATTCTCATCAGACCCACTTTCAAAGTCCTCCACGTCTACAGGCAGATGACCTTCTTCACTTCTCTCATCATCATGATCCCCGTCACTTGAACCATCCAGTTCTTCCCTAGTAAATTCAACATTAGCCCTGAACCTCTGCATATCGACTTCTATTTCATAAACCATATTATTAATATCCTCAATATACTCATAATCAGGATCACTTTCTTCACTCTCTTCGTTATGATCTTCACTTTCTTCCTCATCTTCATTCAGACTTTCAATTTCATTATTTATTAACAATGATGCTGGAACAATTTCTTTACATGGCTCTGCAGGAACTTCATTGGACTCCATCAAGATTGTTGACCTCCGGTGTTCAACATACATGTCTATCATGTGGACTCCTTGACGCACATGATCAAACATAGATTCTAAGTCAACATCACATTTTAATGTCCTAAGACCAAAATCCAAATAACAGTAGGGTTCCTTGTAATGAATGCAGAAAAAGAGACCATCATTGTAGCCTATTTTCTTAACCATCTCCTCTAAAACATACGTAGTCAACACTCGAAAATCTACATGATCAATGTAGTTCATCTTCCCACCAAAGTATTCCCTGTTTGGGTTTTCTATAAAATTATCTCCATGGTGTAATTTAATTGTAAATTGACTCTGGGTTTCACCTGTAAACAAACATCAATAACATATTAACACAGCAAAAGGTTCAAATTTTACCTAAATCAGAGCCTGTGAGCTTGCATGTCACTTACGGTACATCTCGTCTGGTTCGAAATACTGATCTTCAGCTCTTGTGACAACCCTAGTTTTCAAGGTCTTTACTCGACTTGACTTAGTACTTATTTGCAAAGTGTTGTCTATAGATTTGTGGTGTGCATGATATGTATATATGTGTTACATATTTATAATTGTTTATATTTAAAAACAAAGATGTTGAAACCTTGCTGAAATCCCCTCCTTACGAAAACACTTTTGGACGAAAACACATTAGTGTTTTCGTCAAGAGCAGGCCAACGAAAAGCATTTGGGCTTCGGCCCAGTAGTGATCGATTTGGATGTTTAGTTATTAATCTTCACGCAAAACCTAACTAGCAAACCCTAACCACCTCTCTTCTCCTCCAATTGAAATTGTCGGCAGCCCCTTTACCGAAGCCTTCCCCTTGCTTTGCACATCTCCATAATCTTTTGGTTGGTACGTGTATACTTCTATTAATTATGTTAAATATTATCGGCTATATGTGATCATATGAATGTTAATTATGTCAATAATCATGAGTTCTACGTGAATATGAGTGATGTAATTGTGTAGATTTGCATGCTAGTAGTAGTTTGTTATTGTGCGAAACCACCGACTTTATTTGGTCCAATTAGAGTGTCCACTAGATCCACAAAATCCAAGCAAACCTATTATGATTTATGAGTGGCTTTTAGTGGTCCAATACACTTGAAGTTAGGTGGTCTGACAAACTTGACAAACGATCCAAAATGGCAGCCATGTTTTCTATATTATGTAAAAGTTGTTTTGTGAGGTCTGAATCAATTTAGATGTTGTCGGCCACTGTAATGTAATCATAATTGCATGTGAATGGTCAGGGAATGTTTGATTGTTTTTATGAATGCAATTTGATAATAGTTATTCTGATTGAACGATTGTTGGATGAAACCGTCAAAACTGTTAGTGTTGTTTAGGGTTGCTGTAACTGACATTGATGATGATGATGCCCGATGAAAACCAACCCCCCCCCCCCCGACGAAAACACTTTGGGATTTCGTTGCCCAAGTGTTTTCGCCAACAAAGGATTTCAGCCCAAGGGATTTCGGTCCAAGTGTTTTCTTCACAAAGTTGATTTCGGCCCAACTGTTATGTCTGTTAAGTGGTTAAACCTGTTAAGTT
The DNA here is from genome assembly GCA_030545235.1 of Helianthus tuberosus. Classification (NCBI taxonomy): domain Eukaryota; kingdom Viridiplantae; phylum Streptophyta; class Magnoliopsida; order Asterales; family Asteraceae; genus Helianthus; species Helianthus tuberosus. The sequence goes on from CM060389.1 coordinate 100,685,407, forward strand.
GTTAACTTTGTTAAGTTACGTATATAACTCTGTTAAGTATGTAACTATGTTTAACCTATTAACTGAGTTAAGTTTATTAACTCAGTTAACCTTATTAACTCTGTTAGACTCATGTATGTCACTCTGTTAAGTGGGTAACTTTTGTTAACCCTGTTAGTTAATTCTGTTAGTTAATTAACGGTGTTACTTTATTATTCCTGTTATGTCTATAAACCCTGATAAGTTGCTAACTTCGTTAAGACTGTTGACCCCCTCAAGTATGTTAATCAATAACCTTGTTAGTACAAACTGTGATGAACATTTGTGTGAAACATAAATTGCATGAGAACTTACTAACTGCTTATGTGGTGCATGATGTTAATTGCCAAACACACTTTGTGACATAGATTACATGTGAAACATTGCGAATTCGAAACTGATTGTATATACGTGCGTCCTATAGGTCGTGACTGATTATTTGTGAACGTGTATTTCTTTAGCATACCGAGCAAACCGAGGTGAGTTCACACTCTTTCCAAGGCATGGGATTCCCAGGGGTTGGGAATGGGATTGAATAACTACTCGTACTATCATTACTATTAAACTACTTTTTACTGTCCTCAGATTAAAGGGCACGTACGTAAAACCTACGTACACGATCATAAGATCATCAACTCTATCATTTTAAGTCCCTCATTTATCGACTTAATCGCCGAGGCCTATGGCGAGCGGGTCATTAGTTAATAGCGCTATTAGGTTTAACAAACCTCACACCGTGCCAGTCGGACGGGCGTGTACTAATGGACTATGGGCAAAGGGTCAATGCTGATAGACATTGACTTAGGGCACCTCTTACATTTTCGTAGCAGTCGATACACGTGGTCTAGAAATACATGGGAAGCCCCCACTAATCTTCGCAAACATGTCTGGGAGACCGCGATACTAATTAACACGATACATGGGTTACAAACGAACATACGATTTACGAAACGAATGCTATAACTAAATGTCACACCCCGATTTCCACGTGTCACCGGTGGGCCCGGTGGGGGAGTATCGTGACGTGGTTGGCAACATAATAGTCAAACAACACAATATTTAATATGCACAGCGGAAGCGAATTTAAAAGATATAATACAACCGAATTTAATATTGTAATATCACATGTCACAATATTCGGATGTTTATCCACAGATGGATCGGAAACAAAATATAATCGATAGTTCAACAGACTTCAGGCATCTTAAGCTTGCAAGACTTCTAATGATGCTAAGGAGAAATCCCAGCCAATTTCGCTTAGTACCTGCATTTAATCTTTTTGGGAAAATACGTCAGTTTACACTGGTAAATACATTCAACTGACTCATTTTGGAAAATGATTGAAAATTTGGTTTGGATGCACGTGGCATAAACAATTTTATTTTAACTTGGGAGAATTATTTATTATTATAATCTTGTGAACGAATTACATGTTCCTTGTGCGTTCAGTAGCCCGGATCAAGTCCGGGTTAAAGATCAATAGACACACCACAATATTGAGTTATACACTGACAGGTGTACGCCTACACCCCGTGCTCAGGTCGTGGCCATTACTTCGAATGATGCCGAGGATATCCGGGACATGGTCATTAACCCCCCAAAGGCTTTAAGTAACAAGACTGTTTAAACGAGCCGATCAAATTTATTCAACTACCCACTCAATCGGTGGAGAATTTGATGCCCGATCAAGCGGTATGCTATATACCGTAACCCAAGCCCGTATAGGGAAAATAAGTTAAAAGTATTTACCTGAGCAAAATATAATTCACAATTAGCAAAATGCACGTAGCTTTTACTGGTCCTCCTAATCTGGAACGAAGGTTTTATAATAACCTATTAGAATCCTAACGGGTCTTTAATTAAGCTTAAGCTTAGACCGGCTAGTTTCAAAGATACGGTTCGTACGCACGATTAAGCGAAGACCGGATAGAATGTGATTTAGACCCGACAAGTTTGAAGACTTGTTTAATATGGGTTTATTATTCACATTCTGGATTTTGAGATAAAACCGTTAAGGTTTGACCTGTTTCGGCTAATTTATGTAAACTTGTTACATAAACCGAACCGTACGCGTAATAAGCGTGACGGGTATTCATGAGAGCTATATACAGGTTTCCTAAGTTAATTATTCCTTAAATATGTTGTGACATCAGTAAGATGTCTTTCATTATGCCCGAAACGTGTTTAAACACAAACTAGGCCCCGTAGGGGTAGTTTGGTCATTTAAAAGTTTATAAAAGAGTTTAAGTAACAACCTGAGTTACAGGTCTGATGTAATCAGCAAATATACTCAATTTTCTAAGTTATATCAGTAGGTTAAAGCATGTATATGAAATTTATCATTTTTAACCAAACTATGCCCCGTAGGGGTATTTTGGTAATTTCACATAAGCCGAAAAGCTCAAAACTGAAGTCTGAGTTTATCAACCTTTGCTTACTGTTAAAATATTATAATTTGCCTCATATACCAGTAGGTATCAACCCGGGTATGTCCAATATAATTTTAATACATACTTTGCGTTAAAAACGCTTAATAAGGCGATTGAAGGCCATTTCCGGGTTCGATACTGAAATCTGATATTTTTATATTTCCAGAAGGCTTAAAATAATTTATTTATCATATGTGATCAGTAGCAAAAGGTTTGGAGTCGTTTAGATATGCAAAACTCATTTTATGGCCCGTAAGGGCAAAACCGACAATTACCGGATTAAGCCTACGACTACTAGTTATGCTCAGCCTAAAATTAATTAAAAATCTTTAAAAATCCCAAAATAATATATTACATCAGTGGGTATTAAGTTTGATACCAAAAAGTAGGCTTAACTAGGCTATACGCTAATTACGCCGTTTTATTAACATAAAGCATTCATTTTGCGATAATGAGCATAACTCTTAATCTACAAATCAAACTGATGTCAAACTTTGCATACAAGTTTATATATCAGTAATTAAAGTTTCTACTCTTTTACATTTCCAAAAATCATGTTTTAAAGTAATAAGGGCATAATGGTCAACATACGAGCAATTAACGGAAACATGCATATTAATTGGATAACTAATGAACCAAGGTGTATAATCACAGAGGGTTGTACTAACATGTAACCTAGTCCAATTAAAGCTCTGAGGCATTTCTAAAACATGCCTAAACGGGTCAGAACTGAAAGTCAAAGTGAAAGTCAAACTATGTGACTTTCGGTTCCGAACCGGGTATTTACAGGAATTTGTCGGGTGGAACATGTTTAGACATGTCCTTACACTAATTACCAAGTTATATTAATGATCAAACAGGTTATAAGTGTTCTGCATTGCTAATCATGCATAAATCGCATTTTAAACTTTCTGTTGACTTTTTAAGTACACGTTTGACCCGACTTTTGACCTGGTTAGAGGGGTAATCAGGGGGAACCCTTTTGAGGGTTTATTACCCACATAAATACCAACTTATATCTACTTTTAATTTGAGATATGACTGAGCCATTGTTGACTAATCTCGAAGTCAAACCGTAATTACGACGGTTTGACTTTTAGCTAAATAACTAAGCTAAACTCGATTAAAGAAAGATTAGAACACTTACTGAAGTCCTAAGCTTGATTAGAGAACACTTGAAAGGAAGTTTGAGCTCCAGAAGTGATCCACAAATGCAGATGAAGGTGTGAGGAGTGTTTGTAACTTGAAGGCCCTTTTATAGTGAATTCAGTCACCACAATTGGTTGACAAACAAGTCTAGCACTCACCATACCCTTCCAACAAGTGTCCTATAGGTTTAGGGGTCGTTTAGGGGCCAAGGGGGATGTGAAAAATCGTTTAAAGTCGATTACAAGAGCACCTAGCAGGCCCCTATCCAAGAAAAACAAATTCTGCCCAGATATGGCCGTCGCGTAGCGCGACGGCATGCCCCTTCAGGCTCGCGCTACGCGAGCACATGTGATTCAGCCAAACAAATTTCCCTTAATTGCAGTTTTGGTCCTTGGCTCTTCAAATTTCGAATAGGCACTCGTTTATTGCATTATGAACCCTCACAATTGGTCTATAAGGGCTTTAAAACATATACCCACTTTGCTAAGTCCCCGGTTAACTTTATTGTTACCCGAAAAGTCCTAACTTTCAACGTTTACGCTTTAACCCTTCGCACACGAATTTGATCATAACTTTCTCATACGTTAACGAAACTTTACGAAATTTAAACCGTGTATTCTAGTGAGCATAATTAACCGTTACAAAGCTTCGGGTTTGTCAAAAGGTCACTCAGAGGTATAATTTAAACATGTTGACACATTTTAGCCCCTGTAGTTTGTAATCTCTCACTTTTAGCTTCGTATGATCCATGATTTATTCGTTTGAAGGTATGAGCATCTTGTAGGGTTAATATACAATATATTCATTCACTGTTGACATTTAGAATACGTATATCCACATACTTTCCATGATTGTCAACTTTAGTCCTCCTATAATATTTCTTTCACACGTTTAAACATTTGACACGTGTCTACACATTATAGGACGTGAATTTTCGAGGTGTTACACTAAACAACCCACTGTGAACTCGCTCAACTTTGTTGTTGATTCGTTGCTACATGCCTTGCAGATCGTTAGGTACTCTTGGAGCTTGCACAGGGAGGCGCGGTCGTTGTGGACATGGCTGTGTGTGCCATGCTATCACGTTTACTTTATCTCGTACTTAATACTTATATTGGGTTTTACAATTATGCTTCCGCTAAACACTTAACTACGTCTTGGTTTGAAACACCTTTCATATTGTGTGGTTGAATTTTACGTATTACTTATTATGTTCAATATGATTGGTGGCTTGATCCTGGTCAGTCGCGCCTCCAAGCGGTGATACTCCGCGAGTGGATTTTGGGGGTGTGACAGCTCTAACCTTCCATAATCGAAGATCCATGCTTGTAACAGAGTGCCAATCGATTGTAATTGTTCAAGTGTGCAGGATCGCCATGTACAGAGTCATGAATTTAGAACTAGGTTAAGTTGAGGGTTTCATAGTGATGAAATGTTAAAGATAAGAGGATGCAGGTAACGATTAGGGTCAAATTACCAGTCTGCCCTTTGACCGTTTAAAGAAAACGTTAGGGGTGTGCAAAAAACCAAATTAACCGAACCATAACCTAATTAACCGACAAAACCGAACCGAAAAAACCGAACCAAATTAAAAACTGGTGGGTCGGTTAATGGTTTTATTTGAAACCGAATGTAGCGGGTCGGTTATGGTTATCATTTTTTGCATACCCACCATAACCGAACCGAACCGACATGTAATAAATCTTTGTAGGATTTAGGACTTTTCACCATATTTTTAATACTTGATGTTTTTAACTGAAGATTTTTAGTACTTATTGGTTTTTCATATCATTTTGTGGTTTTGGTTTAATGTTTATTTGAATTTATGGAATGTATCTATCACTTTATTTGAATATTCGATAATAATTGGTATTAATATTATAGATTATATGTATTTTTTAATACTATGTAATATACTAATATATACAAATATGCAATAACAATTTATGTCATGTTAAAAAAATTAAGCTATTTTTAGCTAAGCTAAATACACGGTTAACCACCCATAACCGACTCGCTATAACCATCAAAACCGAATAACCATAACTGTCACACCCTGGCTTTGCGGAAGCGTGGTTAATTTGGTGTGACTTCTTAATACCATAGCTTAACCATAACAAAGCTATATGAAATAAACCATGCAAGATCATCCATTCGATTAAGTTTTAAAAACCAAATACAATAACATTGTCTTAACGGAAACACATCCTAACGACATAAACATTGTTCAACAAACACAACATAACATAAGCATAGTTTAAGGACTGCGACTTGTCCAGGAAAGAGTCACATTCCCTAAACCCGGATGAGCTCGTAACGAGTGCAGCGGGAAAACGTGTCATACCGCGCCAGATCCTTTAATTCCCTGAAATACATGTAAGTTGAAAAATCAACAATAATGTTGAGCGAGTTCATGTGTAAGTGAGTAAATAAACCTTTGTAAGTATAAAAATCCTGGTATGTAGCACATAAGGCAATTGAGATCACCAATGGTTTGCAAGGCCACTGATATGTGTGAAGTGCAAGTAGGGAGACTCAAACCTAGCAGATTTATGCGTCGGGCACAAAGTCACCCCGAGGTCCGTTTCTAGTTTGGCCTGGGGCTGGGCTCGCTACACCCAGATAGATCTACCGCTCCTGTCCCTCGGTCCTACCATGAGGACTAATGGCCTCATGTTGCTCCTACCCACTCACATGATCTAAGTAGTAAACCTCCTTACGCTAATCATACCATGTATAAAGTACTTGTAATCAAAGTAACATGTATTTCACCCCCGTAGTTTAGAAAACTGAAAACAGTTAAGAGAAAAGGGGGACATGAACTCACAGTGGTGCGTCTCTACCAAGTATACCTCCAAATCAAGCAGCTGTGTGACGACCTACACGTACTAACTCTATTAGACGGACGGCCGTGCCTTAGCTTTAAGGTTTAAGTTTTCGGGAAATAGTTAGACAACTATTTCGTGTTTACATTCTGTATACTTGGTAATCATTTTCCTTCCCAAGGATGGGGGATTTAATACATGTGTGTTCGTATAATTTCGAAATATATTATTAAGTCTCACTTAAAATATATTTTATTTCTAATCCCAAATATAAATATTCTTCTCAAAAATATTATATTTTCTATTACACATAATTTTCCCCAAAATAATACTTTAACAAAAATACGCGTTCATGAATATTTCCTTAAAATGTGTAAGTTACGTTTTAACGATCGAGTGGTAATAATAATTACCGGTGTAACTTATATATTTATCGTGAAAGCGCTCGTATTATTTTGGATTCGTTAACATTCGATAATATTATTTTTACCCTAAAAATAATATTTATGTATCTTCGCAAATAATGACAAGTAACGTTGTGAAAAAAGAAAAATATATTTACTAAATATATCTATCACGTTTAATTTTTGTGAAAATCCCACCTCCGATATTTTGTAAATAAAGTCGTGGCGAAACTTATATTTTGAAAACATGTCGAGAAGTATTTCTAACACTTATAGTGAAAATAATTCTAAGTGTTAGGTTTTTAGAAAAATTTCGCCAGAGTTTCCTCTGTAACTGGAGGTGGCCACGCTCTCAAGCGTATCATTTTCTTTTATAAATCAACCCAACAATTTCCTTATTTAACCAAAACAATGTTCAAGACAACAAACTAGTCAACAAATATATATATATAAGTCGCAAAAATCACATGAACTTGTGGTTTTCTAATATTATGAAGTAAATCCCATTACTTTTAGCGGATCTCTATATAAATCCATCCGATTTTGTAAAAACCTCGTTTTTAGAGAAATTCCGTTTTTACAACTTCTCGTCATCTTTTACAAAAATAGTTATTTTGTCGAAACTTTGTGCTACACAAGTGTTTACACACTTGTGTGTTCTAAAAATCATTTTTTTGTTAGTGTAAGATCCGTCTTTAGAAAACATAATTTCTTTGATACTTGGTTCTTTGAAAATACCGCTTGTAGATCCGTAGATCTACTAGTTTTAAACACTATTTCACAAGCTAAATCGCTTTTACACAAGTTCATGATTCGTGTGTGGTAGAGTTTCATCCTTTGACCCTTGTTACTTCCAAAACAACCTTATGTCATGATCCAAGATCATGACCAATCTGGGTTAAACGATGATCCGAGCTACCACAACATAGATCGGGTCCAAATAACTACACAAATCAAATACTACAAGTTTTACACAACAAACAAGCTTTTAACCATCACTTTTAGTGTTTTTAGTAGACTTTCATGTTTCAACTTGCATGTTTACGAGTTTTAACCGTTAAAAATCATTTTAACCACTTCAAAATAGTTCGAGAGGGTGATTATAGAAACTTACTACTAGCTCGAGGCTAGGGGAGAATCTAGACGCAAAATGAGAGGATAAAAGCAATAGAGTGAGGTCCTTCGCCTTCCGAATGCACCAAGCCTTCTTATCTGCGATCCTTAACGCTTGTATGGACTTGGAATGTGAAGATCAAAATCGAAATGTGGAGGAATGATATAGGGGGTGTTCGGCCGAAGCCTTTGAGAGAGAGGGAGAGGAAGTGTTTGGTGAATGCTAAGTGGTGAATGATCAAGTGTGTAATCTCTAGCTCTTATAGACAAACTTAAGTTCTTTAACCATTGGATTTCATGTCACTTTGATATTAAACAAATGTAACTAAATAATCAAGAAGGACAAAAGGATGTCCCCCCCTCTTGGGGACGGTTTGTAAAGGGGGGGGGGGGGTAGTTTGGTTCAAATCCAACTAAACATTAGTTAATAGTTAGGTTAATCTAGTTAAGTTTAGGGATTAACCCGGTTAGTAGTGTGTTGTGCTTTATTGCGGGTGTTAGGGTATTCAGGGACCCTAACTGGCTCAGAAAAAGATAAGTAATGTTATTAACAATATTTTCATGTTCCGGGTATAGTCCGGTTGTTCGGTTGGATAGTAATCCGTTAAAGCGTTAAACAAGCTTTAAAGTGTCGTTAATACCATTTTTAGTGACACAACTTATTCCTCCAAAGTGTCGGGAATATTTTCCTCATGTCTTGGCACTTTATTAGTTAGCCAAATGCTGAATTTTAATTAAAGTGCTGAATTTTGTACTTAGAGTACGTTTTAGGCACATCCGGTCACTGTAACTTATTCCTAGAGACGCAGTTCTACAACCCTTGTATCCCTACACTCACCACTAGTGTAGTAAAATATTTCTGGCTCATACAGGCCTTAGAGGCAGTGTCTGCCTGATGCTGGCTTTATCAGCATGTTCAATAGGTTATCCGTTTATAGTGCTACTGTGCTTTTTGTGCATCATGTTTGTCACTAAGGTTCAGCATGTAAATAATGTAGTGACGGTAAGTAAAGTATGATGCAGGTATATGCATGTATCAGAAATCAAGTAGCAGTTCATCAGTAATTTCAAACAAGCACAGTAATTAAGCAGTAATTAATTATTGATTAAGTCGTACGGATACCTGGTTTAGTGAGGGTTGTCACAATAACCACCATAACCGATCGGTTATGGTTATTGTTATCCAATAACCGACATCGCGGTTATGGTTATGGTTTTTGGTCAAAACCCGACACAAACCGACCCATGCACACCCCTAGAAAACGTTGGAAACTGACGGAAACTTAGGCCAGAGGTAATCTTGCGACAGAACAACAATGTTGGGGGCAAATAGCAACATTTTCCAGGGAGGGGGTCAGAGTGCCAATTGGCTTAAACCCCAGGGGGTAAAATTACAGTTTACTCATTATTTTAAACTCAAATAATTAAAACTACTAAAACACAAGTACTCAAAAAAGTTTTTTTTTTTTTTTGAAAATTACAAAAAGGTTATTTACTTTTAAGGATAGTTTAATCATTTAACACATGGGGTAAGGATCAAATAGGAAGTTTATTTTGGCTAGAAAGTATAGGAAGCAATAGGATTAGGACATGTGGCAAAATTTAAAATAAAGAGGAAGGGTATTTTAGTCAATCTTATCCTTTTCTTCTTCCTTATTCTTCCCAGTAACATCAAAACCCACCATCTTCAACCATTTCTTCACTTTCTATCTCAATAATCACTACATTATAGTGCGATTTTTGTCACCAATCAATGATTCAAACACCCGATCAACGTGTTCTTCAGCTTTTTTTGAAGAAAACCCAGTTTAATTTCATACAAAATCTCGTTTTTTTCCGGTGATTTTGAAGATAATCACTCGATCCGTTCAATTCGATCTCTGATAAGTGTTTCAATCATTCAAATTTCGTCAATCGTTGAAGAAACCGACTTCGATCCATGTAAGAAATTCTTTAATTTCATTTTCATTATCTGGGTTTTTTATTTAGTTATTGCGTTTTACGATCTTGGCCGGGGTCCGGGGGCAGCGCCCCTGGTAGCGGGGTCCAAGGTAAAACACAGACAAAACTATTGTCCTGGTTCGATTAAATTGCTTTAATAAAAATGCATCAGAAAATTTAATTTTCTGTAAATTGTCTCTGGAAAACTGCATTCGTAGACAGTCTTTTTGATCTCCAACTTCATGGTTCAGACAATTCACAGACAAAACTATTGTCCTGTTTCAATGCATTTTAGAGAGAAAACACTTTCTTTGGTGTTTTTAGGCCATTGCGTTTTAGAACTAAGACATTTTTATGTGTTTTCTGACCATTGCGTTTTAGAAAAACACACTTTTAAAGTGTTTTTAGTCATTGCGTTTTAGGTAAAACACATTTTTAGGTTTTTTCAGTCCATAGCGTTTTAGAGAGAACACTTTCTTTTGTTTTTTTAGGCCATTGCGTTTTAGAAAGGAGACATTTTTAAGTGTTTTCTGGCCATTGCGTTTTATAAATAAGACATTTCTTTGTGTTTTTGTGCATTACGTTTTAGGTAAAACACATTTTTATGTGTTTTCAGTCCATTACGTTTTAGAAAACAGACATTTTAAGTGTTTTCTGGCCATTGCGTTTTAGAAATAATACATTTCTTTGTGTTTTTGTTGCATTGCGTTTTAGGTAAAACACATTTTTATGTGTTTTCAGTCCATTGCGTTTTAGAAAGTACACTTTCTTTTGTGTTTTTAGGCTATTGCGTTTTAGAAATAAGACATTTCTTTGTGTTTTCTGGCCATTGCGTTTTACAAATAAGACATTTCTTTGTGTTTTTTGTGCATTGCGTTTTAGAAAAATGTCATTTTTTAGGTTTTTTTTCATTGCGTTTTACGCAACTGTGTTTTTTCCATTGCGTTTTACGCAACTGTGTTTTAAAAAAAATTCGAAAATATACCAATAGTATACTCGTTTTAAAGATAAAAAAACGCTCGTTTTTTTGTGCAATTTTTATAAAAAAAAATAATGTCGTATGAAAGAGTTATTAACGTTTAAAAATGGGGGGAATTGGGGGAGAGACAAACTATTGCCTTTGATGGCGTGGGCGATGAGGCGCTTTGATGCCCCTAAACAAACTCACGCGCCTCTTTTCTTCCCTTCAATTTCCTCATTTAATCTTAACGCTTGATTAAGTAAATGGATGGTCAATATTACTTTCTAACCTTTTTAGCCAAATAAACTTCCTATTATATCACGAGATATCATTTAACACAAATTTTAACTGAGATATTTACCTCATTGCGAGAAAAGTAAGTCTTCCCCATTCGTAAAACACAAAAAAACGACGTCGTTCACCAACCGAAATAGATCCAATCCATAAACCAATCAGTGGTCTCATCAATCAGCCTCTCCAGTCTCCACCCCAAAACCCTACACCGTCGAAGGCATGTTCCGATCACGTCTAACCACCGCCATCCGCCACTTTAGTGCCTCCGCCACCAGCCGGTGGACCACCCCGGGCCACCAGGTCCGACCTAACGGCTACTTCTTAAACCGCACACCTCCTCCACCAGGCCAGTCACGTAAATGGGAGGATTGGGAGCTACCGTGCTACGTCACCAGCTTCCTCACAATCGTCATCCTAGGCGTCGGACTCAACGCTAAACCAGATCTAACGCTTGAAACTTGGGCGCACCAGAAGGCGATCGAACGGCTCGAAGCGCAAAGGAGTTCTGCGACTGGATCTGACGGATCTGAGTGATTGATTGATTGAGTGTTTGTTGATGAAGAAGCATCTGGTAATAATTTTACCTAATTTTACTTGTTTGTTGTGGGAGATCGAGTTGATTTCTGTTGACTGAATGTTAAGTTTTTGAAGAAATGATATGTTCATATATGTTTTTGATGAATGACCTAGTTTTTCTAATAATAATATTGACGTAATTTTCCATGTTTGTGTGGTGGAGATTGAGTTGATTTCGGTTGACTGGATGTCTGAATGTTAAGTTTCTGAAGATGTGATGTGTTCATATATGTGTTTTTGATCTGTGATCTAGTTTTTTATTAATAATAATTGTTTACATTTCGGATATGATCGTTGTGTTAGTTCTCTTTTACAATTTATTATTCTGATTGTCTTTCGTTTGGTAATTTTACCTAATTTTAGTTCGTATGGTGGAGATTGAGTCGATTTCCGCTGAATGTTGAATTCTGAAGATGTGATGTGTTTTTGATGGATGTGGTTGTTGTGTTTACTTTGATTTTATGATTGATTGTTTGATTTTCAGGCATCTGGTTATTTTGCCTAAAGTTTTAGTTGTTTGTGTGTTGGAGATTGAGTTGATTTTTGTTGAATGTTTGTTAAGTTTCTGAAGATGTGATGTGTTCATATATGTGTTTTTGATCTGTGATCTAGTTTTTTTATTAATAATAATTGTTTACATTTCGGATATGATCGTCGTGTTAGTTCTCTTTTACAATTTATTATTCTGATTGTCTTTCGTTTGGTAATTTTACCTAATTTTAGTTCGTATGGTGGAGATTGAGTCGATTTCCGTTGAATGTTGAATTCTGAAGATGTGATGTGTTTTTGATGGATGTGGTTGTTGTGTTTACTTTGATTTTATGATTGATTGTTTGATTTTCAGTCATCTGGTTATTTTGCCTAAAGTTTTAGTTGTTTGTGTGTTGGAGATTGAGTTGATTTTTGTTGAATGTTTGTTAAGTTTCTGAAGATATGATGCGTTAATGTCAGACTTAGTTGATCTGGTTTTTGAATAATAAATTGTTCAAGTTTCGGATGTGATCGCCATATTGCTTCTATTTTACGATTGATTGTTAGATTTTCAGTTATCTGGTAATATTGCCTAAATTTGTACTTGTTCTTATATGTGTCCATATGTATTTTGATTGATGACCTAGTTTTTGAATAATAATTGTTCAAATTCCGGATATGATCGGTGATCGCCTCGATTTCACCTTTGATTTACATCTGATGAATTTGATTAGTTGTTCTATTCGGGGTCGTCTGGTAGATTATCCTAAAGTTTTACGTGTTTGTGTGTTAGAGATTGGTTCGATTTTTGTCGACTAACTGTTAAATTCTGTAGATATGATGTTTTCATCTATGTTTTTGATCAATGATCTAGTATTCTAATAATGTCTAACATCCAGATATAATTGTCGTACTTCCTTTGTTTTAAATTTGATGCGATTATCTCTCTTCAAAAGTTCCTGAAAGTTACTTTAACCCTGTGTTTTTGTATCTGGCAAATCCAATTGATTGTTTGATTCTCAGTCGTTAGGTAGTTTATTCTGAAATTTTTTACTTGTTTGTATGTTGGTAATCGTGTCGGTTTCTGTTGAATGTCAAATTCCAAAGATATGACGTGCTCTTATATGTTTTTAGTCAATGATCTACTTTTCTAATTATATTGCTTAAATTCTGGATATGATTGTCAAGGTTGACTTATATTTGATGCGATTATGTGTCTGCAAGTTAATTTAACTAGGTGTTTTTGTGTATGAACTGATCTTCTAGTTCATGTGCTTGCTATTGTCAATTTGCATAGACCTGCATTTTATTGAATTTGTTTATGAATTATGAATTTTTGGGATTCGATGAGAAGTCGATGCTTTTGTTCTGTAGACAGTTTAGTTGATTAGTTTTGAAACAATATTTTTAATTAAAGATCCTGTTCATCAACATTTTAGATTATGGTTTGAACTAATGATATGAACCAACCCACACAACAACAGTGCAACACGGGTTATGTTACATTGTTACTGCTGCACTTGTCTATTTCATTTATAGTTTTCATATTTCCTTGTGTTGTTTTAGTTGTTAGTTCATGTTAGGTTAGTGGGTCAGTAGCTAATTGTTAGTGGGTTTATTACTTAATTCTTCGTAAGGCTATGAATAGTCAAGTGACCCATGTAGTGTTGTAAGAATCGCTAGGCGCTAGTCGGGCGGTGGGGTACCGACTAGCGATTAATTGGGATTAATAGGGATTATTCGGATTGAGTTTTTCATATGTAATTTTTAGCTGTATATATACGCACACATTTTTATATGTAGTTTTTTAAAGTAGACATGTTTTAACCCCTTATTGACCCATTTTTTAAGTAATTAAAAGAAATTTATATGATTTGGTCGAAATTTAGCCGACGTCTGGCCAAAATTTGCCCAGCATAGGACCGCCATTGACTGCCTAGTGATTAATCGGCCATTAATCGGCCATTAATCGGTGAACCTCCGATTAGTAATTAATCAGCGATTAATCGGGGACTAGTCGGGATTTTTACAACCATGCTCACGCCGCATAGTGGTAACAAGGAAACCCCCAAAGTTTTAACTAAATAAGTCTTCCCCAACGTTTCAACTAAAAGACACGTAATGACACAAGTAAATGTTTAAATAAATGACACCTAATGGCACAAGTAAATGCTTAAATAAATGTGGCAAACAAGTGGTAATAGATAGCTCAGCTTGCGACATAAATCACACAAGTTGAGCTATTAACATGTCTGATCCAGATTCGGATTTATATTTAAAACATTAATCGTGTTTTTGCATGTTTCTATTTATGAAAATCTAGTAAAATTAATATACATTTTTTCATCGAACACACATACTAATATATGTAAAACCCATATTTTAATGTGTTTCTCATGTACCGCAACATTGGGGGTGTAAACATGAGGGGATGCTCGAGAGCTACTCATGATTGACTCGATAATAAGCTCGAACGAGCCAAGCCTTAACAAGCCCGAGCCTGAAATAGAACTCGTTTAATTATCAAGCCCGAGCCTGAAATTACAAAGCTCGTTTAGGCTCACGAGCCTAAACGAGCCCAAATAAAGTTTTAGTTTTTTATATGACAGTGAGTCACGTAGACTGATTTGGGATAGTTTGGAGAGTAGAGGGGTTTCTGGGAAGTATATAGACTTAATTAGGGATATGTATGTTAGGACTGAGACTAGTGTCCGAGCGCCTGTAGGGGATACTGATTCTTTCCCGGTGGAGGTAGGACTCCACCAAGGGTCTGCTTTGAGCCCTTTTCTATTTGCAGTTATCCTAGATGAGTTGACAAAGTTAATTCAGGGGGCTCTTCCGTGGTGCCTGCTTTTTGCAGATGATATTGTGTTACTTGCTGATAGTAAACAAAGCCTGAATGCGAGGCTAGAAAAGTGGCGAGCAACTTTAGAGGGCAGGGGTTTAAGGATTAGTCGATCTAAGACTGAGTACTTATATTGCGATTTTAGTGGAGTGGACAACGATGAGGACATTCAGATCACCATTGACGGTCAAGCGATCCCGCAGGTGACTAAGTTCAAGTATCTAGGATCGTTTGTCCAGAGGGATGGGGAGATAGATAGTGACGTTGCCCACCGCATCCAGGTTGGATGGTGTAGGTGGAGAGCTGCCACTAGGGTATTGTGCGATAGGAGGTTCCCAACAAAATTGAAAGGGAAATTTTATAGGGTTGCAATTAGACCTGCTATGTTATATGGAACCGAATGTTGGGCCATTAAGGAAGTACAGGCACGTAAGATGGAGGTAGCAGAGATGAGAATGCTAAGATGGATGTGTGGGCACACAAGGTTAGACCGGATAAGAAATAATGTTTTTAGGGAGAGATTAGAAATAGCTAGTATATCAGATAAGATAAAGGAGTGAAGATTGAGATGGTTTGGGCATGTGAAGAGGAGGCAGACGATAGAACCAGTTAGAGTGATTGAAACCCTCGAGGTGGAGGGGAGGAGGAGTAGAGGCAGACCCAAAATTACTTGGGATGAGCGGATTAAGCAGGATTTGCAAAGATTGCACCTCTCTGAGAACATGGTCCATGATAGGAACTCGTGGAGACGTAGGATTAATGTTAAGGATTTCTAGGAGAGGTACAATTGTGTTTTTAGGTGTAGTGTATGGTCGTACATATGTAACTATGTGTATAGGTTGTTTTGTGTTGTCACACTTGTTCTGTTTTACCATGCACTCTTTCACAACTCATGCTACATTGGTAGCTTCATACACACACACGCACACCTCATGTTCTATTTATTTCTTTCCTGAGTGTTTTGGAGCAGCCAGGAAAGAAATAATTGTGTTCTGGAGCCGAGGGTCTCTCTGGAAGCAGCCTCTCTATCCCTAGGGGTAGAGGTAAGGTGTGCCTACATCCCACCCTCCCCAGACCCTACAAATAACTTTGCTATTTGTGGGATTTTACTGGGTATGATTGATTGATTGATTGATATGTAATATAATTATAATAAAAATAATGATAATATTAGCAAGCCGAGCTTTGACTCGTTTAAGCGATATTGAAATGGGCTCGAGCCGAGCTTTTAGCTCATTTGAGGTTGTTCTCAAAATTGCTCGAGCTTTTGGTTTCACTCGCGAGCCGAGCTCGAGCTCAAGTAAGTAGGCTCGAACTGAACCGAGCCGAGCGCAAGCTTCATAAAAACATTACGAGCCGAGCTCAAGCCTAGTCAGACTCGGGCTCGACCCGGCTCGTCACCCACACAACATGTGAACACTTGATATACAAAGCTGCACCACAGAGTCAATAGTTCCCTAGTTAAATTTACATTGTATCCCGTTCTCTAAGTTGGCGCACCAATAAGAATGCATGGCACAACCATCAAGTTGACAATAGCGTGACAATTACAAGGTTGGTACCGACAATGTTTGGCACAACCTTCTTGCACCAATCACCCAAACCGGTCATGGTGTACTGTGTATTCTACTTTGTGGTCATGTCCTCATGAGCCAAGACGAAACCCCAAACCCTAGAACCAATACAAACACACAATGTTGTAGAAATCGGCCTAGGCGGCCGATTAATCGGCGCCTAGGCGCTAATCGGAACCCCATCGCCCAGATTTTGCAAAATCGGACCAAAAAATCGGACTTGGTCAAAATCGGGTGCAGTCGGTCAAAATCGGGTCAAATCGGTAAAAGTCGGGTCAAGTCGGCCAAAAAAATACCTGGAAAGAGTTCTTGCTTCGATCCACTGGTGGAATTAGAACTAGGGTTTGCATTCATCTTCTTCCTCTCGTGCGGCGTTTAGAAGAAATGAGGAAAGAAGAAGCATATTTAGGTTTTATTAAGTTTGTAATGTTAACATTTAACCCCTTCAACCTTTACTAATTTACATTTGGTCTTTAATTTTGAGTTGAAAGAATAAAAATGCTACTTTTGATTGTATGTATAGCTTTTAATGTTGTACATAAAGGTTTTTATGAATAAATTGTAAATTAATGTGTAAAAGAAGTATAAAATTAACATTATATATATATATATATATATAATTTTGTAAAATTATACATAAAAAGTCAAATCCGATTAATCCCGTTTAATCCCTAGGCGGTACCTCACCGCCCGACTAGCGCCTAGCGCCTTCTACAACATTGGGCGTGAGAATACGTATTTGCTTAGAAAACAAGATAAATGATTAAGTAGTAAGTGTGAGTGAGCAGATTAGCATTACCTCAACCTGGTTTGAAGTTGGTGTTTATAGCTGGAGAGTGAAGCAGAGAGGCCAATGAGCCGCTTGATGGGCCTTGGGCCTGACAGACAATTTGCAGCTTTTCCATAGGCCTAGCAGATGCGTAGGTTGCAGAAGTGTCGGGCGCATGGTGGAGGTGTCGCCACGTGTCATGCTGTATCAGTCGCACGAAGAAACGGCCGCCACGTGCCTTGCTGGGGTTGTTAGTTTGTTTATCAGCTTGATGTGCCTTGGGCCTGAGAGACAATTTGCAGCTTTTCCATAGGCCTAGCAGATGCCTAGGCTGCAGAAGTGCAAGGCGCATGGTGGAGGTGTTGCCACGTGTCCTGTTGTATCAGTCGCACGAAGGAACGGCCGCCACGTGCCCTGCTGGGGTTGTTAGTCTGTTTATCAGCTTTATGCAAGTGGGCTCGGTAGCCACATATTAGATGGTCAGCTGACCGCTGTTGCCAGTGTCAAGGCATACCGCTCACTGGTTGGTCATAGAAGTCAAAGTGACAGTTCCACTTGCATTATAATAAGATGTTGCCCTTGCGCGTGCGCCCTGCAGGCTTGCGCAACACCGTAACATGCGTTGGGTAAGTTGTATATGTACAGAACAACACGTCCACACATTACTCTGCAATTCATTCACCAACCCCGCGCGCGCTCGGTGGTAATGTGGCCTAGGAGATTTGCATCATCCGATGTCATATCCGTGCGTGCCCGCACGGGACTGTACATGGCAATGTGCGAAATGTAGTAACACGACAGTTGTAGAAGATATGAATTCAGATGATAGCAATAACGACCATCTTTAATAGCAAGATTTCTTAAACCATCATTTTTACCAAGATTTCTTAAACCATCATTTTTACTATACTTTAAAATCTTGATCTTTTGTATAAACACATTTGTTTAAGCTAATTTTTAAGATCCTCTTAATGTAAATAATGGTGTTTAACTTTTATAAAAGTTATTGAAGAGGTATGGTCCCAATTCCTTGCCCACATGGGTTCAGCAGGCTGCCACTAGAGCATGAAGCATACAAACCTCGTAAGCGCGCAGGTTATGACCCAAAAGCAGAGCATGATTACACCCTGAGCTATCGTCCAGACGACATGGCTGAGAATTCAAAATTCATTAGAGAGATCGCCACGGCTGCCATTGACAAAACGAAATTGCCACACAACGTGGGCAAATACAACGGGTTGACAGACCCAGACGATCACCTTCAAGTTTTTAACGGTGCTGGAGCAACAGGCGGATGGAATTTACCAACCTTGTGTCATCTCTTCGCTCAAACCTTCATAGGCGCAGCACGCGTCTGGTTTGACAGCCTGCCAGCAGGGAAAATCAAATCATGGGTTGATTTCCGAGAGAAGTTCCTTGCACACTTCTCGCAGCAACGACGGCACACCAGGGATCCAGCTGATTGTTTAAACATATGGCGCAGAGACCACGAGAGTGTGGAAGATTTCATTACACGATATAACAAAGAATGTTTGGAAATCGGCGACGTAGGCGAGAAGATGATGCGCGCACACTTCATGAGGGCAGTTAAGTGCGATGATCTAATCAAGCGTGTAAAGGGAACAGACGGAGGACCCAAAGATTGGGAGACCTTCATCGAAGCAGCCAAAACCATCGCGCAGTCTGACAGACAGTTGACCGGTGATGATCACCGTCAGCGCAGCTACAACCATAACGACCGGCATAGCAAGAAAGGCAGAAGCCAACCATGGAAAACATCCGGTCACAGAGAAAGAAGCCCGGTAAGAGAGGATGTGCGCCACACGATCAATCAAATAGCTCACCGGAAAGAGGTGAAACGAGAAAATAGAGAGAAACAGTGGACACCCCTCACGAAAACTCCTTCAGAAGTCTTGGCAACCGAGAACCACCAGTTCAAACCACCGTTACAAATGCGCAACAAAAGGGGCCAAGACCCGAATCTTTTCTGCGAGTTCCACAAAGACACTGGGCACTTAACTGACGACTGTTTCAGTTTAAAGCAAGAAATTGAAAGGTCCTTAAGAGATGGAAAACTCACCCATTTTATAAAGGGCGGAAAGCGCGATTTACCGTCAAATACAAAGAAGGGACGAAGGACCAGATAACAAAAAACTTCGGAAGTTAGAAACCCACATGGTTCAAGGGGGTCCACGAAGGCCAAGAAAAAACTACAACAAGCGCGCGCAAGACGATTCATGGGGCGAGAAACAAGTCGTTTTCCCGGTGGTAAGAGGAGGCCCACGAGAAAGAAGACCCATAGTCATCTCGGGCGTGATAGGGCATTACCAAACAGATTACATTTTCATTGATCCGGGGAGCACTGCGGATATCATATATGAACAGTGTTTTAATCAATTCGATCCGGAGGATAAGGCGCGCTTAGAACCAGTTGATTACCCGCTCACTGGTTTATGCAATGAAGCCGTTTTTCCTCTAGGACAGATATCATTCCCATTATTACTCTCGGATGGAAGAAACTCAAGAACAGAAGAAGTCACATTCATGGTGCTGCCAGCACATTCAAGGCACGATATTCTGCTAGGAAGAGAATCCCAAGGCGACTTCAGCATGATCTGCTCTGGCCCACACTCAGCTGTAGGATTCCCAACAGAAACGGGAGTAGCCATCATATATGCAAGCAAGGAAGTATTAGCAACAGACGAGCTCAGACCTGCAAAAGCAAGTAAACCAGCGCCACGCGCAGAAGCAGAAAAATGGGTATTGAACAGCGCATACCCAGAACAAACAGTTACCTTAGGACCTGCAATGTCCGACCTAACGCGCGCGGCGCTAAAGAAACTGTTGTTCCAAAACATGGATGTGTTCGCCTGGACACCGGCAGACATGGTGGGTGTTCCACGGCACATAGCTGAGCATCGATTAAACGTCTCGGAAGACGCAAAGCCGGTGGTGCATGCCAAGCGCCACTTAGGAGACATAAAACACGATGCCTTGAAAGAGCAGGTGATGGAGCTGTTAAATGCGGGAATCATCAGAGAAGTCAGATACCAAACGTGGGTAGCAAGCCCAGTGATGGTCCAAAAGAACAACGGTAGCTGGAGAATGTGCGTAGATTACAAGGATCTGAATAAGGCATGTCCACGCGACTGTTACGCCTTACCAGACATTGATGAAAAGATTGATTCGCTTGCCACATTCCGATGGAAATGTTTCCTCGATTGCTACAAGGGGTACCACCAGGTACAGATGGCTGTGCAAGATGAGGACAAAACCGCGTTCCGCACACCGACAGGGCTATATTGTTACACCAAGATGCCTTTCGGTTTGAAGAACGCGGGCGCAACTTATCAGGGGCTCATGAATGAAACCTTCCACGATGCTATCGGCAAGTACATCGAGGTATATATGGACGATCTAGTCATTATGAGCAAGGAAGAGAATACAATGCTGGCGAACATTCAAAAAACGTTCGACACCTTGCGCGGAGTAAGCATCAAGCTAAACCCAGCGAAATGTTCTTTCGGCATGGAAGAGGGGAAATTCATGGGTTTCATCGTTACAAAAGATGGCTTCAAAGTGAATCCTGATAAAATACAAGCAATTGAACGCATGCCTTCACCTTCAACGATCAAGGAGATGCAAAAATTGGCAGGGCGGTTGGCAGCACTTAACCGTTTCCTGGCCAATCATGCAGCCAAATCTTTCCCGTTTATCAAAACCCTCCGAAACTGCATGAAGAAAAGCCAATTCCAATGGACTCCGGAAGCCGAGAGCGCATTCCGCGAGATGAAAGATTGCCTTATCAAGTTGCCAACATTAACTGCACCAGTCAAGGGAGAACCCCTGGTGCTGTACTTATCAGCCTCCGACAGAGCAGTAGGAGCAGTGTTACTTGTTGATCGACAAGGTGTCCAAACACCGGTCTACTATGTGTCACGAACCCTGACTGACCCAGAAACCCGGTACGCAATCATGGAGAAACTAGTACTCGCTTTGATCCACGCTTCAAGACGGCTGCGCAGGTACTTTGCCAACCACATCATTCACGTGCTAACAAACTACAATATTGGCAACATCCTCGCAAGGCCAGAGATTTCAGGGAGACTAGCAAAGTGGGCGATAGAGCTCAGGGGTCATAATGTGGTTTTCAGGCCAAGACCGGCGATCAAGGGCAAAGTACTTGCAGACTTCATGACAGAAGTACCGGATGACAAGGATCGAGAATGCAAGGCGATGGAAAAGGCTGAAAGACAACAAGTCGAAGAACCATGGTTGCTATATACAGACGGCGCGTCTAACGAAGACGGCGCAGGCGCAGGGCTCCGGTTGGTAAGTCCTGACAAACATGAGTTCACCTACGCCATACGCCTGGATTTTAAAAGCACAAACAATGAAGCTGAATATGAAGCCTTCCTTGCTGGTTTAAGGTTGGCAATCAAAATGGGAGTACGACACATCGAAGCGCATGTAGATTCCATGTTAGTGGCCGGACAAATCAACGGGCAGTATGAAGCCAAGGGAGACACAATGACGCTCTACCTGAGCCAAGCAAAGACGTTGCTACAAACCTTCTATTCCTACAAGGTGCACCACATTAACAGGAGCGAGAATAAACCAGCAGACGCGCTGAGTAAACTCGCATCTACAAGTTTTCAACACCTAGCAAAGGATGTGCGCATAGAAGTTTTGAGCAACCCGTCAGTGCCGCTGCGAGAAGTAAGCGTTATCCAAGTGGGAACAACGTCATGGATGACTCCGATAATAGCATACCTCTAATCTGGAATACTCCCAGAAAACAAAGCTGAAGCGAGGAAAATCCAGTACAAAGCTGAGCATTATCAGATGGTTGATGGAATCTTATATCGAAAGTCATACCTCGGGCCACTGCTAAGATGCGTCGATCCCGAAGACGCAAACTATCTGATCAGAGAAGTGCACGAGGGAATTTGTGGTATACATGCCGGACCAAGAATGGTGGTGGCAAAAGTCATGAATGCGGGGTACTATTGGCCCGGGATGCATTTAGATGCGGTTAAAGAATTGAGGAAATGCAGCGGGTGCCAAAGACACGCCCCCAAAACGATGCGCCCCAAGAATGAATTGGTGCCAGTCACAACGGCGTGGCCCTTTCAACAGTGGGGAATAGACATGGTCGAACCTTTCCCCGAAGCCCCAGGAGCTGTCAAATTCATAATAGTCGCAGTCGACTATTTCACCAAATGGGTAGAAGCAAAGGCCCTCGCATCGACCACAGCCACCGTCGTCAAAAAATTTATCTAGGAACAAATCATATGCCGTTTTGGATTACCACTCAAGATCATCACGGATAACGGAACCAACTTCGCCGAAGACAATCTTCAACAGTGGTTCAAAGAATTACACATCGAGCACACCTTCTCCTCGGTCGCGCACCCGCAGGGGAACGGTCAAGTTGAAGCCGTCAACAAGAGTATTGTCGACGGAATCAAGGCAAGGTTGGGAGAAAAAAGAAGAGGTTGGGTAGACGAACTGCCCAGCATCTTGTGGGCCCACAGGACGATGCCCAAGACAAGCAACGGAAAAACACCGTTCAGCTTAGTTTACGGGTCGGAGGCAGTAATACCAGCGGAGATAGGATTGCCGTCACCACGAATGCTTTTAATGAATCTGATCAACAATGAAGAGGAGAGGAGGATCGACCTTGACCTCCTAGAAGAAAGGAGAGAAATGGCGGCAATAAATGAAGCGAAGTACAAAACGAAACTGGAAAAGTATTACAACTCTAAAGTCCGAGTCTGCACCTTCAACCCGGGGGAATACGTCCTCAGAGACAACGAGGCCTCAAATGCCGAAAAACCCGGGAAATTGGCTCCCAAGTGGGAGGGTCCATATGTCATCGACACAGTGCTCGGAAAAGGGGCATACAAGCTACGCACCATCGACAACAAAGAGGTTCCACGAACTTGGAATGCTCAACAGCTGAGAAAGTGTTACCTGTAAAAAGCTTATGTAACTGCAACGGCTGAATCGCCAACACGTTTATAGTAATACAAGAAGTGTTTGGCTATTTCTTCTTTCATGCAAATTTCCTGTCACAACTGCATATATTACTTTGGGCATACACGAAAACACCAATGGCTCGACCATTAGGAAACGTTGTAGACCTCCAAGGCTTGTCACAAACAAGTGCACAGCCGGGTCAGATACACAACTAAAGCCTAACAAACGCCAAACAAATAATTCGTGCCCATATAAACACGAAAGCATCGAACACAGGGCAAACAAACATTGTAAGAACCCCCAAGGCTGAGCACAGCTGGGTCCACACAATAACCTGTAATTCGATCACTTCGTATTCACGAACCAACCTGCGCATGTAAACGACAGAATAAAACGTTGTAACAAACACAACACAACCTGTCAGCGCCATCATTCATTCGTGATACCTGAATCAAAGTAATTATACATGCACATATTATGACGATAACAAAATTCGCATAAAAACAAACAACTATTAGCATAGCAAATGTCAAAGCATAGCCAAATATCCACAGGCATAACAAGAGAATTAAAATTGTTCATGAAATTGTCAAGTACAAGACCAACTAAGGTCATACGCGGCGCGCAGGCCGGAGTCCCTCATTCGGGACGACTGGTCCCAGCACCTCCAGCCGCACCACCTTCATCGCCAAGAGCCTTTTTGAGCAAGGCAACTCCATCAGGTTTTCGTGCCAATTTTCGAGCTGCCTTCACAACAGCAAAATCCAAAGACGCGAACTCTCGTCTTTTTGCAGTATAGGCTGCACCACAATCCTCCTTCCACAACTCAAAGTGGTGTTCCTTCTCCTTGTTAACGGCCGCATCCCTACCCTCGTTAAACCCATCCTTGCGCCCACTATTGTAACCAGCTTGCCCCAACTCAAACATATAATTGGCAAGCTCGTGGGAGTTCACTATGCGATCAGCAATCTACGAGAAACACAAAAATAAGAGAAACAGTTCACAAAAATCATAAAATAAAGTAAAGGAAGTTACCAGAGGCACCGCGCGCGAAAGCAACCATTTGCAATCAGCTGACGCTTCCTCGGCAAGGACTTCAGAGGCTTTGCACTCAACAGTTTTCTCTTGAAGGAGACGTTCAGCAGTCTCATACTGCCTCGCAAGATCTTCCAGTTTAGCAATCCGCTCAACATACTTTTTTTCCTTCTTTTCAAACGCGACACGTGCTTTTTGAGTTTCCTCAGCAAGCTCTGTCTTTTCACCAGACAAACGTACAATGGCGTCACGTTGAGTTTTCAGCTCCGCATTGGTACGCTCGCACGCAGCTTCCCAATTTTTCTGCTTATCAGCATTAATTTGTTTCTCTTGGGCGAGTTTCTCCTCTGCATCAGCTAACCTCCACACCAACCCTTTCTTCTCAGCATTGAATTTTTCTTTCTCTTCCGCAAATAGTTTCTTCTCATTTTCAAACTCAAGAGTATCTTCCCCCATCAGTTTCCACTCACGGACAATCTCCTGTGAAGTGGACCAGAAGGTAACCCCGGCTTGAACATGCTCATCCAAAAGTTCTAGGCGACGACGCCTCTTCTGGAACATCCTTTCAGCCGGGGGGGAGACAGAGAGAAAAACTCATGACAATTGTCCAAATCATTCATCCTGGAACCCTGGGTCAGATTCCAACGGGGGGCATGTGGAAGATCATCACAAGCAGGATTCGTTGTATCAAAAGAATCAGCTTGCACCTTCTCAAACTGAGGGTCGCGAACCACCCCGGAAGTCGCACCACCACCAACACCGGGTGGACGCTTGGTATATATCGTTTGACGCGGAGTGGTCTCACTGGTCTGCACCTCGACTTCAATATTCTTACCACGATCAACACCACCAGCACCACTCGCATCAACACCACCGGCACCACCCGCAGCGTCACCACCTATATTACCACCACCTTCCCCAACTTGTTCAACGTTCACATCTTCTTTTCCCTTCTCACCAGGAGTATCATGAGGAGGAGACAACCCAAATGTCCTCGATGGCGGAGATTCCGGAGGAGTAATTTTCGAAATGTCAATCTTGTGTGAAGTCTTGGCTGGTTTGACACCTGCCCCAAAACGAGCAACACACTTAGAGAAAAGAAGAGAATGTAAGGAAGAAGAAAAGGAAAAACTGGAAGCAGATAAAACGAATACCAGAAGCTTCAAAAATCTTCTCCAACAGATCACCAGCTTTTTCGGTAAAAATACCCATGTCAACTTCCGACTCAGAAGGGGCAGGAGGATCCTCTTTCTGGAGCTTAATCTTTTTTGACGCCAGCACAGCAGCAGCTTGCTCGTCAAGCTTCCGTTTCCTTTCTTCAAAAGCTCTTTTTTGCGTCATCTCCGTTAGAGTAGCGCGGTCTTCAAGGTCCGACTCAGGACGTTTCTCTCCGGCCCCTAAACCGGACAATGTATCAGAAACTACAATGTAATCTAGGACACGAGGGGTATGAGGTCGCTTACGAGGAGTCTCAGTGGCAGTTTCCTCAGCTTTTTTCCCTTTCCCTTCTGGTTTGTCAGCTTTTGTTTTTCTCCTCGTCTCCAACGGGTCAGCAGTTTCGACTGGAACCTCCACATCATCACCAAAAGGCTCGTTCACCGGCTCATTCACAACCCCCTGCGCCGGACCTGCACGCGCGGAACGAGAGGTTAGGTCTTCAAAAGATCTGCCAGACCCATCACTCGAGAGAACGATAACTTCCTCTCGAATGGAATCGAATGCATCATCATCATTCTCACTATCTTCACCTAAGACAGTGTTAACATAAGTGGTAAAACTCTCATTGCTTGGATGCAGAAAACGGCCACGGATCTGATCCAACCAAGGTCGTTTCTCAGGTTTTTGTATCGCCTCAACCATGGCACCCGGCGCCTTAAGATCCAAAACGTTCAACAAAGTGAAACCCACTGCAAAAAACGCGAAGATAAAGAACAATGCAAAAATAATACAACGAACACATACAAAAGAGAGAAAAAAGGATATGGAGCAAAACGTACGCTTGCCATCATAACCATAAACTGGGACCCCCAACGGATGTTTAGGGATCCACTTCATGCTCATACCGGCACCCACCAACGCCATCTCCTCAAGCTGGATAATCGGAGTGGCTTTACGAGTCAACTTCTTATACCAATCTTGGTCAGCAAAATTTGCAACCACATCAACCTTGGGGATACCCTCATCCACCGACCTGTAATGCATATCCACAGGAACAACACCCCGGCGAATATAAAAAAACTTCTGTTTCCAGTCATGGAGACTCTTCAACGGCACAGAGCAAATTGGAGAAACGCCGGTACGAGCACTAAAGGAATAAAAACCACTTGTATATGAAACGGTATAGAAGACGTTGAACATCTCAAACGTCGGATCCAAACGGTTAGCCATACAAACGAATTCAAAGTGAGTAATACGAGGGAGCCCGATGGCATTGATCTGAGATATGTGGAGACCATAACCCCTCAGCACATCAGCAATAAATCGAGTCATTGGAAGCCTGAAGTTGCCTTCCCGGAAGAAAGCAGCATACAAAGTCATATACCCGGGAGGAGCGTCCATGGCGGTGGAACCAGAGATAGGGTACTGAGCACCCCACTCAGGAAGAAAACCCATCTCTCTTACCAAGTTGTGGAATTCCTCCTCTTTCCACCCTATTACCGCCTGATCCGGGCCAGGCGGAGTTTTACCCTTGTTCCTTTTCTTCCTCGAAGAAGGATTTGCAGAAGACATTGCAAGAAAACAAACAATATTGCAGATGAACTCAAGAGAAGAAGAAAGAAAATAAAGGAAGAAGAGAGAAATCCGGAATTCAAATTTTGAAAAGTGGTGAGGAAAGAGAAGATCACCGGATACTTATACCCATCGCATTTAATGCGATGGGTAGTGGGCCGTCAGAATACAAAAAGACAACCAACGGGGAGGAAACACGTCAGAGGAGAGAGAAGACGCCATCTCTTTTTTCGGAAACGTGTGCAACACACGCCTGCCATCATGACATAAAGTAACTGACATGACTGAAAAGGCACCTGTTCACCTGACACCAGACAGTCACATCAGTCACTCCTTCCCAAGACAACAAAGCTTCCTCCTGAAGACAACTTTTATAAAGTGCCAAAACCCATGCGCGGTACGCCATGCGTCCATTTGGCTCAACTTTTATAAAGTGCCAAAACCCATGCGCGGTACGCCATGCGTCCATGTGGCTCAACTTTTATAAAGTGCCAAAACCCATGCGCGGTACGCCATGCGTCCATTTGGCTCAACTTTCGTAAAGCGCCAAAACCCATGTGCGGTATGCCATGCGTCCATTTGGCTCAACTTTCGTAAAGTGCCAAAACCCATGCGCGGTACGCCATGCGTCCATTTGGCTCAACTTTCGTAAAGCGCCAAAACCCATGCGCGGTACGCCATGCGTCCATTTGGCTCAACTTTCGTAAAGTGCCAAAACCCATGCGCGGTACGCCATGCGTCCATTTGGCTCAACTTTTATAAAGTGCCAAAACCCATGCGCGGTACGCCATGCGTCCATTTGACTCAAGTTTTATAAAGCAGTTAAAACCCATGCGCGGTACGCCATGCGTCCATTCGGCTCAACTATACAAGTGGCCAAACACCATGCGCCATGCGCCCATCAGGGGCAAATCTGTGGGAGAACCCATAAAAACCTCACGCTATAACAAACACGACATTCTTAAGTCCAGAATCCCTCCTAGACGATCAACTCAACTAGAAGGCACACTGGACTGGGGGGACTTGAAGAGGTATGGTCCCAATTCCTTGCCCACATGGCAAGGACCACACCACTTTTCCATCCTATGTGGCGCTGACATCAACGAGGTCATCCAGAAGCTTCTAGAAGCTTCTGGAAAATATCTAGGTGGCTCCAAAGATGCTCCATCCGACATAAAGGACAACACGTGTCACCAGTCACCAGGCGCCAGGTAGGCCTGTAACAAATCTAAGAGCAGCCCGACAACACCAGTACGACGTCTCCAAGATGGGCAAATGCAAGCGCGCCACGTGTACCGCTACACTGACCACAACAGAGGAGACCAAGAGGATATTCCCCTTGGTCGGACAGCTGGCGCGCAACCACAGCTGGCATCGCTGCTCTTCCCTCTCTCACCCTCCGGCTATAAATAGGACCCTTCATCATTCAGGTGGAATCATCTTGCTCTCTATATTCTCACACTTAACACACACTGTTTATCCTCCCTCGGAACAGTACTTATTCTCACGCTGGAGCCTGGTTAAGAGGGAAACCCCTATATTCCCCTCTTAACGAGACTAACGGCGTTGCTGTTTTGCAGGACCCAGGTCATTTCCACGAGTCGGAAAAGAGATTGAACCCACAGAAGAAATAGCCCCGCAGACTAGCCCTAGTGTTAGCCTGTGTTTCATCAGTTATATTCATCATAAATCATCTCCAAGTTTATAAGTCCATGGATTGTGTGGGTGATGATCTTGTTAAGATCTAAACATTAAAATGTTTAGATCAACATTTCTAGCCTAGATTATACAACATCATCCATTTAATCATCCTACTTTAACATAATCATCAAGAGTTTATACACTAACTAGCACAAATCAATATAATCATCATATAATATAACACACTAGTAGACTTTTTATGTTGAGTTTAGTGGTTTAACTTTGATTTATGTTTTGTTCAAGATGATTAACATGTACTTTATAAATCTACATAACATAAGATGCTTAAAAATAACAAAGGATGATCTTACAAATCTGCAAAAGATTAGTGAGCTTTAGATTATGAAGATATGAAAGCTTCCAAGCACCTCCTAATGCTTCTCTATGTGTGCAAGTTCCTTAAATCACTTTGTAGTGGCTTGAAAGGGTATTATGGTGATTAATGGATGAAAATGGTGGCTAGTGGTGGTGTTGTTGTGGCCGAAATCAAGGAAGAAGAAAGAGGGTTGTTTTGGTTTCTTGAAATGTTGTAAAAGTGAGATGATGGTTGAGATGTTAAGTGTTATAACTTTCACTCTTTCACTTTGGTCAAAGAAGATCTTGTATCACCATACATTTTCATCATGAACCTAGTGTTGTATGGGGGTATGGTCGAAGGGGGGGGGGGGTTATGGTGGTTAGATTTATATTTTTTTACATAATAAACATGTGACGTATATGTTAAAAGGTTAGATATTTTGGTAATTAAGTTAATTAGGGTGTTGAAGGTGATTTAGGCTTTTAAATAAAGCCTAACTAGTTCACTTGTTTAGTGGGTATTGACTTTGGATGGTAAAAATACTACTAATTCGCTCGCCGACTCGAAATCGGGTAATATATGAAAGTTGTGATATAATACCGGAGCGATGGTTTTAATTCACCATTGATGTTTTGGCGTTTATTAAAGGTGTTTACGATGCCAAATTATATACTAACTACTTCGCTAGGTTACTAGTTTAGGCAATTGGGATGATAGAAATATTACTTGTTCGCCTATCGGCTCGAAATCGGACAAGTGAAAGATGCGGCGTAATATCAGAATCTTATGTTTTGGGTATCCCATTGATATCCCCAAGCTTATTTAGGATGTATAATATTATTTTCGAGTCTTACGAACATTAAAATGCCGAACTTTTAGTGTCGCGGACAAATATATTTGTTACAGTTTGGCGCGGATCGGACACTGTATAGTTATATGCATTTTCCGGAAAGTTAAAGCGTTTTAGCATTTTGTGCCCCTAATTAGGGATTTTTTTATTCATGTTTCAATGATAATAAGCTTTCATGCCATTTGTTGCTCGTTCGGACAATTTTCAGAACTAGCTAGCATGAATAGTGTGTTCAGGTGAATAGTAATTTTCAGCATTTTAGCCAACATATCGGACATGGTTTGTTGTTTTCTCGCGACGCGACGAATGTTTCAATATCATTTGAAATGTTTAACCATGTCCTATGATTGCTAGACTTTACGTGACCTAATCATGCATAAATTAAGTCATAACGAACGCAATTAAAGTATAAATAGATCGTTAAGGTGTACGGATTTACCATTATTTTTGCTGGTTATCACATTAATCTGTAACAGCCTAGCGTAACCGCACCATGATATTGTTCACTTAGGCAGCCAACACGCCCTCAGCGCCCGCCCCTCACGGTTTTAAAACGCGCCATGATGGTGAAGGTGTCAAGCCCCTTATAAGGAAGCCTTCGTTCCGCTTCACAATCAATGTGGGATGTCACGATTAGGCCTGTAAACGAACCGAACGTTCATGAACTGTTCGTGAACATGTTCGGCGGGAAGTTCGTTTATGTTCGTTTATTTAATAAACGAACGAACACGAACAAAAATTTTTGTTCGTTTAATTAATGAACGAACATGAACACACCTTATGTTCGTTCATTTATGTTCGTGAACGTTCGTTTATGTTTGTTCATTTATGTTCGCGAACGTTCGTTTATGTTCGTTTATTTACGTTCGTTTAAATTTTAGTAAATACATAAAATAGTTATATTGATATAAATATTAGGTTTTCTAACTACTTATATAAATATAACTAATTAGTAATTGAGTTTTCAAGTAACAAAAAATGAAATTTTAAAAATTTCCTTAGATCGTAATTGATCACTTACTTAATATTTATATAAAAAACTACTTAATTTTTGTATCTATGAACCCTAAATTAGATGTGTTTTCAGATGAACTGTAATATCTTAGCCTCGTTTGTCTGTGTTCACAAATATTAAATTGTGTTTGTTTATATTTGTTCAGTTACGTTTATTTGTGTTCGTTTATGTTTGTTGAATCATGTTAATTTATGTTTGTTTTATGTTTATTCAAATATGTTCAGTTAATTTTTTGTGTTTATGTTCGTTTGTGTTCGTTTATGTTCGTGAACTATTCGTTTAGGTTTTAAACGAACGAACATAAACGAACACGAACATGCCCAATTTCTTAATGAACGAACATGAACAAAAAAATGTGTTCGATTATATGTTCGTGTTCGTGTTCGGTTAAAGTTAAATGAACAAACAAGAACATGCCTATGTTCGTGTTCGTTCGGTTCGTTTACAGGCCTAGTCACGATCCACCCCCCTTACGGGGCCCTGCGTCCTCGCTGGCACATCAGTCCGGTCCCTGGCTCTGATACCATCTGTAACAGCCCAGCGTAACTACACCATGATATTGTCCGCTTTGGCAGCCAACACGCCCTCAGCGACCGCCCCTCGCGGTTTTAAAACGCGTCATGATGGTGAAGGTATCAAGCCCCTTATAAGGAAGCCTTCGTTCCCCTTCCCAACCAATGTGGGATGTCACAACAAAAGCTCTGATACTAATTGTAGGTCCCTATCACACGTGGATCGATACGAGATTGACAATCAATTAAGGGTGCGGGATCCCCTTGATAGATCAACGAACACAGAAACAAGTTTGTAAGATTTGAAGAATACGAACAATCACTTTCAAAATTGTCTTCTATTGATTATCCAACAAGAATGTTTACAATCAATTCAAGACACACAAGAAATCTCTTAGCCACTCTCTGTAGATTTCTCTCTCTCTCTAAAACCACTAACTCTAAGGATTGACGAAAACCCTAATACAAAACATGTTTATATACTACATGTTTGCATACTGAGATTTGGAATGGGCTAGGCCATTCTCCAAGCCTATTACAACTATAAACAAGCTAAACACAAATGTTGAACCCAATACAAAATATCCAAAGACTAAACTATTAAGATCTTGTCACTAAATATGCACGAACACTAATATGTGATCCTCCACAATGAACCATGTTTAACCAAAAAAGTTATAACTTCTCGGTAACCGATTAAACATCCACCTTTATCACTCATCAAAATCAACACCTTTTTTCTTACGCTCTGTTCCCGAGTTTACTTAACGAGGGATAAGAGACGAAAGTAAAAGTGAGAAAGGAAAAAAAAAGATGACTTTCCCACCATTTCCTCCCAAATCGAAAGGAAAGAAAAAATAAAGAATTTAGCCTAGTTTTCCTTTCATTTTCTTTCTTTTCCTTCCTTAAATGAAACTCGGGAACACGACATGTTTTATTTTTCTTTCTTTTCCTTCCTTAAATGAAACTCTGGAACACAAAATATTTTTACTTTCTTTTTCTTTCTTTCCATTAGAAAACTCTGGAACACAGTGTTAAAGAACCCACAATCTTTGAACACATTACTGGTTTCTAAAGGCAACAATAGGTTATAATCAAATATTTATTTTGGAAAATATTAATTATAGGTTATCGTTCACCCATTCGAACCGTTATATTAGTCCTTTAGTGAAATAGTGTTGGTGCATTCATCTGTCGTCTTCGTCTTATATCGAGTCTGGGTTGCGTTGCGGATCTGAACAAGTGACATCATCTAGGTGACATCACAAGTGACATCATCATTAAAAGTCAAATACACAAATCAGATTTGCATGACCGCTTGAAGACAAAATAGGAATATAATATTTTATGCTGTGTTCGCTTGAAGGTGGTTGACCGCTTGAACATGTAATCGCTTGAAATGTTGTGTGTTTTCAAGCGAACTAGCCCACCTATATATATGTGTCATGACTTTTCATTTGAAGCGAACAGGCAGGAGGATTGAGAATTGTACCGAAGTGCTGCCGGTATATTTTGTGAATGTAATCGTTGTTAAATCAATACACAAGAAGATTAAAGTGATATTCAAGCTGTTTCGACATCAGTTTCTTATTTTCCGCATCTGAAACTGATAAAATCTCTTTTGAACGACTCGTTTGGGTCTCAAACCGATCCTACAAGTGGTATCAAAGCTCAGGAGGAAGAGATCTTGCCAAAACAGCCTGTTTTCATCACTTTTTCTGATTTCTACACCATTCTTTTTCAAAATTAAAAATTTTTCACGGTTAAAATCGGCTCAAATTCACACATCTTGTGCGTAATCATGAATTAACAAATCCTGGAAAGTTTTAGAGCTAAAATCGGTTTAAATTTGATTAAAATTGGACTTTCGCTTGAAATTTGTTCGATTTTTGCTGATGTCATCAGCTTTCGCTTGAATATGTATGGTGTTCCGCTTGAATCTAGGCTTTCGCTTGAAGTCTCGCTTGAAACTGACACACCGCTTGAAAACATCGACCGCCTGAAAACAAACCACTTGAAAGTGCATTGATTTGTGATTAAACAATTAAAAGGCTGTCAGCTAAGTGGGATTGGTATTTGTGAGCATGTGAAATAGATTGGTTCATGTGATTTGGTATCGAAATTGTCGGCAAATATATAGATTTGTGTTGAATATCAAATTTATGTCTGCATGTGAAATATCTCGAGAACATATGAACTTTTGATCTGATCTATGTTGTTGTCGGCCACTAGTTGCATGTGATAGCTGATAAATTCAAAGTCTCGGTAATATCATTTAGTCTTAGTGGGTGTTGATCCATGTGAGTTGGTGAGAAGGCCAAATAGAATTGAATTGTGACTTAGAGTTTGTCGGCCCATGTTATCCAAATTCAGAGGCTCAACAGGATATTGTCAACCCATTTAATACAAATTGTTGCATGTGATAAGTCATATTCACGGCCCAATCAACTTTTAAAGCAAGAGTACCGGCCCAATCAATTTGTCGAATTACGAGTTAAAGGCCCATTTGAGTAAAGAAGTTTGCATCTATTAAGTGGAACGAGTACGCGAATTTTTGACACGAGTGTTTCACGAGGCGAATCATTTCGTTTGAAATGAGATCTAGTTTGAATTTGATATTTCATTTTAAGTGACTGTTTTT
The DNA here is from genome assembly GCA_030545235.1 of Helianthus tuberosus. Classification (NCBI taxonomy): domain Eukaryota; kingdom Viridiplantae; phylum Streptophyta; class Magnoliopsida; order Asterales; family Asteraceae; genus Helianthus; species Helianthus tuberosus. The sequence continues at coordinate 100,719,540 of CM060389.1, forward strand.
GATAAACGTGTTTCCGAATCATGGATATAAATTTCTTTAATATGAGTAGTGAAACAATTAATAGAATAAATGTATTAAAGAAAGAGTTTGATTCGTTTTCAGGTTGTCCAGGAGAAAGTACAAAAAGTATCATTGAGAGGTATAGCCATCTTGTTCGTTCATTGTCTGAGAAGGGTATTCAGAAAAGTCCAAATGAATGGGTTGATAAATTAGCCAATTCCTTACCTCAACAAGAGTGGGGTACATATCTTTTGGATTTAAAAAGAACCGGAGAATACAATGGATTGGCAATTTGTCAATTCATTAAGAAACTTGAAGAACAGATGGAGAGAAATGCTGAGAAGAAGAAAAGTCAAAATGGAAAATCAATTCTAAAAAGAAGCAGAAATAAAGGTGTCCAAGTGGGAGAGGAACAGACTGTAGAGATTTCAGCTTTGAAAGACGAGAAGAAATCTGAGGATAAACAGATTCTTGAAATGAAGGAAAATTGTGAGAAGCTGAAATCTGAAAATGTTAAACTGTTAAGTGATTTGAACAGTTTGACATTGAAAAACAAGATTTTGAAAGATAAGGAAAAAGAATTTGAAAATGAAAATTTAAAATTTGAAAAAGATTTTCAAAGTCAAATGAAGATTTTAGAAGATGAGAAATCTGCTATTTTTAAAAATAATCTTGAAAAACAGATTGAAATAAACTCTCATCTTCAGAAAATCATTCGACTTGAAAATGAAGCTGAAAAAGCTCGAATTAAAATCAAAGAGCTTGAAGAGAAATTGAAAGGTTTTGAGACTTCGTCATCAACACCAGATTATCCATGTCCAAAACCGATCAATTATGTTCCAATAAGTGACAATGTCACAAACTTTGACAAAGTCAAGGTTGAAGATTGTGATGAGAAAACTGATGATGAAAATGAGGAGTTTTATTCAGCAGATGAGTCTGAGTCTGAGTCAGAGTCTGATGCTGAAAATGAGAAAAAGAAAATATTTTTGAAATTAAAAGAAAAATTTCAAGAAACTGTTCTGCAATCGACTGAAAAGGGTGAATGCTCTATGCAAAAACCTTTGAAGAAGAAAGTGGAACAGAAACAAAAAGTTAAAAATTCAGAAAATGGTCAAAACAAGAATAAAAGCTCACCAGTTCAATCATCCAATCGTTATACAAAATCACAAAAATCTGAAAAACAAAACTCAAAAATAGTTGGTGATAAGTGGTGCAGGTTTGACCACAGTGCTTCAAAGCCAAATCCAGTTTTCAAGAGGAGTGATGATCACTACAAATCCAGACAATGCTATGATCTGAATGTTTGGACTGAAAGTGGTGATTGGTATGATAACAGAATGTGTTACACTTGTGGTGTGAGAGGGCACATTGCTGTTAACTGCCAAAATCAGTGGTTGGAGACGAGGAGATTCTTTGAATGCCATATCAAAGGTCACATTGCCAGAGATTGCCCAATGAGATCAAAGGGAAGATCGAGGGCTGAATCTCAGAAAATGGCAAAGAAACCAGTCAATGTCAAGCCCAAAGAACAAAAAGTGGAGGAAAAGAAAGTAAAACTTTCGCAGGGGCAAAAAGACAGACTGAGGAAGAAGAGGAAGAAAGCGAGAGAATATCTCGAAAGGATTTTGTCCTCGGATACAACTGGAAAAGCAGATAAAAGTTCTGATAAATCATTTTGCTCTCCAAAGAACGACAAATCTAGCAAAACGAATTCATCAGATACAAATCTGAGGACGAAAGAGGGAAAGAAGAAAAAGAAAGTGGAGAATTCACTTCCTGGTGATGAATTTGTTTCTTCGGAAACAAAGGAGCCAGTTGTTGGCAATGAATCTGACTCATCAAAGTCAGACAAGCCACATTCAGGCAATGATTCTGGTATGGTAAAACCAGAAGAGCCATGTGTTGAGGTAAAAGTTAAGAATTCTGGTCTAACAATGGATGATGCAAATTTTCCACCATTGTTGAACAAGAATTCAAAATCACCCAAGGACAGTCAGGCTTGGGTGAATTTGTTTAAATGAAAAATCTGACTTGCCTGAGCTCCAAGGTTGGTAAGAGTGGAGCAGGAATCGGCATCTTTCTTGAGAAATTCACGAAAGTGATATTTCGATTTACAAGTGGTAAATCAGGGACATTAAATTGTACTTGATTTTCTACAAGTGATGTTTGTGGATTGATCTTACAAATGTTAGTTTTTTACAAGTGGTTGAAGAGAACAAGGTGATGAAACCCCGAATTTGTGAAATGACACGCAAAACTAATTTTCCGGAAAAACCATTTTGATTAAAACAAACTTAAGTGTTTTGAAATCATCATGGGAAAATGTTTTGTTGTCAGGGGGAGTTCTGATTGTTCAAGCCAAGTGAATGGAGAATTGAAGTAATTCTCATCATGTTGTCATTTACTTTGTACAGTTCATTTTCAAATTTTCCCAGAAAATTAAAATTGAGATATATTTTGAGTTTAGGGGGAGTAAAAATTTTAAAAAATTTTGAAAATTTGAAAATGTCAAAAACATTAAAAAATGAAAAAATGAGTTTTGTTGTGAAAAAGAGGAAATGATAGTAGATCAGTTGGACTGTCACAGCATGCTAAAGAAATGGAAAGATATAATGTGATAAACGATCTCACTAAAGATGTGACGATAGGCTCAGCTAGACTAGTAGATTTGCGATAACGATACAAACCTAAATGAAAAAGCCTAGTTCTAGTGGGAAACATGGTCAAAAGCATAGTACTTAGTTTTGTCCTTCTTGATTGTGTGCCTACTCAGTAATCGCTGATTGTCAAAAGACATAAAACTGGTTAAGTTTGTGAACTTTCACAACTTTGCTAAAAAGTCGCTGTGATTGTGCATTTTATTTTGCAAAGATTTAAACTTGTTTTATTTCTTTATTTTGTTTAAGCATTGGACATCCTCTGCGTATACGTGAGTATCGACCTGGATGTTATTGCCTAAACGTTCTTCTTTATTTTCTTTGGTGTTTCGTTTAAGCTTTGGATCACCTCTGCGTATACGGGAGTATCGACCTGGTGGTTAAAGCCTAAACAACTTCAACTTGTTTTATTTTTCTTATTTTGTTTAAACATTGGATTTTCTCTGCGTATACGGAAGTATCGACCTGATTGTTAATGTTTAAATATTCTGCTTTGTTTTCGTACAAATCACAGTTGATAAAAGTTTACAGGCATTACTTGGGTCAGTGTATTGCATGATGAGGGGATATGCTGAGATCGTGGGGTCCATAAGAATTTAGTGCTATCTAAATATACCTAATCGTATCGGTAAGCATGTCGAAAGTTTTTAGATTGAGTTTAAGAGGATAACAATATCGTCAATCAACGTGAATTGTTTAGAACTTAAAATGTTAAAGCTTAATGGTGCTAGTGATTGGTCACAAAAACTGATATGATCCTCTTACGTAAACTCACAAAAATAGTGTCTGTATATATTTTTTTTACTGCATTGCATTCCTTTGTTATCAAAAACCCAAAAAGATTTTAGTGTGTTTTAGCATAAATTTTGAAAAATACAAAAAGATTTTCGACAATGGATGTTGGAGAGCTGATATTCAAAATTTCAAGTGCTGAACATGATGAACAGGGTTGGGAGTGTGTGTTTAACAGAAGAAATTTGTTTTGAGAAAGAAAAAGTTTGATTAGTTAATCAATGTCATTAATTTGAACTTGATGTAACTATTATGATTGTATGATTTGGAACAGTAAGTTTTTCTTATTGATTTAAGTAAAAACTTATGTGGTGGTAAGAAAATTTGTGCAGGAGATGAGCTTAAACAGAGATAAAGTCAGGGATTGATCTCAAGGTGATAGCTAATTCCAGACGGCGATCCCATCATGATGAGAGGGGGAGTCTGACGAGACTAGATCCTAAGAGAAGATTCTGGTATATGCTAAGAAAGAAAAGAGAGTGATAAAGACTGAAGATGCGAAGACTCAACACTTAAGACTCGTCAACATCTGAGGGGGAGTCTGTTGGTGCATTCATCTGTCGTCTTCGTCTTATATCGAGCCTGGGTTGCGTTGCGGATCTGAACAAGTGACATCATCTAGGTGACATCACAAGTGACATCATCTAGGTGACATCACAAGTGACATCATCATTAAAAGTCAAATACACAAATCAGATTTGCATGACCGCTTGAAGACAAAATAGGAATATAATATTTTATGTTGTGTTCGCTTGAAGGTGGTTGACCGCTTGAACATGTAATCGCTTGAAATGTTGTGTGTTTTCAAGCGAACTAGCCCACCTATATATATGTGTCATGACTTTTCATTTGAAGCGAACAGGCAGGAGGATTGAGAATTGTACCGAAGTGCTACCGGTATATTTTGTGAATGTAATCGTTGTTAAATCAATACACAAGAAGATTAAAGTGATATTCAAGCTGTTTCGACATCAGTTTCTTATTTTCCGCATCTGAAACTGATAAAATCTCTTTTGAACGACTCGTTTGGGTCTCAAACCGATCCTACAAATAGTGTGTCGTTTCCTTCTTTTAAAGTGATATATTAAAGGATGCGTCACTAATATATTAAAGGTAGGAGTTTTAACATCTAATATAATTATGCTAAAACATTCATAATCAATATCTTATCACAACGTGCCGAGTGACGTAACTCGTTATTTAATAAATATTATTCAATCAAACCCCTTATTCTTTAACAAGGTTTTTTAACTAAAAATGTTAGACCGTGGGGTATGGTGGGGCTTGGGTTGGGGGCATGAGTTGACACGTGGAGTTGGAGCCCCCCCACCGCCTAGTGACGTGTGTCTGTGGGGTATGGCGGGGCGTGGGTGCACCGCTTGGGTTGGCAGATTATTAAAAAAAAATTACAAAAAATTTATAAAATTCTCACAACATTTATAAAAAAACCTAAAATTTCATTAAATATTTAAAAATTACATAATTCCTAAAAATTACAAAATAAAAAACCTAGAGCGTTAGGTAAATTTCAAAAAGGTCGATCTTGTCGAACGCTTTTTGCTCCTTGCCTTGAAACTCAATGTTCGCCACCGCCACCCGGTCCTCGTGGCTTAACTCGCCGCTCGGAACGGCTTCGTAGTAAGCCTTGAAACGATCGAGCTTGGGCCGTAGCTCGCGCCATTTATGTTGGCACGCGTTGAGGTTGTGGCGGTCGTGTCCGACGTTATGTCGGTAGCTTGCGAATGCTTCCGGCCAATATCGTGTTTGGCCGGGTTGCCGCCCTTTCATAGCGTCAACGACGCTTGTGACGAGAGCCAATTCTTCCTCGTGGGTCCAAGATGCCATCTTCTTCGGGTTGGGGTAGCGGGTTCGTGGGATCAAGTGGGTAGCCGGCGGGGTAGCGGTGGATAGCGACGGTTTGGGATGGGGTAGCCGGTGGGGTTTAGGGTTACATTTATAGGTGATGTTGGGGGGTTGGGGTGACCGCTTGGCTTGGCCAAACGGTTGGAATTTAAATTTAAAATTCAAACCCGCTATGACATGGCGGGGCCAAGCGAATAGATGACCGCCACATCGGATCACAAGACCGTCCCACGCCCGGCTTCAAACCCAAGCCCCAAGGGCCACGCCCCAACCCAAGCCCACCCAGAGTGGTGGCTTAAGCGTTATCCCTCAATCCACGCCCCAGCCCAGACTCCATACCCTATAGTCTTAGTGTGAAATGTTTTGCAATGCAAAATAGGATCCACGCCCCAACCCAAACTCCATACCCTATAGTCTTAGAGCATTCACATCCTAACCATCAAATTATGTGAGGAGGGGTTTTTATATTATAAAGGGTATAAAAAGTGGTTGTGAGTAGAGGAGAGAGAAAATGTTACTGTTCATCTGTATATTTGGGGGACACTGTTCACCCGTTATAATTTTTTAATATATTTTGAAAGTGGTTGTGAGTGGAAGTGAGAGAAAAATGTAATGATAATATTATTTAATTGAAAGGAGAGAGAAAAATATTTGTTTTTAGTGAAAATATATTGATATAGGAGTTGTTTTTTAGTGGAATGTATGTATAATTTGATGGATTGGATGTGAATGCTCTTAGTGTGAAATGTTTTGCAATGCAAAATAGGATGATTTCGCTTTGGTAGTTGATGGGAGATGAGAAAATTGCAATCTACGCTTCACAATGAATCTGAACAATAACAACCGTCCATTCTTATGCCACGTCATCGATCCGCAAAACAACCCAATCATCCAATAAAAACACATTCACCTCTCATATATAACCGATGCCCCTAACCTCCTCTTTCAGTCACACACAATCGATCCAAATTTCAAGCCCTAGAATTTCAATTTCAATTTCCCTCAATGGCACCAAAGGCGGCAGAGAAGAAACCCGCTGAGAAGAAGCCAGCAGAAGAGAAAGCACCGGCGGAGAAGAAGCCAAAGGCCGGGAAGAAACTGCCGAAAGAAGCCGCCGGAGACAAGAAGAAGAAGAGAACGAAGAAGAGCGTGGAGACATACAAGATCTACATCTTCAAGGTTTTAAAGCAGGTGCATCCTGACATCGGAATCTCCAGCAAGGCCATGGGAATCATGAACAGTTTCATCAACGATATCTTCGAGAAACTCGCTCAGGAGAGTTCCAGGCTTGCAAGGTACAACAAGAAGCCCACCATCACCTCACGTGAGATCCAGACTGCCGTGCGACTTGTTCTTCCGGGTGAATTGGCCAAACATGCTGTTTCTGAAGGCACAAAGGCGGTCACAAAGTTTACCAGCTCTTAGGGTGGGTTTCAAAATGTTAGTGCTTTATTATGACTCAATAGTTTTAATCTTGATTTGATTCAGTCTTTTTGTCCAGTTTATGAAATATGTTTCTTAGCATCTTGTTCTACTTATAATTTGCTTGTTCACAATTGATGGCTTTAAATTGATTGTATGCCATAAAGCAGAAGAAACTTATGCCGGCTTTCCCATAATCCCGATGAATGATCGGCTGATGGCATCAATTCAATGCAAACATATGCATTCTTTTACTATTGTATATTGTAATTTGACTATATAATAAGTTTGGCTTACTTTTAGCATGACTTTTGATTTGCTATAACTGTTCAAAAGTTGCATAGATAGATTGTAAGTTTGTAACACATTGTCTGAACTGATCTTGTTTGAAGAGATAGTCAATTATGTTTCATCTTTTCGTATCAAAGTAAACTCTCTTTAGTATGATATCACCTTTGTCAAGGACTTAATTAGTTGTATAAATTAGCAACATGCATGTTGTAGTTGTAAGCTATGCTTAAATTCTTTTCTTAGCTTTTGGGTGTTGTACAAGTTGCTTCAACCCTTGTATTTAATCAAACGTATGTCCCTTTGCTTTATCTTTTTCCCTACCCTATTTTTGTAGCTCTAGATGTCCTCAAACCTTGTATAAAATCACGTTTACAATCTCTGCCTTCTTCTACATCTTTCTCAGCCACCTTCTCTCCTAAATTACGCAAATCTCAACCGCAATGGCCAGATTGTATCCGCCTAATCTGAGTTCTCAACTGCCAGATTGTAGATCAGGCTTCGATCATATCAACGAACATCCTGACAATCAGGATTCTATGCGCCGTTGAGGACCGGGCATGGTTGTTGTTTTCTGTCAGTGAACTTTGCGAGTCTGATTATGGGTTTTATCATAAGGTGCTGGTAAAATTTTAGATTTTGTTCTTTGTAATCCGGCTTACTCTTTTAGTTGTTTGGTTCCACACTTTTTAATCTATAATTTTAGATAAAATCTGTCTGTATAAACTAGAACTGATTTTTTGTTTTGTTTTTGGTGCTCAGTGAAATGCAGGGTGGTTCATGGGTTAAATAGCCTGAGATGGGGCCATTGGATCATTATTTGAACCCAAGAAACTCCACATGGCTCAGAAACGCAGATCTAGGGTTTTCTCGTTCTTCCTTAATTTGTTTCACCTTGAAACTCAGATCAGGGTTCTAAGATGATGGCAACGACCTCCACCACATCTTCTCAACAACCTATTCCCTCATTTGAAGTTCGATTTTAATGGCTGGTAAGTGGCAAACCTAACTTATGTTTTAAGTATACATTTGATTGCAAAAGTTAAAATTATATAGTTGCTAGCTAGTTCTTATTGTGATTTGAGTTATTTTGGTATTTCCTTTTGAAAAATCTAATTCCATTTAATAGCGTATGTTCTGATTTTTAGTTTGTTTTTCTGGTGATGAATGAGCTATACTTTGATTCTTAATATTTCATTTTCTATTGTAGTGTTCTATTGTTAAATAGCGTATATTGTTCTTTCTGATGATGAATGTGCTTGGGGGTGCAAAAGAGCCGAGCGGCTCGCGCGCTACTCGAGATCGGCTCAATAAAAAGCTCGAAACGAGCCGAGCCTTATTGCGGCCGAGCTGAGCTTGCCTAAAATAAAGCTCGTTTGTTTATCGAGCCCGAGCTCGAGCCTCGCATGTGAAGCTTGTTAGGCTCGTGGAGCCTTGGTGTAAACAAGCCGAGCTTATTTAAACTTGTTTACAAGCCGACCTCGAACCTAAAAATAACCTTATTAGTAAACGAGCCCGAGCTTGATAAGCTTCTAAAAAGTCTATTATTTATATTATTTTATTTAATATATTAATTAATAGATAATAAAAGAGCAGAGCCCGAGCTCTCATAAGTTAATCGAGCCGCCTGGTCGTGTTCGGGCTCGGCACGTTTGCACCTTCTATATATTGATTCTAAATATTCCATTTTCTATTGTAGTGTTCTTTTGGTTAAATAGCATATTTTCCGATTATAAGTTTGTTCTTTCTGATGCTGAATGTGCTATACTTTGATTCTAAATATTCCATTTTCTATTGTAGTGTTCTTTTGCTAGCATATTATTGTTAAAATCAATTTTTTAATTTTCAATATGGTCAAAAGAATCTGTTGCTTACTGTCTCATATGTATAGTTGGTGAGTATAAAGGAAAAATTCTTTTACCTGAGGGTTACCATTTTCATCAACATTCTCTACATGATAATGGTAAGTTCAGGGTAAAATTGTTGTAAGTTGTGGGGTTAAAATTGTTGATAGTTGATATTATCCGGATATTCAACTCTAGTCTAGACATATTTAAAACCATATAACCCATTTACAATACTGTGACTAGGATAGAGATGACATCATATTTGGCTATCTCATACAACCCATTCTCAAGTAATGTGATGTTTTTACTTCATAAAGTTTTTAACTGTACTTTAAATAAGGTAATCAAATAAAATTTAAATTATAGTTCTCAATAATCTTTTAACAATATCACTTACTGTGTTCAACTTCATCAGAAACATTTGGAAAGCGATGCGTAGTTCTAGAGAGTATACGTCTTTTTTATCGTATGAAACAAATTGAAGAAGATGAACAATTTTCTCCGATGATAATTTCCGTGACCCCTGCTATACTACGAAATCTGAGCCCGAATTCTTTCACACCTCGGCTGATTTCCATTGGCCCTTTGTACAAATGTGAAAAGAATCTCGAACCATTTGAAAAGCGAAAATTATTGTGTGTACTTAGGCTAACGAAGTGTCTCAAGGATTTAGAAGATGAGTTGATTTTAAGAAATCTTATAGCACTTTTACCTCATTGTTTTCTTCGTATTGGAGCGATGTTACTCTTACAATGCCGGTGTTTATTATTTCCGAATTCAGTGAGTTGATTTTAAGAAATCTTATAGCATACGGGCAGACAAATTTTGTTTCAAATCATATTACATCGTATGCTTTTGCCTTGAATGAGCTAGTGGATACAAAAGATGATGTTGCAAAGTTAGTAAATTCGAGAGTTCTAGTCAACAACATGGGGTCCAATGAAGAAGCCGCTGCCATGATATACACCATAAGCAAAGAAGTTCTATGTGGACAATTCTTTTACGGTCAACAGTGAGAAACACTAAATAAGCACTACAGTAGTTCATTGCGCAAACAAAAAACTTGGGTGAAGCGTACATATTTTAGTAGTCCATGGAGTGCTATCGCTCTGCTTGCTACAATTGCCATGTTTGTTCTAGCATTGATTCAGACCATCTTTACCGTACTTTCAGCTGGAAGCAACTAGATTTTTACTGTAAGTTTTCTCAAAGTCAATGAAATTTTAAATTCAATCAAAATTCAACATCTACTTTAGTAATCGGTGAATCGGTTTTGTCTCATTAATAGCTCATCATCGACCCAAAATTACCCGAGACTCGGACCGAAAATTACCTGAAACCGAACCGATATGATTTAAACATGTTAGTGTTCGGCCCATATATTATTTAGAATTCGGGTTCGGGTCGGTTCTCAGGTCTAGACTAAGGATAACCGACATTATCAAGACAAAACTGACCTCAATACCCCAGCAAGCGACCTCAATACCCCAACAAACATTTGCAATGATCCTGTTACATACAGTGTGAGCAATAATATCATAAACTTAGTTACCCAAAAAATAATATCATAAACTTAGTACCAAAAAATGCATAATTTCGAGATGGATAAAGAACTTATGAACATGTACAACTTATGTGTCCGAAGAAGAATCGATAAAGAGAAGAGAATGAGAAGTGAGAGAATATAAACTAGATAAAAGAATAAAATTAACTAAAATTAAGATGAAGTAATCTGAAATGATTTTTTGCATGGTTGAATAGGTTTTTTAACAACTTCTCGTTATAAACCACAAGAAACAAACAAATCTAACCATAGGCTAGAATCTAGATGGATGAAAGGTTGAAACTCTTTTTGTAGGTTTCTTGCGTGTCTAGACTAGAGAACCGACCCAAACAAACAAATCTAGCCATAATCTAGACCCGAGAACCAACCCGAACCCGAATTCTAAAGAATATATGGGCCGAACACTAACATGTTTAAATTATATCGGTTCGGTTTCAGGTAATTTTCTATCCGGGTCTCGGGTAATTTCGGGTCGATGATGAGCTATTAATGAGACAAAACCGATGGTGGTCACCGATTACTAAAGTAGATGTTGAATTTTGATTGAATTTAAAATTTCATTAACTTTTAGAAAATAAAACATACATTAAAAATCTAGTTGCTTCCAGCTGAAAGTACGATAAAAATGGTCTGAATCAATGCTAGAACAAACATGGCAATTGCAGCAAGTAGAGCGATATCACTCCATGGACCACTAAAGTATGTACGCTTCACCCAAGCTTTTTGTTTGGGCCATGAACTACTGTAGTGCTTATTTAGTGTTTCCCACTGTTGACCGTAAAAGAATTGTCCACATAAAAGTTCTTTGCTTATGGTGTTTATCATGGCAACGGCTTCTTCATTGGACCCCATGTTGTTGACAAGAACTCTCGAATGTACTAACTTTGCAACATCATCTTCTGTATCCACTAGCTTATTCAAGGCAAAAGCACACGATGTAATATGATTGGGAACAAAATTTGCCTGCTCGTATGCTATAAGATTTCTTAAAATCAACTTACTGAATTCGGAAACAATAAACACCGGCAGTGTAAGAGTAACGTCTCTGCAATACGAAGAAAACAATGGGCACGGATTTGTTGTCACTCCCATCTCTAACAACCATATTGCACATGCATTAGGTTTAAAGTTGATCCCTGCTCTCTAGATCACTAGCAGATGGAGTTGTTGATCTAAATGGGGGTGGGTCCGTATGCTCTGGATTTTTATAACATTCATGTAGAATGCTCAGGATATGATGAGCATTAACTAAGGAAATTTGGTCAATCTTTATACATCTTTTGAAGGGATTCACAAAATCTATAACTAAATGAATAAGCATAAGAAAGATCTATTCACCTTCAGTCTTCATTAAAGTGCAATCAAATATTTTTTAAGTACAAAAAGTGGAATCTGGTTCTCAACCAATAGCAAGTCTCTAATCACCTTTGGGACTACTAACCTTTCTCCCCCAAATGATATCTTACCATCTTCAGACTTCGACTTCAATAGATCAAAAAGAAATTCTAATATGAAAAGTGCATCGACAACAATCATATCTGCAAATATTCTATCGCATCGATAATACCGATCAACATCATGAATATCGCTATTGTCATCGTAATCCATAGCACTTTTATCATCTTCATTGTCCTCAGTAGTCGTCAAATCATAACATGCTTTGATTTTTTTTCATCAAAGCGTACACCCTTTTTATACATATGTCCAATACCTCATCTTTTGGATCCTTGAGACGCTTCGTTAGCCTAAGTACACACATGAATTTTCGCTTTTCAAATGGTTCGAGATTCTTATCACCTTTGTGCAAAGGTCCAACGGAGACCAGCCGAGGTGTGAAAGAATTTGGGCTCTCAGATGAGAGATCAAGACACTCTGGAGCTAGAGAGATAAAAGAGGAGAGAGAGAGAGAGATCGGTGATGGTGGAACCTTTGAAGTTTGAACATCAACGGTGACAACGACAGTTAGGGTTCCAGCCTTGAAACCAACTTTTCGGCGACCAATATCCGACGACAATGCGATGAATAAGGTAAATCAACACCAATTAAGGCCTGACTCTGAATTTTCTGTTATTTTCCAGCCAAGCTAGGGTTTAGGCCACCTTTAACAATCTTTATTGCCATACTAAGGTTAAAAACTTATCATTCTCTGTGTTTTTCTTGGCAAATCTTGTTGTTATGTTAATGTTTGTCTTTGGTTGTTACTAAAATTTTGATGATATTATGATGTAGGTGTCTTTAGTAGAGCAAATTCTTGAAGTTTTTAGGGTTTATGTGGAACCCATTATCATGGTGATATCCATTTCAAACTGAGGAGTAAGAGCTAGGAACCCTAATTGAAATACATGATTTTCTTGAAATAACATTTTTTCTTCTATAAAACCCTGATTGAATTCAAAATGTTGTAGGGAAAGCCTTTAGAATGGCGACATTTTGTGGGTATTATCACTTTGCTCTGAATCAACTCCAGAATTAGTTTTATTAAAGAAAACAATGATGGTAATGCAACAGCTCTCAAGTCCTGTCTTGCCCCCAAAGCAAAGGTATACTTATATCATTTGATTCTCATTTGTAGCTCCGATAATATTTAACAGTTTTTTGTTATTCAGTTGTGCAAACCATTTTATTATGATTTTCGGTGACTTTGGAGGCTAGGTGGTGGATCTTAGGCCTAGAAAACGACAGAGTTATATTGTTACAGAGTTTTCCAATGAGTTAATTGGATCTCAGGCCTAGAAAACGACAGAGGATGGGTTGGGATGTGGCTCCTTTGACGCTAAGAGTATGGTTCTTGTTTATTTTACTTTTATATGCGGATAACTATTGCTGCTTTTATTTTTTGTTTTTAATCTCTTTTCCAGATCTTGTTGAAATCGTTTCACAGGTAAGAATAATAGGCCTGATTTGTTTAACCTAATTGTTTTACGATTTGTTTTGGATGAACTGTAATGGAAAATATATGGTTGTCTTTTGAGTTTGAATCATTATGGTGGTAGTTAGTGTAGGATCGATGAATCGTCCAAACGAGTCAATCAGAGTCAGATCTAGTTTCTAGAAAGGCGGAACCAGACTAGAAACCTTGCAATCAGTGTTAGATAGGAGTAGAAGAGTAGAAAGTCACTTTAAACATGTTCTTCATTGATATAATACGTTTTGGTACAGAGAGAATCCGACAGCACTTCGTTACAAAATTCTCCAGAAAGTTACAAATGAAGAACACTACTAGCCTATTTATAGGCTCTCCAGATCGCACCAAATAACATCTCCAGTCCGCACGAACTGGACTACCTCACTTCGTGCGACCTGACCTTATCAGGTCGCGCACGACGACCTCAAAACATATAAACTTTAACATTTAAACCTATTACATACAAACGGCATGACATAGACTGATGACGTAGGCGATAGACATTATGCATCAACAGTTAGCGCTTTTAACTAACTGTTATGATGATGGTTTAGATGTAGTAATGAAATAAATTTGTTTCACTGGATCTAACTTTATGAGATAAACTAACCAACTTTCATCAACTTCGATCAGCAAAATAGAAGTTCTGCTTTCATGTATTTTGTTTGTAACATTACTTCTAAGCTTAGGACATTTCAACAGTGTTTAGTATCATTGGGCTGAATTTTTGTCAACGTTTAGTACCATTCGTTATGTTATTTGTTTTATGTAGCTATGAAATATTCGACTCTAACTAAAATAATGAATGTAATTGCAACTGATGTGCTATACAAGTTGGGAACCAGTCATGAATTGTTTTCCCCCTTATGCCCACAATTGTTTATTGGAACTTCTGGCCTTGGGAGTTTTGCAAAGGTAATAAAATACATTAGGCTAGAGGGTATGGTGCCCATGGCCACGTAGGCGCCACATTATAGTCCTTTCAAGGATGGTCCATCCCACAAAACTAGTGGAAATGGGAGGATAGTCTTAGATGATCCTACCCCACCACTTATATATATATTTTTAATCTTCTACTTTTTTTTAACATTTAACAAATAAATATTTTAAAAAAATATTTTCATTAATATTAAAAAAACATTACATTAACTTAAAAAAAACAAACTTAAAAAAAAAACATAGACTTAAAAATAAAAACATAGACTAAAAAAAATCAACTTAAAAAAAACATAAACTTTAAAAAAAAATCCTGATATATTAAAAAAAGCTACTAGTCTTCGTCCTGCATGTGGTCTTCTGGTTCGTTTTGAGCGTTGTTCCAAGTGTACTCTACCAAGTCCGCTTGTAGGTTATGATGTGTGTACTCGGTACGTAGAGCGAACATGTTCAAATCTTGTTGTTCCCTACTAACTGGAACAAAATTTACGGTAGACGCGTTTTCGTCGTACTCGCATATCGCTCTACCTTCGTCTTCAACGATCATGTTATGTAGGATGATATAAGCGTCTATGCAGTTAATAGCGGCGCTATAGAGGGGCTATAGCGGTTAGCGGAGGTCTGGGCTTGTAGCGGTCCAAATAGCGGTTGCTCATAGCGGTTCTGCTATTAGCGGCGCTATAGCCCGCTATTTGGCCGCTATTTGGCGGTCGTATAGCGGTCGAAGTCAAATTAGGTCAAAGTTTGAAAAAATCGGTCAAAAGTTGCCTATAATCGGACCAAATCGGTCAAAACTGGATAAGATATTAGTAAAAAATTGACCAAATCGGTTAAGTGAAACGAATTGTTACCTTAATTCGAACAAAAATCAGTTGTTGCTCCATGATTTTGAACCATTGTAGAGATAACTGATGGAGAAAAGAAGGGGAGCGGGAAAGAAAACGGCGTATGATGAAAGTGGGGATAATTAGGGTTATTTAAGTTTGGGTATTTTAACATATAACCCCCCTCCATCTTCATTAGTTTATATTTAGTCCTCATACTTGTGAATTTATATATAAACAATATAAAATTAATGGTATATGTATATAATAATATCAAATGAATGTGTGGTTTATTTAAAACTCTTATTCTAAATATATATATGAACATCTATACACAAATGATTATCATGTTTAGAAACAGAGCAGAATTTTATTCTTTATGTGTTTCAACAAGTGAAAGGAACTTTTTATTGAATAAAAATTCAAATATATATATATATATATATATTTTGTATTTGTAAAAACATGATATATAATAGAATTTTAAAAAATGTTGGGGGTACATAACGATGGCGACCTGCCATATAAAAGCAATTACATTCGTTATGTCTTCAGCCTTTGACCGGGTAGGAAGCTTTTGACCGCAATGATGGCGACCTGTCATATAACTCTAATTTAACCTCACATAACCATCTTTGTTATTTCTTTTGGCTTTAAAACTTAATGACAATAAGAAGCCATCAATTCCGGCTATTGTTCCTGCTGTTCCAATCACAAAAACAACCTCGCTATCGGTCATCTCCTCCCTGACTACTTCCGAGTGAACCTAGGTCGCCGGAACCAGATCTTCCATCCTGCATGATTCGGGTAGCTAAAACAACTCTATAAGCTACTTCATTTTTCCAATCCATCTAGTGGAGATTTAAATTTGGGCTTTAGATTTGTAAGGTAGCGCTTAAAGGAATTTGAAAATAGTTTAAATGAAAAAAAGTATTTCATCTCAAGCTGTCATGTTTGTTATTAATGTTCATTGATGATTATATTTTTCGAGCTTGCCTCGTTGCTAATTATGAATTTATATGAGTGTTTAGATCGGTATTAATTGCAACCCACAAATCTGGGTCATGAAGGTGTGTTTGTGTGGAGATCTCTTATGTTACAAGATCTCAAGATGATTTCTTTGATGGAATTGGTGGTCTCGGAATAAGGTAAATATTGTTGCTTAATTTTAATCTGAATTTAATTTATTGTGAAATCTATATATTCTTTTTCTCTTTGTTGTGGAAAATTAGACTAGTGTTTGAAGAGTCAATGAATGCACATAAAATATGTACCCGACTTTACACACCTAAAACCACTTACGAACCGAACCACTTTTTTTCTTCTTGTTATGACTTGGCCTTTGACCATTGAAACCCTCTATGTTTGAGTTTAATTTTCCTCACAACAATAGAGACCCTACATCCCTAAATTAACCCTATGACCCTACATAATCTCTAGCCTAAGGTTAGATTTGTTTGTTTCTTGTGGTTTATAATGAGAAGTTAAAAAAATCTATTCAGCCACGCAAAAAATCATTTCATATTCACTTTATCTTAATTTGAGTTAATTTTTATTCTTTTATCTAATTTATATTCTCCCACTTCTCAATCTCTTCTCTTTATCGATTCTTCTTCAGACACATAAGTTTTACAGGTTCATAAGTTCTTTATCCATCTTAGAAATTATGCATTTTTTGTTACTAAGTTTATGATATTATTGCTCACACTGTATATAACAGGATCATTGCAAATGCTTGTTGGGGTATTGAGGTCGCTTGCTGGGGTATTGAGGTCAGTTTTGTCTTGATTATGTCGGTTATCCTTAGTCTAGACCCGAGAACTGATCCGAACCCGAATTCTAAAGAATATATAGGCCGAACACTAACATGTTTTAATCATATTGGTTCGGTTTCAGGTAATTTTCGGTCTGGGTCTCGCGTAATTTCGGGTCGATGATGAGCTACTAATGAGACAAAATCGATGGTGGTCACCAATTTGATGTTGAATTTTGATTGAATTTAAAATTTCATTGACTTTGAGAAAATAAAACTTACAGTAAAAATCTAGTTGCTTCCAACTGAAAGTACGGTAAAGATGGTCTGAATCAATGCTAGAACAAACATGGCAATTGCAGCAAGTAGAGCGATAGCACTCCATGGACCACTAAAGTATGTACGCTTCACCCAAGCTTTTTGTTTGCGCCATGAACTACTATAGTGCTTATTTAGTGTTTTCCACTGTTGACCGTAAAAGAATTGTCCACATAGAAGTTCTTTTCTTATGATGTTTATCATAGCAGCAGCTTCTTCATCGGACCCCATGTTGTTGACAAGAACTCTCGAATGTACTAACTTTGCAACATCATCTTCTGTATCCACTAGCTCATTCAAGGCAAAAGCATACGATGTAATATGATTGAGAACAAAATTTGCCTGCTCGGATGCTATAAGATTTCTTAAAATCAACTCACTGAATTCGGAAACAATAAGCACCGGCATTGTAAGAGTAACGTCGCTCCAATACGAGGAAAACAATGGGCACGGATTTGTTGTCACTCCCATCTCTAACAACCATATTGCATCTGCATTAGGTCTAAAGTTGAGCCCTGCTCTGTCTAGATCACTAGAAGATGGAGTTGTTGAGCTAAATGGGGTTGGGTCCATATACTCTGGATTTTTATAACATGCATGTAGAATGCTCAGGATATCATGAGCATTAACTAATGAAATGCGGTCAATCTTTATATATCTTTTGAAGGGATTCGCAAAATCTATAACTAAATGAATAAGCCTAAGAAAGATCTCTTTACCTTCAGTCTTCATTAAAGTGCAATCAAATATTTTTTAAGTACAAAAAGTGGAATCTGTCTCTCATCACATTTGGGATTACCAACCTTTCTCCCCTAAATGATATCTTACCATCTTCAGACTTCGACTTCAATAGATCAAAAAGGAATTCTAATATGAAAAGTGCATCGACAACAATAATATCAGCAAATTTTCAATCACATTGTTAATAATGATCAACATCATGAATATCGCCATTGTCATCGTAATCCATATCACGTTTATCATCTTCATTGTCCTCAACAGTTTTGGTCAAATCATAACATGCTTTGATTTTTTTTCATCAAAGCGTGTGCTTTTTATACATGTGTCTAATACCTCATCTTCTGGATCCTTGAGACGCTTCGTTAGCCTAAGTACACACATTAATTTTCGCTTTTCAAATGGTTCGAGATTCTTATAACCTTTGTGCAAAGGTCCAATGGAGACCAGCGGCAGCCGATGTGTGAAAGAATTTAGGCTCAGATTTCATAGTATAGTAGGGGTCACGTAAATTGTCATCGGAGAAAATTGTTCATTGATGTGCACAAAATGCAACATATAAATTACATCAATTGTGGCATAAAACTAACCATTTTTTAGTACTAATGTTGGAAAAAGTGTGTTTTTGTCTTCCTTTTGTATTTTCAGGATTAAATGAGTTCAAATTAACAAAAGAAGCAAAAAGGCAGCTAAATCTAACATAAATACAAGAAAAGGAACAAACGTGGCATGCCCGACCTCACCGACAACATCTCCCCAAGCAAAACAAGAAGACAGAAGGCTGGACACGCCCCGTGCTCAGTGAACACGGGGGCGTGCCCAAGTGCCAGCATAAAAGACAAAGCTATAGAAGCTTCTATCGCCCACCACGGGGCCGTGCTCAGCGGACACGGGGCCGTGGTCAACTATAAGATTCGCAGAATCCAGGCAAATCTTGATAGTACAGATATGCTTCTGCACACGGGGGCGTGCCCAGCGAACACGGGGGCATGGTCAACTAATGCAGACACACTGCAATTAATGAAGACAGAGAAGAGGATGGACACGGGGCCGTGCCCGAGCTACTGTTCAGGCTATAAATAGGGGTGCTTGGCTCATTTGCAAACCATCCCTTGGCACACCACCTCTCTCACACTTCACCCACCACCCACCACCATCACAACACCATCATCCATTGTCCATCATAGAGTGTGTGAGTCGTCTCGGGATCCAAGATTGATCGTAAGAGTTCTTGACAATCAAAGGCCATGATCGTAATTTTAAAACTTGACTAAAAAAGTGTAAAAGGGTTTAAAATATACTTAAACTTATATATACACTACACACGCATCATTCATCTTATTCAATTTGTTTCATACGATAAAGAAGACGTATACTCTCTGGAACTACGCGTCGCTTTCCAAATGTTTCTGATGAACCTGTACACAGTAAGTGATATTGTTAAAGATTATTGAGAGCTATAATTTAAATGTTATTTGATTACCTTATTTAAAGTACAATTAAAAACCTCATGAAGTAAAAACATCACATTACTTGAGGGTGAGCGGGGCACAAGCGGTGACCCCTTTCGGTGACCCAAGTCACCTAGCGGGAACACCGCCGCCGTTGGTGCGGTGAGGCAAATCGGGGACCATGCTCGGTGGGAGTTCACCGCGAAGAAGAAGGAGAGAGTGGTGGGCCCAGCCTTTTTCCAACCAATCAAAAGTTTTTTTTTTTAATAATAAAAAAACAAAGGGAGTTAAGAGGGGAGTGGTGCCATCAATTTAGGGTGTTAGGGGAGTTTAAGAGGGGAGTTGACGTGGCACACGAGGATTGGTTATGCGTAAGAGAGGGGACTCCCCTCTTAGGGGAGTGCCCCCCTCACCCTGAGAATGAGTTGTATGAGATAGTCAAATGTGATGTCATATCCATCCTAGTCACAGTATTGTAACAGTTTACAACCGGTTAACTTAGGGTGTAAGGGGCACTCACCTAAGAGGTGAGTCCCCTCTCTTACACCCAACCAATCCTCTTGTGCCACGTCAACTCCCCTCTTAAACTCCCCTAACACCCCATTTTGATGGCGGCACTCCCCTCTTTAGGTGACTTGGTTTGTTTTTTTTTTTTTTTTTTATTTGTTGAAATTATGCATGTTTATAAAAAAATATTAATAAAAATTAAATAAAATTTAACAAAATAAAACTACAAAATAAAAATAACATTAAAACTAGAAAATACATTAAAACTAGAAAATACATTAAAACTAGAAAAAAAAATTACATTCAAACTAGAAAATTAAAATTACATTCAAACTAGAAAATAATAATTTTAGAAATCGATTGGCCACCCGTACTTCTTAGCGATGTCGCGTTTTCGGGCGAGGATGAACGGCAACATACTTGGCGGAGCATCGTCGTGCGGCTTGATGAATATTTCCATATCTCGATCGTAATTGTAGTTTTTCATCGTCTCGCGTTGTTCCGCTATGAGCCCGAGAGCCTGCGTCTCTCTTTTCCTCCTCAATTCAACCGCCTCCAATTCAATCGCGTTTTTCTTTTCTTTCATGGCGGTGTACTCTTTGAATTGTGCCGCCAACTCGGCCGAGCTTCCCTCGGACGATGTAGCTTGACGCTTGTCTCGCCGTTGTGGTCTTTGTGGCGAGGGGTCTTCGTTCATATCCGGTATCGAAGGGTCCACCTCAACGGGTTTTCTTTTATGTGCCGAACCTTCACCTTCCTCACCCAACAATGGGACTTGGGCCCATTTCTCGTGTCTTCGAACGACCTCCCACGCCTCGATATGTTGAAAACCGTTCGGATATTTTTCTTTAAAATCTTTTAACGCGACTGCCATCACGTCGAAATCCTTGCATCCGCTCCCTCGTGTGCGATCCTACATATTATAAAATAATAAAAATAAAATAATAAGTGTTAAAAAAAATAAGTTGAAAAAGTGTATAAAAAAAATTAAAAATATACAATGTTAAAAAAAAATATAATTTTTACCGCTTGTTGGTATAGGACGTTGAAATAGTTTATTTTCGTCAACATCGGGTTCCATTTAGACCGTACTTGATGAACGGTCCGGTTACTTCCACCGACAGTTTTGTTAAAATGCTCTAAAATCTTACGCCAAAAACTGTCGCGGTTTTGTTGATTGCCCTTCTTTTTGTTGGTAGAGCAATGTACCCACGCCTTAGCCAACGCCTCTTCTTCGAGCTTTGTCCAATTCGTGCTCTTCGTTTTTCCCTTTTTTTCCCGAGCGTCGTCTTCTTCGTTGCCCGCGTCTTCATCCACATTGTATTCATCTTCCTCGTCCTCGTCGCCCAAATTTTGAGTTTCGGGCACTACCTCATCGTCCTCGTCGTCTAAAATAGATGGACGACGTTCGACATTTCCTCGTGTAGATGGAACTTGTGGGGAACGAAAAGCATATGGGTCGAAGGCGAGGGATTGAGGAGCGTCCATTGATAACAAATTTTGAAAATACCCGAAATTGGGTTGTTGGGTGTTGTAAAACGAGGGGTGTGAAGGTTGTTGGAAAAAAAAAACGGGGGTTGTGAAGTGTATCCGAAAGGGGGTTGTGGTTGAGCACTTGCACCGCTCGAACCACCACGAGACGGTTGCGAGCCCCGTCCCTTAGTTTGTTTCTTCGCCTCGCGGGGTTGGTTCTCCATTGCTCGGTGTGAAGGAGGTGTGGTTGGAGAGTATAAAAAATAAAGTGAAGTGGTGTAGTTGGAGAGTATAAAAATTAAAGTGAGGTTGATATGGTTTGAGTATAAAAAAAATGGAGTGAATGGGATGGTTATTTATATATGTTTTAGAAAAGTGAATTTTTTTTTTTTTTTTTAAAATCCGACCGTTGCATATGACCGTTCCTCGTATTTCGTGCACAAACAAGCGGTAAGTTCCCACCGATCGACCCCCCCGATTCGGGTCCCCGCTTTGATGGCGGCGGTGTTCCCGATCGGGGACAAGGGTCACCGCATGCCCTCCCCGCTTACGCCCCGATCACCCTTAGAACCTAATTAAATACCGCAATCTATTTTAAATGGGTTATATGGTTTTAAATGTGTCTAGACTAGAGTTGAATATCTAGATAATATTAACTATCAACAATTTTAACCCCACAACTTACAACAATTTTACCCTGAACTTACCATTATCATGTACAAGATGTTGATGAAAATAGTAACCCTCAAGTAAAAAGAATCTTTCCTTTACACTGATTATACTACATATACATTTACCATGTTAGGGGGAATAGTGTAGGCAGCTGCCTGACACTCCCCTATTGGACCAACCTTTTTTTAATTTAATTTTATTCTCAGTTTAAAATTACGCTTTCGTCTTTCGTTTAAAAATACGTTTTTGCCCTTAGCTCAAAATAAAATTATAATTTTGCCCCTAGCTCAAAATTACGCTTTTGCCTTCGGTTCAAAAACTCATTTTTAATTTTGTTCTCACTTTAAAATTACGGTTTCGCCCTTCGTTTAAAATTACGGTTTTGCCCACAGTTCAAAATAAAATTTTGGTTTTCCCTCTACCTGAAAATTACGATTCTGCCCTCAGCTCAAAATTACGTTTCCGCCCACAGTTCAAAATAAAATTAAGATTTCCCCCCCCCCCCCAGCTCAAAATATAATTACGATTTTGACCTCTATACAGACATACATGTTATGAGAGAGAAATATTCGGTTTATTGCCCCGCAACGCGGGCGGGGCAAAAATAGTTAACTACATATGAGAAAATAAGCAGCAGATTCTTTTGACCGTATTGAAAATAAAAAAAAAATGATTTTAACAATAATATGCTAACAAAAGAACACTACAATAGAAAATGGAATATTTAGAATCAAAGTATAGCACATTCATCATCAGAAAGAACAAACTGAAAATCGGAAAATATGTTATTTAACAAAAGAACACTACAATAGAAAATGGAATATTTAGAATCAATGTATAGTAGGTGCAAACGAGCCAGCCCGAGCTCGGCCAGGCGGCTCGATTAACTTATGAGAGCTTGGGCTCGGCTCGTTTATTATCAATTAATTAATATATTAAATTAAATAATATAAATAATAGACTTTTTAAAAGCTTATCGAGCTCGGGCTCGTTTATTAATAAGGTTATTTTTAGGTTCGAGATCGGCTTGTAAACAAGTTTAAATAAGTTCGGCTCGTTCACACTAAGGCTCGGTGAGCCTAAGGAGCTTAGCAATTATATGATTTTAACTTTTGCAATCAAATGTATATTAAAATCGAACTTCAAATGAGGGTATAGGTTGTTGAGAAGATGTGGAGGTCGTCTCCATCATCTTAGAACCCTAGATCTGAGTTTCAAGGTGAAACAAATTCAGGAAGAACGAGAAAACCCTAGAATCGTCGCGTTTTACGAACGATTTGTTAAACACGTGATGGTATTGATTAAGATCTGGTACAAACCGTTTTTTTAATCTAGTGAGCGTATTGAAAATCAGCTCATTAGAGCGTGGTCAGCTGTTTGGGCATGCATGGGCAAAAAAAACACTGTTAAATGGTAACACTATCCTCTAGGGAGTTTTTTAAGAAAAATTTTGGTTGGGAGTTTTGATTTTTTTTATAAAAAAATCAATGTTTTAAAATCCAAATTCTATCCCATTCCGCACACCTTTTGGTGTTCCATCTCGGCCTACGAATCCAAATTCTTATCGCCCTAACACCACTCAACCACTAGTCCACTACCAACCTTCAATCCAAATTCTGTGTTTCTTCAGACCCGAATACGATGGGTTACACGCATCTATTAAACATGTCCTACCAATACTTTCAAGGGCAACTTGGTTTTGTATCTAATGTGAACATAAGCATGAGCGGTACGCATGGGACTCAAGAAGAAGCCGAGCCCGAGATCGATGCGGTGCCGGAGACACAACCGGTGCCCGAAGCCGAGTGTGGTTCTCAATGTGGAAAACATTCCCATAAAAAAGATCCTAACGCTCCACGTACGAAAAGAAGTTATCTAGCTTAGACCAATGACGAGGAGTTATTGGTGAAAATAGATGAAGAAGCTGTTGTGGACTTAGGTGCATTGTTGATTAAATTATTCAACAGGTATAAAAACCTACAACGAAGCCCTCTTTATATTGTCACAGAATCTTATGCTAGAAAATATGTTAAGTCACTCTTGGATTACAGCTCAAACTTGGAGGTTTAGATTTTTTTTTCAAATCTTATAATATGAAATGCCATTAAAGCTTATTCTTA
The DNA here is from genome assembly GCA_030545235.1 of Helianthus tuberosus. Classification (NCBI taxonomy): domain Eukaryota; kingdom Viridiplantae; phylum Streptophyta; class Magnoliopsida; order Asterales; family Asteraceae; genus Helianthus; species Helianthus tuberosus. The sequence goes on from CM060389.1 coordinate 100,743,673, forward strand.
AGATCTGATTTTAATTTTGAATTTTCTTATATGGGTATGTAGGAATTATTGCATTGGAAAATAGTTGAATATAGGTCACCTGTAAATTTTGTGGTAGGTAAATTCATTGTTAAATTACACACGCTCTAAACTACCTAAGTCGTTTTCCGTTGAAGTCGCGAATGGCAAGTCCATCTTAGTCGATTTCGTTCTTCGTGATTGTCGTCTTACTCTCAACGAACACGTCTTCCCTATCGATCTCATACCCATGCAACTGGGTAGTTTCGACGTCATCATAGGCATGGATTGGCTTCAAAAGAACCATGCTGAAATCGCTTGTCACGAGAAATACGTCCGTTTACCCCTTCCTTCTGGTGATGTTTTACACGTCTATGGAGACCGGCCTTCAAAGGGACTGAAGTTGATGTCCTGCACACAAGCGAACAAATACTTACGCAAACAGTACTTTGCCTTTTTAGCCTACGTTGTGGAAGAAAAGGGCAAGGGAAAGAGTTTAAGTGATGTTCCAGTGGTGCGCGACTTCCCTGACGTCTTTCCTGAGGATTTACCTGGTCCTCCTCCACCTCGATCCGTTGACTTTCGTATTGACCTCGTACCTGGTGCGACTCCTGTTGCCAAAGCTCCTTATCGTCTTGCACCTTCTGAGATGCAAGAATTATCTACGCAGCTTCAAGAACTCCTCGATAAAGGCTTCATTCGTCCAAGTACCTCACCTTGGGGTGCACCTGTGCTTTTTGTTAAAAAGAAAGACGGCTCTTTCCGTATGTGTATCGATTATCGCGAGCTCAACAAACTCACTGTCAAGAATCGTTATCCTCTTCCGCGTATCGACGATCTCTTTGACCAACTTCAAGGCGCTACTTGTTTCTCCAAAATCGATCTTCGTTCTGGTTATCACCAACTTCGGGTCCTCGAAGAGGACGTACCCAAAACCGCCTTTCGCACTCGCTATGGACATTACGAGTTCGTGGTTATGCCTTTTGGTTTGACCAACGCACCCGCTGTGTTCATGGATCTAATGAATCGTGTTTGTAAGCCCTACTTGGATTGTTTTGTGATCGTCTTCATTGATGATATCCTCATTTATTCTAAATCTCGAGCCGATCATGAACGTCATCTTCGTCTTATACTCGAGCTCTTACGTGTCGAACGCTTATACGCTAAGTTCTCTAAATGCGAGTTTTGGATTAAAGAAGTCCAATTCCTTGGACACGTTGTTAGTGAAAAAGGAATCCACGTCGACCCTGCAAAGATCGAGGCTGTAAAGAATTGGACCGCGCCTAAATCTCCTTCCGAAATCCGTTCTTTCTTAGGATTGGCGGGTTATTACCCTCGATTCATCTCGAATTTTTCAAAAATCGCCGTTCCCCTTACTTCGTTGACCCAAAAGGAGAAACCTTTTGCTTGGGGTCCTGAGCAAGAGGAATCCTTTCAGACTCTCAAGGACTTGCTTTGCAACGCTCCTATTCTTACTCTTCCTGATGGAAATGATGATTTCGTAGTGTATTGCGATGCATCGAACAGTTGGTCTTGGTTGCGTTCTCATGCAACGAGGCAAGGTCATCGCTTATGCTTCTCGTCAACTCAAGATACATGAGAAAAACTATACTACCCACGACCTTGAACTTGGCGCAGTTGTTTTTGCGTTGAAAATTTGGCGACACTACCTTTATGGTACTAAGTGTGAGGTTTTCACTGACCACAAGAGCCTTCAACATATCTTCGACCAAAAGGAACTAAACATGCGTCAACGTCGTTGGGTGGAACTGTTAAACGACTACGACTGCGAAATCAAATACCATCCAGGTAAATCGAATGTAGTAGCTGACGCCCTTAGTCGCAAAACACATATGAAGGGTATTCGTTGTCTCCAACTTGTGAACGATCTTCCACGCCGCATTCGCGAAGCTCAGTACGCCTCTATTAACGAAGGTAACTTCCATATTGAAATACGAGGCGCTAAAGAACACGATCTCGTCTCCAAGGCCGATGGTATCCTATACCTCGACAATCGTGCCTGGGTCCCTGATCGCGAAGAACTTCGAGACTTCATCATGAACAAGGCACACAAATCCAAGTACTCAATTCATCCTGGTGCCGACAAGATGTATCATAATCTACGTACATCCTATTGGTGGCCTGGTATGAAGAAAGACATTGCCGTTTACGTCTCTAAGTGTCTTATGTGTTCAAAAGTCAAAGCCGAACATCAGCGACCTTCTGGCCTACTCGAACAACCCGAAATCCCCGTTTGGAAATGGGATAGCATCGCGATGGACTTCATCACTAAACTCCCTCGTACATCTTCTGGTCACGATAGCATTTGGGTGATCATCGATCGTTTGACCAAGTCCGCTCAATTCATTCCTATTCGCGAAGATTTCAAGGTTGAACGACTTGCTCGCATCTAAACCGATGAAGTCATACGACATCATGGTATTCCTCTCGACATCATTTCTGATCGCGATGGTCGATTTACTTCGCGTCTCTGGCAAACCTTTCAGTCCGCTATGGGTACTCATTTGAATCTCAGTACGGCTTTTCATCCTCAAACGGATGGACAGACTGAACGTACTATCCAAACCCTAGAGGACATGCTCCGTTCTTGTGTCATCGAATTTGGTGGTAGTTGGGATGTGCATTTACCTTTGATCGAGTTCTCGTACAACAATCGCTACCACTCCAGTATTAAAATGGCTCCATTCGAGGCATTGTATGGTCGCAAATGCCGATCTCCTTTAAACTGGCACGAGATTGGTGACAAACACTTTACTGGCCCTGAAATCATACAAGAAGCAACGAATAAGATTCACCAAATCCGTGATAATTTACTCAAGGCCCTAAATCGTCAAAAGGTCTATGCTGATAAGGGGCGCAAGCCGATGCAACTCAACGTTGGGGATCATATTCTACTCAAAGTATCTCCTTGGAAAGGAGTGGTTCGTTTTGGTAAAAAGGGAAAGCTTGCCCCTCGCTATGTTGGTCCTTTCAAGATACTCGAAAGGATTGGTGCGGTGGCTTATCGACTCGATTTACCTCAAGAACTCAACAACGTTCATCCAACATTTCATGTCTCAAATCTAAAGAAGTGTCACGCTGAAGAAGGACTCCAAGTCCCTCTCGAAGATCTCCAAATAAACGACACTTTGCATTTTGTCGAGAAGCCCGTCAAAATCGTGGATCAAGGAGTCAAGTTATTGAGGCGCAGTAAAATTCCTATCGTCAAGGTTCGATGGGAAGGTAAACGTGGCGCTGAATTTACTTGGGAACTCAAGAGCGAGATGAAAAAGAAGTACCCTCATCTTTTCCCTACGTCTTCCTAAATTTCGGGACGAAATTTCCTAAAGGAGGGGAGACTGTAACTCCCGGCTCTTTTGTACTTTCCATTTATAGAAAGTTTTGTTCGTATTTCTATTTTTGGAAACCTCGTATTCTTGTAATCGTCCTTTCCTTGTAATCATTGTAAAACCGAGACTTGGATCATTAATGAAACTCGTATTTTGTTACAAATATGTTATACACACTTCATATATGCTCGTATGTTCGAAACGGTGAATCAATTGGTGTTTAATCATTATTCTTGGAAACTATGTGCTAAACTTGTAATTAATCTAAACTTATGCATAAAACGTGTCTTGAACGTGAATGACACTTGATTTCGATACTCATGCGCATAATTATATTTGGTTTATACTCCTCATACTTAAATGTACCTCAAACTATGCTTTTGTGACAAATATGGCCCTTAAATACCCTAAAAACATCAAATACACAACTCTAGGGGGCCAAATTGTAATAAATGAAACTTATATCCGGAACCTTAAGGGCGCGCGGCCCGCGTGGACTTACCCTGTCCCCTTACGCGGCCCGCATGGGCCTCAGGTCTGCAGAAAACATCTCAGATCGCGACCAGATTCGTTTTTGAGCGGGATTTCTTTGTTTAAACCGAGTTTTAGCCTTAATTATCCCCCCAAAACAACCCTAATCACTCCCCTATAAGTACCCAAGGTCCTCCAAGCACTTGGACACTTTCAACACTCTCAAATCTCTCCTAAACACTCTCAAGTTCTAGCAAGAATCTGCATTTTCGGACAGATTCATACTCTTGCACTAAAGTGAGTATAACTTGCTCATTTCTTAACGAAATTACTTGATTCTTCTTTCTACTTGCTTGGATAATCATGGGTTTGATTCCTTGACTTCTCCTTGGAGAAATCAGACCTGGAATTGCCCTGAAATGGTCCAAGAACTTTCTGTTTTGTTGCATACTCTTTCAAACTTGTTTAAACTTCATCCAACTTGTGTCTAACACATCTCACACCAATGTCCTAATGCTTACAACCTCTCTTATGGTTGGTTAAGCTTAAAAACATGGTTAAGACACTTGAAATCAGAGGATTAAACCTCATAACTTTCTGTTTGTTTAGGGTGTTTTGACCCACAAGTCATGTTCAAGCTAGTTCTTGATGTAGAGTGATTATGGAACAACTTGGGTTGTTCCAAACATACAATCCTCACATGATTTGATGATTTCTCTTAGTTAGATTGTTTATATTATTATACAAAAGCCTAGTTCGTGACCCTCCTTGGTTGTTTTTACATCAAGAGAAGTGGTGAACATTCAAGGGGTTCCTAAACGGAAGCTTATCCTTCCTACCCCATACATGACATCCATGAATAACTCGAGGTGCCTAAATGAAGATCTTAATCTTCTACCTCCTACATGAATTATTGGACTAAGTAATATGTAATACATAACCTAGAAACTATATATATATTCATTCGAACCTTTAATGTTGAACTTGTGTTTAGATGTTAAAGTAGTAGAATATCATCTAAAAACCTAAAACACCAAGTATGATTCTAATGGGCGCATTACCCATGAATGCACTCTAACCATATTGGTTACATAGTGTCATACAAGGGTTACTAAGTTAAAGATGATTATTTTCGTATCATATTTTATTCTACCTTATGTTATGTTAAACTCCAAATTATAATCTTCCGTTGTACGCCAAACTCACACACCTATGTTTCCTCGTGTAGAAGGGCTAGGTGCTCCAAACTAATCCATCCACCAACACACTCGCGGGATTTCAAGTAGGAAAGCTTGCAACCACCGTGAGTATACTCGATCCCTTTTTCCCCTTTACACTTTGGGATGCAACATGTATAATTATGCAAACAACTTTTTGAACTAAACATACTCAATCTTTGAATGAAGCATGAAACTAATGTGACTTACTTGCTATTCTTGTATGCTCTATGAACGATTTGGAGCGTTATATGCTCATTGACTTGCTCGCCCACCTTAACAATTATAGCGCTATAGGATTAACGCCCCGCCTGCTGAACTATTGGGTATTGTTAAGTTACCACCCCGCTGAACTATTGGGATTAGGCTATTTTATGCGTTGTGTTCTAGGGTTTGATCATATTGTACGCCAAAATTGCATACTAGTAATCACATATTATGAATCATGCTGGGTTGAGTTTTTATTCTATTATGCTATGTAAACAAACTTGTATACTCGCTCATTGCCTTTGCATTGAAACTCTATTTTAATACATGTTGCAGGTTGATTAATGAAGTATGGATGATTGATGAAACAAGTGTAGGGTGGACTAGATACACACCTTTAATCTATTTATCTTTTGTTGATTTGAATTTGAACAATGTTGTTATTTCCATTTTATATGTTGTATGACAATTTAGCAATTGCAATGAAATTTGAGTTTAATTAAATATTGTCACATAATGTTATGATGTTTTGAGCAATTTGTTCGTCTCATCCCGATGTTTCCGCCATCGGTTGGGGTGTGACAGTCGGAAGATATGAAAGATAGTATGGTTGATGAGCTCGTTGATAAGGATATGAGCGGTTGTAGTTACAAAAGTATACAACTTCTATATGATTTTTTTCATCATTTTAAGGTTTAAGGTTTGAGTTATGTTTCCGCCCCACATTGTCGACTTCGCTGCAACTCGCGGGTTCCCCACTAGTTATCAATGAAAAGTCTCCTTTTTACATTTCTTGCTTATCAATTCCGCTTCCATGTAACCGCAAACCTTAATTTGATAGAAACTATATACTTTAGCTACAATAACCAATGGAATAACCAATGGGCTTGTCCGACTTAGTCTTAAACAGATTTTTGATCACTTACATTGATAAACCTATTTATACTATATACTCAAATATATCAAATAAATGTGTGGTTTATTTAAAACTCTTATTCTAAATATATATCTGAACATCTATACATAAAGGATTATCATGTTTAGAAACAGAGCAGAATTTTATTCTTTATGTGTTTCAACAAGTGAAAGGAACTTTTTATTGAATAAAAATTCAATAATATATATATTTTTTGTATTTGTAAAAACATGATATATAATAGAATTTTAAAAAATGTTGGAGGTACATAACGATGGCGACCTGTCATATAAAAGCAATTACATTCGTTATGTCTTCAGCCTTTGACCAGGTAGGAAGCTTTTGACCGCAACGATGGCGACCTGTCATATAACTCTAATTTAACCTCACATAACCATCTTTGTTATTTCTTTTGGCTTTAAAACTTAATGACAATAAGAAGCCATCAATTCCGGCTATTGTTCCTGCTGCTCCAATCACAAAAACAACCTCGCTATCGGTCATCTCCTCCCTGACTACTTCCGAGTGAACCTAGGTCGCCGGAACCAGATCTTCCATCCTGCACGATTCGGGTAGCTAAAACAACTCTATAAGCTACTTCATTTTTCCAATCCATCTAGTGGAGATTTAAATTTGGGCTTTAGATTTGTAAGGTAGCGCTTAAAGGAATTTGAAAATAGTTTAAATGAAGAAAAGTATTTCATCTCAAGCTGTCATGTTTGTTATTAATGTTCATTGATGATTATATTTTTCGAGCTTGCCTCGTTGCTAATTACAAATTTATATGAGTGTTTAGATCGGTATTGCAACCCACAAATCTGCTTCATGAAGGTGTGTTTGTGTGGAAATCTCTTATGTTACAAGATCTCAAGATGATTTCTTTGATGGAATTGGTGGTCTCGGAATAAGGTAAATATTGTTTCTTAATTTTAATCTGAATTTAATTTATTGTGAAATCTATATATTCTTTTTCTCTTTGTTGTGGAAAATTAGACTAGTGTTTGAAGAGTCAATGAATGCACATAAAATATGTACCCGACTTTACACACCTAAAACCACTTACGAACCGAACCGCTTTTTTTCTTCTTGTTATGACTTAGCCTTTGACCATTGAAACCCTCTATGTTTGAGTTTAATTTTCCTCACAACAATAGAGACCCTACATCCCTAAATTAACCCTATGACCCTACATAATCTCTTAGCCTCTTTCGGTAACTTAAAAAGGTCTTCAAAAGAAACTACACACATCATAGCTCAGAATTGCTTAAAAAGGTCTTCAAAAGAAACTACACATTTCAAAGGATAGTTTGGGGTGTAGAAGAGTGACACCAAAACATAAATCCTCTTCAATAAAAATTAGATAAAAGAAAAAAAAATTAACTAAAATTAAGATAAAGTGAATCTGAATGATTTTCAAATAATACTCGATGAGATTTTGAAACAACAAAATGCAAGGTAAATAGTCTAGATGTGAGATGGATAGTAAATAATTTAGATGTGAGTTTCAAAGTATGGGTAAAAAACACCAAGGCTTTGAAACTACAAAAAGTAATAATGCCCATATTTAATTAGCCGTGAGTTCCAACAACGTGAGAAAGAAAACTGTGAAAAGCGTTTCAACCTTTCATCCATCTGGATTCTAGCCTATGGTTAGATTTGTTTGTTTCTTGTGGTTTATAATGAGAAGCTGTTAAAAAAATTATTCAGCCACGCAAAAAATCATTTCATATTCACTTTATCTTAATTTTAGTTAATTTTTATTCTTTTATCTAGTTTATATTCTCTCACTTCTCATTCTTTCTCTTTATCGATTCTTCTTCAGACGCATAAGTTTTACAGGTTCATAAGTTCTTTATCCATCTTAGAAATTATGCATTTTTGTTACTAAGTTTATGATATTATTGCTCACACTGTATATAACAGGATCATTGCAAATGCTTTTTGGGGTATTGAGGTCGCTTGCTGGGGTATTGAGGTCAGTTTTGTCTTGATTATGTCGGTTATCCTTAGTCTAGACCCGAGAACCGACTCGAACCCGAATTCAAAAGAATATATAGGCCGAACACTAGCATGTTTAAATCATATCGGTTCGGTTTTAGGTAATTTTTGGTCCGGGTCTCGGGTAATTTCGGGTCGATGATGAGCTATTAATGAGACAAAATCGATGGTAGTCACCAATTACTAAAGTAGATGTTGAATTTTGATTGAATTTAAAATTTCATTGACTTTGAAAAAATAAAACTTACAGTAAAAATCTAGTTGCTTCCAACTGAAAGTACGGTAAAGATGGTCTGAATCAATGCTAGAACAAACATGGCAATTGCAGCAAGTAGAGCGATAGCACTCCATGGACCACTAAAGTATGTACGCTTCACCAAAGCTTTTTGTTTGCGCCATGAACTACTATAGTGCTTATTTAGTGTTTTCCACTGTTGACCGTAAAAGAACTGTCCACATAGAAGTTCTTTTCTTATGATGTTTATCATAGCAGCAGCTTCTTCATCGGACCCCATGTTGTTGACAAGAACTCTCGAATGTACTAACTTTGCAACATCATCTTCTGTATCCACTAGCTCATTCAAGGCAAAAGCATACGATGTAATATGATTGAGAACAAAATTTGCCTGCTCGGATGCTATAAGATTTCTTAAAATCAACTCACTGAATTCGGAAACAATAAGCACCGGCATTGTAAGAGTAACGTCGCTCCAATACGAGGAAAACAATGGGCACGGATTTGTTGTCACTCCCATCTCTAATGAAACACCCTAACACGTAATAACTTAAAAACGACGCAGCGGAAAAAGAGCCTTAAAAAAATTATTTTTCTTAACAATCATAAACCATTCGAATCAACTTGATTTAAATCTTTTACATTATTCATACCTAATCAAGAAAATTACATTACAAATGGCTTCCAACATGTGATCACATCCCCGTACAATCCTTGATCTTGACTCGACCCTCGATCACTAGTCCGCCATGAATATCCGACTAACCTGCGGTCACCCAACATGTTAATAATTTGCGACATCATATTCATTAGTATAAAGACATAAAAATATATATAACCACTTATCAATCTATCATTTTATACAACTCCAATATAATATTCTTTTGAGTTCATTCTTTACACCAAGCATCCAATCTTTGTAAGCCCAATACTTACGTATCTGCATTCCTATTCCATTCTCAAGGCACACCATTAGTAACGTGACTATTCAAACATGTTAGAGCTATATATAAGCATATATATAAGATCCTTTCTTTCATGCACAACAAATCATACTTCATGGATAAGTACCTACACACGTATGTTCACATACATTTCATACCTACATACATACATGCATACATAAACACGTCTATACGTACATGCTTACATACTTACATATAGTTATACAATGCATATAACATAGTTAGATAGCCTTCACACAAGTTTGGAGTTGAAGAATGCGAAAAATATGAAAGAACCAGCGATTGGCACAAGAAGAAACCCATCTGGCGCAATACAGAAGACATCAGTCAGGGGCGCAACCTTGTGCCAGGGGGCGCAACCTTGCGCCTGGTTCAGACCTGCAGCTTTCAGCTTAACGAATTTTTACCATTTTGGTCATAACTTTCTCATTTCTTGTCCGTTTTACGATCCGTTTCTTCCTACATGATCGTAAATTAATATTCTATCATGTGAACTTGAAATCCAACATCCGGGTTAAGGAAATTCTTAACTTATACTTTTTCGGCTTATTATTCATCTACGAATTATTCGACCCGTCCATGCATTTATCAACATAACTCGTTCGTTTGACCATAACTTCTTATGAACCTAATACTATCATTGACGTCTATCATAAAAATTAGATTCTCGGATGTCTTGCATCCTCTTTAACCCATTTTCGCTCAAAAGCTTATTTTGACCCGTTAAGGGTATTTGCGCATTTTAATGTCCCTGACTTACAAAAATCATATTTCTCGCTATCATACTTATCCATTTCATTCACTTAATCAAATAGTTTGTTTCTAAACAACCTTTAAGACCGTTTGCCCGAATTGCCCATCAAGGGCGTTTTTGTCAACCTTGTCCCATTCTTTACAACAAAAGACTTCATTGCATAATTAACCAATCATGCGGCTTATCTACAATTGTAAATGCACATACCTGGCTCGGATCAAAGCTATGACCCGTTTTAATACTTCATCTGCTAAATTGCTAGATAATAGCAATGCAAATCCTTTTTCTATACATTCTGTGAATTCATAATACTTAACAAAGCAATTCATTAGTCGATAACGCCAAAGGGTGACATCTTCACCATTTGACCCATTAAGTCTAAATGTCCATTTTAACCTTGTGGGATGTTAGTTATTCATTATCCCATCCATGTAACTTATTACTTCGTTAACTTGCAACCAAAATTACCATAATGCCCCTTTTACCCTTTTTAACCATCAACTTAGTTTCTTAACATAACCACTTGTTCCGACCCATACCAAGACTTGTCGGAACATCATAATTCACATATTTACTTACCATGTTTGTAATCTAAACATTGAATAGATATTCTACAAAAAAAAGGGTGTAAGCTTTACTTACCTAGCGTCCGAATATGCTTCCCGTGTGCATTAGTCCCGTTTGACCCGCTTCCTTCTCAAGCTTCCATGTCGCTTATTAAGCATCAACTATCATATATCATTCTCAAGATAGTTAGCTTATTCATCATTCATCAAATCCTTTTTATCACACGGATCTTATATTAAGTTTATCATTTAACCTTAAAACATGCTAATCCATCATTTCTTATCCAATTTCTTGAAACATACTTACACATATATGATTTTTCAACATTATTAACATAAGCATATCATTACTTCTATCATATCATCAAAAACCCACTTCATAACTACTTTGTTAATCACTTACAAGTGATCTAATCTTAAGTTCTTCATAATTTCATCATACTTTTGATGTGTGTACTACCTCCTAAGCATAGTGTACAACTAGTTCATGCATATCCTTCTAATCTCATTCATAATTCATCAAATTCCTCCTTCTAATCAACATGAATCATTCATGCATAAACATCAAACATACTAGTATCACATTTCTTTCAATTCCTCTAACAAGGATCCATCATACAAATCAAAATACATCTATCTTTCAACAAGAATTGGACATAGGTGGTGATTCAAGTCATCATCATCACCATAACTAATGGGTTTCACCTCTAATCATCAAATTAACACAAACCATGCATAACCTATGTTCTATATGATGATTCTAACCCTTATACATGATCAATTTCATATTAACTCACGGATTAAAACATAACCCACTTCCTACATGATCACCAATCTTAGTTTTGAGACATACCTTATGATCCTCTTGTGATGGTGATCATCAATCCATGTTTATCCATGAATTTAAGCTTCGATTTACCCTTCAATTTGATCATTTAAGGTTGAGCTAGGGTTTGGCTCCTTTGGGAGCTCCTGATCGATCTAAAACACACACGATTGTGTGTTTGTGTGTGTTATTACTTTCTTTTAATACCTCCACTTTCATTCTATACCATCTAGCCCCTCATGTTTTACCACTTAACATATTTGGCACAACTTTCGTCATTTAATAGTTTTAGCCATAAACTTTAACTAGGTAAAATAACCTAATTATTTATTTAGGGGTATATTATATAAGAATGTATGTCAATTATAAACATTCGGATTTTGGGGCGTTACAAGTCTACCCCCCTTAAATGAGGTTTCGTCCCCGAAACCTTTCTCAATTCCATTTAACACCAATTATCCTTTCTTCCAATTCATCAACATGACCGCTAGCCCGTCTTAATGACAATCTTCTATCTTCAAGAACCCGCCCTAGAGTTCAGATTAGTGTCACTTTCAGTAATAGCGCTAATTTCTAACGTACTTCATAGCTAATGGTTCATTCATCATTCCAATACTCATATATCATGTACAATACACCATTTTGTTTACTTGATACAATCCCATTAATGACATTCCTTTTTGTTCATCTCAACATTCATATTATTTTCGTCAACTACACAACCTTATTTCGTAATTTATACACACACATATATGTCTAACTTTGACTGGTACCTCATCATGATAGGTAACTATCTATTCTTGATTGATAAATTATTCATATAACTGACTTATTCCCAATAAGCTCATACTATCCATACCATACTTTCACATAACATTCTCATTTCCTTGACCTATTAATAACGGGCCAATATACATACTACTTCAACCTGTAGTCATACATACATTCATATGATCCGTTCATAACGGATCTAATACCTTCATCTCATTTCTTAAAATTACATTCTCTACATGCACTGTATAATATTTAACTATTGTTTTGTTACCACAATAAAACTACTATTTCATAGTCACAACTACGTGCCTAGCTCTAATGTTCACATCATCCTACGTTTTCTACAGTTACTTATACCTTGCATACCTTTATGTTGCCCTCAAATCACTTCATGCATTTCATATTACTATTACTTTCACTTCACGCGTTACTTAATTTATATAAATAAATGTGTCGTACCAGTTCCTCATACGAGACTTTCATCAACATGCAAAACTTTCACTCAAAACTTTTGAGATTCACTTTTTAATGACATAATTCTCTCCTTACGTTGACGGTTAAAAGTCAAGCACCGTAGGTCATTTTCAATCTACTAGTTCATACCTATCCATCATGAGTTAAACATTTTACTAACCTCTTTTTCATTTCACGATCGACGATCCATAACCCGGATCGATCCGCATCCTTCACGAGTACTAGCCGTACCAGGCTAGATTTTATTTATTCATGTAAGGTATCTTCGCTCGTACACATCCTTCCACCGATTCAATTGGTTTCATCACATCAAGAATTCTAACATTATCATTAACAATTTAGCGGTTAGCACATTTCATTCAAACATTCATTCTACTAGGTGATTACTCATCTATAATTCTTCTATAATTTCTTACGCACGCTATAACGTGTCACACATTTCATTTCTCACATGCAATTCTTTCATTCTAGTTACTTATTTCGTCAACCTTCGCAGTTTGACCTTTTAAGGTTAAACTGATTTTTCTTACATATCATAGATGCATTGAGGTACAAATTCGTGCTTCCTTCCACTCATGCTTACTTACAAAGACATTCATTACATCATCTCGGTATTCTTAACAAACTTACCCTTCTTGTTCATACTCAAATCATTGTCCGGGTCGTAGCCCGTCATTCATTCTGACTCCTAAGAGTCGATTACTAACACATTTAATACATAACTTGTTCAAAACTTATTCCTTTCGTTTTAAAATTTAGTTTTGCGTGCCAATTTCGATCGTTATTTTATTCATTTACTTTGCACCTACTCGTATGACTTTTTTGACTCAACCATTGTCAAACTATCGACACATTCTGATGTGGACTAATTCCATCCTTTTTATATCTTAAATCCGTCCCGCGGATTCAAACGTAACATCCATACCTTTCATTATTTCTATGTTTTAAATTAGCCTAGCGGCTTCATACATATCATTCATATCTTCCATTACTTCTATGTTTTGAATCCATCTTACGGATTCAAACATTTCATTTACATCTTCTATTCACATCTTTCATTCATTACATGTGTTGAATCCGTCTCACAGATTCAAACATATCATTTTCCGCATTTCATTCCTTGAATCCGTCTTGCGGATTCAAACATTCCATTCATGCCTTTCATTCCTTGAATCAGTCTCGCGGATTCAAACAGGTCATTCATACTTCATTCCTTTCATGCTTCGAATCTGTCTTGCGGATTCTAACACATCATTCATACTTTCATTCCTTCCATGTTTCGAATCCGTCTCGCGGATTCTAACATATCATTCATACTTTCATTCCTGAAAGTCTTACATTTCTCTTTACCCTCACGTCCACCCACTACCTAATTCTAACAGACATAGCTGTAACAATTATCACGGTCTCACGAACGTCATACGTTTCTTGTGTACTGGCCAGGTACACGATCCACATACTAGTTTCGTGTCTTCGTGTAATCGCCACCTTATGTCCGAAGAATTAAGTTTCGGCACGTGTAACATTTTCAAAACTTCATTGCCACATCATTATTATATTTCATTTAAAATTTTCTTTCACTTGCTTAATTATACCACTTCATACGCCCACACGTTAAATTTACGTACCTGGGGTCAATTTGTCTTATCACTTGCCTTAATGCCGGTTCTAGACCGCATTCACGGATCGTCCTTTCCAAGCAGTCATGCTTACCTTACACATAATATAACCGTTAGTTTCTTCATATGAATGCATACATACACGTTTTCATTCCATTTCTACCTTCAGATCTTGATCGAGTCATGGATTGTACGGTTTCCTTATCACAAGAGCACACAGGTTTGAGTTCAAGTACCTATACTCTCGTACTTAATTCTCTCAAACCAGGGCTCTGATACCAACTTGAAACACCCTAACACGTAATAACTTAAAAACGACGCAGCGGAAAAAGAGCCTTAAAAAAATTATTTTTCTTAACAATCATAAACCATTCGAATCAACTTGATTTAAATCTTTTACATTATTCATACCTAATCAAGAAAATTACATTACAAATGGCTTCCAACATGTGATCACATCCCCGTACAATCCTTGATCTTGACTCGACCCTCGATCACTAGTCCGCCATGAATATCCGACTAACCTGCGGTCACCCAACATGTTAATAATTGGCGACATCATATTCATTAGTATAAAGACATAAAAATATATATAACCACTTATCAATCTATCATTTTATACAACTCCAATATAATATTCTTTTGAGTTCATTCTTTACACCAAGCATCCAATCTTTGTAAGCCCAATACTTACGTATCTGCATTCCTATTCCATTCTCAAGGCACACCATTAGTAACGTGACTATTCAAACATGTTAGAGCTATATATAAGCATATATATAAGATCCTTTCTTTCATGCACAACAAATCATACTTCATGGATAAGTACCTACACACGTATGTTCACATACATTTCATACCTACATACATACATGCATACATAAACACGTCTATACGTACATGCTTACATACTTACATATAGTTATACAATGCATATAACATAGTTAGATAGCCTTCACACAAGTTTGGAGTTGAAGAATGCGAAAAATATGAAAGAACCAGCGATTGGCACAAGAAGAAACCCATCTGGCGCAACCTTGTGCCAGTTCTGGCGCAATACAGAAGACATCAGTCAGGGGCGCAACCTTGTGCCAGGGGGGCGCAACCTTGCGCCTGGTTCAGACCTGCAACTTTCAGCTTAACGAATTTTTACCATTTTGGTCATAACTTTCTCATTTCTTGTCCGTTTTACGATCCGTTTCTTCCTACATGATCGTAAATTAATATTCTATCATGTGAACTTGAAATCCAACATCCGGGTTAAGGAAATTCTTAACTTATACTTTTTCGGCTTATTATTCATCTACGAATTATTCGACCCGTTCATGCATTTATCAACATAACTCGTTCGTTTGACCATAACTTCTTATGAACCTAATACTATCATTGACGTCTATCATAAAAATTAGATTCTCGGATGTCTTGCATCCTCTTTAACCCATTTTCGCTCAAAAGCTTATTTTGACCCGTTAAGGGTATTTGCGCATTTTAATGTCCCTGACTTACAAAAATCATATTTCTCGCTATCATACTTATCCATTTCATTCACTTAATCAAATAGTTTGTTTCTAAACAACCTTTAAGACCGTTTGCCCGAATTGCCCATCAAGGGCGTTTTTGTCAACCTTGTCCCATTCTTTACAACAAAAGAATTCATTGCATAATTAACCAATCATGCGGCTTATCTACAATTGTAAATGCACATACCTGGCTCGGATCAAAGCTATGACCCGTTTTAATACTTCATCTGCTAAATTGCTAGATAATAGCAATGCAAATCCTTTTTCTATACATTCTGTGAATTCATAATACTTAACAAAGCAATTCATTAGTCGATAACGCCAAAGGGTGACATCTTCACCATTTGACCCATTAAGTCTAAATGTCCATTTTAACCTTGTGGGATGTTAGTTATTCATTATCCCATCCATGTAACTTATTACTTCGTTAACTTGCAACCAAAATTACCATAATGCCCCTTTTACCCTTTTTAACCATCAACTTAGTTTCTTAACATAACCACTTGTTCCGACCCATACCAAGACTTGTCGGAACATCATAATTCACATATTTACTTACCATGTTTGTAATCTAAACATTGAATAGATATTCTACAAAAAAAAGGGTGTAAGCTTTACTTACCTAGCGTCCGAATATGCTTCCCGTGTGCATTAGTCCCGTTTGACCCGCTTCCTTCTCAAGCTTCCATGTCGCTTATTAAGCATCAACTATCATATATCATTCTCAAGATAGTTAGCTTATTCATCATTCATCAAATCCTTTTTATCACACGGATCTTATATTAAGTTTATCATTTAACCTTAAAACATGCTAATCCATCATTTCTTATCCAATTTCTTGAAACATACTTACACATATATGATTTTTCAACATTATTAACATAAGCATATCATTACTTCTATCATATCATCAAAAACCCACTTCATAACTACTTTGTTAATCACTTACAAGTGATCTAATCTTAAGTTCTTCATAATTTCATCATACTTTTGATGTGTGTACTACCTCCTAAGCATAGTGTACAACTAGTTCATGCATATCCTTCTAATCTCATTCATAATTCATCAAATTCCTCCTTCTAATCAACATGAATCATTCATGCATAAACATCAAACATACTAGTATCACATTTCTTTCAATTCCTCTAACAAGGATCCATCATACAAATCAAAATACATCTATCTTTCAACAAGAATTGGACATAGGTGGTGATTCAAGTCATCATCATCACCATAACTAATGGGTTTCACCTCTAATCATCAAATTAACACAAACCATGCATAACCTATGTTCTATATGATGATTCTAACCCTTATACATGATCAATTTCATATTAACTCACGGATTAAAACATAACCCACTTCCTACATGATCACCAATCTTAGTTTTGAGACATACCTTATGATCCTCTTGTGATGGTGATCATCAATCCATGTTTATCCATGAATTTAAGCTTCGATTTACCCTTCAATTTGATCATTTAAGGTTGAGCTAGGGTTTGGCTCCTTTGGGAGCTCCTGATCGATCTAAAACACACACGATTGTGTGTTTGTGTGTGTTATTACTTTCTTTTAATACCTCCACTTTCATTCTATACCATCTAGCCCCTCATGTTTTACCACTTAACATATTTGGCACAACTTTCGTCATTTAATAGTTTTAGCCATAAACTTTAACTAGGTAAAATAACCTAATTATTTATTTAGGGGTATATTATATAAGAATGTATGTCAATTATAAACATTCGGATTTTGGGGCGTTACATCTAACAACCATATTGCACCTGCATTAGGTCTAAAGTTGATCCCTGCTCTGTCTAGATCACTAGCAGATGGAGTTGTTGAGCTAAATGGGGCTGGGTCCATCTGCTCTGGATTTTTATAAGATTCATGTAGAATGCTCAGGATATCAGAGCATTAACTAAGGAAATGCGGTCAATCTTTATATATCTTTTGAAGGGATTCGCAAAATCTATAACTAAATGAATAAGCCTAAGAAAGATCACTTTACCTTCAGTCTTCATTAAAGTGCAATCAAATATCTTTTAAGTACAAAAAGTGGAATCTGGTTCTCAACCAATATCAAGTCTCTCATCACATTTGGGATTACCAACATTTCTCCCCCAAATGATATCTTACCATCTTCAGACTTCGACTTCGACTTCAATAGATCAAAAAGGAATTCTAATATGAAAAGTGCATCGACAACAATAATATCAGCAGATTTTCTATCACATTGTTAATAACGATCAACATCATGAATATCGCCATTGTGATCGTAATCCATATCACGTTTATCATCTTCATTGTCCTCAACAGTCTTGGTCAAATCATAACATGCTTTGATTTTTTTTTCATCAAAGCATACACCCTTTTTATACATATGCTAATACCTCATCTTCTGGATCCTTGAGACCCTTCGTTAGCCTAAGTACACACATTAATTTTCGCTTTTCAAATGGTTCGAGATTCTTATAACCTTTGTGCAAAGGTCCAATGGAGACCAGCCAATGTGTGAAAGAATTTGGGCTCATATTTCATAGTATAGCAGGGGTCACGTAAATTGTCATCGGAGAAAATTGTTCATCTTCTTCAATTTGTTTCATACGATAAAGAAGACGTATACTCTCTGGAACTACACGTCGTTTTCCAAATGTTTCTGATGAACCTGTACACAGTAAGTGATATTGTTAAAGATTATTGAGAGCTATACCGCAATCTATTTTAAATGGGTTATATGGTTTTAAATGTGTCTAGACTAGAGTTGAATATCTAGATAATATTAACTATCAACAATTTTAACCCCACAACTTACAACAATTTTACCCTGAACTTACCATTATCATGTACAGGATGTTGATGAAAATAGTAACCCTCAGGTAAAAAGAATATTTCCTTTACACTCATTAACTACATATGAGACAATAAGCAACAGATTCTTTTGACCATATTGAAAATCAAAGTATAGCACATTCATCATCAAAAAGAGCAAACTGAAAATCGGAAAATATGCTATTTAACAAAAGAACACTACAATAGAAAATGGAATATTTAGAATCAATGTATAGTAGGTGCAAACGAGCCGAGCCCGAGCTCGACCAGGCGGCTCGATTAACTTATGAGTGCTCGGGCTTGGCTCGTTTATTATCTATTAATTAATATATTAAATAAAATAATATAAATAATAGACTTTTTAGAAGCTTATCGAGCTCGGGCTCATTTACTAATAAGGTTATTTTTAGGTTCGAGGTCGGCTTGTAAACAAGTTTAAATAAGTTCGGCTCGTTCACACTAAGGCTCGGTGAGCCTAACGAGCTTAGCAACTATATGATTTTAACTTTTGCAATCAAATGTATACTTAAAATATAAGTTAGGTTGTTAATAAAACATCTAAGTAATAATTGATAAAGACAAATGCATAAGCAACTACTTTAGACTAAAGGGTATGGTTTGGCCCATCCCCACTGGGATGAGCCTCCACGTAGGCGCCACGTGGGCGGCTCGTGGGGGATGGGCCTCCATGAAATTTGAGGGGGATGGAGGCTCGTGTGGGATGGAGCCCCACCTCATTATTTTATAATTTTCTAAGTTTTAATTTATTAAATTAATTAAAACTTTATAAAAATTAAAAAATACAACATAAAACAACATAAATAATTTCATTTCATAACATAAAAAAAAATTACATTTCCTAAAAACGAAATTGCGGAGCCCCCCACGATTGATCCATACTCGGAGTGTAAGCGGGGGTCGAAAAAAAGTTAGGTTGGTTCGGGTTGGGGTTGTTTGGGTTGGGGTTGTTTGGGTTGAAAGGATTCATGATTTAGAGAAAAGGGTATAAAAAATATGGAGTGTTTTTATAAAAAAGGAAGAGAATTGGAGAAGAATGGGAGTAGAATGGGGTTGAATTGTATAAAAATGGATGAGATAAAGGGTATTTAAATTGGAAAATGAATTTTTTTTTTTTTAAAGAAAATGCCGTTTTCAAACGGCTAGTTTTTGAAGGTGGGGCCCCGTCCAAGTCGGCTGAGGTGAACCGTTTGGGCCGAGCCGGGGCTAAGGGGGGCGGTGTGGGGGACCGGCGCCGGTCCTAGCCGGGCCTAGCCGGCCCCCATACCCTTTAGTCTTATA
The DNA here is from genome assembly GCA_030545235.1 of Helianthus tuberosus. Taxonomy (NCBI): domain Eukaryota; kingdom Viridiplantae; phylum Streptophyta; class Magnoliopsida; order Asterales; family Asteraceae; genus Helianthus; species Helianthus tuberosus. The sequence continues at coordinate 100,763,693 of CM060389.1, forward strand.
CTACATTTTATTGTGCTGATAATGCAACGATTACAAAGCATGATAATTTCACTTATCTTTAATATTACATATTGAAATTGCTTGTTATTTGCTTATATATCATACATGCTTATAATTTGGTTTAGGCGAACTTGAGTATTTGTTAGATACTCGAATGTTCAAAATTGTAGAAATGCAAACTCATATAAATACCTTACTTACCACATTAATTAGTACTTGTTACAATATTGGAATTTTTAAAAAAGTTAACTAAAATTAATAAATTAATATGCATGCGGGGTTGGTTCCGGTACAAACCATATTTATCCTACAAACCGTAAGAACAGATCCTAGCACTTAAAAAAGTTAAATTAGCACATACCAAAACAATACATACATAAAAGTAACACATTTGAATTATATTAGCACATGAAAATAAATCAAGATAATTGATTTTAGCACATATTTGAATGATATCAACACTTTTCTTAATCAGCACATTGAAAACAAAAGAAAGACCCAAATAAATAATTAATTGCTTGTTAGCATATTTTATAGGGAATTCAGTATAATTGATATTATTTAGGATATTATTTTATCATTTCTCTATATTTGGTTCGATGCCACGTGACACTTTTTAAATGGTTCTTACAGTTTGTATGCGAAATGTGGTTTGTATTTGATCATACTCCATATGCGTAAAGAAGTACGAATTAATTGAGGGCTGAAAACACATTTTACATATGTAAAGTCGGCCTTACCGTTAACCATGACTTGTAGCCTGCAAGTGAGACCAAATCCATTATCAAGCTTCAAAACAAGGATTGTTTACATCATGAAGTTTTAAGGAAAAAAATAATATAATTTTTCATAGAGTAAACTGCCATTTTGGTCCCTGTGTTTTGAGCACTTTTGCCATTTTAGTCCAAATCTCAAACTTTTTAAATCTGGGTCCCTGTGGTTTCATTTTTATTGCCATTTTAGTCCAAAATTCAAAAACCCTCTTTTTTGACTGTTGCAACATGTCTATTTTGTCCTTTTGTTCAGGGGCATTTTGGTCATAGAGTAAACTGACAGTATAAAAGGCATCTCCTTCCTCAAATTCACCCAAACTCAAACCCTAATTTGTGTGCAGATCGAAAATGGTGGTGTGTTCATGTGGAGCCGATACCCAATTGCGAACATCCTGGACAACACAAAACCCTGGTGCTGTAATCGCTGTGTACGGAAAACTCGGTGAACGAGTTAGTGGATCGGGGAGTGAGGTGAGTTGACTCAGATAAGGACTCAGTCTTGATTGGAGTAGTGTGGGAGATGAGGATGTTGTGAAACTCGTCTTCAAGTCTGGCCATGGCAATCTGAATACCGTTGTTGACTTTCTTTGACTGTACGGTGGCGGCTCCTTCATCGTCTGATAGGGTGGTTGACTCCATGGAAAGCTGGATTCGATCGATGGCCTGCAAGTATAGATCGATCTCTTGACGGTCGCCGTCGAAGATCATACGGAGTCTAGCGTCTTCGGAAGCGGTGGCGTGCCACCGGGGAATGATGTTTTCGGCGGTTTCGTAGGGTACAGAACCGGTTTCCGGCAGCTCCATCAACAATTATTAAGTAAAGTGGTCCAATTGGAAATTGGGAAAAGGAAAAGGGTTTTGAATTGAATCAAGAATCAACAGATAAAAGCTAACAGGTTTGATTTATACGGTAGAGGGTTAAACTAGAGACTTCGTATGTATGTATTTCACAGTAAATGAAGAAACAAATAGCCCAATAAGCTTACTTCAAACATTTTATTACCTTTTATGAATAGCATAACAAGGATTTTTATTTTTTAAGTATATATCGGCTCCACATGAACACACCATCATTTTCGATCTGCACACAAATTAGGGTTTGAGTTAGGGTGAATTTGGAGAAGGAGATGCCTTTTATACTGTTAGTTTACTCTATTTTAATTTTATTAATTTTAAGTGATAATCATTTTATAATAAAACATAAATGACCAAAATACCCCTGTGGGTAATGACAAAAGTGGAGGGTTTATTTAGGTGAATCTCGCAAAATTCCACTTTTGGACTAAAATGGCAATAAAAGTGAAACCACAGGGACCCAGATACAAAAAGTTTGAGATTTGGACTAAAATGACAAAACTGGCCAAACCTCAGGGACCAAAATGGCAGTTTACTCTTTTTCATATAATGATGATTTGTTATAACTATATTCAACTTGATTTTAACCTCTTAAGACCATGGGGTATGGTGGGGCGGGGGTCTGGGGCATGGGTTGACACGTGGAGTTCGAGCCCCCCCCCCGGCTGGTGAGTGACATGTCCGTGGGGTATGGCGGGGCGTGGCCAGCCCGGCGTGGCTTGGCTTGGCCAACGGTTATATTTTAAAATTTAAACATGGCCCGCTATGCCCTAGCCAACAAGCCAATAAGAGCCGACCACATAGGATCGCTAGCATGCCTCACGCCCGGCCTTAAACTCCCGCCCAAGGGGCCACGCCCAAACCCAAACCCACCCGGGGTGATGACTTGGGCGTTTCTCTCCAACCCACGCCCTAACCCCCGTCCCATACCCCATAGTCTTAACAAATGTGAAATGAGATCATAGCATATAAGAAGATTTAACGTACATCACTTGGATATATTTTTTTATTTACTTTTTTACTTGATGAGTTGTAACTGTTAAATTTATTAAAAAAATAAAGTGTTGTTATTCTCGTTTACATAGAAAGTCTAAACTTTAAAGCTGAGTGATATATTATACTAGTATTAAGCCACTGCGTTGCAGCGGTTGTCATAAAACTGTATTAAGTAGTAGCAATACTATACCATTGTCAGCGACCACTAACACCGGAAAAACTCGTAAAATCAAAATAAATAAAAACAGTAAAAAGAAACGCCGAGCGAAATACATACGTAAAATCTTTGAATCACGCACGCTCGTTGCTGAGAAATTCAACCGAAACGTAAAACATAGAAAAAAATAACTAAGTCCATCCAGGACACGCGTGTTGGACGAACTTGTCAAATGCAGAAAAATAGATGTGACGCGACGGACCAGTCAAACGGGAAAAAAATATACGAAAAAATGTTACCCCACACGAACGTTGCGGTACGTTAACTCACAAAATTTAGAATAAAACGAAAAACTTGGGAAATATGAAAAGTATGGTGGACCAAAATTGAAAATAAAAAAGAGTTAGGATTAAATTGCAAAAGATGAAAAACTTTGGGTTAAAAGTAAAAAAACAAAGGGTCTAAATTGCAAAATTGAAGTTATTTATTAATTTTAGATAAAGATAAGGATAAAAATAATTGATATCTATATATTGGTTATTAATTAATATTAATATTAAAAGAAATTTATTAAACAAATATAAATAAAATTTATGAGATTGAAGGAGAGAATGACATGTGGAATTATTTGGAGTCTTTTATTACAAGTTAGATTTGTAAAACAAAGCTAAAATAAATAGTTGAGGGCAGATTTTTGTAAACTAATTAACTTATATCTTCGTCAATATAAAAAATATATATTTCAAACTTTTTTTTTACATTATTTTTAAAAGTTATTTTAATAACATAATTACACTACATTATAAAATAAAACACAAATTAACCTTATTAGTTGTTGTTACTAAGGGTGTTCACAATTCGATTTAAAACCGTGAAACCGACCAAAATGGTCATCGGTTTGATTTCAAGGTCAGATTTGTTATTAACTTTCGGTTTATGTACTAAGTTTACTAATATATTACTTTTGGATTCAAATTTAAAATTTTAATTAAAAATTAATAATATCTTATCACAAAAACCGTTTTATAATATTTTAATCTTCATTATTAAGTATATTTATTTTATTCAACTCGTTTAATACACGAGGTTCTAACCTAGTATTTTGTATATATGAATAAATAAGTATTCATTCTATAGGCTACACGACTTTCGTTATACGATTTTAGATAGAGAAAAAAATATCAATCACATTTGAAAAGCGGAAACTAATGTGTGTACTTGGGCTAACGAAGCGTCTCAAGGATCCAGAAGATGAGGTATTAGACATATGTATAAAAAGGGTACACGCTTTGATGAAAAAAATCAAAGCATGTTATGATTTGACCAAGACTGTTGAGGACAATGAAGATGATAAAAGTGCTATGGATTACGATGACAATGACGATATTCATGAAGTTGATCGTTATTATTAATGTGATAGAAAATTTGCTGATATGATTGTTGTCGATGCACTTTTCATATTAGAATTCCTTTTTGATCTATTGAAGTCGAAGATGGTAAGATATCATTTGGGGGAGAAAGGTTGGTAGTCCCAAATATGATGAGAGACTTGATATTGGTTGAGAACCAGATTCCACTTTTTATACTTAAAGAAATATTTGATTGCACTTTAATGAAGACCCGGAAGGTGAAGAGATCTTTCTTACGCTTATTCATTTAGTTATAGATTTTGTGAATCCTTTCAAAAAATGTATAAAGATCGACCAAATTTCCTTAGTTAATGCTCATCATATCCTGAGCGTTCTACATGAATGTTATAAAAATCCAGAGCATATGGACCCACCCCCATTTAGCTCAACAACTCAATCTGCTAGTGATCTAGACAGAGCAGGGATCAAATTTAGACCTAATGCTGGTGCAATATGGTTGTAAGAGATTGTAACACTCGTCTTTTAATTTCATTGTTTAATCATAAAAATGCGGTATTTGTAAGACAAAATTTATAATTAACAAAAACTTGGTTAGTAAACTAAGTTATACTTCATCGTAGTATTTAACATAGTCAAATAACTGGATTGAAACATTCGTCATTCATAAGCGTTTACAAACAACATAGTTCAACTAGATTAGATTAGTGCGGAAGCATCCAAAATTTGTGTTCGGTTCCTGAAGCATCGACTTGATCATCATCCGCGCAATAGCAATACCTAAAAACTGGAAATTTTGACCAATATTAGTATTAGAATTCTTAGAAAATTAGCATAATCGAAACTACGCTCAAAAACGGATTCGGTTACTAAGATATGCAAAGTTTAGCAAATGTGATTGTGCTCTACCGTAACTTACGGTAGCCACCGTAAGTTACGGTAGCCGCTGGGCAACACTGGTCTGCCGTAAGGCAGTAGAAAGCTACCGTAACGATTTGTTCTCTACCGTAAGTTACGGTAGCTACTGTAACTTACGGTAGCTCTCTGGACAGTTTGATTTGCAGCAGATGCTGCATTTTCCCAGCTCCGATTCTTTTTACGAAAAAGTGTATAACGTTTAATCTACACATCCGTTTTACGCGATTCTTTTTCCTACGCGTTCGTAATTTAATTCTCCATCACATGGAGTTAAAATCCGACATCTGAGTTTATAAAATTTTAGATTTCAAGCTCTCGGCTGGAAATCGATTATTACTCTTTTTGACCCATTCACGATTTTATCAAACAACTTGTGTCCAAACCATTTTAAAACCCTGGTTTACTAGTTATTTCAAATCCTTGGCGCGTAAACATAGCTTTTATGAAATATGAGACTATTACACAAGCTATACACATAACCCGTATTGACCCGTTTAGGGAATTTAACAATTTAATCTAACACTTGCGCTTTTCTTTGACACTTCAAGATTCCATATCATATTAACTACATATATTCCACCACAACTATTTTGTGGTGGATTTAACATAATGAACCCCTTCTTCTCAATTTTACCCTTCGGCTAGTCCTTTTTCGCAAATGTCTATTTCTAGGCATCCGACCCACTGATGTTTTTTTGCCTAGAACTCTTATACGCATCTAAAGGTTACGAAATCATAATATAAGTTTCTAAACAACCTCTAAGGGTTGTTTACCCGGTTTACCCATCAAGGGCTTAATGGTCATTTTTAATCATTCATTCTTTTACGATGAAGGACTTCACAAATATTCGACCTTACTTGCACTATTAAGTATAAATTCATATAAGCGTACCTGGCCCGGTTAAACAAATAGACCCGATTTATACCTCGCTTTAATTATCACAAAATCCATAGCGACGCAATTATTCGATTTGCTAATCTCTCCTGTTAACATAAGACTTGACAACCACATTAGTCGATATTGTCAAATGGTGTTATCACCACCATTCGACCCGGTTGGCCTATATGCCCAACGTTACCTATTTAATCAAAAACATGGTTTTTGATTTCCAATTCACCCATCCATCCCATCCCGGATTTTATTACCAAATCCTTTTTCTCTTAAACACTTTTCTTACAAATTCAACCCATTACGGCTTACGCCATGGTGTCACACCCCGACTTTCCACGTTTGACCGGTGGGCCCGGTGGGGGAGTATCGTGACGTGGTTGGCAACATTACAGTCAAACAACACAATATTTAATATGCACAGCGGAAGCAAATGAAAGATATAATTCAACTTTAATAATTTGTAATATCAAGTATCACAACAGTCGAAAGTTTATCCACAGAAGGATCAAAAATAAATAGGAAACAGTAGTTCAACAGACGTTAGGCATCTTAAGCTTGCGAGACTCTTTATTGATGCTAAGGAGAAAATCCAGCCTATTACGAGTAGTACCTGCACTTAATCTTTTGGGAAAATACGTCAGTTTACACTGGTAAATACAATTAACCGACTCATTTTAAAAATGATTAAAATTGATTTGGATGCACGTGGCATAAACATTTTATAACTTGGGATAATTATTTAAATATATAATCTCGTAAAAGAATTACATGTTCCTTATGCGTTCAGTAGCCCGGATCGTGCCGGGTTAAAGATCAATAGACACACCACATTATTTATTTTGGCACTGACGAGTGTACGCCTACACTCCGCGCTTAGGTCGTGGCCATTTCGTAAAATGATGCCAAGGATATCCGGGACATGGTCATTAACCTCCCAAAGGCTTTAAGCAAACAAAACAATTTAAACGGGCCGATCAATATCAATTAACCACCATACGATGGAAGATTTAATGCCCGACCAAGCGGTATTTTATATACCGTACCCCAAGCCCGTATAGGGAAAATAAGTTAAAAGTATTTACCTTTGCAAGTATAATTCACAATTAGCAAATGCGGGTAGCTTTTACCGGTTCTCCTATTCTGGAACAAAGGTTTATAATAACCTATTAGAATCCTAATGGTCTTTAGTTAAGCTTAAGCTTAGACTGATTAGTTTTAAGGAACGATACGGTTCGAACGCATGATTAAGCGAAGACCGGAATGGAATGTGATTCAGACCCGACGAGTTTGAAGACTTGTCTTATATGGGTATTCTATCCACATTCTGGATTTTGGGATAAAACCGATAAGGTTTGACCCGTTTCGGCTAATTTATGCAAACTAGTTACATAAGCCGACCCGAACGCGCAAGAGGCGTAACGGGTATCCATAAAAGTCATATACAGGTTTCCTAAGTTAATATGCCTCAAATATGTTGTGACATCAGTAAGATATCTTTTATTATGCCCGAAACGAATTTAAACTCAAACTATGCCCCGTAGGGGTATTTTGGTCATTTATAAGGTTATAAAAGAATTTAAGTATTAACCTGAGTTACAGGTCTGATATAATCAGCAAAGATACTTAATTTAATAAGTTATATCAGTAGGGTATTGCATATAGGTGAAATCTATCAATTATAACCAAACTATGCACCGTAAGGGGATTTTGGTAATTTCACATAAGCCGAAAAGCTCAAAACTGAAGTCTGAGTTAAACAACTTTTGCTTACTGTTAAAATATTATAATTTACCTAAAATATCACTAGGTATCAACCCTTGTATGTTTAAAGTAGTTTTAGTACATACTATGCGTTAAAAACGCTTAAAAAGGCGATTAGAAGCCGTTTCCGGGTTCTATATAGAAAGCTGATATTTTTATTATTCCAGAAGGTTTAAAATAATTTATTTAACATATAATATCAGTAGCAAAAGGTTTGGAGTCAAAAAGATATGTAAAACCCATTTTATAGCCCGAAAGGGCAAAACCGACAATTACCGATTCAAGCTTATAACTCTAAGTTATGCTCGGCCTAAAATTAATTAAAACTCTTCAAAAACCCAAAATAATATATTACATCAGTGGGTAAAAAGTTTGATATCAAAAAGTAGGTTTAAATAGGCTATACGCTAATTATGCCGTTTAATCGCTAAAAAGCTTTCTAATTACGCTAATGAGCATAACTCTCAATCTATACCTCCAACTGATGTCAAATTTTGGGTACAAGTTTATATATCAGTAACTAAGGTTTCTACTCTTTTACATTTTCAAAAATCACGTTTTATGGTGAAAAGGGCATAATGGTCAACATATGAGCAATTAACGGAATCATGCATATTAATTGGATAACTATTGAACCAAGGTGTATAATCACAGAGGGTTATACTAGCATGTAACCTGGTCCAATTAAAGCTCTAAGGCATTTCTAAAACATGCTTAAACGGGTCAGAACTGAAGTCAAAGCAAAAGTCAAAGTTTTGCGACTTTCGGTTCCGAACCGGGTCTAAACAGAAAATTGTCGGGTTGAACATGTTTAGACATGTTCTTACACTAATTACCAAGTTATATTAATGATCAAACAGGTTGTATGGGTTCTACATTGCTAATTATGTATTAATTTGAAATTAAGCATTCTGTTGACTTTTTCTAAACAACTTTGACCCGACAAATGGTCTAGTTAGAGTGGGAATCAGAAGGTGCCCTTTTAAGGGTTTAATGCCCACATAATTACCAACTTATAACTACTTTCAATTCGACTAATCACTGGACCATCAATGATTAATCGCTAAGTTAACCGTTAATTACGACGGTTTGACTTTTAAGCTAAAACTAAGCAAAAACTCAACTAAGAAAGGTTAAGCATACTTACTGAAGTCCTATGCACGAGTAGGAAAGACTTGGGTCTGCTCTTAAGCTCCAGGAAGCTCCAGAAATGCAGAAGGAAGGTGTGGTTACAATGTTGCAACAAGAGGCCTTTATATAGTGTTCAAAATCACTTAGATCATTGACACACAAGCCTAGGAATGGCCATGGATCATCCACAGATGTCCCTAAGTGCCTAGGACTGTTTAGGGGTCGCCCATGTAGTGAAAATATCTGTTTTGGGTCGGTTATTGCGTGAAATCAGGCTACTGTCTAAAGTTTCTGTAACTGGGCATCGAAGGCGGCCCGCGTAAGGGTCTTCAAGGGGTTACGCGGCCCGCTTGGGCCTTCTGTTCAGGATTAAACATTTTCAAGTTGTTGCATATTGTCCCTTGGCCTTTCGAAAGGTCAACCAAGCTTTTATTTTGCACTTTGAACCCTCCAAATTTACCTATAAGGGCTTCAAGACTTATACCCATTTTGTTAAGTCCTTGGCCACTTGGTTATTACCCGAAAAGTCATAATTTTCAATGTTGACGCTTTAACCCCTCGCATACGAATTTGATCATAACTTCCTCATACGATAACGAAACTTTATGAAATTTTTATCGTGCATTCTAGTGAGCATAATTAATCGTTACAAAGCTTCGGGTTTGCTAAAAGGTCACTCAGAGGTATAACTTAAACATGTTGACACATTTAACCCCTGTGGTTTGTAATCTCTCACTTTCTTTCATATTTAGCTTCGTATGATCCATGATTTATTCGTTTGATGGTATACACATCATGTAGGGCTATTGTAAAGTATATTTATTTACTGTTGACATTTTGAACCCGTATATTCACATACTTTCCATGTTTGTCAACTTTAGTCCTTCTAGAACATTCTTTCGTACGTTCAAAACTATGACACGTGTCAATACATTATAGGACGTGAATTTTCGAGGTGTTACATCCTCACCCCCTTAAAAGAAATCTTGACCTCGAGATTTACTGAAACAAATGAGGGTACTTTTCTTTCATTGTGGATTCAACCTCCCACGTGTACTCGGGACCTCTACGGGCATCCCATTTCACCTTTACAATAGGTACATGCTTCCTTCGAAGCTTCTTAACCTGTCGATTCTCGATCGACACAGGTTTTTCAACAAACTTCAAGCTCTCCTCTATGTGCACATCTGTATGTGGTATGACCAGCGATTCATCAGCGAAATACTTCTTCAGATTGCAGATGTGGAATACATTATGAATACCACTGAGCTCTTCAGGTAAGTTTAACTTATAGGCAACTGATCCGACACGTTCGATAACCTCGAAAGGTCCTATGTATCTCGGACTCAACTTGCCTTTCTTACCAAATCGCATCACTCCCTTCCAGGGTGATACTTTAAGCAACACCTTGTCACCTACCTCGAAGTTAAAAGGTTTACGCTTTAAATCTGCGTAGCTCTTCTGCCTATCCCTGGCAGCTTTCAGGCGGTCACGAATCTGGACAATCTTGTCCGTCGTTTCAAAGACTATTTCCGGACCTGACAGTTGGACATCTCCAACTTCTGCCCAACAAACGGGCGTTCTACACTTTCTACCGTATAAGGCCTCGAAAGGCGCAGCCTTGATGCTGGTATGGTAGCTATTGTTATATTAGAATTCAATCAATGGTAGGTGGTTATCCCAACTACCACCTAAGTCGATCACACATGCACGAAGCATGTGTTCCAACGTTTGGATTGTACGCTCACTCTGTCCGTCCGTCTGAGGATGGTAAGCCGTACTAAAATTTAATCGCGTGCCCAAAGATTGTTGGAAACTTTTCCAGAAATGTGACGTGTACCTAGTATCTCTGTCAGAGATAATAGCCACAGGTACGCCATGTAGAGCTACAATCTTATCTACGTACAATTGGGCTAACATGTCGGAGCTATAGGTCTCCTTGATGGGTAGGAAATGTGCTGACTTAGTCAGTCTATCAACTATTACCCATATCGTATCATTGCCTTTCCTTGTCTTTGGCAACTTGGTGATGAAATCCATCGTCACCATTTCCCACTTCCACGTGGGAAGTTCAGGCTGTTGTAGCAAACCTGACGGTTTCTGATGTTCGGCTTTGACTTGCGCACACGTCAAACATTTAGCTACATAGGTTGTTATAGACTTCTTCAAGCCTATCCACCAAAAGTTTGCTTTTAAATCCTGGTACATCTTATCAGCTCCAGGATGAACGGAATATTTAGAACTATGGGCTTCCTGGAGGATAACATCTCGAAGTCCTCCATAAATTGGAACCCATATTCGTCCATTCAATCTCAAAATCCCGTCCTTGCCTTGAGATAACTGTTCTTCAGTTACTCCTAGCTTTTCCTTAGGATAGTTAGCTTCCAGCACAGCTTCCTTCTGTGCAGCTAACAACCTTTCATTCAAACTGTTCTTTATCTCAATGCTCTTGGCATTGATTCGGATGGGTTTCACCCTTTCCTTCCTGCTTAAGGCATCAGCAACCACATTGGCTTTGCCAGGATGGTATCTTGTTTCACAATCATAATCATTTAAGGTTTCCATCCAACGTCGTTGCCTCATGTTCAAATCCTTTTGGTTGAACAGGTGCTGGAGGCTCTTGTGATCAGAATAGATCACACACTTGACACCATATAAATAGTGTCTCCATAGCTTCAGTGCAAATACAACGGCACCCAACTCCAAGTCATGGGTGGTGTAATTGTTTTCATGCACTTTTAACTGCCGTGAAGCGTAGGCAATAACTTTGCCTCTCTGCATAAGCACGCATCCCATGCCAGTGTGTGATGCGTCGTAGTAAACCAAGAATTCTTCGATACCTTCAGGTAATGTAAGTACAGGAGCGTTGCTCAACTTTTGTTTAAGGATATCAAAGGATTCTTGCTGCTTAGGGCCCCAAACGAACTTTATTTTCTTCCGAGTCAAGGAAGTTAGGGGTGCAGCAATCCTTGAAAAATTCTCAATGAAACGTCTGTAGTATCCTGCCAATCCCAAGAAACTGCGAATTTCTGTGGGCGTCTTCGGCTCTTGCCAGTTCATGACAGCTTCAACCTTAGCGGGATCCACTTGGATTCCGCGTTCACTAACTACATGTCCAAGAAATTGGACTTCACGAAGCCAGAACTCACATTTAGAGAATTTGGCATAGAGGTTCTACTTCTGAAGTAATGAAAGAATACATCGAAGATGCTTCTCATGATCAGCTTTGTTCTTCGAGTAGATGAGGATGTCGTCAATGAAGACGATGACAAATTTTTCCAAGTAGGGCTTGCAGACGCGATTCATGAGATCCATGAATGCGGCAGGTGCATTTGTGAGCCCAAAAGGCATCACTAGGAACTCGTAATGACCATAACGAGTCCTAAATGCAGTCTTGTGTACATCTTCATCTTTAACCTTCAATTGATGATAGCCTGACCTCAGATCGATCTTAGAGAAGTAACTTGCCCCTTGGAGTTGATCGAACAGATCGTCGATTCTGGGCAATGGGTACCTATTCTTGATCGTGACCTTATTAAGCTCACGGTAATCGATGCACAGACGCATCGATCCATCTTTCTTCTTGACAAATAAGATTGGTGCTCCCCAAGGAGACGAACTAGGTCTAATGAAACCTTTGGCTAGCAATTCATCTAGTTGCGTTCTTAATTCCTTCATCTCCGTTGGTGCCAACCTATAAGGTGCTCTAGCAACAGGTGCTGCCCCAGGGATGATGTCAATTCTGAATTCGACTTGTCTATCTGGTGGTAAACCAGGTAGTTCTTCAGGAAAAACTTCAGGGTATTCAGAAATGACGGGGATATCTTCCATCTTCGGTTTAGGCTCATCAATAATCACTTGTGCCATGTAGATGACACAACTCTTCTTTAAACACTTAGAGGCCTTGAGCATAGTCACTTGCTCAGGCAGTCCATACTGGGTATCTCCCCGAATGGTAAGTGATTCACCAGACGGAGTCTTAATCACCACTTGCTTCTTGTTGCAGACAATTTGGGCCTGGTTATGAGATAACCAGTCCATACCCAAAACTATGTCAAAACCGTCTAACTTAAAGGGAAGTAGGGACAAAGGAAAAGAGTGGTTCTTAATGGATATAACACATCCATCTAACACAGTTGAGACGGTTTCTATGGTGCCATCTGCTAACTCCACCTCATAATTCACACTTAAGGTTTTGACAGGTAAATTCAGTAATTTGCAAAACTTATGATCTACAAATGATTTATCAGCGCCTGAATCGAAAAGTACTCTTGCATATACATCATTTATGAGGAAGGTACCTGTAATCACGTTGTCATCCTGGACGGCTTCCTTTGCATCCATCCTGAAGACTCTAGCATTGGTCTTCTTTCCTTCATCGTCTTTCTTTGCATATTTTGGGCAGTTGGTCTTAATGTGCCCCTTTTCATTGCAACGGTAGTACGTTGCGTCTTTCAGCTTCTTGCAATCCAAGGTCTTGTGATCTTTGGACTTGCATATCCCACATGCAAAAGTTCTTGACTGGGTCTACGAGTTTAATTCATACCTGCACTTCCCGAAGTGCTGTCTCTTGCAGATCTTACACTTGGGCTTATCACCAGACTGATGCCCATCTTTCTTAGACTCAGACCTTTTCTTGTGGTCATTGTTTCCTCGGTGTTTCTTGTTTGACATTCGTGAATTGTCATCTTCACGTTTCCTTTTCTCGGCATCCGAGTTCCTCAGCGATCTCTGTCGGACCGCGTCCAGAGTGAGGTACAAGGATATATCAGTTACCGATCTGAAGGTAGTTGGCCGAGAGGCCTTCACGCTTGCCTTTATCTCTGGGGCTAAACCCCCAATGAAACGAGCTATTCTTTTGGGTTCCGGGGTCACCAGATATGGAACCAATCTTGATAATGTGTTGAAGCTTGTCAGGTAAGCTTGGCAATCAAGGTTCTTCATAACCAACGATAGGAAGTCAGACTCAATCTTTTCAACCTCATGTTGAGGGCAGTAGTTTTCTCTGATGAGGGCAACAAATTGCTCCCATGTCATGTTGTACAATGGGATCTTCCCGGTAGCTTGAATCAACGATCTCCACCAGGCTAAGGCCTCACCTTTGAACGATTGAGACACAAACTTTACTACATCCCTTTCAGCGCATCCGCTGATATCAACCACCGTGTCCATCTCATCCAGCCACGTCATACAGTCAATGGCTCCTTTCTCCCCAGTGAAATCTCGGGGTTTGCAGGAAACAAAGTATTTATAAGAGCAACCCTTGTCACGGGGTCCTTGATTCAAAACAATCTTTTGAGATGGAGCACTGTTGTGGTTTGAGGAGTGTCGATCATTATCTTTCTTTGGCTCTTCCTTTTTGGAGGGTGGCTTGCTGTGAGCCTCGGAATGAGTTTTAGGCTTTGAATGCGGTGTAGATAGGGTCCTACTTCGAGTCCCACTATCTTCTTCATACTGCCTCTCTAAGGCCTTTGTAACAGCGTCGTCTACTAACGCTTTCAGTTCAGCACCCATTATATTAATTCGGGCGTTATCATTATTCTCCTTTGGGTGACTATTAATTTCATCCGAGTCAGCCATTTTAATTTGAACTGTTGCATAAGACAATGACAATAGTTTACTAGGGAGTTTATTATGGAATTGTCTCTTAGGGCAATTCATTAACCATGGTAAACATAGACCATATTGGTTAATTTGTTAATCATATTTTTTTAGGATTTTTTTTTACAATTTATCCTAATTATAAAAACAATAACAGTTTTATTAGTGGCACAACAGGCCTAGTCACAAGGACATTTTTAAATTATAAGCTATGATTTCAGAGAATCAAGGCTTTAAGGTTTGAACATAGTTCTTTACCTTTTTCGGACAGGGAGTCATAGCTACCACTGTCTTTTGGCTCATGTAGAAATGAGCAAGGCCCGTAGGCACTATATTACCAATGTATGGTCAAAATATGATCATCTTAATTGATGACCTATACCCATGATTCATAGATCATTAAGTTGGGTTAGGAATCTTTTAAAGAATTCCTTACATAAGAATGACCTGTGATTTTAACGAACCACGTCCGCCAGGAGGGTTAACATGTTTTCAGATGTTAACAGGAATCTGAACCTTTTAAACAGGTCTTACCATCTTGGCCAGGTCTTTACAATGACACTCAGGCTAGGTTTCACTCTTAAGATTCTTATTCAATATTTAATAGGCAGATTATTATTAAAAAGGAATGATTTTGATTTATTTATTTCATATATAATATTTATGCATATAATGGCAAAAATGAAATTTATAAACTTAACATTCCATTAATTATTAAAAGATTACATACTGCCCTAAACGGGTCTTTTTAACAGAACACTTACCCACGCAGGGGTCACATTGAAATACTAGTCCACGCAGGGACTTAAATAAACAACATACCCTCATAGGGGTTAACAGAAAGATAGGCCCACGCAGGGGCTCAAAGACAATCATACCCACGCAGGGGTCAAAACAGCAAGACAGGCCCACGCAGGGGCTCAACTGAAACAAGGAAACTAAAATCAATAATTGAAGGATTCAATGGTCCTTCTTGCTCTTCCCTTTTATTAAACTTGTCAGTCCCTGGAAGAAACTTTGTCGCTCCCTGCGATCTCTGTGAAAGTCTCGCTCGACTTGGTCCAATCTTTGAAGAATTTCTTCCCGCTCGGGTGGGGAAAACCAGGTGGCGGCTGCGATTGTTGCCGAATTATAGGTCTAGCAGGTATTTGGTACCCATGGGTTGGGTACCCTACTCCCCAAGGAGCTCCATACTGTCCTTCCGGGTGAAGGGCGTTGTAATTGGCCGCTACCAAGTATGGGTCGGCTTCAGCGTAATTATAGTTGGTGTGAGCCGGCTGCTCAAATGGGTTATATGCCATTGAACCAGTGTAGGCAGGAATCGGGTTATCAAAACCCATCGGTGGTGGCTGCGGTGCAACTGGGTTTGAAGGTCCACCCATTTGCGGGTCTTCCTGTAGTGGCGGATAATGACTGCCACTTGAGTGTCGAGGGGTGCTGAAGTGAAAATCCCCTCCACGCGCGGATATTCGCGCGCTTGTCCTCCTATGCCTCAGCGGTTCTGGAGGTGGTTGATTAACTGGCGGCGGAGGAGGCGGTGGCGTGACAGCCACGAAACGTGAATCCACAGAGGGATCTTGCTGCTGCTGTTGCTGCTGGTGAGGCGACGAATGATGCGAGGGTGTAAAATACCACTCAAACTGGTTAAACCGTGCCTGGTAACTGTCTGGACCACGGTAGGGTGATCCATGAAAAGACGAACCATCTGAGACCTCGATAGGTTGGTTGAGGGTCCCGGTTGCAGGCTCGACGGGATCCGTGTCCTCGTCCATGTCTTCTGCATGATCGCCGGAGAAATGATCCTCTGGCCCCAATGGGTTAAAACCCACTGGTTCTTGTATGTAGTTTGCCGGGTTAAACCAGCCCTGAAAGACAGGAGTGGGGTTACCAAAAGAGTTGTGCGATAGGGATCGCTGAAGAGGTATATACGAAGGTTGTGGGTTATCGGGCTCGTTTTCTGACTGCGGCCCATAGGAGTTACGAAAAGGAGGCGTTGAACTATGTGAAACAGACCGTCTAGCGGGCTCTACATTGGTCCTCCAGTTCTCTCGAGGATCAGCACTCTCAGTGACAGAAGGAACTCGCCTGTGCGAACGCCCGAATTCATGATCATTGGGGGCGGTGATTGGCCCCTTGCCTCGTCCTCTTCGTCTGAAAAATATTGGCGGCATATTTAGACCTGTCAATATAACATAAGATAACAACAAGAATATATAAAATAAAAGACAAAGTTAAAAATAAATTGAAACAAATTTGGATTGTTCCTATGTTCTTTGTCTAGACTCGAAAATTTTGGAATGTGCAATTGTGTAACTGAGATTAAACACAAAAGGCTAGTGTTTAATTCACTCAGTGTTGGCTCTGATACCAACCTGTCACACCCCGACTTTCCACATTTGACCGGTGGGCCCGGTGGGGGAGTATCGTGACGTGGTTGGCAACATTACAGTCAAACAACACAATATTTAATATGCACAGCGGAAGCAAATGAAAGATATAATTCAACTTTAATAATTTGAAATATCAAGTATCACAACAATCGAAAGTTTATCCACAGAAGGATAAAAAATAAATAGGAAACAGTAGTTCAACAGACGTTAGGCATCTTAAGCTTGCGAGACTCTTTATTGATGCTAAGGAGAAAATCCAGCCTATTACGAGTAGTACCTGCACTTAATCTTTTGGGAAAATACGTCAGTTTACACTGGTAAATACAATTAACCGATTCATTTTAAAAATGATTAAAATTGATTTGGATGCACGTGGCATAAACATTTTATAACTTGGGATAATTATTTAAATATATAATCTCGTAAAAGAATTACATGTTCCTTATGCGTTTAGTAGCCCGGATCGTGCCGGGTTAAAGATCAATAGACACACCACATTATTTATTTTGGCACTGACGAGTGTACGCCTACACTCCGCGCTTAGGTCGTGGCCATTTCGTAAAATGATGCCAAGGATATCCGGGACATGGTCATTAACCTCCCAAAGGCTTTAAGCAAACAAAACAATTTAAACGGGCCGATCAATATCAATTAACCACCATACGATGGAAGATTTAATGCCCGACCAAGCGGTATTTTATATACCGTACCCCAAGCCCGTATAGGGAAAATAAGTTAAAAGTATTTACCTTTGCAAGTATAATTCACAATTAGCAAATGCGGGTTGCTTTTACCGGTTCTCCTATTCTGGAACAAAGGTTTATAATAACCTATTAGAATCCTAACGGTCTTTAGTTAAGCTTAAGCTTAGACCGGTTAGTTTTAAGAAATGATACGGTTCGAACGCATGATTAAGCGAAGACCGAAATGGAATGTGATTCAGACCCGGCGAATTTGAAGACTTGTCTTATATGGGTATTCTAGCCACATTCTGGATTTTGGGATAAAACCGATAAGGTTTGACCCGTTTCGGCTAATTTATGCAAACTAGTTACATAAGCCGACCCGAACGCGCAAGAGGCGTAACGGGCATCCATAAAAGTCATATACAGGTTTCCTAAGTTATTATGCCTCAAATATGTTGTGACATCAGTAAGATATCTTTTATTATGCCCGAAACGAATTTAAACTCAAACTATGCCCCGTAGGGGTATTTTGGTCATTTATAAGGTTATAAAAGAGTTTAAGTATTAACCTGAGTTACAGGTCTGATATAATCAGAAAAGATACTTAATTTAATAAGTTATATCAGTATGGTATTGCATATAGGTGAAATCTATCAATTATAACCAAACTATGCACCGTATGGGCATTTTGGTAATTTCACATAAGCCGAAAAGCTCAAAACTGAAGTCTGAGTTAAAAAACTTTTGCTTACTGTTAAAATATTATAATTTACCTAAAATATCAGTAGGTATCAACCCTTGTATGTTTAAAGTAGTTTTAGTACATACTATGCGTTAAAAACGCTTAAAAAGGCGATTAGAAGCCGTTTCCGGGTTCTATATAGAAAGCTGATATTTTTATTATTCCAGAAGGTTTAAAATAATTTATTTAACCTATAAGATCAGTAGCAAAAGGTTTGGAGTCAAAAAGATATGTAAAACCCATTTTATAGCCCGAAAGGGCAAAACCGACAATTACCGATTCAAGTTATAACTCTAAGTTATGCTCGGCCTAAAATTAATTAAAAATCTTCAAAAATCTCAAAATAATATATTACATCAGTGGGTAAAAAGTTTGATATCAAAAAGTAGGTTTAAATAGGCTATACGCTAATTATGCCGTTTAATCGCTAAAAAGCTTTCTAATTACGCTAATGAGCATAACTCTCAATCTATACCTCCAACTGATGTCAAATTTTGGGTACAAGTTTATATATCAGTAACTAAGGTTTCTACTCTTTTACATTTTCAAAAATCACGTTTTATGGTGAAAAGGGCATAATGGTCAACATATGAGCAATTAACGGAATCATGCATATTAATTGGATAACTATTGAACCAAGGTGTATAATCACAGAGGGTTATACTAGCATGTAACCTGGTCCAATTAAAGCTCTAAGGCATTTCTAAAACATGCTTAAACGGGTCAGAACTGAAGTCAAAGCAAAAGTCAAAGTTTTGCGACTTTCGGTTCCGAACCGGGTCTAAACAGAAAATTGTCGGGTTGAACATGTTTAGACATGTTCTTACACTAATTACCAAGTTATATTAATGATCAAACATGTTGTATGGGTTCTACATTGCTAATTATGTATTAATTTGAAATTAAGCATTCTGTTGACTTTTTCTAATCAACTTTGACCCGACAAATGGTCTAGTTAGAGTGTGAATCAGAGGGTGCCCTTTTAAGGGTTTAATGCCCACATAATTACCAACTTATAACTACTTTCAATTCGACTAATCACTGGACCATCAATGATTAATCGCTAAGTCAACCGTTAATTACGACAGTTTGACTTTTAAGCTAAAACTAAGCAAAAACTCAACTAAGAAAGGTTAAGCATACTTACTGAAGTCCTATGCACGAGTAGGAAAGACTTGGGTCTGCTCTTAAGCTCCAGGATACTCCAGAAATGTAGAAGGAAGGTGTGGTTACAATGTTGCAACAAGAGGCCTTTATATAGTGTTCAAAATCACTTAGATCATTGACACACAAGCCTAGGAATGGCCATGGATCATCCACAGATGTCCCTAAGTGCCTAGGACTGTTTAGGGGTCTCCCATGTAGTGAAAATATCTGTTTTGGGTCGGTTATTACGTGAAATCAGGCTGCTGTCTAAAGTTTCTATTACTGGGCATCGAAGGCGGCCCGCGTAAGGGTCTTCAAGGGGTTACGTGGCCCGCTTGGGCCTTCTGTTCAGGATTAAACATTTTCAAGTTGTTGCATATTGTCCCTTGGCCTTTCGAAAGGTCAACCAAGCTTTTATTTTGCACTTTGAACCCTCCAAATTTACCTATAAGGGCTTCAAGACTTATACCCATTTTGTTAAGTCCTTGGCCACTTGGTTATTACCCGAAAAGTCATAATTTTCAATGTTGACGCTTTAACCCCTCGCATACGAATTTGATCATAACTTCCTCATACGATAACGAAACTTTATGAAATTTTTATCGTGCATTCTAGTGAGCATAATTAATCGTTACAAAGCTTCAGGTTTGCTAAAAGGTCACTCAGAGGTATAACTTAAACATGTTGACACATTTAACCCCTGTGGTTTGTAATCTTTCACTTTCTTTCATATTTAGCTTCGTATGATCCATGATTTATTCGTTTGATGGTATACACATCATGTAGGGTTATTGTAAAGTATATTTATTCACTATTGACATTTTGAACCCGTATATTCACATACTTTCCATGTTTGTCAACTTTAGTCCTTCTAGAACATTCTATCGTACGTTCAAAACTATGACACGTGTCAATACATTATAGGACGTGAATTTTCGAGGTGTTACACATGGGTATCCTTTTCAACTTCGATTCACATTAGTCGACACTTGACCAATTTCCATTTTTACGCTTTTTCCTCATTATTGGATTACACCGCAAGGTAGTCTTAACGGAAATCCTTATTTTTGATATTATGGTTATCGCATTTATAACATACGGAATAAACAAGTTGTCTACATAAGTGTGTAAGTTCCACTTACCTTGCATCCATGCCACGCTTTTCCTTCCGTTCTAGATCCGTTTGACCCGCTTCATCCACAAGCCTCCATCTTGCTTGTCAAGAGTCAAACTATCATTTTCATTCACAAGATGGTTAGATTAGTCATTCAAGATCATGACCTTCACACCTTATGAATCTTTTACCACTATTCTTAATGAACCTTATCATAGGTCGGTTTGAGTTTTAAAAGTCAAACCACCAATTTACATATAGGGATGCACTAACAAGTTCACATGATTCGATTTAGCCACGTTATCGACCACTTAGTGAGCATCATCTTTTGAGATGCCATATCGACTAACATGTTATCTAATTCATACCTCAAGTAACCATAATTCAACATGTAATTCTAGTCATTGTATGCACATATACACTTTGACCATCATAACCATGGGTATAACTCTTGTGTCAAACCCCACTTCTAATCACTTATGAATTCTTAACAAAATCTCTAATTTGTTCAAGTAGTTCATTCATACTAGTTAATATGATGTTTATAAACATCAATACAAATTTAATTTCATCAAATCAACCAAAACCCACTTAGCTCATACTTGATTAGTTGATTAATCACTAGTTTATGTCACAATTCTACAAGTTTGCATCTAGGGTTTGTTCCTAGACTTGTACTCACATCAATATCACTATAACATTCAACATTCAAACAAGAATTTCGTTCATGCATGTTTATCACAAATTCAAAATATCGCTAAACATCAAAATTCAACAACCTTGTGATCCCCAAGGCTTGGTGATCACGATTTTATTAAAAGCCCCAAATTTTAGCTTGATTCATCTTCGATTTTGCTAGATTCTTGTGAGTTTTAGGGCTTTTGTGAGAGCCCTTTTTTTGCTCCTGGTGATAATCGACCAAACACACACATGAGTGTGTGTTTTGGTGTTTTAAGTCTTTCACTTAAAAATCATGTTTTCACACTAGGCCCCTTTTGGTCCTTGTAGTTTCAAGGATTTTTAAAGAGGATCATTAGTTCAAGTTTCTCCTTATTGTTTTACTAAACAATTTACTAACTAGGTTGATATTCCTAGTTTCTTAGTGAGTTTCGGGGTATATATCCCGTTTTATTTTAAGTCCCGTTAACCCGGGCCTCTAATAAACTTTTGTTTCTCAAAGTGTTTATTCTTCTTTTTAATTAACATTAGTTTTAATTATTTAAATCCTAATATTTACTGGGTTACTTTTTACCACTAACGGTATTTTACCCGTTCGTTAATATTAACGTGGTTTTATTACCAAACCCGTTTTCGGGGTGTTACAAGTCTACCCCCCTTAAAGAGGTTTCGTCCCCGAAACCTTATTTACGTAGTTCATTGGTTTAATTAAACGAACCTAGTTTCGTTTTCAAGGCACCCATTTATTTTGGTCAAAAGCTTTCATTTTATATTAACGCATGCGTCTTTCATGTGTAAGGCCTCGTGGGCCGTTACTTTCAACTTGTATCCATTATTGTTATTGATTATTTAATTTGGCGGTTAGACTTGTTAGTCACCGGTTACCTCATACCCCATCACCCGGGTTTACTATATTGCCGTCATTGGCCTTTTGCGTGTTTATGATTTCATATCTTGCAACTCACGTTATAACGTGGTTATATTCTTTATCACTTTTGTGACCGTGATCACATCACGTCATGTTTAAGTTTATGTCGACTCTTCTTATCAAAAATCTTTCTTTCGAATGCATTGCCTTTCACCCATCGGTGTTAAGATCTATATTCTTTGATATTAATCATTTTCCGAATTCGTCTCATAATATTCATATTTGTTAAAACGTTGTTTCTTACTAAAACTGAATTTTAGTTTAACGTTTTTTTTTAACTAAGTCAATTACTCATATCGAGGAAATTGACAACCCATAATTTATTCCTTTCCGTTCTCATTTTACGCGAGGAATCGTAGCAAGTTCCCTCGCTTTCTCCTATTGACCCGTAGGTTCTTTCACTTGGCCTCGTAGGCTGTTTCCTTAGGTCCTCACCCCTTTTTAACGGGGACCCTAAGGTTTATTTCCCTTTTTATTCATGACCCGAGGGTCATTCTGGTCCCGTAGACCTTAACACTACTCGCATTCCCGAAGGTTACGATGAACCCGCAGATTCATCTTTTATTTGTGTCTATATTCAAATGTATATATACATATATATAGTTTCAAAGCATCTCTTTTTATGTTTGGAATCGTATATTTTCGCTTTTGAACTTTAGTTGACCTTTACCGTAGTCTAAGGCTTCATTTTTTTTTTACTTTTGGGCAAAATTTTCCGACTTTATGACTTCTCACATCATTTATGCGTCGGTTCATCTTATGCTCACCATTCTCCAGTTTACATATATTCGTATTTGATTATGTCCCATTACCGGGCTCATTATTCTTTTGCTATTAACGCTACCGTTATCCCGCTTGCGCTTACTCATGCCATCCGGCATTATATTATATTCAACCAGTTTAACTTATTCATGTGAAATTTTATCATTTATGGATGTCAAATTTCATTCTTTGTTCGACCCATTCAACTTTAAAATAGTTGAACATATATTATCAAATTTCTATTTACGTCATCTTGTCGTCTTTTAGTCGTGACTCAAAACCCGAGTCTTTTAACTTTCCATCCGAGTTCCCGTTTCTCGGTCTACTCATGTGTTTAAATCCTTACCCATCAACCGGGTGTTTTACCGAAGTCGTTATTATTGCGCAACCCTCCCGGTATGCATTAAGACTTCGCTTCACTTTTTATATTCCGACTTCGTCCTCAAGTTTGACGTTTTACTAAAACGACCCGTTAAGAGACTTATTTGCATTCTCCGGGTTCGAGTGTGAGTACACCCTCTCCCAATGCATATCTTAATCATTTTACATATTTGCATTATCCGGGTTCGAGTGCAAGTACACCCCTTCCCAATGCATATCCTAATCATTTTACATGAATCTTTGTCCCTTCACTCGGGCTCATTATCCTAATGTAATACGCTTCCGTCACCCGGCTGTGCGTTTGCATTATTATCGATTATTTTGCCCATTTGATTCATTGGGTACTTTTTAATTTGTCCCACTCACCCCCGTTCTTACTACATCAGATGTAAATGTGTCCGCTATAAGAAGTTCATGGTATCATATGCCACTACTTACTTGGCCAGAGTAAGCGATTAACATATGACACACATGACCTTTTTATAGTTTTCACATCACGTCCTATGTAAGTAACGCCTCTATTTAGTTTTCTTGGAAATAATATCCTGGATAGGTATTCTATTCAGGTTTTCCAAGTTTCTAATATACATATGCAACAATCATTCTCTACATGTTTGTTGCATATTGCTATTTGTGCGATTATATTTAAAAGCGTGCACCTGGTAATGCTTGCCCCGACGGCCGTTCCTTGCCATTAACCTTGTTCGCGGTCGTTACGCGATTTATATCCTTGATTAGCATACTCTTTGGACCGTTTCTCCATCAGATCCGCGATTTGTTAAACTCTCGCTATCTTCATATGTGAGTGTCCTTCAATTAAAACATTTGCAAGAATTGATAACATGAACTTCAAATAGTCGCCCGTATTATAATACAAGGCTTTTCTAATATACACGTCAACGCGCGCACTTTCGTCAACTATATTCATCATTTAATTGAGGTAACGTGTATCACACGATAGCCTTTTGTATTGTTTACAACACTTTAGCATGCTAAACTTATTAACGTACATGTACTTACCGGATTTGCGATCAAGCCTCGAACCGAACACTTTGTTAACAACCTTAAGCTCTGATTACCAACTTGTAACACTCGTCTTTTAATTTCATTGTTTAATCATAAAAATGCGGTATTTGTAAGACAAAATTTATAATTAACAAAAACTTGGTTAGTAAACTAAGTTATACTTCATCGTAGTATTTAACATATTCAAATAACTGGATTGAAACATTCGTCATTCATAAGCGTTTACAAACAACATAGTTCAACTAGATTAGATTAGTGTGGAAGCATCCAAAATTTGTGTTCGGTTCCTGAAGCATCGACTTGATCATCATCCGCGCAATAGCAATACCTAAAAACTGGAAATTTTGACCAATATTAGTATTAGAATTCTTAGAAAACTAGCATAATCGAAACTACACTCAAAAACGGATTTGGTTACTAAGATATGCAAAGTTTAGCAAATGTGATTGGGCTCTACCGTAACTTACGGTAGCCACCGTAAGTTACGGTAGCCACCGTAAGTTACGGTAGCCGCTGGGCAACATTGGTCTGCCGTAAGGCAGTAGAAAGCTACCGTAACGATTTGTTCTCTACCGTAAGTTACGGTAGCTCTCTGGACAGTTTGATTTGCAGCAGATACTGCATTTTCCCAGCTCCGATTCTTTTTACGAAAAAGTGTATAACTTTTAATCTACACATCCGTTTTACGCGATTCTTTTTCCTACGCGTTCGTAATTTAATTCTCCATCACATGGAGTTAAAATCCGACATCTGAGTTTATAAAATTTTAGATTTCAAGCACTCGGCTGGAAATCGATTATTACTCTTTTTGACCCATTCACGATTTTATCAAACAACTTGTGTCCAAACCATTTTAAAACCCTGGTTCACTAGTTATTTCAAATCCTTGGCGCGTAAACATAGCTTTTATGAAATATGAGACTATTACACAAGCTATACACATAACCCGTATTGACCCGTTTAGGGAATTTAACAATTTAATCTAACACTTGCGCTTTTCTTTGACACTTCAAGATTCCATATCAAATTAACTACATATATTCCACCACAACTATTTTGTGGTGGATTTAACATAATGAACCCCTTCTTCTCAATTTTACCCTTCGGCTAGTCCTTTTTCGCAAATGTCTATTTCTAGGCATCCGACCCACCGATGTTTTTGCCTAGAACTCTTATACGCATCTAAAGGTTACGAAATCATAATATAAGTTTCTAAACAACCTCTAAGGGTTGTTTACCCGGTTTACCCATCAAGGGCTTAATGGTCATTTTTAATCATTCATTCTTTTACGATGAAGGACTTCACAAATATTCGACCTTACTTGCACTATTAAGTATAAATTCATATAAGCGTACCTGGCCCGGGTAAACAAATAGACCCGATTTATACCTCGCTTTAATTATCACAAAATCCATAGCGACGCAATTATTCGATTTGCTAATCTCTCCTGTTAACATAAGACTTGACAACCACATTAGTCGATATTGTCAAATGGTGTTATCACCACCATTCGACCCGGTTGGCCTATATGCCCAACGTTACCTATTTAATCAAAAACATGGTTTTTGATTTCCAATTCACCCATCCATCCCATCCCGGATTTTATTACCAAATCCTTTTTCTCTTAAACACTTTTCTTACAAATTCAACCCATTACGGCTTACGCCATGGGTATCCTTTTCAACTTCGATTCACATTAGTCGACACTTGCCCAATTTCCATTTTTACCCTTTTTCCTCATTATTAGATTACACCGCAAGGTAGTCTTAACGGAAATCCTTATTTTTGATATTATGGTTATCGCATTTATAACATACGGAATAAACAAGTTGTCTACATAAGTGTGTAAGTTCCACTTACCTTGCATCCATGCCACGCTTTTCCTTCCGTTCTAGATCCGTTTGACCCGCTTCATCCACAAGCCTCCATCTTGCTTGTCAAGAGTCAAACTATCATTTTCATTCACAAGATGGTTAGATTAGTCATTCAAGATCATGACCTTCACACCTTATGAATCTTTTACCACTATTCTTAATGAACCTTATCATAGGTCGGTTTGAGTTTTAAAAGTCAAACCACCAATTTACATATAGGGATGCACTAACAAGTTCACATGATTCGATTTAGCCACGTTATCGACCACTTAGTGAGCATCATCTTTTGAGATGCCATATCGACTAACATGTTATCTAATTCATACCTCAAGTAACCATAATTCAACATGTAATTCTAGTCATTGTATGCACATATACACTTTGACCATCATAACCATGGGTATAACTCTTGTGTCAAACCGCACTTCTAATCACTTATGAATTCTTAACAAAATCTCTAATTTGTTCAAGTAGTTCATTCATACTAGTTAATATGATGTTTATAAACATCAATACAAATTTAATTTCATCAAATCAACCAAAACCCACTTAGCTCATACTTGATTAGTTGATTAATCACTAGTTTATGTCACAATTCTACAAGTTTGCATCTAGGGTTTGTTCCTAGACTTGTACTCACATCAATATCACTATAACATTCAACATTCAAACAAGAATTTCGTTCATGCATGTTTATCACAAATTCAAAATATCGCTAAACATCAAAATTCAACAACCTTGTGATCCCCTAAGCTTGGTGATCACGATTTTATTAAAAGCCCCAAATTTTAGCTTGATTCATCTTCGATTTTGCTAGATTCTTGTGAGTTTTAGGGCTTTTGTGAGAGCCCTTTTTTTGCTCCTGGTGATAATCGACCAAAGACACACATGAGTGTGTGTTTTGGTGTTTTAAGGCTTTCACTTAAAAATCATGTTTTCACACTAGGCCCCTTTTGGTCCTTGTAGTTTCAAGGATTTTTAAAGAGGATCATTATTCAAGTTTCTCCTTATTGTTTTACTAAACAATTTACTAACTAGGTTGATATTCCTAGTTTCTTAGTGAGTTTCGGGGTATATATCCCGTTTTATTTTAAGTCCCGTTAACCCGGGCCTCTAATAAACTTTTATTTCTCAAAGTGTTTATTCTTCTTTTTAATTAACATTAGTTTTAATTATTTAAATCCTAATATTTACTGGGTTACTTTTTACCACTAACGGTATTTTACCCGTTCGTTAATATTAACGTGGTTTTATTACCAAACCCGTTTTCGGGGTGTTACAGAGATGGGAGTGACAACAAATCCGTGCCCATTATATTCTTCGTATTGGAGCGACCTTACTCTTGCAATGCCGGTGTTTATTGTTTCCGAATTCAGTGAGTTAATTTCAAGAAATCTTATAGCATGCGAGCAGGCAAATTTTGTTCCCAATCATATTACTCTTACAATAACGGAGATTTTTCTTTGCGTGTGTAGGCAAATTTCATAGCAAAATTTGTGTAAATAACGGCGATCATTTACGGATTTACCTACACACGCAAAGAAAAATCCCCGTTATTATAAGAGTAATATGATTGGAAACAAAATTTGCTGCTCGTATGCTATAAGATTTCTTAAAATCAACTCACTGAATTCGGAAACAATAAACACCGACATTGTAAGAGTAAGGTCGCTCAATACGAAGAAAACAATGGGCACGGATTTGTTGTCACTCCCATCTCAAACAACAATATTGCACCAGCATTAGGTCTAAAGTTGATCCCTGCTCTATCTAGATCATTAGCAGATGGAGTTGTTAGCTAAATGGAGGTGGGTCCATATGCTCTGGATTTTATAACATTCATGTAGAATGCTCAGGAGATGATGAGCATTAATTAAGGAAATTTGGTCGATATATATACATCTTTTGAAGTGATTCACAAAATCTATAAATAAATGAATAAGCCTAAGAAAGATCTCATTACCTTCAGTCTTTATTAAAGTGCAATAAAATATTTCTTTAAGTTCAAAAAGTGGAATCTGGTTCTCAACCAATATCAAGTCTCTCATCACTTTAGGACTGCCAACCTTTCACCCCCAAATGATATCTTACCATGTTCAGACTTCGACTTCAATAGATCAAAAATGAATTCTAATATAGCAGGGGTCACGGAAATCGTCATCGGAGAAAACTGTTCATCTTCTTCAATTTGTTTCATACGATCAAGAAGACGTATACTCTCTGGAACTACGCGTCACTTTCCAAATGTTTCTGATGAACTTGTAACCAGTAAGTGATATTGTTAAAGATTATTGAGAGCTACAATTTAAATTTTATTTGATTACCTTATTTAAAGTACAGTTAAAAACCTCATGAAGTAAAAACATCACATTACTTGAGAATGGGTTGTATGAGATAGCCAAATATGATGTCATCTCTATCCTAGTCACAATATTGTAACAGCTTACAACCGGTTAACTTATTAGAACCTAATCAAATCCCGCAATCTATTTTAAATTGTAACACCCCGAAACCGGGTTTGGTAATAAACCATGTTAATACTAAAAGACGGGTAAATTACCGTTAGTGGTAAAATTAACCCGGAAAATATTAGGATTTATATAACTAAACCTAATATTTAATAAAAAGGAAAAAGAATGCTTTTGAGAAAAATAAAGTTTATAGAAGCCCGAGTTAACGGAACTTAAAATAAACTTAGTCAATAATTCCCCAAACCCACTAAATTAACTAGGAATGTTTAACCTAGTTAATTAGAGGGAATGTTATTGAAATCAAGTGGGTTGTGGCCTACTTAATAAACTAACCAAACATGAGGGGCCAAAGTGGATAAACTTGAAAGTTTATTTAATAAAAAGAAAACTTAAACCTAAAACACACATTCAGTGTGTTCTGGACTTCTGTTCGACATCAGGAAGCTCCCAGGAGCCTCAAACCCTAATTCTAACATAATCATCAAATTGGAGGGCCAAATGACTTTCAAATTCACAATTGAACGTGAATTAATGATCACCCAAGCTAGGGGATCATAAGGTATGTCAAATTTTGATGATTTATGAAGTTGTGAAATTTGAATAATCATCATACTCGCGAATTATGAATGAATTATTGAAGCTATGATAGAATTAGTGATGTATACTTACTTAGGAACAAAACCCTAAGTGAGAATTATACATATTAAGCTATGAATTGAATGATTATGTGATTTACCACACTGGGATAAGTGGGTTTTAATCATGTGATAAAGTTGATGATATAATGTCACACCCCGAAAATCCACACGCGGAGTATCACCGCTTGGAGGCGTGACTGACCAGGATCAAGCCACCAATCATATTGAACAAGCATGTAAGTAATTATGAAAATTCAACCAATACAATTGGTGTCCAAACAAAACATAGTTTAAGTTGCAAGCGGAAGCATAACGATTAAATCCAAAACCAAATATAAGTTCAAATGTTTCAATGTTTAACATGGCACACAATTATCCATGTCCCACAACGACTCTTCCCCATGCAAGCTCCAGCTAAGTACCTATTGACCTGCAAAGCATGTAGTAACGAGTCAACACAAAGTTGAGCGAGTTCACAGTTGGGTGTTTGTTTTAAGTTATTCCAAAAACAGTTTCCTTTAACTGGCAATCCAGCCGTGGGGGCTACCCCATGTTTATATATCTGGCTCTCTGGCCGTGGGGGCTGCCCCATGTATATACTACTAGACTCGTTACCATATCAACTGCTGACTGTAGTCATGTTTATGTGCCCTGAACTGTCAATGTCTATCATCATTGACGTGCCCAGATCCATTAGTTCACGCCCGTCCTCTGCAGCACGGTGTGAGGCTTGTCAGACCTAAATAGCGCTATCTAACTAATGACCCGCTCGCCATTGGCCCGGCGATTAAGTCGATATAAAAAGGAGGGACTTCGTGATAGAGTTTTGGTCTAGTGAAATTTAACTGTCCATGAGGACGAGGAATTATATTCCTGAACCCGTACTGTCCTACCCAAGAAGGACGAGGAATCCATATTCCTTAACCCATTCCCAACCCCTAGGAATCCCATGCTTTGTAGAAAGTGTGAACTCACCTTGGTTTGCTCGGTTAGATTAAATGTCCATTAAATAGTTGGTCAATCAAGTCCTATTGTGGTTACCAGATGCAGTCAGTTTCTCAAACACATAGCGTAAATTGTACCACATATCATGCAAATAACATACACATATCATCATGCATTTTGGAAATCCATATAGAAATCAATGGCAGTTTAGTAAGCAACACCTAACGAACCATACCCTTTAACATACAACACTTAAATGAACAAACGTAGGGCCCATATATAAACAACATCTTTTATAAAACTACCCAACTCCAACTGGCCCAACAAGCATTTAACATAAAATCAGCAACACACCACACACTTAGCATGCCAGCCCACTTGGATTAGACACGGCCCAATCATAATTTGATTTAATCCAAATAGATGCAACAATCCATTTAACCTATGATGACCCATTAATATGTATACGATCAGTTAAGGCATTCGGCCCAGTCACTAAGCATTTGCAATTCATGTGAAATACAAAATCATGCCAATTAATATAGCACAGTTTCATTGATTCATTTAATATTATCCTTGCTTTCTACAAATCTCACATGGACCACTCAAACTATAATCTACCTGATTGGACCGAATGATAATGGGTCTGTAGTTTTAAAATCTTGATATTTGAATCAATACATGTTACTCACTGGGCCGACAAAACTGTTATTATTTTTCATGTGATTGGACCGAATACAAGGACTCACACAATTAATCAAAATAGCAATTATTAAATCATGCCATCACATCCTTATCAACAATAGTTTCAATATGTAATAATATCCAATATTCAAAGTCATATGCCACTAATCTATACATAACCGAGAGGAGTCAGATCATATTAAGTTTGTTCATTACATCACCTAACTATCTTTCAGTTTCTTAATAGATTACTAACTCATAATTACATCATACAATTATGTAATCATTAATAGATTGTGTATGAATACATAATGTCAAGCCACACATATTGCCTAACATCACAACAAAATATGCACACACTCAGGTCTCACGAAATTCGCACATATTTCCTAGAGTCATGCTTCGATCTCACATATCAATACATGTTCACATTTACTCAAAACGATCAACAAGATAGGCAAACAAAACAGAATACTAACCGGCACTGGTGATCTCGACTGGGGGGTTTTGCTACTGCCGTACGTAAATATAATAAAGTAGGGTTTGTTGTGAAATAGGGTTTGTTGTTGTGATATGTGCCTTAACACCGTGTTTACGTTCATGAGTTTATAAGGACCACAATTAATTATAGTGGGCTACCATCTAATTAAAGTGGGCCGATTACAAGTTACTCACAATGGGCCGAACTAAACCAAACACACACATAAAGAACATTCACGGCACATAAAGGACTAGTTGGGCTCGGAAATTCTGTTTGGGTCGATATCGTAAGGTATAGTTATGAAGCCCAACTTGTACGCGACCCGACAAATGCCAGTAAATTATATAATCGGGTTATCAGACGTTTAAGTTTAATGGAGTTAAGATTACAAAGTTACATGTCACTAACCTTGAAAGTTCGGGTTGTCACATATAATTATGATTAGAATCATCATATATGATAGTAATCAGGAAATACTTGAACAAATTGTGTGTTTGAGTATATAATCATACTTACTATGATATGAGTTTAGTATGATATGATAAAAATTGATGATATGTTCATGTAAAATGATGTTTAATATCATCAATTATTAATTCGGTAACTTATGATTACAAGAACTTGTTAAATAAGTGATTTAAAACGGTAGCATAATAAGCATGCTTACCGTATAGTGGCAAAGAAATAAAACGAGTAGTTAAGCTACATCGTGTAATTAATTTTGTCAATAGGCAGTTTGACTTTTTAAAGTCAAAATGGCCTTTTATATGATCGAATGATAATTTCGACACAAAGATCATAGGATGGAATAGTCGTTAAAGATTATGACTAGTCTAACCATCTTACAAATTACAATGATAGTTTGACGCTTGACGAGCTAGGTGAAAGCTTGGGAAGGAAGCGGGTCAAACGAATCAGGAATGAAGAAAAAGCATAATCTGGATGCTAGGTAAGTAAAGCTTACACCTTTTTATTTAATACCTATTGGTTTTATAGGTTATGAATAATATAAAGTCTTATTTAAATTGTGATGTTCCGACCCGACATGTGCGGTTCGGAACAAAAGACAATGATAATAAACCATGTTTAATGGTTAAAAAGGACTAACTACGATTAATTGGTCATGCAATGGCTAATAGATAATGAGTTTCGAGTGGTTACCTTATAGGGTAAACCAATAAAACTAATAAGGGCAAAACGGTAAGATTGGTCACGCGTTGATAATAACCGTTAGTTTTGAAAGACACTTTATGGCGAAAGTCATAATGGGTCAAAAGCATTTAGAAATGGTTTATAAGTAAAATGAACATACGGTGTAAACCGGAGCGAGTCATGTAGACGAGATGATAATAAATATCATCTCGCAAAGATACACGGTTACTTAGACCAAACGGGTCAAAAGGTGAAAATATCACCCTTTGACAATATCGACTAATGGTTTATCGAGTTGTTTGATTATAGGGATAAATATCGAATGGATATTTACATCGCTAATACTTAGCGGCTATTGAGGCAAGGTATTGAAATGGGTCAATATATTGATCCAAGCCAGGTATGTTTAATAGGTTAACTACTCATTTAGAACGTAAGGTTCAATGAAAGTTAAATGAAGTCGAAAATAGACATTTGGTTACTTTAAAAGGTAAACCGAAGGATCTAAATGATGGTCATTGTGTTTTGAAAACATATGGACTTTTCAAACCAAATCATAGTTAAAAAGAGGTATTTTGGGTCAAACATGCTTTCAAAAGTCCTCCATCGTAAATGAAAGGCTAAAATGGACCAAAACGCCCTTGTAAGCTAAATTGAGCAAACGAGATTTAAAGGTTGTTTGGAAATGAGTTTTATGATTAGATAAATACTTAGAATAAACATAAAAAGCGAAAGATGTAAATTTTTTGTCAATTGACTATATAGGAGTTTTTGCCGTAAAATAATGGTCCGAGGGGTAAAACTCGGAATTTATACATTAACACATTAAATCCGCCACAAATATAGTTGTGGAGGAAGATTAAGGGATAAGAAATGTGGTAATATGATGCTAGAAACGAATGAAAGCGATTCATGTCAAAAATATGCTTAAGATCCCTTAACGGGTCAAAATAAGCATATGAGCGAAAACGGGTTTAAAATGCTTATGAAATCCGTGATTTGAACTTAATAAAATAGACAATATGGTGTGACAACTGTCAAAAATTCAGGTATCTGTACAATTAATTAACCATGATTAGTGCTTAAAGACTGTGCTGAATTGCAATTAACTGCTTTCTGATTATTGCCGTATACATACATGTGTGTCATACATTGTTTAATGTCATATCATTACTGCATGAAAGCTATATTGCCTCAAGTGATGCATTAGGTATAGTTAGCATAGTTGTCTGATAAATCAGGAATATGCTGACAGAACTCAGCACATAGACAGATAGTGCATTAAGACACAGGATGAGTCAGAAACTAAGTATTACACTAGTATAGTGTGTAGGAAAGTAGGGATCATAAATCTGCCTTTCTAGTGATAGTTTAAGTGCCGGAAAGTGCCTAAAACTCACGCAAAGTGCTGAATTCAGCAAATTAGAACACTAAAATTTTGTAGAAATATGGTAAAATGGTCCTGAATGCTTTCCTAAGTGTCGGGAATCAAAAGTGTCACAAAAGGTAACATAAAGCACACTAAACTGCATAGTTTAGCGCTTTAACGAACCAGTAACCAACCAAACAACCGAACACTACCCGAAATATCAAATTTACACTAGAAACACTGTTCTAACATCACCAAGCTAGTTATGGTCTCCAAACATCATAACACCTCCTAAGAATATCTAATAACTAAAACACGTAACTAAACACTTGGATTCCAACCATGATCTAACCATAACATTACAACCTAGCCTAAGACCCCCCCCCCACTAGTTACGGCCCAACAAGGGTCCCACAAGGAAGATTTTATTTCAATATTTAATTAGATATGTGTACACTTTCCTAAACATAAAATACAAGGGTTAAGAACATGAAATGGGTTATGAAAAGGCACATAGGGTTCATGATTTCATTTCTCACACACACTAACACACTTACCCTCCACTTCTCCTCCCCTTGCTCTCGGCCGACCCCATACACACATACATCCATCATCATTCATCCAATCTCATCCAATCTAAGCATACACAAGGATGTTAAAGGTCACATAAAGAAGCTAGGAGCTTTCGGAAGTTCAAGAACCTCTCTTGTTTGCTTTTATCCACTTGTTTTCTACACTTGAATCATCCCTTGCCTTGAGCTAGTGGTAAGAACCTTGTACACTCCATTTTACTTCCATTTTGAGTGGTTAAAGAAGAATCATAATAAAAAATTGAAGAACACTAAAGATCATAAGAAGTAAACATGAACATAAGCTTGTTTAATGAAGTAATCTTGATGGATATAAGTTGTTATGCTTGTTGATCATTGATTGTTTGTAGAAATGATGTTGATCATCATAAGATCTTGCTAGATCATGATTGAAAACATAATCTAGCAAGATGAGAAAGTAGAAATGTTGTAGGATGATACATCATCCACACATGAATCATGAACTTGAAAGAATACTTTGATTTCTTGAAAAATAATGATCAAAGTAAGTTAATAATCATATAGATCTAAAGATTTATGAATGGTTTTTCAAAGAAACCAAGTTAAAAATATGAGTTTCATTTAATCTTGGTTCTTACAAAAACAAATTATATTTTTAGTGGTTAAACAAGTGTAGAAACACTTGTGTAACAAGAAGAATGCATAAAGAAATATTTTTAGAAAATATGATTTGAAGTTGTAAACATCTATATTCTTTAAAAATGAAATTTTTAAAAAACTAATCACATTTTAAAGGGTAACAAGACTTACTAAGAACACTAGTAAGTTACTACAAATTTTTACAAATATTCAAGTTCATGAAGTAGTAGAAAATGCATGATTTTGGCAAAATTGGTAAGTAAAGGTTGTTTGTTGATGATTGTGAATTGATTGTGATGATTTTTACAAAAGAAAATGATATGCTTGAAAGCATGGAAACCTCCATTTTTAGGGGAAACTATGGCAAAATTTTCTAAAAATATAAACACTTAGAAAAATATTTTAAACAAATATTTACAAGTGTATTTTAAACCATGGGTTTCCTACATAAACTTTGCCATGAATTTTGTTACAAAAATATAAATATTGGAGGTTGATTTTCCTAAATAAAAATGACTAAATATGTATTTAGGAAAATATATATTTAGAAGTCACATGTGTGTGATTATTTGTATACTTTGTGTATTAGTTATATTATTTTTGGACTTGAAATAATATAGCTCATTAAAAATACCAAGAATTACAATCCAAAATATTACCAAAATTTCTACAAACAAATATACACATTTACACCAAATATTGGTAAAACCGAACTATGGAATAAGACTTACAAATATTCCGAAAAATTTATTCACAAGTATATTCTGCTAAATAATATTTTGGACACCAAGGAAGTAAAAACATGATTTTTACAATTACTACAAAAATATACCATATTTTTGACAAGGAAGATATATTATTTTTGGCAAGCATGAAATATATTTTTCTTGAAATTTTTAGAAGATATATTATTTTTGAGATATATATATATATATATATATATATATATATATTTTCTTACACAAACACGAAATACAATATTTTGAGATGAAAGATGTATTTTCTCAAATAAATATGAAGAATATCATTTTTGGAGGAAAATGAGTTATATATATATATATATTTCCTATGATGGACATGAAAATATATTATTTTTGAAACTTACGAAGAAATACAAATATTTTTGCCAAAGGAAAGTTTTAAATAATTTTTCTAAATAATATTTATAAGAATATATATTTTGGAAATATATATTGAATCCTTATTAAAGAAAATATTCCGGAATAATTAATATGAAATTAAGTATAAAGGATACTTAACGAATATGATAAGAATACATATTCTCGTACGTATAAATACACACCGGAATACGACCCTAAAACATGACAAGAGTATACATGTATAAGATACCCCCATCCTTGGGAAGGAAATACAAGTATAAATGCTTGGGAAGTATTAAGTTAAAATAATTGTCTTAACAATTATTACAAAATTTAATGAATATAATTTAAGTTAAAATATTAATTATTTTAACAAATAATTATATAACTTGGAATAATGATGAAGACACTTGGAAACGTTACTCAAAGGCACTAAATAATACTAAGTCAAGGCACGACCCACCGGTCTAATGAACCGTAGCACGCGTGTAGGTAGTCGTGCGACCTAGAGGAAGCTTGAGTTACATTGGATACGAAGAACGCAAAGTTGTGAGTTCATGTTCCCCCTTTTCTCTTAACTGTTTTTAGTTTTATAAATTCGGGGGTGAAGTACATGTTACTAAATGTATATTGGCAATAACAAATGGTATGGTTAGCTAAGAAAAATACTGTTAGATCATGTGATTGGGTAGGCGCACTCTTAGGACCATTAATCCTCGCGTTAGGACCGAGGGACATGAGTGATAGATCTATTTGGGTGTAGCAAGCCCACACCCATGCGGACCAGGGTGGCCCATGAGGTGACTATGTTATACAGCCGGAGGCCCGGTGCAAAATCTGCTAGGTTTGAGTCTTCCTATGCAATTTCACGTATGTTAATGTATTAGAGACACATTAATTGATCTATTCCTTGTTGCTTCATACCAGTTTTCATACACACATATATACTTACAAATGTTTTCAAGGATGATTCGTGCACACACACACAACTCACATGAACTCGCTCAACTTTTGTTGATGTTTTCAAACTACATGTATTTCAGGAAATTAAGTATGGATCTGGCGGGCGTTTGGATGTTTCAAGTAAAGTTGAGAATAAAAGGTGTCGTCCTATGTCTGAGGATTTGGGTTGTGCGTCTTATTCTCGATAAGACACAACTTTCAAAGCTTAGTTTAAATTAATGTCTTTTGTCGAGTCTTTGTGAACTCTAAAACAAATTGCATGGTTTGTACTCGAATTTGATGTCTGTGTTTTAAACAATGTTGTCATGTTCTAAACTAAGTTAATGGATGATCACCTTCAATTTTATCATATAGCTGTGTTATGATTGAATGCAATGATATTAAGCAAGTCACACCACAATCACGCTTCCACAAAAGTCAGGGTGTGACATATGGAACTTGTGAAGTTCATAAGAAATTGGGATCAAACACACATGTTGTTTGGTTAATACACGAACGGGTCAAAAGTTCATAATTACAATTTTTAAGCCGAAGACTTAAAAGTCTAAAATTTTGTTAATCCGGATGTCGGATGTTAACTCCATATGATGGAGAATTAAATTACATTCACGTAGAAAGAAACGTGAGTCAAATCGGATAAAAAAAAGAGCAAGTTATGCTCGTTTTCGTAGAAATGAGTTTGGTTGGAAAATGCAGCATCTGGCTGCAATCTTTCAGTCGAAACAAGGGCGTCGCACCACGCGACGGGAAGAGATAATCACCGTCGCGCAACGCGACGGCTCTCGTGCCCCGCGACCTATACACTTAAAGCTCTCGCTGCCCGCGAGAGCCACCAGAACTGGC
This sequence comes from Helianthus tuberosus, assembly GCA_030545235.1. Classification (NCBI taxonomy): domain Eukaryota; kingdom Viridiplantae; phylum Streptophyta; class Magnoliopsida; order Asterales; family Asteraceae; genus Helianthus; species Helianthus tuberosus. The sequence continues at coordinate 100,801,708 of CM060389.1, forward strand.
AAAAATGTTGCTGTTCAATTGTTTTGAGTTGTGAACTTGTTTAAACATGTCTTAAACATTAAATGACTAACTCATTTCATGTTTTTATGAAATGTAGGTATTATGCGATGTACCGGAGGACGATCAAGCTCAACAAGGAACCGAACACACTCAATATTCAAGCTTCCGCGTTATGATGCGTTGTCACGTTTTAAACGACGAATGTATCTACAAAATGTTGAAATGTTTTATTTATTAAAATGTTTTAACAAACTCGAAATTTTTAAGTGTATGTTTAATCTTAAATATACTATTATAGTCGAAATTAATATGATAATTGTATAAAATGGACTAAGGGTCTTACATAGATGGGTTATATGGTTTTAAATGTGTCTAGACTAGAGTTGAATATATTAACTATCAACAATTTAAACCCCACAACTTACAACAATTTTACCCTGAACTTGCCATTATCATGTACAGGATGTTGATGAAAATGGTAACCCTCAGGTAAAAGAATCTTTCCTTTACACTCACTAACTACATATGAGACAATAAGCAACATATTCTTTTGACTGTATTGAAAATCGAAAAAATTGATTTTAACAATAATATGCTAACAAAAGAACACTACAATAGAAAATGGAATATTTAGAATCAAAGTATAGCACATTCATCATCAGAAAGAACAAACTGAAAATAGGAAAATATGCTATTTAACAAAAACTACAATAGAAAATGGAATATTTAGAATCAAAGTATAGGAGGTGCAAACGAGCCGAGCCTGAGCTCGACCAGGCGGCTCGATTATCTTATAAGAGTTCGGGCTCGGCTCGTTTATTATCTTTTAATTAATATATTAAATGAAATAATATAAATAATAGACTTTTTAGGCTCGCGAACTCGATAAGTGAAGCTTATCGAGCTCGGGCACGTTTACTAATAAGGTTATTTTTAGGTTCGAGGCCGGCTTTTAAACAAGTTTAAATAAGCTCGGTTCGTTTACACTAAAGCTCGACGATCCTAACGAGCTTCACATGTGAGGCTCGAGCTCAGACTCAATAAACAAACGAGCTTTATTTTATGCTCAAGCTCGGCTCGGCCTCGATAAGGCTCGGCTCGTTTCAAGCTTTTTCTCGAGCCGATCTCGAGTAGCGCACGAGCCGCTCGTTTGCACCCCCTAAGCACATTCATCATCAGAAAGAACAATATACGCTTATTTAACAAAAGAACACTACAATAGAAAATGGAATATTAAGAAGAATCAAAGTATAGCACATTCATCATCAGAAAGAAGAAACTAAAAATCAGAACATACGCTATTAAATGGAATTGATTCGGCCTTTTAATGAGCCGTTCTTGACAACGGTTCGGCTCGTTTCGTTTACACTCCCACTCAAAGACATACAATGGCAATCTTGTACGGCTAATAATATTTTTTATGCAGTTAGTTTGAAAAGGACCGATAATCTTTTTTCTTGGTAGAATATTATACTAAATCTTTTTCGAGATAACGTTGATCAAGTGTTAAAATAAAATTTTAATTTCTTAATTATTTTCTTTTCAACCAGAAAACAAAGCAATTGAATAAATTTGAAGTGAAATTATTAGTATCTGAATTATAAATCTTACCAAAAGATTATTAAATATAAACTAGCTTAGAACCTTGTGTTATACACGGGTTGCATAAATTTAATTTTATATAAGAGTTAAATGCTTGGTTGGTCCCTGTGGTTTGCAAAAATTTCATACTTGGTCTTTGTGGTTTACTAATTACACGCGTGGTCCCAAAAGTTGTCAAAAATGAACTGGGTTGGTCTCCTGACCTAGCCTCTGTTAAATTTCTCAGTTAACTATGTGCGAAATTACTATATTACCCTTAGAACAATTAAAAAAAGACATACCCATCATCTTCTTCTTCTCCACCCTTTCTTCTCAAATCAACCTTCAACACCCCCACCCAATCCCCCATTTCTGCAAATTGATTCGAAACCTTGATTTTTGTTTCAGACCCTAGATCGAAAACCCCATTGCCGGAATAGCGTAATGTTGTTGCAACCAGTTCACAGGCCCACTGTTTCTGTTCAATTTGCAGCACCCCCAGGTGTTTTATGATGAAATTTGCAGAAAACGTTATCGAGCTTATGGGATGATAAGCCTCGATTGATTCCAAACCTTCCTGATGAAATTTCACTCGAAATTCTTGCTAGACTTCCGAGAATCTGCTATTTAAATGTGAAAGGTGTATCGCGAAGCTGGAAAGCTGTGGTAACAAGTTCTGAAATTTACAAGGTTAGGAGAGAATTGGGCACCACAGAAGAATGGCTCTACATTTTGACCAAAAATCATGGCGATAAACTATTTTGGCATGCATTGGACCCCGTTTCTAAAAGATGGCAAAGATTGCCACCTGTTCCTAATGTGCATTTAGAAGACGATTATAAAAGTGGGTTATCTAGTTCTTGTATGTGGAATATGGTAGGATCAAGTATCAGAATTGCAGATGCTGTGAGGGGATGGCTTGGACGAAAGGACGGTTCAGAAATGGGGGATTGGGTGGGGGTGTTGCAGGTTGATTTGAGAAGAAAGGGTGGAGAAGAAGAAGATGATGGGTATGTCTTTTTTTAATTGTTCTAAGGGTAATATAGTAATTTCGCACATAGTTAACTGAGAAATTTAACAAAGGTTAGGTCAGGGGACCAACCGAGTTCATTTTTGACAACTTTTGGGACCACGCGTGTAATTAGTAAACCACTAGGACCAAGTATGAAATTTTTGCAAACCACAGAGACCAACCAAGCATTTAACTCTTTATATAATAAGTAATCTAGTTATATCTTTACAATACCCCGTATGTTGCACGATTTAATTAAATATAATGTAATCGATTAAGGCATACGGTCTTCAAGATATGTATTTAAATGATAAATTCGATAACTATTTACTTATTAAAATTTTAGTTTGTTTTTTTATTTATTATTATGTTAGAAACATGTGTATTATATGTGGGATAACCAATGAAATATTAGATGGTTATTAATAAGCGGAAAAAATAAAATAAATAGTAAATAAATAAGAGAGGTCCATAAAGTTTGTGATTTAATATAATTTTCTTATTTATGTATCCTATTAAATAATAATAGTATTAGAAAATAATTTAACTAAATCTAATTTAAATGAGAATAAAAATTTATATATTTACCTGGTTATACAAAGAAAAAAACTTAAAAAATTTGAAAAATAATATAAGGAGATTATTAATTTAAAGTTTGATTAAAAAATTGTTATCCTTGTTTAAAATATATTTAGTTGAACTATTGTTTAATAAGAAAATAAATTGAAAAATAAGATAAGGAGGCACTAGAGATTGACACGTGTAGAAATTTTTTTTTCATTTATTAGTATAGAGAGATCTTATGGCATCTTGGTGGTGGGATAAGGCTTATGACCATTAGATCATGGGTTCGATTCTCACAAGTGGGGTTTTTCCAAATTTATTGGGTTTCCTCCTGAATTGGTGTATAGGCATTATTGCCTAGTGGAGATAGATATGATCGGGTGGTTTCGCTAGTGGCACGATGATACTCTAGTGGGCCATCAGTGATCCAAATTTGCCGTTAAAAAAATTATTAAATATTTAAAAATTAAAACCATGCACAAATTAATATTTAATGTTATCTGCCCTTTTCTTTGCAATTATTATTATTATTATCACTGTATGATAATAATACAAATGAATGAACAGTTGTTTTATAATATTATAATAACCTATTATTAATACAATAATAATAATTATGAGCATATGATAATAATACAAATGAATGAAGAGTTGTTTTATAACATTATAATAACCTATTATTAATACAATAATAATAATTATGAGCAAATGGTATCGAGTACCAGTACCGGTATCAAATTACTTTACTGTATGATAATAATACAAATGAATGAACAGTTGTTTTATAATATTATAATAACCTATTATTAATACAATAATAATAATTATGAGCAAATGGTATCGAGTATCAGTATCAAATTTACTAAATCGGGTGTATTTTCGATACCTGTTCGACACCGATATTCACCGGTTTTTACTCTCAATTACCGGTGTCGTACCAGTACCGACCGTTACCAAACCGTACCGTACCAGGTATATTTGATACAGGTATCCACTTTTGGGCCTATATATTAAAAATAGAATTAAATCAATAGTAACATCACTAAGTGATGATCAAATGGTATCGGGTACCGGTACCAGTATCAAATTTAGCAAACCGGTTATATTTTCGGTACCGGTATTCACCAGTTTTTACCCTCAAATACCGGTGCCGTACCAGTATCGACCGGTACCGAACCGTACCGTACCAGGTATATTCAGTACCGGTACCCACTTTTGGGGATTTCGGTAACGGTATTTTCGGTACCGGTTGGTACCGAGCTCATCAAATCCTGTAGCAACGTAACAATGCAAGTAGTTGCACCGTTTAGATTACTTTTCATACACACAGTAAGTAAATTGTATTTCATTTGAATGAGGTTTTATATACACAACAACTTATTTCGCTTCCTTTTTTGTCTTTTTCTGTAATGAATGAATTATAGCATGTAAAATTAACTTGGATATTTAGATTATTGATGAGCAAATCGTATCAAATCCTGTAATCAAACCGGTATCGTATCGGTACCAAATTTACTATACCAAATCATTTTCGGCACCAATTTGGTACCCACCTTTTGGCGTTTTCAGAATCGTTACTTTCGGTTCAACACCGGTCTAGCACCATACCTGTATTTATTGATTTTTACCTTCAAATACCATACCGTATTGTACTGAGCATTTTCGGTGCAGGTACCTAACTTCGATGATTTTCCGGATCGGTACTTTCGGTGCCGTTACCGGTACCGAGCTCATCCATATTTTAACGTGTTAGCACCGAAATAACTGAACTGAAAACAACCGAATTTCCAACGTGTAGGACGTGTGGGGTCCTATTATTATATATTAGGTTATTTAAAATCTTTTTTTAGAACGGAGTTACTATCCTTACCATGTCATTTTTATTTATTTTTTGATATTCGGTAGCTGCTTGCCGTTGCTGACACGCGTTTTGCAGTCATTGGGTCCCCGCCGCAACGCGCGGACATAAAATCAACTAGTTACATCATCAAATTGATAATTTTGAGACCCATGTCCCCATCCCTTTATATTTCATGTGAAACCTTTTGGACCAATATAATTAAACTAGGTTATCACCCGGGTGCTACCCGGGTTGGAGAAAACTATTAAGATAAATATCAAGTGTATAAATAAAATAAAATAAAATACAAATTCTCATGTTACATAAATTAGTGATACAGTGGATACACAATTTAAAGATAGTCGAGTGCTTTTGAAGATGCATATCCTTCGAGTTACCAAAACCTTTCCCTTAGTAAATTGAGTTCCCTCTACAAAAAAAAAGAACCAAACTATAAGTGTTTAAATATATAATATAAACTTCAGTGTCGATACTATATAATATAAACTTTAGTGTCGATACTAAGCTTGCCTATTGTACCTTTTAAGTCAGTCTTGTACTTTGTCTCATATTTGTCGTCTTTTAAAATGTAAGGCATTTCATCTGTATATTAAGAGACCAAAAGATGTTGTAAACTATTTAAATAATATGTACATAAAAAATGCCAAAAAGCCACACGACTCACCCACAAAAATCGACCTTCTCTTAAGCTTTCTTTTTAGCCAAACAGAAGATATATCCCAAGCTCCAGTTGATCGCGTTATCCATATAAGTGTTTCTTGATAATTTATGATGGTAAAATACGGTTCTGACTTTTTTCGTTATTACATGTGCTAACTCTTCCGTCGGATGTAACCGAGCTGGGAAATAACAATGGGTGGGTAATCCAGATACCTTTCGTTATATTAATTTTGAGCATTTTAGTTTAAAAGCTAATAATAAGTATTTGAAAAAGAGTGCTTATGGAAACTTACAGTAGTCTTTCTGCAGATCCAATGGCAATTTTCATCCTCTTTTTCCAATCAAGTTGAACTTCAGCAGCAAATTGGCCATGGAGATGAGATAACAAACTAAGATTAGGCATGTAATCATAGACTATAAGTCGTTGTTCAGCCGAAGCACAATAACCCTTGAGTCCAAACAAATTCTTGTGTCGAACCCTTCCAAGAATTTCCACTTCAACAACAAATTCCATCTCAGCTTTTGAATTCATCGATTTCAGTTGCTTACCAGCTATCTAAAACGTATGAACAAAAGCATAAAATGATTAGTGACCAACACATGTGTAGCAAGTGACGGATCAAAAAACTTTTTCCAGACGAAGACAGGTAACTAATATCTGGTGTTCGGATATTATCACTGAATTATGGAAATTTTGGTCTGGTTTGGAGTCGCATGTAGAGCACTTTTAGTTGGCACCTTCAACAACATGAGGCTAGAAAGGGTGGGCTCGGGGGATTGATTAGCTCACATATTTTACCGAGTAGAAATGTTACCATGACTCGGCTCGTAAAAACCATGAACCAACTCGTTTATATTATAATAAATTAACATTGTTATCTATAAGCGTGCGACACACACACAAAAGTACACATACACTAACACAGTGACCGGTAAAGCAATGGAACAATTAATTAATGAAATATCATATAGATTTGAAAGATTATATGTGAAATCATATAAAATAAAAACGATTTTGAGATATAGATTTGAAAGACTATATGAGAAATCATATAAAATAAAAACGATTTTGAGGATATAGTTAAATAGATTGGTATTTACATAGATTTGTAAAGAAATTTCGTTATTAATTATAACTACAAAATTTAGGTTACAAGCTAACTAATTTATAGTTAACATAACCGAAGCTTAGGTTCAAGGTTAGGTTACAAATCTTAGCCCCGAATCATCATTCTTACCCTGATTTTCATTGGATTTGAAGTCCCATACAACCATGTTAGACACCAGCTCTTAATCATACTCGAATATAATCCCTACATTAGTCCTAATGGTCTCTTAAACAACCTAAAAACATATGAAGCAATAACCAAATCAGAATCATATAAATTACAGATTCCTAATAAACTCAAATAAAAAAAAATTACCTGCTTATAATGCATATGATATAGTCAACTATTGCTACTCACAAAAACTTTACAACCATTTAACTTTTTACCTTATAAATTCAAAATAATAATATTAATAATCGGCGTTTTGTGTGGTGACTATCTGCTCCTTAACCAGACTACTATTGCTACCAACATATATACCTACTCATCGTGTCTTTGAGGGAGGAGTAAACCTGCAAAAAAACACCATGAATGATAATGTTAATATGACAGCCGTTGTTAGTTAAGGTTTGAATCAAAACCATCCGCGGCTATTGGTCATCATCGGCGCTACCAGCGCCATAAGAAAACTAAAGTTGGTCAACCCATTTTGTAAAGGTTTTTTTTCGCTCTTTCTAACACCACTTGGTTCAACTCAAGTCCATTTTGGTCATGTTTATAAAAAAGATACCCGAAATTTTGGAGCCAAAAACCAAATTGTAGGCTGTCTTAGCTAATGCCACATCATTTTCCAAGCCCTCATCTAATGCCACATAAGCCCTTATTTATCATGTTTATAATAGATAATAGATTATTCATGCAACACCACTTTTTCACTATATGTGTACTCTGCACCAGAACCACAACCAAATGGCATCCCGCTGTTCTTTACTCAACTCCCACAGCCTACTAACCTGCAAAATGAATTCTATATTACTGATAGATAAGAAAGTTTCAGCATTGCCTTAAGTTAGACAACTCAACAGATATCAAACAAATTCTACAAAAACGCTTGTCCACTTCTTGGACAATGGGTAGGTGTAATTTCAGAAACTCTTGGGGATGGAGTTGACCAAGAACTTCTTACATCTATCTATGGTGCTAGCAGTCACCTGAAAGAATTAGGATGCACTATAATAGAGGTCCTAATTCTTTATTAATGGTTATTTAGCTAAATTTTTAGGATGTCTTAATACAAAATGCACATGAATTCTATGACATCACTATAGTCTACAAATACATGCTAAAATTGATAAGCAAAATGATTTTTTTAATATATATAAAAGGAAAGGATTGAGAGCAAAAACCTATAAATATTCTCATATGAAGTTAAATGGATGATATATTATAGTGTAAGTATGTTGTCGTTTGTTAAGCCTAATTTGGGCTTGAGTGAATATTCTAACGTTTCCATAATACCAAACACACCTTTGCTTTAATTAACAATTGCTAAAAAATGTTTCTTCTAACATTATTAGGATCAACTAAAATTAAAAAACAAACATGTGTTCATCAAATAGTTCTTTCAATATCAAATTATTAAAAAAGTTATACAAACCTATAGTATATTATGATTCAAACAAAAGTATTTTTAGTTTATAGTTGAGAAAAATGTCCGCATCGTCCATATAGTTTGGTCAAATTTCACCTATAGTCCTTAACCTTCTAAAATTACCTTTATAGTCCTCAACATTTGCACACTCGTTTCTCAGATAGTCCCTAACGTAGATAGAGGTTAGTTTTTGCTGTTAAATAAGTGTAAAATGACAAAAGTACATTTATCATTAAAAAAAATAAATTAAACATTAAAAGACACCCCCTCCACCTTGCCTCCACCATACAACCAACATACATGTTTTTCAACTTTCGTCATATGAAGTTTTCTACCATAAAAATAGAAATTAGATTTCTATATCTAGTAAGAACGCATGTGATTCATTTGAAACCCCAAAAATTACAAAAAAAAAAAAAAACAAAACAAAACAAATAGGTGTAAAACCTGCAATAATCCTTTAGATTGTTGGGTTTCTGGGCTAAATTGGGTACGGATCGAGTAAGATACGAAAGAGCAGTGTAAAATGTCACACCCCAATCGATGACGGAAATATCGAGACGAGACGTAATAGATTGCTCAAAGACAACATAAAACTAAATTTGCAATAATAAATTAAAATTCAAAATTTCATTTCATTTCCTCAAATTCAAACGTTACATTGTCTCCATATAAAATACAACAAATTGCGAGATTAAAACGTAAAAATGCAAACCCTATGTAGATTTCTTGCATCATCAAATATTTTCTGCAACATGTATAAAATATCCGTTAACACAAATTATGTCGGTGAGCTTACTAGTTTGACTACACATCATAAGTATGAATAAATTCTCAAATCCACATGTTTAAAGTATACCAATCATGTAATCATACTAGCATCCAATAGCTAAAAATCAACCCAAAGTTTCCACTATCGTAACCTTATCACCGAAGTGAATACGACCGCAAAGATTGAATAATTAACAATGACCCAACAAACGGGGCGGTGTGTTACTCATAAAAATACATGTTGAGGGAGACTTTTTAAGATTAATGATAGATGACATGGCATAAGATTGTTCTAGCATGTATGAAGATTTAGCGTAACAAGTAAGCATGTTAATGGATTGAGTGTTTTCATAAGATTGATTGTATGTGTGTGATTGTGTATTTAATTAGGGATACATGTTGCAACCCAAATAGTGTTTAAAGCGTAAAATGGGTCAAGTATGAACTCACGGTTTGCGAAGAATTTCCGTAAAAGCGAGTAAGCGGTCTTGAAGGATGGAGTTACCAAAGTTTACCCTAAATGGTAAACAAAGGTGTATGAGTATTTGGAGATTGGGAACGTAAATGAAAGTTATAAGTATGAAATTACATAAAAATATATTCCGCCTTAGACACTTATTCAGACACTATTATTTGTTTATGTTTTCATGAGTCTTGTTACCCATTAGAAATCCGAACTAAGGAAGCCAAGACTTTGGATATCCTCCACCTTAACATAATATTCAACCAAGGTTTGGTCGATATCATAGTTGGGTTATTGGAGTATGTATTATATAGGTATATATAATATTAGATATAGTGTCAAGTATGTCAAGCATTTATCAAGCAATAGAGGCAGGATAAATCCATTAACCTCAAGAATGCACCAATTCACAAAACATCAACATGGACGATTCGGATGGTCATAAATACAAGTATAAAGAACATAAGTAAACTATCTAATTCACTAAGTAACCAAGTAAGGATAACTAGGCGAGTGCTTCCAACATTGTATGGTTAGAGACTTGGTGTAGTTTGTTCACTTTATTGCTTAGAAGTTACTTAGAGCCTTACAAAAATAAGAAATGGAGGATTTAGAACCTCATTTTTCTGGAACAAAACCTTAATACAAGCCATTCAACATAGAAGTTAGTTGGTGGCTTGGTTTAGTTTGCAAAAGTTCCAAGAACAAAGCTAAAGAAAGACAGGTTCATAAAGTATAGCAAAAATTCCTAACTTGGACCTCAAAATGGTGGTATACCATCCTTTTTTACCTTAGTAAACATGTGGTAATACTTCTATAGGTTATCCAAGGAAGGAGAAGGAAGAAAATAAAAATAAAATGTTAAAATATATATAGATATATTGTCAATTCAATATTTGTTTTTTTGTCTAATGTGCTCGTTTTTTATTTTGCGAGAATTGGGCTTTTTTCCTTTTTGGCTCTTGGGCTTTGTTTGATTGGGCTGCTGATGCGTGGAAGATAAGTTATTTTTTTAGGGTTTGTTTTTATAAAAGGGGTCTGAACAAACATTCATCTCTCGGTAAAAAAAACAACGCACGATCTCTTGGTCTTACAACATCGCTCGCGCTCAAAGTTCCAGTCGTATCTGCTGATTCGCTGCTTCATCTTGCTCTCTAGAACATCTAAAGGTCTTTGATTCCCTGTGTTCGAGTGTCAATCGAAGCTGCGTTCTTTATCATCACGTTGTGCAGATTATCGGTTGATAATCTGCTGTTCTTGTTCCTGTTTGCGGCTGATTACGGACAACTTTTACTTCTGTGTTTGTTCCTGATTTACAACGCTTTACACATAGTTTTACTACTGTAATTGTTTCTGATTTGCCGCTGATTACGGGCATGTTTTACTGCTGTGCAAGATTGATTGTTCTGGCTGTGATTAAGTCTATTTTAAGAAGATTGTGCAGATTGTTTTTATATATTACTTTGTGCTTGATATCGTGTTGTTGACATGGTATCAGAGCCATAAGTGGCTCTTGGGTGATTCTTTTTCCGTTGCTGCTTCCGTGGAGCTATAAGTCGAAATTTGTGTGGTTCAAGGGAATCTTAGGAGTCTTGGTGGTTCTCTGATTCTCCCGATTCCAGATTGTCCTCGTATTCTCGGATTTCATGAAGCTGTGATCGGTATTCTTAGCTTTTAATCAGACTTGTAACCCTAAGTGAAGGTTACGAGTCTGGTTACGAGAGTTTATACGCACCCACTGTGAGATCGTTCTTTCTCTCCTTGTTTTAATTTCCTTTTTTTATTGCATTTATTGTGTCTTCTGTTTGGTTTTGTGCTACTCTTGACTGTTTGCTATGCCTGGTGATAATACTGTGATTACTACTGATAATATGACGTCTACCAGTGCTACTTTGATTAGCAAGATTGATGCTGGTGATCCATTGTTTATTCATCCTAGTGATTCTGCAAATTTGACAATCGTTAGTGTTAAACTTAAAGGGTCAGAGAATTATAGAATTTGGTCAAATGCTATGTATCTTGCACTGCAAGTTAAAAATAAAATAGGGTTTGTTGATGGTACTTGTCTTAGCTCTACATCTGATGAAGTTTTAGGTAGACAATGGGATAGGTTATGATAATAATAATAATACAAATGAATGAACAGTTGTTTTATAATATTATAATAACCTATTATTAATACAATAATAATAATTATGAGCAAATGGTATCGAGTACCGGTATCAAATTTATCAAATCGGGTGTATTTTTGGTACCTGTTCGACACCGATATTCACCGGTTTTTACTCTCAATTACCGGTGTCGTACCAGTACTGACCGTTACCAAACCATACCGTACCAGGTATATTTGATACAGGTACCCACTTTTGGGCCTATATATTAAAAATAGAATTAAATCAATAGTAACATCACTAAGTGATGAGCAAATGGTATCGGGTACCGGTATCAAATTTAGCAAACCGGTTGTATTTTCGGTACCGGTATTCACCGGTTTTTACCCTCAAATACCGGTGTCGTACCAGTATCGACCGGTACCGAACCGTACCGTACCAGGTATATTCAGTACCGGTACTCACTTTTGGGGATTTCGGTAACGGTATTTTTGGTACCGGTTGGTACCGAGCTCATCAAATCCTGTAGCAACGTAACAATGCAAGTAATTGCACCGTTTAGATTACTTTTCATACACAGAGTAAGTAAATTGTATTTCATTTGAATGAGGTTTTATATACACAACAACTTATTTCGCTTCCTTTTTTGTCTTTTTCTGTAATGAATGAATTATAGCATGTAAAATTAACTTGGATATTTAGATTATTGATGAGCAAATCGTATCAAATCCTGTAATCAAACCGGTATCGTATCGGTACCAAATTTACGATACCAAATCATTTTCGGCACCAATTTGGTACCCACCTGTCACACCCCGACCATGTAAAACAACAAAACGTGGCGGAATCGTCGGGGGGTGTTGTAACAGAATTATTGTTCCACAACCATGGTAATTAAAATTTCATTTTATTCAACAACCAACAGTGGAATACATTGTTTCAAAACAAGAACCAAAGAGTACACAACATAATTAAACTAAGTCTATCTTTATTTTAAGTCTCTAAGGCACAGGTCCGCCCTAGTGTGTCACGAACATCTTAAGCAGCAGCTCCTGAAAACACATGTGAAAATAGGTACGTCAGCATAAAAATGCCTGTGAGATACATAGGTTTTATGAAAATAGGATTCATGACTTGAGTTTAAAGAAATGTTTAATAAAAATTTAGTCATGAACCTTGTTAATTGTTTTGTTTTATAAATCAATTGAAAAACGATAGTAAAATCAGATGATATGTATATATATAAAAGAATAATGTATGGTCAAATGAATAACCAAGTAAAATGAGTTTGTATAAATTGAGTTATTTGTAAAACAATGTTTAAGTGAAAATATGTTGTAAATGTAATATGTATAACTGAAATGGTTTAAATAACGCTACGTTATGTAATATCATACAAGCACTTATATATAGGAAGTACCAGCAGCGTATCCACCATGCTTGTATCATATTGCACACGTCTCGTTATTTAAGTCACTCAAACCAACCAACAACGTAAAATATCCATGTTTAATCCAATAGTTAAATGTCATAGTATAACCCAAGTTAAATATAAATCATGTAATGTGTAAACAAAAGTTATGTATGGTAAGTAAAATGAGACTACTTAAACCACAAGTAAAAATGTACAAAACAAAGTATTTTGAATATATTAAGAGTTATGTTTTGTAAAACACATGCATGTTTTACTGATACAAACACTTATGCGGTAAGTTAACGCATACATTCAAGCCTTGAGACAGACGGATAACCTTAGAGTAAAGATTATCAAAGTAAAATGTTTTCGGATTCAGTCATTCCTTACATCCAAACAAACCTAGGATGTCAGGAACGGGATTTGTCAAGTCCTATGGTACCATTACTTACTACCGAGCGGCGTAGCTAATGTTAATGAATGTAGTTTAGTCCCGTTGTACAAACCAAATGTCATACCAAAAACAAACATGTAATGAAAGTAGTGTACTAAGTATGCTAAGTCAACATACAAAGCAGAAAAGTCATGTAAATCAATGTGCTAAATATGCTAAGTTAACATATAAAGCAGAAAAAGTCATGTAAATCAATGTGCTAAATATGCTAAGTTAACATATAAAGCAGAAAAAGTCGTGTAAATCAATGTGCTATTATGTCAAGTAAACATACATAGCAAAAGAAGATGTAATGTAAATTAATATACTAGCATGCTAAGTAAACATACATAGCAAGACAAAATGAAATTATGTACTAATAGTGTACAAATAAACATAGCTAGTATATAGTATGAAAACGTGGAAAGCATGAAAGTAACAAGTAGGCTCATGTGTTTCACCCCAAAATGTTTGGAAAACAGTAAAAGAGGGGTCTATGTACTCACTTGAGATTGCTCAATAGACTTTAGATATCCACCAAGCAAAGCTAGAAGATTACGGATTCAAACGGCACCTAATATAGGTAACTACATTAATAAACGGACCTATTTGGAGGATCGGGTAGCATTAGGGTTCGTAAACCAAATGAGTGTAGGAACTCATGTAATATGGTTTAACAAAGCCTACATACTAAAACAAAACTTATCCTAAGTGCTTTTGACCCGTTACGACCCGTTTAGGTAGCTTATGCTACTTTAACGCGTCGTTCGCGTAAAACGCGTTTGGACCGCTTAACTAGTCCTATGATAAGTAAAATATGCCTTAACATGTCTAATATAGTTGCCAAATCAGTTTAGAGGTCAAAATTTGGGTTACATGTGCTTAAAATGAATTTTGGTGCGAAAAGGGTATTTTGGTAATTTACCTAATGCATAAGAACTACTTATCATACAACTACTTAAACGACGTGACTGTTATGGGTCATTTTCTGAGCATACATATCTTGATCAATATCCTGCTTTTTATTGTTTATTTGTGACCAGGATGCTGGACGAGGATATTGCTAACATCTTGGGCGATATCCTGAGGTTGATCGAATTAATCACATGCAGGTTAAAGACTGGGACTTGCCAACGGTCAAATGGACTTCGTCTCCTCAAGACTCGGACATATTTGTTATGGGAGAGACGTTGAACCCGAAAGACCAGGTCTACAACGTTCGACTGAGGAATATTCGCTGGATCCCGGTTATTTAGAATAGTTTGTTACATTTGTTTTACTATAAATAGATGGGGGCGGATCAGATTAAGGCACTCGACTTTCACATTTTCAAACACTTTCTCTCTAGCTCACTGCAAACACTACGCACAACACTTGTATTCGAATTACATTGTAACACATAGTTGATCCGCACCACATCCTGCACTGTATCCTGATATTTGAAGCAATAGAAGAACAAGGCAGCTGCGATTGTCAGCTCCCGAGGTTTTATGCCAGCAATCTAGATTGATCAAGGGCTTTCCTCGTACATCACGTGTCAACCTTTACTTTTCTGCTCATTGTTTGATCATAGATACAGCTCTATATCTTGAGCCGTATCCTGAAACTGTTTTTATAACTAACTTGGTTAACATATTTTTCACACATAATTTTAGCACACTACCTCACTTAACTAATTTGATCACTAAATTGCTTCGGTAATTTTTGACCAAAACAATTTGGCGCCCACCGTGGGGCAAGTGGTGCTACCTTTACTAAAAATCTTTGTGAAATCGTTAATCGGTTTTCTATTTTCAAAACTTTTTGCCACATTGTTTACAATGGCCTCAAGATCAAACATGAGCTCCTCCACTATGTCTGCTGCAACCTCCGCTACTACCGGTTCGGTGCTTCCACCACCTCCTCCAAGGACGCCATTTTCTTCACAACCTCAAGATGTTATCCCTACTCGGAGTGTTCAGGGATCTGCTCCCGTTTTAGCCTCTAATGATGAAATTCTAACTTTATTTGGAAGTGTGCAGGAACAAATGAGGCAGCAACAGGAAACTAACCAAATGCTGTTAAGAGAAATACAACTCTTAAAAGCTAGCTCGAGTAGACCTGCTGAAGAAACTGTCACTCCTATACAGCCCAGGGCTTTGAACTTCAGTTCCGCAGTTTACACTGAGGATAACAGGGGGAATATCGTCCCAAGCCATTCTCAGAATCGTACCCCTGAGATACCCTCTTCGGTCAGGATGTCCACTGTGAGGAGTTCAGGATATGCTTCAGGATATGGCCAAAATCCTCAGACCGGTAATGTGTCAAATAATAATGTTCTTGCTACTAACAACAATGGCTCTTTGCAGGATGCAGGTATGACGTCAACATTTACCAGGGAGCTCCAGAAATTGAAGGACATGATATCCAGTGTACCTGGAGTGGTCCAGCCAATTCCAGAAGTATCCCAAGACAGCCACAGGATATCCCGCTTTGCATATCCTATCTGTGATGCTGAAATCCCAAAAAGATTTCAGACTCCCAACATGAAGCTGTATGATGGGACTACGGATCCTGAAGAGCATATTGCCCAGTATAGGGAAAGAATGGAGATCAAACCTATCCCTCCGGAGCTCAAGGAAGCATGCTTGTGCAAGGGTTTTGGATCTACCCTGACAGGATCAGCCTTAAAATGGCTATTAAATGTTCCTCCTCACTCAATTACTTCATTTGCACATTTGGTTAATTTATTTAATAGTCAGTTTTCTTGCAGCCGGAGTTTTGAGAGACTAACCAGTGATCTTTACAGGATAACTCAAGAGCCTCAGGAATCCTTGAGGGATTATGTGAACAAATTCAGTCGAGAATCCTTGGATATCCCACATCTTGATGTTGCAACAGCTGTGTAAGCTTTTAAGATGGGGTTACAAAAGGATTCTCAATTTTATCAAGATCTTGTAATGAATCACTGCAGGAATCTCGACGAAGCTCGTAACAGGGCTTTGAGATATATCCGTCTGGAAGATGACAAGAAGATGCAGGAGAGGATGAATTCTACCTCAACCTATGAATCAACTAACAGGAAATCAGAATCCTCATATAAGCCATATCGCTCCAAGCCATATGGCAGAAATGATAACAAGAAAGTGAATGCTGTTGAAGACGAGGATCCTGAAGAATATCCTGACTTATCTGAATACTGCTTTTCTGTTAATATACCTGAGTTAATGTATGCTATGCAGGGTTTAGGGGACAAAGCTAAGTGGCCTCGAAAGAACCAGCAGAAAGCTGATTGGAAGGATAAATCCAAATGGTGTGCCTTCCATGAGGACTTCGGACATATGACCGAGGATTGCATTGCTTTAAGGAAAGAAATAAGTTACCTGTTAAGCAAAGGGTATCTGAAGGACTTGTTGGGAAGAAAGAAGAATAAAGGGCAGGATCCCGAGAAGGATCCTGAACGAGCAGCATCACCCCCAGCAGATGCCAAGATAATTAACTTTATTTCAGGAAGATCCAACATTTGTGGGACTTCGTATTCGGCGGCTAAGAGACATGCAAAGGAAGCTAAGAGTGAAAGGGGAGACAAACCAGTCAGGATGACTACCCTCACAACTGATAAAGTGATCACTTTCGATAGTGATGACAGGGATACTGTTCAAGATCCTCACCATGATGCTTTGGTAATAACATTATATGTGGCTAACCATTTTGTACGCAGGATATTGGTGGACAACGGTAGTTCTGTCAATATAATTCAGCTTGAAACATTGAAAAGGATGAATGTATCTCCGATGGACATTACTTCGAAGTCCACTGTGCTCGTTGGTTTCAGTGGAGAAGCTAGAAATACTGTAGGAGAGATAAAGTTACCAGTATACGTTGAAGGGGTCAACTCGATACAACGCTTCTGTGTGATGGACTCCTTATCCTGCTATAACATCATATTAGGCAGGCCATGGATCCATGACATGAAGGCTGTGCCTTCGACTTATCACCAATGCATCAAGATTCCAACCCCTTGGGGGGTCATCAAAGTTGATAGTGATCAGCAGGAGGCGAAGGAATGCTACACATCCTCAATGAAATCCTCGACCAAGCCTAATCCAGCATAGCAATTAAAGATGCGGGCCCGGGATACCTTGGAAGCTTCGGAGTAGGATGTGAAGAAAGTTATCCTGGATCAGGATAATCCTGATATCTCGGTGCTCGTAGGAACCAATATCCCTCGGGATATTGAAAAACAATTAACTGACTTTTTGAAGTGCAGGATGTCAACGTTTGCATGGAGGCATGAGGATATGACAGGTATATCCAAAGACATTATTACTCACAAGCTTGGAATTGACAGGTCATTCAAGCCTATTCAGCAAAAAAGAAGGAAGTTTGCTCCTAAGCGGAATATAATCATCCAAGAGGAAGTTGAAAGATTGTTAAAGTCCAAAATGATCAGAGAAGTCAAGTTCCCAAGATGGTTGGCGAATGTGGTCGTAGTGCAGAAGAAAAATGGGAAATGGAGAGTCTGTGTAGATTACACAGACTTGAATAAGGCTTATCCTAAAGACCCATTCCCCCTTCCTCATATCGATGCAATGGTGGATGCTACTGCTGGGCATGAAATGTTAACGTTCATGGACGCATCCTCAGGATTTCAGCAGATTCAAATGGAGCCTTCGGACCAGGAGGATACTGCTTTCATGACACCAACAGGTATTTATTGCTATACTGCTATGCCTTTCGGTTTGAAAAATGCAGGTGCAACATACCAGAGATTGGTGAACATGATGTTCAAAGATAAGTTAGGGGACACCATGGAGGTGTATATTGACGATATGGTGGTGAAATATAAAAAGGCTGAGGATCACCTCCAGGATATCAAGGGAGCATTTGATATTCTGGATCAGTATAACATGAAGCTGAATCCTGCTAAGTGCCATTTCGGAGTGGGGGCAGGAAAGTTTCTAGGATATATGGTGACGAAAAGGGGGATAGAGGCAAGCCCGGAGCAGATTAAAGCTATCCTGGATATAAAATCACCCTCGAATATGAAGGACGTTCAACGGTTAACAGGCCTAGTAGCAGCTTTGAACAGATTTATTTCAAGATCCTCGGAAAAATGCAAGGAATTCTATGATATCCTCAAGAAGAATAAGAAATTTGAATGGGGAGCAAAGCATGAAGTAGCCTTGCAGGATTTGAAGCGATATCTCTCAACTGCACCTCTATTGATGAAACCTGAAAATGGTGAACCACTATCCCTATACCTCGTTGTATCAGGGAATGCTGTAAGTGCCGTTCTTATAAAGGACCATGAAGGTCTGCAATATCCTGTTTATTATGTTAGTAAAAGTTTGTTAGATGCTGAAACTAGGTATTCTCATTTAGAAAAATTGATATTAGCTCTAGTTATGGCATCGACAAAGCTTAGACATTATTTTGAGACACATAGGATCCATGTTAAAACAAATTATCCTGTCAAAAATGTGCTTAGGAAACCAGAGATGTCAGGCAGGATGGCCAAGTGGTCAGTAAAGTTAAGTGCTTATGATTTAGTATATGAACCTAGAAATGCCATAAAGTCTCAGGCTTTAGCTGACTTTGTGGCTGATTTCAGTAGTGACATTCAGGATGAGGTAGACCTAGAAGTTCAACAGTTAGGAGAATCCTCAGGATCCTGGACATTATATACTGATGGTGCATCTAATGTAAGAGGAGTAGGATTGGGAATACTACTAAAATCGCCACAGGGGGACATATTACCCCAGGCTATTAGGTGTGAATTCCCTGCTACTAATAATGAGGCAGAATATGAAGCTTTAATTGCAGGATTAGAGTTGGCTAAGAATATGAGTATCAAGAATTTGCAAGTATATGTTGACTCCTTATTAATTACTAACCATTTTAATGGATCCTATGCAGTTAAGGGTGAGAAATTAATCGAATATCTCGATATTCTCAAAAAATTAGCAGGATATTTCGATGTTTTTACACTTGAACAAGTACCAAGGGAGGATAATGCTGAAGCAGATGCCTTAGCAAATTTGGGATCATCGATCAGGATACCAGAAGGGACCAAAATACCAATATTACATGTCTTATATCCTGCAACAAATCCTCAGGATAAAGAAGTAGCGGCTATTCAGGATCCTGGAGCAGAGTACCCTGAAAAGGATCCTAAATCCTGGACGGCTCCAATCGTGAGATATCTCAAGGAAGGACACATCCCCGAAAATGAAAATCCTAAGGCATTTAGGATGAAGGTATCACGATTCACTATTATAAATAATGTTTTATACAAGAAATCTCTCGCAGGACCGTATTTGAGGTGTTTGGAGGATTCTGAAGCCAAAGAAGTACTTCAGGATATACATGAAGGGGATTGTGGTAACCATACTGGAGGCAGGTCATTATTCTCAAAAGTATTAAGGACAGGATATTATTGGCCGACAATGAGAAAAGATGCCGCAGAATATGCTACCAAGATCCTGGAATGCAATACACTTAAAGCTCTATTTCAAGTAAGAATAGAATGTAATTTCTATCTCAAGATGGTATGAATTCTATCTCTTTTAAATATGTTTGATTTGATTTGTTCTTTGAAACCCAATACTAACTTAAGCATCGGAGGGGTGTTAGCCAAGCTAACACCCACCTTAGTTTAAGGATGTTTTGCAGTATATGCTCCAAGATATAGCTCCAGGATGCTCACTCAGGATACTTCGGAAGATTAGAGGATTGGCCCCCTCTCTCACGTATAAGGGATCCCGATCCCTTCACAGGTTTAAAGGTATTCACCTTTCTTCCGAATTGGGTTTAAACACCCCGCCTGGAGCGCAAGTTATTCGGGAATAGTTCAAGGTGGCGGGACCAGTCCATGTAAAAGTGGCTGACAATTTCATTACTATTGGCTATATCCTGAATCCTAAAGGTATATGAGGATTGATCACCCTCTCTCACGAAAGGGTATTTTCATACTCTCTAAGGTTTAAAGGTTTTCACCTTTCTAAGTCTTGGAGTTTATACACTCCCGCCTGTAGCGCACGAAAATTTGAGATTTTCCCCAGGATACAAGGGATTCATCCCCAATACATTTTTTGGGTTTTACCCTGTAACATGAAGAATTGTCTACACAATGGGAACTGATATCCAAAGGATTTCTAAGTATTTGAAGGCATTGTACACAGGGGACATTCCCACTGAAGCAATGGTGTAAAGCTCAAAGGATAAGGCTCGGACCTAATACACTAAGTGTCTCAGACAGGGGACATCTTCATTGGAAGAGTTGCAAAGGGATTGAAGTTTGAGAATAGGGTTGTACCCTATTCCTGGTATGATCTTTCCTTTGTAAACGTTATTTAAGTTTTTGACAATACTATGTTTGAAAAAAGGCCAAACATCCTGATTAGGATAAATTCTCGGGATATATTCTCAGAATATATTTTCAAAATACTTCTCAGGATATTTGATTAAAATATTTGAAACTGATACTAGTTTGAATCTTTGATCATTCAAGTATTATCAAAACAGGTTTTGGAAAAGTGGAATGTCTTTCACTCTTTAAAAAGCTTTCTACAAAGTTGAACGAATTTTTAGAAGTCCTATCTAATAAAAGTTTTCATAATATATCTCTGAGCATATTGATCTGAATATTTTTGGAAGACAGTTGTACAAAATTTTGCAAAGCTAAAATATACATTAAGGAATGCATAACGAAAATTAAGAGGCAACAACAAATAAGTCAAAAGCAAGTTATATTATTAACATGTCAAAAGTTGTGCTTTTGGTTTCACCTCAAACCGAGGCCCATCCGCCAAAAGCACGATTAGTTTTTACCATATCTACGTAATGGTTGAAGGTTTTATCTCAAAACGAAACCTGTCCACCTTCAACCGTTACGACATTCAAAATAGGTTATACTAACTGATGACCAAGGGCTTCATCCTGAAAACCCAGGACCCATCTGTAGGACTCTGTATGCCCAAGACACATATTAAATTGATGTGGCTAGTACGTTATGATCCAAGTCGAGTCATACCCAATAACAAGCTAGACAAACACTTATATTATTTATTTGTGATATGATCAAACAAATAAATATTAACACTTACAATATTTAGAAATTGGTGTTCTAAATAATTACACTTGAGAAACCAATAAATTATGTGGATAATTTATTATGAGAGAATATTTTATTTTGTTATTTAATAAGTTAAATAACAATTTTAAAAGAGGTGCATAAAGTCTTGAAAACATATAGTGTTTATTTTATAAAAGTTATAAAAATAAACAAGACTTTATTTAATAAAATAAAATTGATTTTTTTATAAACACCCACATGGGGCCGGCCCCCTTTCTCTCTAACCAAGGTTTTTTGGTCCAATACCCTTTCATGCATTTTGCATGTGGAAGATGCTTGGTGATTGGCCCAAAAGGAGGTGCAATATTCTCTCTATTTTATATAGTTTTAGATGACAAAAAAAAAAAAAATAAGATGAGCTGAATTTTTGCTCTCTAAATTTCGGCCATAAGGGTGTTTTTCAAGTGTTCAATTTTTGATCTTCAAGTGTTAAATCCTAGCTAATCTCATAGTGTTTGTTGGAAGCTTGGGGTATACAAGCTTGAGGTCTTCTACTCTTGAAGACAACCATTTCAAGAAGCATCATCCGTTTCATAATCCTTGTACTTCAAGAAGGTAGTTTTCTAAACATCCTATGGTTGTGTTTGATAGTATACATCTCATATATGGATCCGGGTTTTGGGATTTTGCATATAAATAGGTTTATATCTTATAAAAGTAACATGTTTTAAACTATTTTTCCGCTGCGTTTTTATTTCATATGGATGAAATTACTTTGATGAACATGTTAAAATCCCATCACCATCCACCTTTGGTCATCATATTGTTCTAATGCAGGAAATATAAATTGTTCAAAAACAGGAAAAGTAAATTGTTTACACAACCACAACCATGAAATTTAAAAAAGTGGGCTCCGGCCTTGGCACGTATATCCATCATCGCCCACTTCGCCGCCTAAGAAGCGGCACCTTCTTGATCAGCAACCTCTTTCCCAGCATTTGCACCAGCATCAGCCTCAGGATTCTTCTCGGCATCATCACCAGCATTGGCCACTTCCTCTGCCGCCTTAGAAGGCTCTTCACCAGCATGCTTTGCAGGATGAGCGACGGGATGACCTCCAAGATCCTGTAGTTTCACTTCCCAAGCCTTTACATTCCAGGAGGGGCATTCGAAGCCCAAATCCCTGGCCTCGTAAGCCATCCTTAACCTGGATTGGAGAAGAGAGATGACCACGGATGCTTTGAGACTGTCCCGATATGAACTCATATCCTGCTGATATTGGAGAAGGGCGGCATCTAGTTTGGCTTGAGCATCCTCATTGGCTTTGTGGAGGGCAGCTTGGTGTTCCTGGGTCATTGCCTTGTATTTGTCCTCATAATGTTGGGACTTGGCAGCTGCAATTGTTCCTTGATCAGCTATGGTGGCTTCAGCTTTTTCGAGCCTGATCTCCAGCATCTTATTAAGCCCGCAGGCGTCTTCATACAGATGCATGAGATGTTCCAAGCCATGCAGTTAAAGATACAGTAGCTTCATTAAACCCATGATTCTCAAGAGAGAATGTCTCAGAGGCGGCTGGAGAATCCATTTCTTTCCTCTTCCGGGAACTAGAGGCCCGGGTCCTGGATGCCGGAGGAGCTTTAGTAGTCTTTGAAGTGGTGGGCTTCGGTGTGGCAGATGGCTTCGGCTTAGGTTCTTGTTTGACAGGTACAAGGCTGGAGTAGCTATCCAACTCGTCAAGATTGGAAGCCTTCGAGGTTAATAACTGGCACTACATAAGGGAAGATGTTTTAGGCTTATTATACCTCTAAAAATAATAATCAATTTAATATAAAGATAATTCCTGAAAATATGCTTACCAGACATGTTGGAGCTTGATCTTTGACTTGAGCTTGTGAGTAGCAGGTTAAAGGTTCTTTCACCCTCTGGAAGCTTGTAGATCTCTTTTATTCTTCCTTCTGATTCAGCACTAGGGGGAGCTAGTTCCTTGAAGTTTGCTGCAAGAAAGAAAATAAACACATCAGGATATTGGTTCAGGATGGAGGTTCGGGATATGATTGGGGATATTCCTAAAACCCTAAATCCTACCAGAAGTCAACCATCTTTTAGGAAGGTCAAAACCCCTATCAATGGAGTCTCTTTTCACAAAAAAAGAATTTTCTTGTCCACTTATCCTCGTTCTTGGTAGCTTTGAGGATGAGAGGATCTTTGGAAATAGAGAATAGAAGGAATCGGCTGGAACCATGAGATCTTAAGCGATAAGCCTTTGGCAAATCCTCGATGCACAGGTTGGGCATATGGCGAGCCTTAATTCCTTCCAAGGTGACTAATATGCGCCAAACCATGGGCATGATTTGGGCAAAGCTCAGGCCAGTAAGTTCGAAGAAACGAGAAATAAAAGGTGAAAACGGGTATTGAAGTCCTATGGAGAAAGGGTAGGCAAAGAAGCAGACCCATTCGTCGGAACAAAAATCCGATCGGACCTCTCGGTCGAATGGACGGAAGATTGTCCCGGCGGGAAAGGCACCGGAAGCTCGTAGGGCCGCGATGTTAGAATTATTGAAAGAACACACCTCTTTTGAAGGTTTCTGAAGCAAATTCTGTTTGTGGAAGGTGGAAACAGAATCCGCCATTTGTGATCTAGTACGGGTAGCCATGAAGGATCACACTCGAAAGAACAGGAGATATAAAGAAGGAAAATAGAAAAGAGAGAGAGAAAAGTACCTGATATTTGGTTGAAGATAAAGATAAAGCGTAATGAGACGACCCTCGGTTAATAAAGGCTAAATGTATGGGGTAAAGAGTAAATAACGCCTTGGAAGTTGCACATTGTCATTTCAAGGGTCTCATCATATTGATTGCCTTAATTGGTGAGATAAAACTTTTAAAATATATCCGTTGGATTGGTATACCAACAGATATATTTGGGGACAATTGTTATGGGTCATTTTCTGAGCATACATATCTTGATCAATATCCTGCTTTTTATTGTTTATTTGTGACCAGGTTGCTGGACGAGGATATTGCTAACATCTTGGGCGATATCCTGAGGTTGATCGAATTAATCACGTGCAGGTTAAAGACTGGGACTTGCCAACGGTCAAATGGACTTCGTCTCCTCGAGACTCGGACGCATTTGTTATGGGAGAGACGTTGAACCCGAAAGACCAGGTCTACAACGTTCGACTGAGGAATATTCGCTGGATCCCGGTTATTTAGAATAGTTTGTTACATTTGTTTTACTATAAATAGATGGGGGCGGATCAGATTAAGGCACTCGACTTTGACATTTTCAAACACTTTCTCTCTAGCTCACTGCAAACACTACGCACAACACTTGTATTCGAATTACATTGTAACACATAGTTGATCCGCACCACATCCTGCACTGTATCCTGATATTTGAAGCAATAGTAGAACAAGGCAGCTGCGATTGTCAGCTCCCGAGGTTTTATGCCGGCGATCTAGATTGATCAAGGGCTTTCCTCGTACATCACGTGTCAACCTTTACTTTTCTGCTCATTGTTTGATCATAGATACAGCTCTATATCTTGAGCCGTATCCTGAAACTGTTTTTATAACTAACTTGGTTAACATATTTTTCACACATAATTTTAGCACACTACCTCACTTAACTAATTTGATCACTAAATTGCTTCGGTAATTTTTGACCAAAACAGTGACCATAAGGTATAACCCCGGAAGGTTATTCCCTATACAACTATGGTCACCTAAGGTGTTTGGTCGGATCCTAATGATCGACCAAATGGGTCGGGTTCGAAAGCATAAGCGATTGATTAGATCGCTTACCCTTACGACCCTAGACAAGCACAAATCTAAAAGTGACGAGCTAAACATGCTAGAACATGTTTAGTTAAGTTAGAAAACAGGTTTGGTATCAAAACAAACGGTTTTGATACCCTAGAGTAGTTTGGTTACAAAATACGCGAGAAAACGCATTTTGGCCGAAACTACGACTCGTCACTGAGCCTAGATAACGTGGTAATCAGTAGGTATAGTCACTAGGGACTATAACCATCGTGGTTACGCTCACGTTATGAAGTTCAAACGAACTTCGCATTGACCATAAACTGGTCAATGCAGAAAGTCAAACGTAGTTTGACTTTAACGCTAAAAACGAATGAAAAGAACGAAAGAATACTTACAGAGGGTCCCCGCAAGTTTGATTATCCAAGTATTTCTCAGGTATGAAGTGTTGCACACTTCAACTTAGAGAAAATCTCAGAAATCAAGTGAGTTGCAAGTGAACTATGGAGGGGTATTTATAGTTTTCGTACAACCGTTAGGATCGTTTCTTGAAAACCGAGATTCAATCCGAGTCGTACACATCAAGCCCATAGATTTACAAAACCAGGGGAGCCTCCAAACCAGCCCATAGATTGCCCAAAACCATGGGTAAAGGTGGGTAACAGCTGGAAATGGCTGGAAAACACTTTCTGCTGATTTGGGGGTTGCTTACGGACCGTAAGCAGGTCCATACGGTCCAGAAGGACCCTGCAGACCAGCAAACTCTGAGTTTTAGCAGTTTTGGTCCTTGTGCGCGTATGGTCGTGTTTTGGCACTTCTAACACCCGTCAAACCCATTTTTAAGCTCCATAAGGATGTTAAAGTATGGGGAATATGAAACATGCTCAAAAATATGTCGGGTGTCGGTTCGTTTGGCCGTACGATTGCGTTGTTCGGTTAATTACGACGAAATGCGCACAAGCGCGAAAAACGATCCAAATTGTGTAACGAATGGATTTTTGACAAGCCAATCACTAAAACATAATATTTTAATGATTACATAAATTTTTGGATGTCCAGATATATTCAGAACGTAAGTTATGCGCGAAAAATGCAAACTTATGCACTTTTTGACGCTTTTAGTCCCTGAATGACCAAAAAGTTTATTTTAGCACACCGAACCCCTCAAAGCCTATTTCTAAGCTATGTAAAGGATATTTAGGATATGTTTAACTTATGATCATGTTCCGGAATGTTCGTTACAATTCAAATTAGCATACTTTCACAGTTTGTCAATTTTAGTCCCTGTAAGCGAATAGACTTGATTTTGCCACACCAAAGCCTTGAAAACTTATTTCTAAGTTATGTAAAGGTTATTTAAGGTATGTTAAGCATATGATGATGTTTCGGAGTGTTTGTTGCGTTAAACTGATTACGTTTACGCCCCAGTTCGCGTATAACTCTCTTGAACATGAAAAAGTCAAAACATGAAAAATGTCAAACATAAACAAACAAACATTGGGATCAAATAACTTTATTTCATTGATAACTGAACTGTTTACAATGATTACAAGCACAGATGTCACAGTCTCCCCTACTTGTGGAAATTTCGTTCCGAAATTTGTTTAGAGGAAACTTGTGGGAAAAGTTGCGGATACTTCGCCTTCATTTGATCGTCACGTTCCCAAGTAAACTCAGGTCCACGCTTAGATTCCCAGCGAACTTTAACCAAAGGAATGTACTTGCGTTTAAGCCATTTGCCGATCCATAATTTCCACAGGTTTCTCAACAAAATGCAGTGTTTTATCAACACGAATTTCGTCAAGTGGTATGTGGAGGTTCTCATCAGCTAAACACTTCTTGAGATTGGATAAGTGGAAGGTTGGATGAACATTTCCAAGTTCAGGAGGTAACTCAAGTCTGTAGACTACCTTACCGATTCTTTCGACGATCTTGAATGGTCCAACATATCTAGGTGCAAGTTTTCCTTTCTTTCCAAATCTGATCACTCCTTTCCAAGGTGAGACCTTAAGTAATACACGATCACCGATTTGAAATTCCAAGGGCTTGCGTCGTTGGTCCGCGTAACTCTTTTGACGGCTTCGAGCTGTCTGTAGATTATCACGAACTTTCTTAACCTTATCAGTTGTCTCTAGAACGAGGTCAGGTCCAGTAAGTTGAGCCTCACCTATCTAATTCCAGCAGACTGGTGAACGGCATTTTCGACCATAGAGAGCCTCGAAAGGAGCCATGTTGATGCTGGAGTGATAACTGTTGTTGTAGGAGAATTCAATCAATGGAAGATGTGAATCCTAACTACGACCAAAATCGATCACACAAGCTCTAAGCATATCCTCCAAAGTCTGGATTGTTCTTTCAGTTTGGCCATCTGTTTGTGGATGATAAGCAGTGCTCAGATTAAGTTGGGTCCCCATAGCAGTTTGCATGGTTCTCCAAAAATGAGAAGAGAAAGGAGCATCTCTATCAGAAATAATGTTCAAAGGAACACCATGTCGAGTTACGATTTCATCCACATAAATTTTTGCAAGCTTTTCAGAAGAAAAATCCTCACGGATTGGCAAGAAATGCGCAGACTTAGTAAGACGATCAACAACTACCCAAATGGCATCATGACCTTTCTTAGTGCGCGGAAGTTTAGTAATGAGATCCATAGCGATGTTTTCCCATTTCCAAACTGGGATCTCTGGTTGCTCCAGTAAACCAAAAGGATGTTGGTGTTCAGCCTTAACCTTAAGACAAGTAAGGCATTTTGAAACGTATAGGGCAATGTCTTTCTTCATACCAGGCCACCAATACTGAGTATGAAGATCCTTATACATCTTATCTGAGCCAGGATGAATAGAATAACGAGACTTATGAGCTTCATCCATAAGCAAAGTGCGGAGATCATCTAGGCTTGGGACCCACAAACGGTCCATGAAATAATACGATCCATTGTCCTTCAGTTCAAGATCAGGCTTAATGTGATAAGGAAATTCCTTACCCATCAAGTCTTGTGAAACACAAGTATGTTGAGCCTGAGAGATGCGGGCTTGAATATCAGATTGAACACGAACACAATGAAGCTTGACACGTTCTTTACGACTCAAAGCGTCAGCCACGACATTCGCCTTACCAGGATGGTAGCGAATTTCACAGTCATAGTCGTTTAGAAGTTCAACCCAACGTCATTGCCTCATGTTGAGTTCTTTCTGATTAAAGATATGCTGAAGACTTTTGTGGTCAGTGAAAACCACACATTTTGTACCATACAAATAGTGTCTCCAGATCTTAAGAGCGAACACAACTGCACCCAACTCAAGATCATGAGTGGTGTTGTTTTTCTCATGCACCTTTAACTGCCTCGATGCATATGCTATAACTTTGTTCCTTTGCATCAGAACACAGCCAAGTCCCAAATTAGATGCATCGCAGTACACGACAAAATCATCATTGCCTTCGGGCAAAGATAGGATAGGCGCATCACAAAGCTTCTGCTTCAAGGTCTGAAATGCTTCTTCTTGTTTAGAACCCCATTCAAAGGGTTTATTCTTCTAAGTTAGAGCAGTTAGAGGAACTGCTATCTTCGAGAAATTTTCGATGAAGCGGCGGTAATAGCCCGCGAGACCAAGAAAAGAACGAACTTCGGTAGGAGTAGTAGGCGTGTCCCAATCCTTAATCGCACTGATCTTGGAGGGATCTACATGAATACCTTGTTCGTTGACAATATGACCCAAAAATTGAACTTCTTTAAGCCAAAATTCACATTTGGAGAACTTGGCGAAAAGTTGCTCTTTCTTTAGGAGTTCCAAAGTAAGACGAAGATGTTGCTCATGATCAACTTGCGTCTTAGAGTATATCAAGATGTCATCAATAAAAACGATGATGAACTTATCTAAATAAGGCTTGCAAACCCTATTCATCAAGTCCATGAAAACAGCAGGAGCATTAGTCAACCCGAATGGCATAACTGTGAACTCATAATGCCCATAACGAGTGCGGAACCCTGTCTTGGGAATATCTTCTTCATGCACACGAAGTTGATGATACCCAGAACGAAGATCAATCTTCGAAAAATATGAAGCTCCCTGTAACTGATCAAAGAGATCATCAATGCGAGGTAGGGGATATCGATTCTTGATGGTAAGCTTATTAAGCTCACGGTAATCGATGCACATCCTAAAAGATCCATCCTTCTTTTTGACAAAAAGAACGGGAGTGTAGGATCGTTCGACTGATCCGAATGAGTCGTTTAGAGAAGTTTTGATCTATTTCAGGTGCGGAAAACAAGAAATAGACTTAGTAACAGCTTGATCTTCACTTAATTCATTGATTGTATTGATTAGACGTTGTTTACAATCGATCTTCACACCGGCAGAGCTTCGGTATGGTATACAAGGACTGAACTTATGATTTCGCTCTAAAGATACCTATATATAGGCCTGTTGATTCCGCTCATAAGGACACAAGAACAATAGGAGCGAAATCACATCTTTGTGATTTCGGGCGGAATCAATTACACACCGTTTGGAGCGAAATCAACAACTAATATACAATTCTATTACACATGCACATGCATTCTTCTTTGACTTGTTTCACGTGAATTTGTAATGATGATGCAAGATGATGTTACTTGGATGATGTCATCATCAAGAATGATGACATCATTCTTGTTCCGAACCGCAACGAAACTGAGACTCGATATAAAATGCAGTCTTCAGACTCTTTCACAATCTGAGACTCGAACTAAGATGAAGTCGACAGACAACTGCACTAACAGACTCCCCCTTGAATGTTGACGGAATCTTCAGTGAGAGTCTTCATCATAACGACTCTTCAATCTTGATCGATCTCTTTTCTTTCATAGCATGTACCAGGATCTTCTCTTTGGCTCTAACCTCGTCAAACTCCCCCTTTCATCATGCTAGGATCGCCGTCTGGAATTAGTTATCACCTTGAGATCACATCCTGGCTTTAATTCAGTTCAGTTTATATCCTGCACACATTTTCTTATCAAAAACATAAGTTTTTACTTAAAACAATAAGAAAAACTTACTGGAAATAGTTAAATCAAGTTCAAATTAATGACCCTGATTAACTAAACTCAATTTCTTTCTTAAATCAATTTTTTTCAATTCAGTATACACACTCCCAAACCAGTTCATCATGTTCAGCACTTGAAATTTTGAATATCAGCTCTCCAACGTCAGTTGTCGAAAATCTTTTTGAATTTTTCAAAATATGTAACATAAATGCAAATAACAGAAATTAATAAGCAGAAAAGAAACATGTACAAAACAATATTTTTGTGAGTTCGTGCAAGAGGATCATATCAGTTTTTGAGACAAATCACCAACACCGTTAAGCTTTATACATTTTAAGTTCTAAACGATTCACGTAGATTGACGTTATTGTTGTCCACTTAAACTCAATCTAAAAACTTTCGAAATGCTTACCGATACGTTAAAGTATATTAATTTCGCACTATGTTCTTATGGACCCCACAATCTCAGCATATCCCCTCATCATGCAATACACTGACTCAAGTAACGCCTTTAAACTTTTATCAACTGTGATTTGTGCGAAAACAAAGCAGAATGTTTAAACATTAACAATCAGGTCGATACTTCCGTATACGCAGAGAAAGTCCAATGTTTAAACAAAATAAGAAAAATAAAATAAGTTGAAGTTGTTTAGGCTTTAACCACCAGGTCGATACTTCCGTATACGCAGAGGAAGTCCAAAGCTTAAACGAAACACCAAAGAAAATAAAGCAGAACGTTTAGGCAACAACATCCAGGTCGATACTCACGTATACGCAGAGGATGTCCGATGCTTAAACAAAATAAAGAAATAAAACAAGTTTAAATCTTTGCAAAATGAAATGCACAATCACAGCGACTTTTCAGCAAAGTTGTGAAAGTTCACAAACTTAACCAGTTTTATGTCTTTCGACAATCAGCGATTACTGAGTAGGCACACAATCAAGAAGGACAAAACTAAGTACTATGCTTTTGATCATGTTTCCCACTAGAACTAGGCCTTTTCATTTAGGTTTGTATCGTTATCGCAAATCTACTAGTCTAGCTGAGCCTATCGTCACATCCTTAGTGAGATCGCTTATCACATTTTATCTCTCCATTTCTTTAGCATGCTGTGACAGTCCAACTGATCTACAATCATTTCCTCTTTTTGACAACAAAACTCATTTTTTCATTTTTCAATGTTTTTGTAATTTTCAAATTTTCTAATTTTTTTAAAAATTTTTACTCCCCCTAAAATCAAAATATGTTTCAATTTTGATTTTCTGGGAAAATTTGAAAACGAACTGTACAAGAAATGTGACAACATGATGAGAATCACTTCAATTCTCCATTCACTTGGCTTAAACAATCAGAACTCCCCCTAACAACAAAACATTTTCCCATAGTGATTTCAAAACACTTAAGTTTGTTTTAATCAAAATGGTTTTTCCGGAAAATTAGTTTTGTGAGTCATTTCTCAATCATGGGGATCATTCATCACCTTGTTTTCTTTAACCACTTGTAAAAACTAACATTTTTAAGATCAATCCACAAACATCACTTGTAGAAAATCAAGTACAATTTAATGTCCCTGATTTACCACTTGTAAGTCGAAATATCACATTCGTGAATTTCTCAAGAAATATGCCGATTCATGTTCCACACTTACCAACCTGGGAACTCCGGCAAGTCAGGTTTTTCATTTAAACAGATTCACCCAAGCCTGACGGTCCTTGGGTGATTTTGAATTCTTGTTCAACAATGGTTGAAAATTTGCATCATCCATTGTTAGACCAGAATTCTCATTTTTTACCTCAACACATGGCTCTTCTGGTTTTACCACACCAGATTCATTGCCTAATCGTGGCTTGTCTGACTTTGAAGAGTCAGATTCATCGCCAATAACTGGCTTCTTTGTTTCCGGAGAAACAAATTCATCACCAGCAACTTTCTTTTTCATCTTTCTCTCTTTCTTTACTCTCTCCTCTGTCCTCAGATTTGTATCTGAAGAATTCGTTTTGCTTGATTTGTCAGTCTTTGGCGAGCAAGACGATGTATCAGAACTTTTATCTGTTTTACCAGTTGTATCCGAGGACAAAATCCTTTCAAGATATTCTCTCACTTTCTTCCTCTTTTTCCTCAGTCTGTCTTTCTGCCCTTGAGAAAGCTTAACTTTCTTTTCTTGAACTTTCTGTTCTTGAACTTTAGATTCTTGAACTTTCTGTTCTTTGGGCTTGACATTGACTGGTTTCTTCATTGCCATTTTCTGAGATTCAGCCCTCGATCTTCCCTTTGATCTCATTG
This sequence comes from Helianthus tuberosus, assembly GCA_030545235.1. Lineage (NCBI taxonomy): Eukaryota > Viridiplantae > Streptophyta > Magnoliopsida > Asterales > Asteraceae > Helianthus > Helianthus tuberosus. Next base: position 100,834,406 of record CM060389.1, read on the forward strand.
GGCAATCTCTGGCAATGTGACCTATGATATTGCAGTTAAAACACCTCCTCGTCTCAAAACTCCAACTCTAGCAGTTAACAGCAATGTGTCCTTGATAACCGCATCTGTAACACATTCTGTTATCGTACCAATCACCACTTCCAGTCCAAACATTCAGATCATAGCATTGTTTGGCTTGGTGATAATCATTTCTCCTCCTAAAAGCTGGATTTGGCTTTGAAGCACTGTGGTCAAACCTGCACCACTCATTACCAACTATTTTTGAGTTTTGATTTTTCAATTTTTGTGGTTTTTGATTGCGATTGGATGATTGAACTGATGAGCTTTTATTCTTGTTTTGACCGTTTTCTGAATTTTTAATTTTTTGTTTTTGTTCCACTTTCTTCTTCAAAGGTTTTTGCGTAGAGCATTCACCCTTTTCTGTCGATTGCAGAACAGTTTCTTGAAATTTTTCTTTTAATTTCAAAAATATTTTCTTTTTCTCATTTTCAGCATCAGACTCTGACTCAGACTCATCTGCTGAATAAAACTCTTCATTTTCATCATCAGTTTTATCATCACAATCTTCAACTTTGACTTTGTCAAAGTTTGTGACATTGTCACTTATTGGAACTAAATTGATCGGTTTTGGACAGGGGAACACAGATAAAGTCACAAAACCTTTCAATTTCATTTCAAGCTCATCAATTTTGTTCCTTGAATTCTCAGCGTCATTTTCAAGCTGAGATATTCGTTCAAGATGAGACTTGATTGTTTTTTCGTTTTCAATTTTAATGTTTTCAAGAACAGATTTTTCATTTTCCAAAACTTTTAACTGTTCTTGAAATTTAGTTTCATTTGTTTTCAAATTTTTGTTCTCCAATTTTATCCAGAAATCTTCATCTTCTGAAGATTTCTTTTTGCTTTCAAAATCTTGTTCTTTCTCTTTCAAAACCTTGTTTTCTAATGTCAAACTGTTCAAATCATTTAACAGTTTGTCATTTTCAGATTTCAACCTCTCACAATTTTCCTGCAAAACAAGAATCTGTTTATCAGCAGATTTCTTTTCATCCTTCATAACTGAAATCTCTTCAGTCTGTTCCTCTCCCACTTGTACACCTTTACTCTTGCTCTTCTTTAATATTGATTTTCAACTTTGACTTTTCTTCTTCTCAGCATTCCTCTCCATCTGTTCTTCAAGTTTCTTAATGAATTGACAAATTGTCAATCTAGAGTATTCTCCAGTTCTTTTTAAATCCAACAGATATGTACCCCATTCTTGTTGAGGTATGGAATTGGCTAATCTCTCAACCCATTCATTTGGATTTTTCTGAATACCCTTCTCAGACATTGACCGAACAAGATGACTATACCTCTCAATGATACTCTTTGTACTTTCTCCTGGACAACCTGAAAACGAATCAAATTCTTTCTTTAATACATTTATTCTATTAACTGTTTCACTAGTCATATTAAAGAAATTTATATCCATGATTCGAAAACACGTTTATCAAGACAATCCGTTAAGCAAAATATCAATTCCAAGCTAGATCATCTTTCAAACAAAATACTAAACACTTAAAATTTTGATTGGGCCGATCAATCAATGGACAGTATTGGATCGAGATTAAATGAACTTTGAAATTATTAATACTCAATGATGATTGGGCCGCAACGTCTGTATGAAATTGAAACTTGAGCCAATCACTTTTGACTTTCAAACAAATGATTTAAATGACCTGAACACTTTGATTGGACCACCCTTTTCAAGTGAGCCGACAAAGACTTTGATTTAATCTTTCAAAACTCTTTGATTGGGCCAATGTATATTGAGTACATGCAAATTGATTGAATCTATAACCTCAAAATTCTAATTGTGATTAAACCAACTCTTGTACCGATAAAAGCACATGCAATAACACATGGGCTGCACAAATGACTTTCAAATAATGACCGACAACTTATCTTTCTTCACATGCACACATTAATATCCGACAAACTAATATTACATGCAATCTTGAACAATGCACTCCTGTAACCAACTGATATCCTTTAAAAACTTTCACATGCAAACTGACAATCTCATAAAATATTTCACAATACACGATGCACTTTCAAACAGTTCACACTTTAAAGTTTTGGAGCGGAATCAGACTATGTATCTCAGGAGCGAAATCAAAAAGTTATCAGGAGCGAAATCAGAAAGTTATCAGGAGCGAAATCAGAAAGTTATCAGGAGCGAAATCAGAAAGTTATCAGGAGCGAATTCAGAAAGTTATCAGGAGCGAAATCAAAAACTTTGTATCCCAAGAGCGAAATCAGAAATATCCATTACGAGCGAAATCAGCTCGGAGTCCATTTTGGTCCATTTTTAGTCTGATTTTAGCTATGAAACTTTCTAGGGTTTGTTAATAGTCACTTTTATACAATTTGTGAAAATTTGAACCGGTTTTGACCGTTAAATCTTCCTGAACTGATGAAAGAAGGTGTAGAAGATAGAAATCTCAATGAATTAAGGCTGTAATCTGCAAAACTTCTCCAACTGGCTCTGATACCAATTGTAGGATCGTTCAACTGATCCGAATGAGTCGTTTAGAGAAGTTTTGATCTATTTCAGGTGCGGAAAACAAGAAATAGACTTAGTAACAGCTTGATCTTCACTTAATTCATTGATTGTATTGATTAGACGTTGTTTAGAATCGATCTTTACACCGGCAGAGCTTCGGTATGGTATACAAGGACTGAACTTATGATTTCGCTCTAAAGATACCTATATATAGGCCTGTTGATTCCGCTCATAAGGACACAAGAACAATAGGAGCGAAATCACATCTTTGTGATTTCGGGCGGAATCAATTACACACCGTTTGGAGCGAAATCAACAACTAATATACAATTCTATTACACATGCACATGCATTCTTCTTTGACTTGTTTCACGTGCATTTGTAATGATGATTCAAGATGATGTCACTTGGATGATGTCATCATCAAGAATGATGACATCATTCTTATTCCGAACCGCAACGAAACTGAGACTCAATATAAAATGCAGTCTTCAGACTCTTTCACAATCTGAGACTCGAACTAAGATGAAGTCGACAGACAACTGCACTAACAGGGAGCACCCCAAGGTGAAAACTAGGACGAATAAAACCTTTATCTGAAAGCTCCTGAAGCTGCTTAGACAACTCTTGCATCTCAGACGGTGCAAGACGATATGGAGATCTGGCAATGGGATTTGCACCAGGTATAAGATCAATACGGAACTCGACTTGGCGCGCTGGGGGTAATCCAGGTAACTCCTCAGGAAATAGCTCCGGATAATCCCGAACAACAGGGATATCTTGAATAGACTTACCTTTGCCTTTATCTGCTACAACATGTGCCAGGAAGGCCACATAGTTCTTTCACAGATACTTCTGAGCTTGAAAACAAGACATGAGCTTGAGACTTCTAGCAGGCTTCACACCACGAACCTATAGGATCTCACCAGACGAAAGCGGCACACGTATGATCTTCTCAAAACAAACTACCTCTGCGTGATGCTTGGCTAACCAATCCATACCCACAATAATGTCGAAGCTCCCAAGTTGCATTGGCGTGAGGTCAATAGGAAAAAGATGGTTGTTAAGGTTCAATTGGCAGTTGCGAAGAATAGAATCAAGAACAACGGGATCACCACTAGCAACTTCTACTGTCAAAGGCTTACCTAGTTTCGTTCTAGACACGCGAAGCAATGGCTCAAAAGATAATGACACAAAACTCTTATCGGCACCAGAATAAAAAAGAACAGATGCGGGTTGATTATTAACAAGGAACGTACCGTTCACCACTTCATTGTCTGCTTGCGCCTCTTGTGCATTCATGTTGAAGACTCGACCTCGAGCCTAAGCCTGAGCTGGATTCGCATTCACCAATCTTGGACATTGATTACGGTAGTGGGTCAGATCCCCACAGTTATAACAAGAACCTGGTGGGTAGTGAGGTCGTGCAGCTTGAACTTGTTGCTGAGCAAGAGGCTGAGCAACTTGTTGAGTCGGGTTCTGAGCTGCCCTATTCTGATTGGCAGGAATGCGGCAGGTGTCAGCAAGATGACCAGATCTTCCGCAGTTGGTGCAATGACGACACTGGAGGTGTGGTTGATGATGACCGTTACATCTGTTGCACAAAGGTGCATTGCCAAGATAAGGTTTCTTGGCGAGTGGTTGCGCAGGCTGATTTGGTGCAGCTTGTGCAGTAACGGCGAAATTTTGAGAAGCCTTACGCTTCCTAGAACCCTTCGAGGAACTAGAATCCTTACCCTTCTTGTTTTTACCTTTCTTGCTTTCACTTTTATCAGACGCCTGCTTCTTACCCTTGTCACCCTTTCTATGCAGCTTACCCTTCCGAACCTGCGACTCAGTCAATGTCGCAGATAGCTCGATTGCCTGACGGACTGTGGTAGGGTTACTACCAGTAACGATGTCTTGTATAGAGTCAGGTAGGCCATCGATATACCTCTCGATAGCCTTCTCGAGTGGGGTAACCATTGTTGGGCATAACAAACTCAACTCCTCATACCTATCAGTATACGCCCGGTGCTCGCCACTATCCTGTTTCAGATCATCAAACTCCCTTTCTAAAGCTCGCAGCTCATGACGAGGACAAAACTCCCTCATCATAAGAGTCCTAAGTTCAGCCCATGTTTGTGCCAAAGCAACCTCAGCACCCCGATCTCTCATAACCCCGTTCCACCATGTGAGAGCCCTCTTTTGAAACACACTGGAAGCAAACTCGACCTTGCGATTATCAGGACACTGAACGTGACGGAAAGTATTCTCAATGCTCTCGAACCATTGAAGGAGCCCAGTTGCCCCTTCAGAACCACTGAACTTGAGTGGTTTAGCCGAGTTAAAACTCTTGAAATTGCATGGAGCATTATTGTTGTTGTTGGCTTGGTTTAATTGAACAATAAGATTTGGGAATGCAGCAGCCATTTGCTGCGCGATGATTTCTGCCAGTTCGGCATTTGGTAGCGGATTTTCGCGTCGAGGAGACATCCTAAAAGAGGAAACATGAAAGGAACGAGTGAGATGATTAGATGAAAAGAGCGAGATGAAATGAAATCAACAAAGGCAACCAGGTCATTCGTCCGTATCACAAAGCAAACAAACGACTCACAGTGACTAATCAAAGTAAATGGGTCAAAAATAATGCTTCGCGAAGACATGCTTGCCTATAAGTGAACACTCACCCCAAGAATTCCCCGGTAAGAGTGACTGGTCCGATTATGTGGATTTGTACGAACACTCTAGCCTTAGACAGAAAACCCAGGGTACAGGCATTCACTCTTCCAGTTTGCACGTGTTCACACTATTTAGAACCCAAAACTTTTGACGAGATTTTGAAAACTTGGAAGGCACAAGGCCAAAATAATCATTCAAAAACAAATGATAAATTTTCAAAATCATTCAGAAAAATTGAAGGGTTCAAAACCTTACAATAAATTATTTAAAAACAGAAGATTGATTTTCAAACACGTATGTGGTAAGTTAACGCATACATTCAAGCCTTGAGACAAACGGATAACCTTAGAGTAAAGATTATCAAAGTAAAATGTTTTCGGATTCAGTCATTCCTTACATCCAAACAAACCTAGGATGTCAGGAACGGGATTTGTCAAGTCCTATGGTACCATTACTTACTACCGAGCAGCATAGCTAATGTTAATGAATGTAGTTTAGTCCCGTTGTACAAATCAAATGTCATACCAAAAACAAACATGTAATGAAAGTAATGTACTAAGTATGCTAAGTTAACTTACAAAGCAGAAAAGTCATGTAAATCAATGTGCTAAATATGCTAAGTTAACATATAAAGCAGAAAAAGTCATGTAAATCAATGTGCTAAATATGCTAAGTTAACATATAAAGCAGAAAAAGTCGTGTAAATCAATGTGCTATTATGTCAAGTAAACATACATAGCAAAAGAAGATGTAATGTAAATTAATATGCTAGCATGCTAAGTAAACATACATAGCAAGACAAAATGAAATTATGTACTAATAGTGTACAAATGAACATAGCTAGTATATAGTATGAAAACGTGGAAAGCATGAAAGTAACAAGTAGGCACATGTGTTTCACCCCAAAATATTTGGAAAACAGTAAAAGAGGGGTCTATGTACTCACTTGAGATTGCTCAATAGACTTTAGATATCCACCAAGCAAAGCTAGAAGATTATGGATTCAAACGGCACCTAATATAGGTAACTACATTAATAAACGGACCTATTCGGAGGATCGGGTAGCATTAGGGTTCGTAAACCAAATGAGTGTAGGAACTCATGTAATATGGTTTAACAAAGCCAACATACAAAAACAAAACTTATCCTAAGTGCTTTTGACCCGTTACGACCCGTTTAGGTAGCTTATGCTACTTTAACGCGTCGTTCGCATAAAACGCGTTTGGACCGCTTAACTAGTCCTATGATAAGTAAAATATGCCTTAACATGTCTAATATAGTTGCCAAATCAGTTTAGATGTCAAAATTTGGGTTACATATGCTTAAAATGAATTTTGGTGCGAACAGGGTATTTTGGTAATTTACCTAATGCATAAGAACTACTTATCATACAACTACTTAAACGACGTGACCATAAGGTATAACCTCGGAAGGTTATTCCCTATACAACTATGGTCACCTAAGGTGTTTGGTCGGATCCTAATGATCGACCAAATGGGTCGGGTTCAAAAGCATAAGCGATTGATTAGATCGCTTACCCATACGACCCTAGACAAGCACAAATCTAAAAGTGACGAGCTAAACATGCGAGAACATGTTTAGTTAAGTTAGAAAACAGGTTTGGTATCAAAACAAACGGTTTTGATACCCTAGAGTAGTTTGGTTACAAAATACGCGAGAAAACGCATTTTGGCCGAAACTACGACTCGTCACTGAGCCTAGATAACGTGGTAATCAGTAGGTATAGTCACTAGGGACTATAACCATCGTGGTTACGCTCACGTTATGAAGTTCAAATGAACTTCGCATTGACCATAAACTGGTCAATGCAGAAAGTCAAACGCAGTTTGACTTTAACGCTAAAAACGAATGAAAATAACGAAAGAATACTTACAGAGGGTCCCCGCAAGTTTGATTATCCAAGTATTTCTCAGGTATGAAGTGTTGCACACTTCAACTTAGAGAAAATCTCAGAAATCAAGTGAGTTGCAAGTGAACTATGGAGGGGTATTTATAGTTTTCGTACAACCGTTAGGATCGTTTCTTGAAAACCGAGATTCAATCCGAGCCGTACACATCAAGCCCATAGATTTACAAAACCAGGGGAGCCTCCAAACCAGCCCATAGATTGCCCAAAACCATGGGTAAAGGTGGGTAACAGCTGGAAATGGCTGGAAAACACTTTCTGCTGATCTGGGGGTTGCTTACGGACCGTAAGCAGGTCCATACGGTCCGTAAGGACCCTGCAGACCAACAAACTCTTAGTTTTGGCAGTTTTGGTCCTTGTGCGCGTATAGTCGTGTTTTGGCACTTCTAACACCCGTCAAACCCATTTTTAAGCTCCCTAAGGATGTTAAAGTATGGGGAACATGAAACATGCTCAAAAATATGTCGGGTGTCGGTTCGTTTGGCCGTACGATTGCGTTGTTCGGTTAATTACGACGAAATGTGCACAAGCGCGAAAAACGATCCAAATTGTGTGACAAATGGATTTTTGACAAGCCAATCACTAAAACATAATATTTTAATGATTACATAAATTTTTGGATGCCCGGATATATTCAGAACGTAAGTTATGCGCGAAATGCAAACTTACGCACTTTTTGACGCTTTTAGTCCCTGAATGACCAAAAAGTTTATTTTAGCACACCGAACCTCTCAAAGCCTATTTATAAGCTATGTAAAGGATATTTAGGGTGTGTTTAACTTATGATCATGTTCCAGAATGTTCGTTACAGTTCAAATTAGCATACTTTCGCAGGTTCTCAATTTTAGTCCATGTAAGCGAATAGACTTGATTTTGCCATACCAAAGCCTTCAAAACTTATTTCTAAGTTATGTAAAGGTTATTTAAGGTATGTTAAGCATATGATGATGTTCCGGAGTGTTTGTTGCGTTAAGCTGATTACGTTTACGCCCCAGTTCGCGTATAACTCTCCAGAAAGCGATATAGAGTTTGAAATTGAATAAAAGTCAAAACATGAAAAATGTCAAACATAAACAAACAAACAAACATTGGGATCAAATAACTTTATTTCATTGATAACTGAACTGTTTACAATGATTACAAGCACAGATGTCACACCACCTTTTGGCGTTTTCAGAATCGTTACTTTCGGTTCAACACCGGTCTAGCACCATACATGTATTTATTGATTTTTACCTTCAAATACCATACCGTATTGTACTGAGCATTTTCGGTGAAGGTACCTAATTTCGATGATTTTCCGGATCGGTACTTTCGGTGCCGTTACCGGTACCGAGCTCACCCATATTTTAACATGTTAGCACCGAAATAACTGAACTGAAAACAACCGAATTTCCAACGTGTAGGACGTGTGGGGTCCAATTATTATATATTATGTTATTTAAAATCTTTTTTTAGAACGGAGTTACTAGCCTTACCATGTCATTTTTATTTATTTTTTGATATTCGGTAGCTGCTTGCCGTTGCTGACACGCGTTTTGCAGTCATTGGGTACCCGCCGAAACGCGCGAACATAAAATCAACTAGTTACATCATCAAATTGAAAATTTTGAGACCCATGTCCCCGTCCCTTCATATTTCATGTGAAACCTTTTGGACCAATATAATTAAATAGTGGGTGGAAAAGACAAACTGAGGAATACAAAATGCACATGAATTCTATGACATCACTATAGTCTACAAATACATGCTAAAATTGATAAGCAAAATGATTTTGTTAATATATATAAAAGGAAAGGATTGAGAGCAAAAACCTATAAATATTCTCATATGAAGTTAAATGGATGATATATTATAGTGCATGTATGTTGTCGTTTGTTAAGACTAAATTGGGCTTGAGTGAATATTCTAACGTTTCCATAATACCAAACACACCTTTGCTTTAATTAACAATTGCTAAAAAATGTTTCGTCTAACATTATTAGGCTACACGGTATACACCCGTCCCCCCTCCCGTTCCCACCCGGCGAAGCCGGCTACACCATCCCGCCCCCGTCCCCGTCCTTTCCGTCGGTTCTTGGACGTTGGCGACGGAACCAAAAGTGGGCCCCGGTTTCAAAAATTTACCGTTTAAATTTTTTTTTTTCCTTTTTCCCATAAAAAAACAAACGGTCATAAATTTCAAATATATATATTTCCTTTCCATTTTCACCTCCATTCACAAATTTAACCTCAAAATTTCATCTCTCTCACTTATTTTTTTATAAATCTTCTTCCCACTTTTATAAACATTATACTCTATCATGGAACCCTTCAACAACCCGAACAATCCGAAGAACCCGAACAATCCCAACAACCCGACCCAATCTAATGTTTTCTCGGTTCCGGGATATTATCCGACGCTAGAACCAAACCAAATGTCGCAATATTCATCAAATGTGTTTGCATCATTCCAACACTCGCCAAACCAATTCGCTCAATTCTCTCAAAATCAAGCCCTTCAACAAATGATGTTGCGGGGTGCTTATAATTTCCCACCGAACCCGACACCACCCGCTCAACCCTAACCGATCCCGACGCAACCCTTTGAACAATGCGAACCCGACGACGATGCGGAGGTTGTTCCCGAAACCCAACCGCCTAAAGGAAAAGGAAAACGAAACAAAGGCAAGCAAGTGGTGGGTGACCAATCGAAGTCGAAGCCGACTAAGTGGACGCCAATCGAAGAAGAAGCCTTAGCCAAGGCTTACATAGCCATGTCTAACAACAAAACAAAAGGTTCGTATTTTTTTTAAGGTTTATGTTTTTTTTAAGTTTAAATATTTTAACAGTTTCTAAGTTTTTAAAGTTTGTTTATTTTTTTTTTATTTCAATCTTTTGTTAACAGTTTGTTTGAAGTCTTTTTATTTTTTTAAAAGTTTACATAATTTAAATGTTTGTTTATTTTGTTTGTTTTATTATAGGTAAAAACCAAACGGGTGACGGGTTTTGGTCCAAGGTTTTGGCGAAGTTCCTCGACCTTATGGACCAAGGCCCGTATCGTGATCTCGACTCGGTGTCGTCAAAGTGGCGGAAATTGAACGCGGCCGTCAATAGGTTTTGCGAGGAATATAATAAAATATATACAAGTGGGCGTCGTAGCGGCATGAGCGACGACGATGTTTTCAAACAAGCTTTGGACAAGTATAAGGCGAACAATGGTAATACCAACTTCGCTCACGTTCGCGCGTGGGAAATTATGAAAAAGGAACCGAAATGGTCGCCGATTCCCAACGAGGTGGAGATGGCGAAACGCCAAAAAACATCGGAAACGGGTAGTTTTAGCGCCGGTGGATCGGACGCGAGGTGTCACATAAACTTAAATGATGACGCCGACTTTGACGAAGAGGAGTACGCCGTACATGAAGCGGAGCGTCCACCGGGCCGAGACAAGTCAAAGAAGGAGCGAGCCAAGGGGAAAGAAAAGGAAAAGGTGGACCCGAAGATGGAAGAGTTTATGGAAAACTTAAAAATGTACAACGAAGGCTCGGCCCAAAAGACGAAGGCGAAGGAGCTGGCCGTCGAAGAAAAAGCTCGTGTAGCGGAAGAAAAGTTACGCGAGAAGGTCCGATTGTCGAATGAGAAAATCAGACTTTCGGATGAAAAAATTCGGCTCAAGGAATGGGAAATGATAACGATGGATGTCGATCAGTATTCCGAGCCGAAACGTTCGATGTCGATCAAATTATTAAAAAAGTTATACAAACCTATAGTATATTATGATTCAAACAAAAGTATTTTTAGTTTATAGTTGAGAAAAATGTCCGCATACAACCAACATTTATCATTAAAAAAAAAATTATACATATTAATTTAAAGAGACCATGAACAGTGTTTCTTATTTTTTTAATATTGTTTTTTTCTAGATTTTTATTAATATATTATTTTATTGGTTTAATTGATTTAAATATATATTTTTATATAACTATTTAGATACGATTAAATTACCAGTTATCAAACAAGAAATCATAAAAATGAATGTATACTGGTACTGATGTTGTTCAGTATGGTATGATAGCGATACGATATTAATTCATCAAAAACAAAAACACTAAAAATAAATATTGATACGAATACAGATGTTATTCAATCGGTTTTGATTGAATTTGGTATGATAGCGACACAATATCCGTTTAAAAAATATACATCGTCATCGTAATGTTGAAATAAAAGAGGGGAACAATTGTTTTTGATTTTTTTCAATATTATTTTTTCTAAGGTTTTATTATTTTATTGGTTTATTACTTTAATTAATTTAAGTATATTTTGTTCTCTCATATAACTTTTAAGATACGATCAAAGTACCCATTATCAAACAGGAAACAATAAAACGGAATGTATACCGGTACTGATGATGTTCGGTACACTATGGTAGCGATACAGTATCAGTTTATTATTGAAAGCAAAAAAAAAAACTAAAAACAAAAAAATATTGGTACCGATACAAATATTGTTCAATTGCTTTCGATTGGGCTTGGTACGATAGTGGCAGAATATCCATTATCAAAAAAAAATCGTAATGTTGAAATAAAATAAACATAAAATGCAAGCGAACCAAACAGATATCAACTGAACAATATATATAGGTACCATATCAACATGTGTTTTTTTTTCGATCGATGTAGTGCTTTCTCTTTCAATTACTATATTGAGTGCAGGTACTGTAACGAACCAAATTGATACCGACTTAATCCCCGTCGCGAAGCGCGGGGGAATATCACTAGTTAAACATTAAAAGACACCCCCTCCACCTTGCCTCCACCATACAACCAACATACATGTTTTTCAATTTTCGTCATATGAAGTTTTCTACCATAAAAATAGAAATTAGATTTCTATATCTAGTAAGAACGCATGTGATTCATTTGAAACCCCAAAAAATTACAAAAAAAAAAAAAAAAAAAAACAAATAGGTGTAAAACTTGCAATAATCCTTTAGATTGTTGGGTTTCTGGGCTAAATTGGGTACGGATCGAGTAAGATACGAAAGAGCAGTGTAAAATGTCACACCTCAATCGATAACGGAAATATCGAGGCGAGACGTAATAGATTGCTCAAAGACAACATAAAACTAAATTTGCAATAATAAATTAAAATTCAAAATTTCATTTCATTTCCTCAAATTCAAACGTTACATTGTCTCCATATAAAATACAGCAAATTGCGAGATTAAAACGTAAAAATGCAAACCCTATGTAGATTTCTTGCATCATCAAATATTTTCTGCAACATGTATAAAATATCCGTTAACACAAATTATGTCGGTGAGCTTACTAGTTTGACTACACATCATAAGTATGAATAAATTCTCAAATCCACATGTTTAAAGTATACCAATCATGTAATCATACTAGCATGCAATAGCTAAAAATCAACCCAAAGTTTCCACTAGCGTAACCTTATCACCGAAGTGAATAAGACCGCAAAGATTGAATAATTAACAATGACCCAACAAACGGGGCGGTGTGTTACTCATAAAAATACATGTTGAGGGAGACTTTTTAAGATTAATGATAGATGACATGGCATAAGATTGTTCTAGCATGTATGAAGATTTAGCGTAACAAGTAAGCATGTTAATGGATTGAGTGTTTTCATAAGATTGATTGTATGTGTGTGATTGTGTATTTGATTACGGATACATGTTGCAACCCAAATAGTGTTTAAAGCGTAAAATGAGTCAAGTATGAACTCACGGTTTGCGAAGAATTTCCGTAAAAGCGAGTAAGCGGTCTTGAAGGATGGAGTTACCAAAGTTTACCCTAAATGGTAAACAAAGGTGTATGAGTATTTGGAGATTGGGAACGTAAATGAAAGTTATAAGTATGAAATTACATAAAAATATATTCCGCCTTAGACACTTATTCAGACACTATTATTTGTTTGTGTTTTCATGAGTCCTATTACCCATTAGAAATCCGAACTAAGGAAGCCAAGACTTTGGATATCCTCCACCTTAACATAATATTCAACCAAGGTTTGGTTGATATCATAGTTGGGTTATTGGAGTATGTATTATATAGGTATATATAATGTTAGATATAGTGTCAAGTATGTCAAGCATTTATCAAGCAATAGAGGCAGGATAAATCCATTAACCTCAAGAATGCACCAATGCACAAAACATCAACATGGACGATTCGGATGGTCATAAATACAAGTATAAAGAACATAAGTAAACTATCTAATTCACTAAGTAACCAAGTAAGGATAACTAGGCGAGTGCTTCCAACATTGTATGGTTAGAGACTTGGTGTAGTTTGTTCACTTTATTGCTTAGAAGTTACTTAGAGCCTTACAAAAATAAGAAATGAAGGATTTAGAACCTCATTTTTCTGGAACAAAACCTTAATACAAGCCATTTAACATAGAAGTTAGTTGGTGGCTTGGTTTAGTTTGCAAAAGTTCTAAGAACAAAGCTAAAGAAAGACAGGTTCATAAAGTTTAGCCAAAATTCCTAACTTGGACCTCATAATGGTGGTATACCATCCTTTTTTACCTTGGTAAACATGTGGTAATACTTCTATAGGTTATCCAAGGAAGGAGAAGGAAGAAAATAAAAAGAAAATGTTAAAAAATATATAGATATATTGTCAATTCAATATTTGTTTTTTTTGTCTAATGTGCTCGTTTTTTTATTTTGCGAGAATTGGGCTCTTTTCCTTTTTGGCTCTTGGGCTTTGTTTGATTGGGCTGCTGATGCGTGGAAGATAAGTTATTTTTTTAGGGTTTGTTTTTATAAAAGGGGTCTGAACAAACATTCATCTCTCGGTAAAAAAAACAACGCACGATCTCTTGGTCTTACAACATCGCTCGCGCTCAAAGTTCCAGTCGTATCTGCTGATTCGCTGCTTCATCTTGTTCTCTAGAACATCTGAAGGTCTTTGATTCCCTGTGTTCGAGTGTCAATCGAAGCTGCGTTCTTTATCATCATGTTGTGCAGATTATCGGTTGATAATCTGCTGTTCTTGTTCCTGATTTGCGGCTGATTACGGACAACTTTTACTGTTGTGTTTGTTCCTGATTTACAACGCTTTACACATAGTTTTACTACTGTAATTGTTTCTGATTTGCGGCTGATTACGGGCAGCTTTTACTGCTGTGCAAGACTGATTGTTCTGGCTGTGATTAAGTCTGTTTTAATAAGATTGTGCAGATTGTTTTTATATATTACTTTGTGCTTGATATCGTGTTGTTGACATGGTATCAGAGCTATAAGTGGCTCTTGGGTGATTCTTTTTCCGCTGCTGCTTCCGTGGAGCTATAAATCGAAATTTGTGTGGTTCAAGGGAATCTTAGGAGTCTTGGTGGTTCTCTGATTCTCCCGATTCCAGATTGTCCTCGTATTCTCGGATTTCATGAAGCTGTGATCGGTATTCTTAGCTTTTAATCAGACTTGTAACCCTAAGTGAAGGTTACGAGTCTGGTTACGAGAGTTTATACACACCCACTGTGAGATCGTTCTTTCTCTCCTTGTTTTAATTTCCTTTTTTATTGCATTTATTGCATCTTCTGTTTGGTTTTGTGCTACTCTTGACTGTTTGCTATGGCTGGTGATAATACTGTGATTACTACTGATAATATGACGTCTACCAGTGCTACTTTGATTAGCAAGATTGATGCTGGTGATCCATTGTTTCTTCATCCTAGTGATTCCGCAAATTTGACAATCGTTAGTGTTAAACTTAAAGGGTCAGGGAATTATAGAATTTGGTCAAATGCTATGTATCTTGCACTGCAAGTTAAAAATAAAATAGGGTTTGTTGATGGTACTTGTCTTAGCTCTACATCTGATGAAGTTTTAGGTAGACAATGGGATAGGTTATGATAATAATACAAATGAATGAACAGTTGTTTTATAATATTATAATAACTTATTATTAATACAATAATAATAATAATTATGAGCAAATGGTATCGAGTACCGGTACCGGTATCAAATTTATCAAATCGGGTGTATTTTCGGTACCTGTTCGACACCGATATTCACCGGTTTTTACTCTCAATTACCGGTGTCGTACTAGTACCGACCGTTACCAAACCGTACCGTACCAGGTATATTTGATACAGGTACCCACTTTTGGGCCTATATATTAAAAATAGAATTAAATCAATAGTAACATCACTAAGTGATGAGCAAATGGTATCGGGTACCGGTACCGGTATCAAATTTAGCAAACCGGTTGTATTTTCGGTACCAGTATTCACCGGTTTTTACCCTCAAATACCGGTGCCGTACCAGTATCGACCGGTACCGAACCATACCGTACCAGGTATATTCAGTACCGGTACCCACTTTTGGGGATTTCGGTAATGGTATTTTCGGTACCGGTTGGTACCGAGCTCATCAAATCCTGTAGCAACGTAACAATGCAAGTAATTGCACCGTTTAGATTAGTTTTCATACACACAGTAAGTAAATTGTATTTCATTTGAATGAGGTTTTATACACACAATAACTTATTTCGCTTCCTTTTTTTGTCTTTTTCTGTAATGAATGAATTATAACATGTAAAATTAACTTGGATATTTAGGTTATTGATGAGCAAATCGTATCAAATCCTGTAATCAAACCGGTATCGTATCGGTACCAAATTTACTATACCAAATCATTTTCGGCACCAATTTGGTACCCACCTTTTGGCGTTTTCAGAATCGTTACTTTCGGTTCAACACCGGTCTAGCACCATACCTGTATTTATTGATTTTTACCTTCAAATACCATACCATATTGTACTGAGCATTTTCGGTGCAGGTACCTAATTTCGATGATTTTCCGGATCGGTACTTTCGGTGCCGTTACCGGTACCGAGCTCATCCATATTTTAACGTGTTAGCACCGAAATAACTGAACTGAAAACAACCGAATTTCCAACGTGTAGGACGTGTGGGGTCCTATTATTATATATTAGGTTATTTAAAATCTTTTTTTAGAACGGAGTTACTATCCTTACCATGTCATTTTTATTTATTTTTTGATATTCGGTAGCTGCTTGCCGCTGCTGACACGCGTTTTGCAGTCATTGGGTTCCCGCCGCAACCCGCGGACATAAAATCAACTAGTTACATCATCAAATTGAAAATTTTGAGACCCATGTCCCCGTCCCTTCATATTTCATGTGAAACCTTTTGGACCAATATAATTAAAGAGTGGGTGGAAAAGACAAACTGAGGAATACAAAATGCACATGAATTCTATGACACCACTATAGTCTACAAATACATGCTAAAATTGATAAGCAAAATGATTTTTTTAATATATATAAAAGGAAAGGATTGAGAGCAAAAACCTATAAATATTCTCATATGAAGTTAAATGGATGATATATTATAGTGTAAGTATGTTGTCGTTTGTTAAGACTAATTGGGCTTGAGTGAATATTCTAACGTTTCCATA
Organism: Helianthus tuberosus; assembly: GCA_030545235.1. Classification (NCBI taxonomy): domain Eukaryota; kingdom Viridiplantae; phylum Streptophyta; class Magnoliopsida; order Asterales; family Asteraceae; genus Helianthus; species Helianthus tuberosus. The sequence continues at coordinate 100,850,975 of CM060389.1, forward strand.
ATACCAAACACACCTTTGCTTTAATTAACAATTGCTAAAAAATGTTTCTTCTAACATTATTAGGATCAACTAAAATTAAAAAACAAACATGTGTTCATCAAATAGTTCTTTCAATATCAAATTATTAAAAAAGTTATACAAACCTATAGTATATTATGATTCAAACAAAAGTATTTTTAGTTTATAGTTGAGAAAAATGTCCGCATAGTCCATATAGTTTGGTCAAATTTCACCTATAGTCTTTAACCTTCTAAAATTACCTTTATAGTCCTCAACATTTGCACACTCGTTTCTCAGATAGTCCCTAATATAGATAGAGGTTAGTTTTTGCTGTTAAATAAGTGTGAAATGACAAAAGTACTTATCATTAAAAAAAAATTAAACATTAAAAGACACCCCTCCACCTTGCCTCCACCATACAACCAACATACGTGTTTTTCAACTTTCGTCATATGAAGTTTTCTACCATAAAAATAGCAATTAGATTTCTATATCTAGTAAGAACGCATGTGATTCATTTGAAACCCCAAAAATTACAAAAAAAAAAAAAAAAAAAACAAATAGGTGTAAAACCTGCAATAATCCTTTAGATTGTTGGGTTTCTGGGCTAAATTGGGTACGGATCAAGTAAGATACGAAAGAGCAGTGTAAAATGTCACACCCCAATCGATGACGGAAATATCGAGGCGAGGCGAGACGTAATAGATTGCTCAAAGACAACATAAAACTAAATTTGCAATAATAAATTAAAATTCAAAATTTCATTTCATTTCCTCAAATTCAAACGTTACATTGTCTCCATAGAAAATACAACAAATTGCGAGATTAAAACGTAAAAATGCAAACCCTATGTAGATTTCTTGCATCATCAAATATTTTCTGCAACATGTATAAAGTATCCGTTAACACAAATCATGTCGGTGAGCTTACTAGTTTGACTACACATCATAAGTATGAATAAATTCTCAAATCCACATGGTTAAAGTATACCAATCATGTAATCATACTAGCATGCAATAGCTAAAAATCAACCCAAAGTTTCCACTAGCGTAACCTTATCACCGAAGTGAATAAGACCGCAAAGATTGAATAATTAACAATGACCCAACAAACGGGGCGGTGTGTTACTCATAAAAATACATGTTGAGGGAGACTTTTTAAGATTAATGATAGATGACATGGCATAAGATTGTTCTAGCATGTATGAAGATTTAGCGTAACAAGCAAGCATGTTAATGGATTGAGTGTTTTCATAAGATTGATTGTATGTGTGTGATTGTGTATTTGATTACGGATACATGTTGCAACCCAAATAGTGTTTAAAGCGTAAAATGAGTCAAGTATGAACTCACGGTTTGCGAAGAATTTCCGTAAAAGCGAGTAAGCGGTCTTGAAGGATGGAGTTACCAAAGTTTACCCTAAATGGTAAACAAAGGTGTATGAGTATTTGGAGATTGGGAACGTAAATGAAAGTTATAAGTATGAAATTACATAAAAATATATTCCGCCTTAGACACTTATTCAGACACTATTATTTGTTTGTGTTTTCATGAGTCCTATTACCCATTAGAAATCCGAACTAAGGAAGCCAAGACTTTGGATATCCTCCACCTTAACATAATATTCAACCAAAGTTTGGTTGATATGATAGTTGGGTTATTGGAGTATGTATTATATAGGTATATATAATGTTAGATATAGTGTCAACTATGTCAAGCATTTATCAAGCAATAGAGGCAGGATAAATCCATTAACCTCAAGAATGCACCAATGCATAAAACATCAACATGGACGATTAGGATGGTCATAAATACAAGTATAAAGAACATAAGTAAACTATCTAATTCACTAAGTAACCAAGTAAGGATAACTAGGCGAGTGCTTCCAACATTGTATGGTTAGAGACTTGGTGTAGTTTGTTCACTTTATTGCTTAGAAGTTACTTAGAGCCTTACAAAAATAAGAAATGAAGGATTTAGAACCTCATTTTTCTGGAACAAAACCTTAATACAAGCCATTCAACATAGAAGTTAGTTGGTGGCTTGGTTTAGTTTGCAAAAGTTCCAAGAACAAAGCTAAAGAAAGACAGGTTCATAAAGTTTAGCAAAAATTCCTAACTTGGACCTCAAAATGGTGGTATACCATCTTTTTTTACCTTAGTAAACATGTGGTAATACTTCTATAGGTTATCCAAGGAAGGAGAAGGAAGAAAATAAAAAGAAAATGTTAAAATATATATAGATATATTGTCAATTCAATATTTGTTTTTTTGTTTAATGTGCTCGTTTTTTACTTTGCGAGAATTGGGTTCTTTTCCTTTTTGGCTCTTGGGCCTTGTTTGATTGGGCTGCTGATGCGTGGAAGATAAGTTATTTTTTTAGGGTTTGTTTTTATAAAAGAGGTCTGAACAAACATTCATCTCTCGGTAAAAAAAAACGCACGATCTCTTGGTCTTACAACATCGCTCGCGCTCAAAGTTCCAGTCGTATCTGCTGATTCACTGCTTCATCTTGCTCTCTATAACATCTGAAGGTCTTTGATTCCCTGTGTTCGAGTGTCAATCGAAGCTGCGTTCTTTATCATCACGTTGTGCAGATTATCGGTTGATAATCTGCTGTTCTTGTTCCTGATTTGCGGCGCATTACAGATAACTTTTACTGCTGTGTTTGTTCCTGATTTACAACGCTTTACACATAGTTTTACTACCGTAATTGTTTCTGATTTGCGGCTGATTACGGGCAGGTTTTACTGCTGTGCAAGACTGATTGTTCTGGCTGTGATTAAGTCTGTTTTAAGAAGATTGTGCAGATTGTTTTTATATATTACTTTGTGCTTGATATCGTGTTGTTGACATGGTATCAAAGCCATAAGTGGCTCTTGGGTGATTCTTTTTCCGCTGCTGCTTCCGTGGAGCTATAAATCGAAATTTGTGTGGTTCAAGGGAATCTTAGGAGTCTTGGTGGTTCTCTGATTCTCCTGATTCCAGATTGTCCTCGTATTCTCAGATTTCATGAAGCTGTGATCGGTATTCTTAGCTTTTAATCAGACTTGTAACCCTAAGTGAAGGTTACGAGTCTGGTTAGGAGAGTTTATACGCACCCACTGTGAGATCGTTCTTTCTCTCCTTGTTTTAATTTCCTTTTTTTATTGCATTTATTGCGTCTTCTGTTTGGTTTTGTGCTACTCTTGACTGTTTGCTATGCCTGGTGATAATACTGTGATTACTACTGATAATATGACGTCTACTAGTGCTACTTTGATTAGCAAGATTGATGCTGGTGATCCATTGTTTCTTCATCCTAGTGATTCCGCAAATTTGACAATCGTTAGTGTTAAACTTAAAGGGTCAGAGAATTATAGAATTTGGTCAAATGCTATGTATCTTGCACTGCAAGTTAAAAATAAAATAGGGTTTGTTGATGGTACTTCTCTTAGATCTACATCTGATGAAGTTTTAGGTAGACAATGGGATAGGTGCAACTCTATTGTGCCTACTTGGATTCTTAACTATGTATCTGAAGAATTATATCTTGGTCTTGTTTATTCTAAAATTGCCTCTGATGTGTGGAAAGATTTAAAAGAAACTTATGATAAGATAGATGGGTCTGTTTTGTTTAATCTGTATCAAAAGATTAACTCTTTTAGTCAAAATGGCATGCCTGATTCTGAGTATTATCATAAATTGAATTGTATGTGGAAACAATTAGACCAGTTACTTGCTTTACCTGCCTGTTCTTGTGATGCATCTAAACAGTTTAATGATTTTAATCATCTAATCAAGCTTATGCAGTTCTTAATGGGTCTTGATAGTTCCTACCAGTCTGTGAGAACAAATTTGTTAACCAGAGAAACCCTTCCTTCTGTGAATGATGCTTTTTCAGTCATCTCTAGAGAAGAGTCTCATCTTCATTCTAAAAATATTTATGATAAAACTCCTAACAATGTTGTTGGTTTCACTGTTAAAAATAATCAAGTCATTGAATCAAAGAAAAAAGGTGTTAGAACTCCCAACCCTAACCTCAAATGTTCTCATTGTAATAAGACTGGTCACACTATTGAGAAGTGTTTTAAACTTGTTGGCTATCCTTCTTGGATGAAGTCAAAACCTGGTGGAAACAAGGGTAACAGGGTTAGTAATAATGTTACTACTAATACAACTGATACATCTTTTGCTGTGAGTTCTTTGACCAATGATCAGATAGCCCAACTGCTTAGTCTCTTGAATGATAAATCTAAGGGTGATCCTCAGAGTAGTGGTTTTGCTGGTATGTGTGCTAATTCTGTCTGTCTAAATAGTTTTGTGGATTTGTCATCCAAACCTACTTGTGATTTTAAACTTGTTTACTGTTTTTCAAACTTTATTGATAATGGGAAAAAGGTAGGGTGGATAGTTGATTCTAGTGCAAATCAACACATGGTAATGACTGATGAGTGTCTGATTAGTCAAAAGCATGTAACTGAATTTAATATTAAGGTTAAACATCCTAATGGGATCAGTGCCTTGGTAACTAAAATTGGTGATATTAAATTAAGTGACAAGGTCATTCTATATGATGTGTTTGTTGTGCCTGATTATTGTGTAAATTTAATTTCTGTTCATAAACTTGCTAGAGATTGTAAGCTAAATGTTTCCTTTGACGAACATAATTGCTATATTTAGGATTCTCAAACAAAGAAAGTCCAGGTGACTGGTAGTCAGTTTGATGGTCTATACTTCTGTGGTAGTTCTTCTGTTTCAAATAAGGTTTGTAACTCTAGTTGTGATATTAATCTTTGGCATGCTAGGTTAGGTCATCCTGTTGAACCTGTTTTGCATGTTCTTAAAAATGATTTAAATATTAAAACTAGTGTTAAATTAGATCCTTGTGAAACATGTCATAGAGCTAAGCAGCATAGGGAACCTTTTCCCTTAAGTGATCATAAATCTAAGGTGTTAGGAGATCTTATTCATCTTGATGTTTGGGGTCCGTATAGAGTTCAAAGTAGGGATGGTTTTAGGTATTTTCTTACTGTTGTTGATGATTATACTAGAGTTGTGTGGGTGTATCTCATGAAGTCAAAGGATGAAGTGTTTTACAATATTAAAGGTTTTTATAACATTCTTAAAACTCAGTTTAGTAAATCAGTTAAGAGTTTTAGAAGTGACAATGGTACTGAGTTTATAAATAAACAAATGAGTGTTTTTTGTTATGAAAATGGGATTATACATCAGACTTCATGTGTTCATACTCCGCAACAAAATGGTGTAGTTGAGAGAAAACATAGGCATTTGTTGAATGTAGCTAGGGCTTTACTCTTTCAAGGTGGTTTTCCTCTTAATTTTTGGTCTGAGTGTATTCTAACTGCTACTTATTTAATTAACAGGACACTTTCATCTGTTTTGAGTGGGAAATCTCCATATGAGCTAGTGTTTGGTTTTACTCCTGTTTTGGGTCAACTTAGGGTTATAGGGTGTCTTTGTTTTAGCACTGTGTTAAACAATTCTGATAAGTTTACCACACATGCTGAAAAATGTGTTTTAGTTGGATATTCAAATGAAAAAAAGGGGTACAAACTTTGGAGTTTAGATCAAAGAATGATGTTTTTTTCCAGGGATGTTAGGTTTTATGAAACCGTATTTCATTTTAAAGAAAAGAAAACATCGTCTGATCTTGATACTCCTTCTGAAGTTAACACCTTAAATTTTTTTTGATTTATCTGATTTAAACATTACTTAAAATCCTCAAGTTGACCCAACTCCCGATGATGAAAATACACAAACCAGTACTTCAACAGGTCATGGGTCTGAGCAGTTTGGAACTGATTCAGAAATTGCTTTAGGTATGGCTGGTAATCAGCAACCTAGCAATGCAGTATCAGATTTGGACAGGGCTGAGCATGGCACTGAACATGAAGATAATAATAATTCTGAGGGAGATATTGGGGAACAAACTAGCACAGTTTTAAGGAGGTCTTCTAGAAACATTAAATTTCCTTCTAAACTTGATGATTATGTGGTGGATGGGAAAGTTAAATATGGCTTAGAAAAAGTATTAAACTATGCTAATTTGTCTCCTAAAAGTTTTTGTTTTGCTTCAGTGTTAAATAAAAGTTGTGAACCTAAGAATTATTTTGAAGCTAAGAATGATATTAATTGGGTTGATGCTATGAATTTGGAACTTGAAGCTTTACATAGAAATAAAACTTGGGAGATTGTAGACTTACCACCTAATAGAAAAGCTATTGGGTGTAAGTGGGTTTATAAAATTAAATACAAGTCAACTGGTGAAATAGAAAGGTATAAGGCTAGGCTTGTTGCTAAGGGGATTAGTCAAAAGGAAGGCGTTGATTTCTTTGATACGTTTTCTCTTGTGGTTAAGATGGTTACAGTTACGTGCGTGTTATCTATGGCTGTTCACTTTAACTGGGAAATATATCAACTTGACATTAACAATGCTTTTCTATATGGTGACCTAAATGAATAAGTTTACATGTGTTTGCCTGATGGTTATAATTCTTCTTATGAGTCTAAAGTTTGCAAATTAAAAAAATCTTTGTATGGTCTGAAACAAGCTCCTCGAATGTGGAATGAGAAACTTGTGTCAGCTCTTGTTGATCTTGGTTTTGAACAAAGTAAGTGTGATCATTCTATGTTTGTTATGACAAAATGTTCTACTTTTATTGTTCTTCTTGTCTATGTGGATGATATTATTATAACTGGTAGTTGTTCAAAACAGATTGATGAAATTAAACATTTACTCAAGTCAAAGTTTTTAATAAAAGATTTGGGAAAGTTGCAATATTTTTTGGGTATTGAAGTTGTAAGAAATTCAACTGGTTTCTGTTTAACTCAAAGAAAATATTGTTTAGATTTACTTGCTGAATTTGGTATGACTGGTTGTAAACCGGTCAGTTGTCCTATCGAGGCAAATCATGTTTTGTCTCATCTTTATGAAAAGGATAATCAACCGTTAATCAATATAACTGTTTATCAAAAACTAGTTGGTAAGTTGATTTATCTTTCTCATACTAGGCCATATATTGCATATGATGTGCATTATCTTAGTCAGCTTATGCATTCGCCTACTCAAGCTCATTTCAAAATTGCATTAAGACTTTTAAGGTATTTAAAAGGTGCTCCTGGAAAGGTGATTTTATTTAAAAAAGGGGACACTTTGAACATAAAAGTTTTTTCTGATTCAGACTGGGCTAAGTGTTTAGGGTCTCGAAAATCTATTACTGGTTTTTGTGTATTTTTAGGTAATAGTCTTGTTTCATGGAAAAGTAAAAAGCAGTAAACCGTCTTGTTTCATGGAAAAGTAAAAAGCAGTAAACCGTTTCAAGGTCTTCTGCTGAGGCAGAATACCGGTCAATGTGTGCTGCAACGTGTGAAGTTATTTGGATTTCAAACTTGTTAAAGGAGTTGAATGTCACACCCCAACCGATGGCGGAAACATCAGGGCATGGCACTGAGCGAAACAGATTGTCCAGAAGTTTCCATAACAATTATCATTACCAATCAATTTAAAATAACATGTCCCATACCATGTCTCAAAAGGTAAACAAATTATTACAGACAAAATCTAGGAAAATAGTCTATTCCGACAACTCAGATTTTCAAATAGAGCAATTGTTTATCTGCTTCTAGAGACCCTTGATTAAATTTGTACAGACGACTATTTGTTGGCCTCTAGAGCCTTATTCTAGCTTCGATTTCCTAGCAGGTATGCATCCTAAACACCTGTCACATACGTTAAAATAAAGTCAATACATATAATGTAAAGGTGAGCATACCAGTTTGATAATAGTATATAAAGTTCGAATTTCGTTTACGCATAACCAGCACGTACACATAGAGAAATGAAGCACGTTAGTTATCGATATAGATCCATCGATACCAATGACTGCGGGTTGACTGCCTGAGGCAGTTCGCAATACATGATTACCACTGTAATCCATGAAAGTAATTGTCCTTAACAACCCCTGCGAACAAGTGCTGAGTCCAAACTATAGTACTATCGTTGCTAAGGCAGGTAGACATCATTCCATGTCTAAACATAACAAACAAGCATTCATATGCCACGTATAACATGCGTTAACGGTTAACGTTCAAATAGTATCGAGTAGTGTGATTGTTGTGATTTGAATATTCGTAACGTATGTAACACCCAAAAGTGCGTAAAGCAAAAAGGGATCGAGTATACTCACAGCGGTTGATGGATTGAAGGGAGCGCTTGAGAGTAGGGTTAGCCTGAATGGTTCGATAGTATAATGATAAGCAACGCGTAAAATGGAAACGAGTGTCGATGGATCAGACAGCTGGTCGATCGGACGGTAGTCCGATCGGACGGCTGACCGTGCAGTTGACAGTCCGTTCGGACAGTTGTCCGGTCGGACGGTAGTCCGATCGGTTGGCTGTTCGAGTGGATTGTTTCTTCCTTTGAGTAAAATGTGTTTGTGTATGATGGTTTGACTTTTGAAGTTTTCGTTGCAGCGTATAAAAATATTGAAGTATCTTTACCGTTTAGGTCGGTCGATCGGACGGTTGTTCGATCGGCCGGCAACCCGATCGGCTAGGTACCTCAGCAGAACAAGTTCTCAGCAGGGTGTCACTTGATCGGACAGTAGTTCAATCGGGTGACATTCCTAGTGCATTGAACATGTTGAAAAATTCGATTAAGTGTTGAAGTCAAGTATCTCATGATCCGAAGAGTAATCCAATCGGATGGTAGCCCGATCGGATAGCAGTTCATTCAATACTCAAGCTTCAAATAAGTTGATTAAGTGTGGGACCCATGTGCTAGCCGTTCGTCTGACCAGTCGTTCGGCTGGCTGTCCGTTCGGCTGGCTGTCCGTTCGGACAGCAGTCCGATCGGACAACACCTCGTCCTGGTCGGCCTGTTTGCTTCGCACTTGGTTGTTCTGATTTGTTTGTCGTTTTATCGAGGTACTTTGGAAACAAGTCAAACAACGGAAACCTCGTCTTTACTTGGTTCTCCTGATCGGACAGGAATCGCCCAAATCCGGTTGGTGAACGGTTCGGGACGGTGTTTAACGTTTAACCCGAAATCGGTGAACCTCGTGGATAGAATTCGGATGTTGGGCAACGTATTCACCGGTATGATTAGTAAGTCGGCGCAAGCTCCGTTTCTATTGATTTTGAAGGTATTGAGTGTAAAAGAGTTGAAAGAAAGTTGGAAAACCATCTTTCAATCCCTTTCACACGAATATGTTTAGATCTGCGAAAGATCTTTGTTTGTTTTTGTGGAAATCGGTTAGATCCAAGTTATTCTTGGTGGATTGAGGCCAAAACATGAAGTTCTTTGAGAACACATGATGACGTCACCCTGGAATACCTTGAATCTTGATGATTTCACGGTTAAAAATTAAGATTTAAAAGATAGAAAGGTGTAAGAGTGCGTGCAGATCATGAAAGTACAAGATTTAGGACGAGATCTTACCGGAATAGTGAGAAATCTGAAGAAAAGTGAGGAGCACGAGCTGGTCGGACGTCACTTGCCAAAAGTAGTAAGTTGGAGAGTGACAAGGGGTATTTATAGGATGCCAAAAGAGGAAATGGCTAGCCGATCGGCCAGGCAGCTCTATCGGTCAGCCTGTCCGATCGGACGGCAGCCCGATCGGCCGGCTGGTCGATCAGCTGGTAGCCTGATCGATCAGTTGCCTGATTCGAGTGTTCGGTGCGACGATTTTTGATATTTCGATTGCGAACGATGCGAATGCAATAGAGTTTCCTAGTCAAATTACTTTTAATCCCAACCACTCATATCGCGCGCTGTCTCTTCTCCATTAATTATCATACTATATCAACATATAATCATCCTTGTTTCGTATTCGGTTTGCGATTGCGATTCGATTGCGATTGAATTCGATGTGTTTCGATTGATTACCACACATACATAAATAGCATGCACAAGTAACACATAAGGTACACACGTATAACAATAACCAAAACGCGATATTCGAGTTTGCGAGCGCGATTGCGATTAGATTAGATTGATTAGCGTTTAATTGACTTTATCGCATTGTTACTTCCTATTATTCACAGTCGTAAAGCGATTCGTAGCGATAAACATTCGATTACTTCGATTGTAATTAATTACTCCACATAATACAACTAACGTTAAACATAAAATAGAATAAAAGAAGTCAAAACAGGGATTGAGCAAGGAGTGACAGATCGCAATTAGCGATCTTTTCTTCCTTTGACTTCAATCTTGACTTTGACTTTGACTTTCAAAACACGGGGTGTTACAGCCTCCCCTTGTTTAGGGAATTTCGTCCCGAAATTAGGATGAAAGATGTACAACACCGTGAATCACTTTGAAGAACTTTCTCTTTCTAGACTTTCACTCTCTAGAACAAGCTCCTCCAAACAACTGCGGATACTTCGCCTTCATGTCGCTTTCGAGTTCCCAAGTGAACTCTGCGCCTCGTTTGCCTTCCCATCGGACTTTCACAATAGGAATGCGCGAGCGTCTGAGCTGCTTGGTCTGGCGATCCATGATCTCAACAGGCTTCTCCACAAAGTGTAGTGTTTCGTTTGTTTGGAGGTCATCGAGGGGTACAATTAAATCATGCTCAGCCAGGCACTTTCGAAGGTTTGACACATGGAAGGTCGGGTTGACATTACTGAGTTCCTCCGGTAGTTCGAGTTTGTAGGAGACTTTTCTGATCCTTTCCAGAATCTTAAAAGGTCCCATATATCGAGGCACGAGCTTTCCTTTCTTTCCGAATCGGACCACACCCTTCCAAGGTGATACCTTTAGGAGTACGTAGTCACCAACGTCAAATTCACGGGGCTTGCGTCGTCTATCGGCATAACTTTTCTGTCGATTCCGAGCTTTTACAAGGTTGTCTCGAATTTGGAAAATTTTTTCTGTCGTTTCTTGCAATAGCTCAGGACCGGTTAATTGCGAATGCCCGATCTCGTGCCACACAATAGGCGATCGACATCTTCTTCCGTATAAAGCCTCGAATGGTGCCATTTGAATGCTTGCATGATAACTGTTGTTATACGAGAATTCGACTAATGGCAGGTACTTATCCCAATTACCACCGAAGTCTATGACACACGAACGGATCATGTCTTTAAGAGTACGAATCGTTCTTTCAGTCTGACCGTCGGTTTGAGGGTGGAAAGCGGTACTTAGATTAAGCGATGTACCGAGTGCCGTTTGAAACGTTTCCCACAGTCGCGAGGTAAACTGAACATCACGATCAGAGATGATGTCGCGAGGCGTCCCATGATTACAAATGATCTCGTCGGTGTAGATTCGGGCTAATCGTTCTACCTTGTAGTATTCCCGTATTGGAAAAAAGTGAGCTGATTTAGTCAGACGGTCAATAACAACCCAAATGCTGTCGTGACCTGATGACGTGTGTGGTAGCTTTGTTATGAAGTCCATAGCTATACTCTCTCACTTCCACATCGGGATCGGTGGTTGTTCGAGTAAGCTAGAGGGTCTTTGATGTTCAGCCTTGACTCTTGCACAGGTCAGGCATTTTCCAACATAGAGAGCAATATCCCTTTTCATGCCCGGCCACCAGTACTTATAGCGAAGGTCCTGGTACATTTTGTCGGCACCGGGATGAATAGAATACCGGGATTTGTGGGCTTCGTCCATCAGAATCTATCGCAAATCGGTCCGTTTAGGGATCCAAATTCGGTCCAGAAAGTAGAATATCCCATTTGACTTGCTCACAAGCTGGGCTCCATCGTGGTAGATTCTTTCCTTCTTCAGAGTGCGTTCGTTAAAACATGCATGCTGAGCTTCGCGGATGAGGGTTTCGAGATCGCGTTGGGCTTGGATATTACGAGTGCTAAGTAGATAGCTCCATCTGCTGAGTGCGTCGGCAACAACATTTGCTTTGCCTGGGTGATAACAAATCTCACAGTCGTAATCGTTGAGAAGTTCTACCCATCGGCGTTGATGCATATTAAGTTCCTTCTGATTAAAGATATGTTGTAGGCTCCTATGATCGGTGAAGATCATACACTTGGTACCATACAGGTAGTGTCGCCAAATCTTTAACGCAAAAACAACTGCGCCTAGCTCGAGATCATGGGTTGTATAGTTCTTCTCGTGGATTTTGAGCTGACGAGATGCGTCAGCTATAACCTTATCTCGTTGCATAAGAACACAACCAAGACCAAGGTTGGAAGCATCACAGTAGACAATGAAATCGTCGTTTCCGTTGGGTAATGTGAGAACAGGAGCATTGAAAAGCATGTGCTTGAGAGTTTGGAAAGCAGACTCTTGTTCAGTTCCCCAAACAAAAGGCTTGTCTTTATGTGTGAGAGCGGTAAGCGGTACAGCGATTTTTGAGAATCCTTCGATAAATCGTCGATAATAGCCCGCTAGTCCGAGAAAAGAACGGACTTCAGATGGGTTCTTAGGTGTAATCCAACTCTTAACGGCTTCAATCTTCGTGGGGTCGACATGAATACCTTGACTATTAACAATGTGAGCCAGAAACTGAACCTCCTCCAGCCAGAATTCACACTTGGAGAACTTGGCATAGAGTTGGTTCCCCTGGAGTAGCTCGAGAACCAAACGTAGATGTTGCGTGTGTTCGGTTTTCGATTTGGAATAGATCAAGACATCGTCGATGAATACGATGACGAAGCGGTCGAGGTATGGTTTACACACGCGATTCATCAGATCTATGAAAACCGCAGGTGCGTTGGTTAAACCAAAGGGCATAACAACGAATTCGTAGTGGCCGTATCGAGTGCGAAACGCGGTTTTGGGTATATCCTCCTCTTGAATGCGTAGTTGGTGATAACCTGAGCGTAGATCGATATTTGAGAAGCACGTAGCACCTTGTAGCTGATCAAACAAATCGTCGATGCGAGGTAGGGGATAGCGGTTCTTGATAGTTAACTTATTCAATTCCCGATAGTCGATGCACATCCTGAACGATCCATCCTTCTTTTTGACGAAAAGGACTGGCGCGCCCCAAGGAGAGGTGCTCGGGCGAATGAAGCCTTTCTCAAGTAATTCCTGGAGTTGGTTTGAGAGTTCGCGCATTTCGGACGGTGCGAGTTGGTAGGGGGCTTTGGCAATAGGGTTGGCTCCAGGAATGAGGTCGATACGAAAGTCGATATCACGACTTGGCGGTAGCCCAGGAAGATCCTCTGGAAAAACGTTAGGAAATTCTCGAACCACAGGAATGTCTATCACTTCCTTCTTCTCTTTATTTTCCTTCTCCGCTACTACAATGTTAGCCAAGAAAGCTATGTATTCCTTGCGGAGGTACTTGCTAGCTTGGACACATGACATGAGTTTGAGACCTTTCGAAGTGGTTTCACCGTAAACACACAATATATCACCATTCGCGAGCGAGAATCGGATCATCTTGTCGAAGCACACAACTTCAGCATGGTTTTCGCGAAGAAAGTCCATGCCTACTATGACGTCAAAACTTCCGAGTTGCATCAGAATAAGGTCGATTGGGAAGAAGTGATTGTTGAGCTCTAGGGTACAATCACGAAGAACAGAATTAACGATGACAGTTCTTCCGGTAGCGACTTCGACATCGAATGTCGAGGAGAGTTGGGAGCGTTTACGACTAAGGAGCTTCTCGAATTCGAACGACACAAAGCAATTATCGGCTCCAGTATCAAATAAACATGAAGCATAAATACCATTCACAAGGAACGTACCATTGACCACGTTGTTGTCAGCTTGGGCTTGACGCACGTTGATGTTGAAAGTTCGTGCGCGTGCTGGTTGTTGCTGTTGCTGCTGCTGCTGAGGCTGCTGCTGCTGGGGCTCTTGCTTCACGACCCTGTTTGGGCACATGTTGGCGAAATGGTTAGGATCGCCACATGCGAAGCAGGCTCTGGCGTTGACCGCGGGTGCCGGAGGAGCTTGTTGACCCTGAGGGGCGGTGAGTAGAGCTTGATGAGCAGGAGCTTGTCTAGTACGGCAGTTGATAGTGAAATGACCGTACATATTGCAATGAGCACAGAAACCGCAAGCGATGGTAGTCGGGTGATGGTAGGTACAAGTAGGGCAGAGCGGGTGTGGCCCAGTGTATGCACGCTTGGCAAGCGGTGCATTTGCCACAGGCGCCGCTACTTGACGCTGTTGGGCTGGTACAGCTTGAATCGGTGCAGCGGTGATCACACAGTTCTTGTTGCTGGAGCTTTTCTTTCTCTTATTCTTCCTCTTGTTGCTCGATGCGGTGGTGGTTTCAGCAGTTGGTGCGGCGGTGGTGGCTTGATGCAGGTGCTTTGAAGTTTTATCCCAGACACCGGCCTTGACCCGCTTGTCGTTGATTTCAGCGGCCAGTAGGTAAGTCTCTTCGATCGTCTTAGTCTTAGCCGCTTGCACGAAATCGGCAACACAGTCAGGCAGGGCTCGGATATACTTCTTGATTGCCATGTCTGGAGTCTTGACCTGTTCGGGGCAAATGATGCTGAGCTGTTTGAAGCGAGTAGTGAGCGCATCATTTTCACCATCCTTTTGCTGTATGTGCCAAAATTCATCCTCTAGTTTCTGACGTTCATGAGGAGGACAGAGTTCTTCCGGCATGACTTCCTTGAGCTCGTCCCACGACAGACCGTAGGCTGCATCGTTCCCTCGCTTGTTCCTCTCGGCCGCCACTACAAAAAAACTAAGTATTAGGGACTGAAAAATCAGTATCTGATACATCAAAATCAGTCCCAAGTTGTTATCAGGGACTGATTTGCCAGTCCCCAGCCAGTCCTGGATACCTAGTCCTAGATAGTACTTTTGGTAACTAAAAATCAGTCCCAATTGCATGACACCAACAGGGACTAATGATCAGTCTATGATACATACAAATTCAGTCTTAAATTTGTCCCCAGTACCACGTCATTTCAGTCCCCAATACATTTCTTTCATGACTGAAAATCAGTGTCTAATACTATGATAATTCGATCTCAAATGCATTCTATTTAGGACTGAAAATCAGTCCTTAAACCATGTTTATTTTGTCCCAAGTAGATTTTATTAGGTTTGTTATTATTAGGGACTGAAAAATAAATCCCTAGTATGTTTCTTCAATGAAAAAAATACCAGTCCCTAATTTGTTTTTCCAATCAGTACCTAAAATTTGTATTTTCAAACCTTAATACATTTGTACAACAATTTTCACACGCAAATAAAACCAACAAATTTTACAAACACAACGCTACTATATATTTCTTCAATGTATAAAATTCCTACAATTATAAATGGACAAATGTCTAAATAATTCATGTCTTCATAAAGCTAGAGCCCGTATCTTCAACCATGTTGCAAGTTTGTGGTGGTTGTGATGAAAAACCTTGAAGAACTACATACAAAAAGAAAACTGATGAGCATACAAAAAGAAAATTGATGAAATCTTCATAAAAGTTCCATCTTCAGCCCAAAAAAGTTGACATAAAAAAACCAATCAGTATGAAGCATCATCAAAACATTGATAATAACATAAGAATGTGATATACAAACCATATGTGAATCACCAAATTTGGACACATAGACTTGTTGCAGCCACAATGTCCACAAAATCAATCCCTTGTTAAGATATTTCAATGCAAGAAGTAAATAAACAATATATATAATAAATTTATTAAACTACATACCTCCTCACATCAAGAGCCACAACTAGAATTAGTATTTCATAAAGAACCTAGGCAATGATCTGAAAGAAGCAGAAAGTTAAAATATATTATTAGAAACTAAACCACCACATTAACTATGCATAAAAATAATAATGATCTTATCCATCTTATAAGCAATTAAAAAATGGAATACAAAAAGGTACAAAGAATAAGCCATTTAATCCATGTTAGACCGTGGGGTATGGTGGGGCGTGGGTTGGGGGCATGGTGCGACACGTGGAGTATGGGGCACCCAAGACCAAAAGGCAATTTCAAAGGGGTGTGGTGGAGCGTGGCTGGGGTGGCGTGGCTAGTGCTCTTGGCCAATGAGGTTTCACCATGTCATGTGGGTAGCCCCGCCCAATGCCCAGGCTGAATCCCATGCCAATGGGGCCACGCCCAAACCCAAGCCCACCCGGGGTGGTGACTTGGGCGTTTCTCTCCAACCCACGCCCCAACCCCCGCCCCATACCCCATAGTGTTAGTGTCAAAATCACATGATTGCGGCAGAATAAACTTGAGCCCAATTAAATTCGCTACAGAGTACATAGGTTGAAAATCGTATGTGAACTTTTTGGGCTAACAAATTGATTTCCCCAAAAACCAATACGACGTGGAGATGCGACTATAACCTTCCAAATTCCAATCCATCCACAAAACCGAATTCCCTAGCGGATCTACTGTAAACCAAAACTTTAAATTAGAAAATGGGGAGCAACTTTTTTATGTGGTTTTGTCAATCAAATGTGTGGTAATCAACAAAAAAAAAAAAAGAGAATTCACCTCTATGGATGTCTAGAACTCACTGTTCATGGATCTGGTAGTGGTGGTTGATGCGTGGTGGCAGGTCAACGATCTAGACAACGCCTGAGCAAAGAGATTGTGATTTGGGAGAAATGTGGTGAGGAAGACAATTGGGTTGGGGTGGGGAGAATAAACGGAAGATTTAGGGTTTAGCTTAATTTGAGGGTGGGTAGGAATAATGAAATTTTAGAGGGCGGGGGAAGATGAAATTTCATAAGCGGGAATGAAAATTTGAAGGGAGTAGAGATTTTTAGTTTTAATTATTAGAAATATTATTATAATAAATATAAAAAATTTAAAGGATTTATTTTAAGTAAATATTCTTATATTATTATAATAAATATAAAAAATTTAAAGGATTTATTTTAAGTAAATATTCTTATTAATTCTATGTTTTTAAAAATACTTGTTTAAACAAATAAAAGAAATAAATAATTATAATATGTAAATGAATTGAGCCAAACTCGAGCTCGTAAAGGCTTGAGTTCGGATCGTTTAAGTTTGAGAGAACTTAGTATTGAGCTCAGCTCATTTACATTCTTATTTCTAAAGCTTGAGCTCAGCTCATTAGTTAATTTCCAAGCTCGGACTCAGCTCGAGCTCGGCTTATAAGTTATTTTTCAAGCTCGGGATCAGCTTGTTTATTAAATATTATATATTATATATATTGTTTAATTTATATACTTTCTATACCTATATATATATATAGGGAGAAGATCATGCGATAACCACCTCTTATTGCGAGAACCGCGAGAACCAATGTGAACACAAACAAAAATGCCTAAAAATAGCTAAAAATCACACAAAATTTTTTTTTTTAATATTTTTTATATAAAAATCGCTACTTTTCGAAGCCAAAAAATTGTTTTTTTTTTTTGCCACTAAAAGTAGCGATTTGAGCATAAAAAATATTTAAAAAAAAAATTTAGATTTTTTTTAGATTTTTTAAGGTTTTTTGGGGGTTTAGTTTTTAGCATTTTAGCTTGGGGGGTGGGGGGTTTAGGTTTTTAGGGGGGGGGGGGGTGGGGGAGGGGGGTGTAGGTTTTGGGGGGGGGGGGGGGGTTAGGTTTTTTTTGGGGGGGGGGGGGGGGTTAGGTTTTTTTAGCTATTTTAGGTTGTGTTCACATTGGTTCTCACGGTTCTCACAATAAGGGTGGTTCTCGCATGATCTCCTCCCTATATATATATATATATATATATATATATATATATATATATATATATTAATATTATGTAAAGTATAATTTGAGAGCTAGATGAAAAATAGCATTGAGGTTAATACATTTTATTTTATATAGTTAATCATGATTTATAGTTTAAATATATAATCATTCATCAATATATATATATATGTATATATATACACACACTAAATCTTATCTCATAAAAATATAAAATAATATATTTATCAAATGTATTATAGTTAGTCACAATTAAGGGTGCAAACGACTAGGGCGATTCCACTCGGGCTTGAGGTTGTTTAACTTATGAGGCCTCGGATCGGTTCGAGTTTTGTTTTTAAAATTTGAGCTCAACTTGTGGGTAGTTTCTCAAGCTCGGATTAATTTTTATTTATTAAATAATTTATATTAATTATAAATACTAGTCGTTTATGCTCGCGAGCTGGCTCAGGCTCGATAAGTAAAGCTCGAGTTCGGGCTTGGGCTCACTTACAAGATGTTTGACACTATACTTCTCTTACAATCGTGGAACTTGAGCCAAATGATTGGATAGTAAAAATCAGTCCTTAATCCTTTTCATACATAAAAAGGCGTTCAAGATTAAATATCAGTCCCAAATTTGATTCATTTTTGAAATATTAAGGACTGATTTTCATTCTCTAAT
Organism: Helianthus tuberosus; assembly: GCA_030545235.1. Taxonomy (NCBI): domain Eukaryota; kingdom Viridiplantae; phylum Streptophyta; class Magnoliopsida; order Asterales; family Asteraceae; genus Helianthus; species Helianthus tuberosus. Next base: position 100,869,240 of record CM060389.1, read on the forward strand.
ATGTTCAACTCACATTAAAGACAAAAGATCAGTCACTAATATGCTTGCACCATTTTTCATTACAAAGAGAACTTATTTGGGACTGAAATTCAGTCACGGAAAAGGTTCCACCCAAAACCTTATATTGCACATGAATATCTGTGACTGAAACTTAGTCCCAAATAAGGTGGAAAAATATTAGCGACTGATTATCAGTCACTAATATAAGTCGTATAAAAATCAGTCCCCAATGTTATCAGTAACTGATAAATCAGTCCCACATACTGTGTATTCGAGACTGGTATATCAGTCCCTAATATTTTAGTCTCTAATCAGTCACTTTTCTGACGTTCATGAGGAGGACAGAGTTCTTCCGGCATGACTTCCTTGAGCTCGTCCCACGACAGACCGTAGGCTGCATCGTTCCCTCGCTTGTTCCTCTCGGCCGTCCACCAGTCTAGAGCACGAGACTGGAAGACGCCGGTAGCGTTCAGAGTACGGAGGTCTTCAGGGCAACCGCTTTGTCGGAGAGTGACCTCAATGGAGTCAAACCATTGGAACAACGCTGTGGGGCCTCCCTCGCTAGTGAATTTTTTTGGCCCACAAGACTTGAATTGCTTGAAATTGAATGGAGCTTTGGTGGTAGCTTTAGGAGCTTCGGTTCTCGACTCCTCAGACGATTTGGTGACATTCTCATAAACATCACTCACGGCCTTTGCTACTTGTTTAGCGATGATAGCAGCAAGGCGTTTGTCTCTCTTTTCTTGACGAGAAAGTTAGGGATGATGGGATCCAGATGACATTGTCTTCAACAGACATCGTCACAGGACTCAACACATTGTATTCGAATCTCACCTCACGCGTCTACTACTTACTAAAGCTCAGGAACACGCATAATCATGTAAACACATAGACACATAACCACGTAGAACACAAAATCACATAAACACATAAGCACGTAGAGCACAGAAACATATAACCACATACGCATGTAATCACAGAGACAGTCAGAATACAGAAACCTATCATTTAAAGTCTGCGATTTGTTCGAATATAACGGTCTCGTCTAGTATACCGAACAGCGTAGTATAAGCGTATGGAATATCATAAGGTCGTCCATAATTTAGCGATTTGTTAGCGTATTGAGATAGAAATGCAGTGCGAGCCGTGTGTGTCGATCGAAGCGTAAGTATAAATCGAATAATTCTTCCAAAATTTAACACATGAACAGGTAAACACACATATAAGCACATAAAATCGACGAATTATCAGAGTCAGCAATTGCAGGCTCAGAATCGTAACACATAAAAAGTGAGAAATGGATCGTCTGCGGCTAGTAGACTTCGACTAACCAAAGTGATTCGACTATTCTCAAGGATGCACAACAAGTCCTTGTTAACCTAGTAGACTATGCTCATTCACCGTCATGCGGTGAATGACACTCGTCCTTTCGGTTGTTTAAGCACTCGAGTCCTTGGAATCCATCAAAACTTTGGTGAGAGTTTTGTAAAATGAGCAGAACAGGTTGTCGAGGTTAGGGTTTCACCCCTATCTTAACAACTTTGTCCCTGTTTTGATAAATTAGAGGAGATTATTCATCAAAATATGGATTTCACTCCTGATTTGACATAATTCTCCCCGTTTGTAGTTAAAATGCGGGTTGATCAAGCAACTTTAGTCGAGAGTTTGCGGTTTTCACACCTAATCTTGACTTAATTGCTCATTCATAGCTGAAAATTCGAGGGCAGTGATAGTGTAGCATAAGCAAGAATATCGAGAAATAGCAGGCTCATACATAACTCCTAGCGGATATGCACGAGTCGGTCTGTTGGTTCCTAACTATAGACTAGGTTTCTAAGACATCGACCCGGACTAGGTCGTGTCTTGCCTAATTCCCTATAGTTATGGCTCTGATACCAATCTGTCACACCCCAACCGATGGCGGAAACATCGGGGCATGGCACTGAGCGAAACAGATTGTCCAGAAGTTTCCATAACAATTATCATTACCAATCAATTTAAAATAACATGTCCCATACCATGTCTCAAAAGGTAAACAAATTATTACAGACAAAATCTAGGCAAATAGTCTATTCCGACAACTCAGATTTTCAAATAGAGCAATTGTTTATCTGCTTCTAGAGACCCTTGATTAAATTTGTACAGACGACTATTTGTTGGCCTCTAGAGCCTTATTCTAGCTTCGATTTCCTAGCATGTATGCATCCTAAACACCTATCACATATGTTAAAATAAAGTCAATACATATAATGTAAAGGTGAGCATACCAGTTTGATAATTGTATATAAAGTTCGAATTTCGTTTACGCATAACCAGCACGTACACATAGAGAAATGAAGCACGTTAGTTATCGACATAGATCCATCAATACCAATGACTGCGGGTTGACTGCCTGAGGCAGTTCGCAATACATGATTACCACCGTAATCCATGCAAGTAATTGTCCTTAATAACCCCTGTGAACAGGTGCTTAGTCCAAACTATAGTACTATCGTTGCTAAGGCAGGTAGACAGCATTCCATGTGTAAAGATAACAAACAAGCATTCATAAGCCACGTATAACATGCGTTAACGGTTAACGTTCAAATAGTATCGAGTAGTGTGATTGTTGTGATTTGAATATTCATAACGTATGTAACACCCAAAAGTGCGTAAAGCAAAAAGGGATCGAGTATACTCACAGCGGTTGATGGATTGAAGGGAGCGCTTGAGAGTAGGGTTAGCCTGAATGGTTCGATAGTATAATGATAAGCAACGCGTAAAATGGAAACAAGTGTCGATGGATCGGACAGCTGGTCGATCGGACGGTAGTCCGATCGGACGGCTGACCGTGCAGTTGACAGTCCGTTCGGACAGTTGTCTGGTCGGACGGTAGTCCGATCGGACGGTAGTCCGATCGGTTGGCTGTTCGAGTGGATTGTTTCTTCCTTTAAGTAAGATGTGTTTGTGTATGATGGTTTGACTTTTGAAGTTTTCGTTGCATCGTATAAAAATATTGAAGTATCTTTACCGTTCAGGTCAGTCGATCAGACGGTTGTTCGATCGGCCGGCAACCCGATTGGCTAGGTACCTCAGCAGAACAAGTTCTCAGCAGGGTGTCACTTGATCGGACAGTAGTTCGATCGGGTGGCATTCCTAGTGCATTGAACATGTTGAAAAATTCGATTAAGTGTTGAAGTCAAGTATCTCATGATCCGAAGAGTAATCCAATCAGATTGTAGCCCGATCGGATAGCAGTTTGTTCAATACTCAAGCTTCAAATAAGTTGATTAAGTGTGGGACCCATGTGCTAGCCGTTCGGCTGACCAGTCGTTCGGCTGGCTGTCCGTTCGGACAGCAGTCCGATCGGACAACACCTTGTCCTGGTCGGCCTGTTCGCTTAGCACTTGGTTGTTCTGATTTGTTTATCGTTTTATCGAGGTACTTTGGTAACGAGTCAAACAACGGAAACCTCGTCTTTACTTGGTTCTCCTGATCGGACAGGAATCACCCAAATCCGGTTAGTGAACGGTTCGGGACGGTGTTTAACGTTTAACCCGAAATCAGTGAACCTCATGGATAGAATCCGGATCTTGGGCCACGTAATCACTGGTATGATTAGTAAGTCGGCACAAGCTCCGTTTCTATTGATTTTGAAGGTATTGAGTGTAAAAGAGTTGAAAGAAAGTTGGAAAACCATCTTTCAATCCCTTTCACCACGAATATGTTTAGATCTGCGAAAGATCTTTGTTTGTTTTTGTGGAAATCGGTTAGATTCAAGTTATTCTTGGTGGATTGAGGCCAAAACATGAAGTTCTTCGAGAACACATGATGACGTCACCCTGGAATACCTTGAATCTTGATGATTTCACGGTTAAAAATTAAGATTTAAAAGATAAAAAGGTGTAGGAGTGCGTGCAGATCATGAAAGTACAAGATTTAGGACGAGATCTTACCGGAATAGTGAGAAATCTGAAGAAAAGTGAGGAGCACGAGCTGGTCGGACGTCACTTGCCAAAAGTAGTAAGTTGGAGAGTGACAAGGGGTATTTATAGGATGCCAAAAGAGGAAATGGCTAGCCGATCGGCCAGGCGGCTCGATCGGTCAGCCTGTCCGATCGGACGGCTGGTCGATCGGCTGGTAGCCTGATCGATCAGTTGCCTGATTCGAGTGTTCGGTGCGACGATTTTTGATATTTCGATTTCGATTGCGAACGATGCGAATGCGATAGAGTTTCCTAGTCAAATTACTTTTAATCCCAACCACTCATATCGCGTGCTGTCTCTTCTCCATTAATTATCATACTATATCAACATATAATCATCCTTGTTTCGTATTCGGTTTGCGATTGCGATTCGATTGCGTTTCGATTGATTACCACACATACATAAATAGCATGCACAAGTAACACATAAGGCACACACACACGTATAACAATAACCAAAACGCGATATTCGAGTTTGCGAGCGTGATTGCGATTAGATTAGATTGATTAGCGTTTAATTGACTTTATCGCATTGTTACTTCCTATTATTCATAGTCGTAAAGCGATTCGTAGCGATAAACATCCGATTACTTCGATTGTAATTAATTACTCCACATAATACAACTAACGTTAAACATAAAATAGAATAAAAGAAGTCAAAACAGGGATTGAGCAAGGAGTGACAGATCGCAACTAGCGATCTTTTCTTCCTTTGACTTCAATCTTGACTTTGACTTTCAAAACACGGGGTGTTACATTGAAGGTTGATGTTGTTCTTCCTGTTCAGCTTTTTTGTGATAGCACGACTGCTATATCTATAGCAGCCAATCCTGTGTTTCACGAACGTACGAAACATTTAGAAGTAGATATTTTCTTCTTACGAGAGTAGATTTCTAAGGGGGTTATACAAACTGTGGGTATTAAGTCCGTGGATCAAGCTGCTGATATATTTACAAAAGGGTTGCCTATTGGTCTTCATGAAAAGGTTTGTCATCTCCTTCATATGTTTGACTGTTTTCAGTATTAAATTGAGGGGGGTGTTAAAATATATATAGATATATTGTCAATTCAATATTTGTTTTTTTGTCTAATGTGCTTGTTTTTTATTTTGCGAGAATTGGGATCTTTTCCTTTTTGGCTCTTGGGCTTTGTTTGATTGGGTTGCTGATGCGTGGAAGATAAGTTATTTTTTAGGGTTTGTTTTTATAAAAGGGGTCTAAACAAACATTCATCTCTCGGTAAAAAAAAAACAACGCACGATCTCTTGGTCTTACAACATCGCTCGCGCTCAAAGTTCCAGCCGTATCTGCTGATTCGCTGCTTCATCTTACTCTCTAGAACATCTGAAGGTCTTTGATTCCCTGTGTTCGAGTGTCAATCGAAGCTGCGTTCTTTATCATCACGTTGTGCAAATTATCAGTTGATAATCTGCTGTTCTTGTTCCTGATTTGCGGCTGATTACGGACAGCTTTTACTGTTGTGTTTGTTCCTGATTTACAACGCTTTACACATAGTTTTACTGCTGTAATTGTTTCTGATTTGCGGCTGATTACGGGCAGCTTTTACTGTTGTGCAAGACTGATTATTCTGGATGTGATTAAGTTTGTTTTAAGAAGATTGTGCAGATTGTTTTATATATTAATAGTTTGTGCTTGATATCGTGTTGTTGATAGAAAAAGTGTAAGAACACGCTCAAAACTCATCTGCCCAAAGTTGTAATTCTTGATGATTTGAGAGTGTTAGAGAGAGTGTTTGGAGTGTGTAAAGTGTTTAGGATGTGGTAAATGGGTTGTATTGATAGCTGGGATTAGGTTTGGGTGTTAAATGAGGTGGTTGGGGGTTGAAAGGGGGGAAAAGGAGTCAAAATTCGCAAGACTGAATTGTTTATGCCAGAGAGGTCCCTTGCGGACCGCAAGGATACTTGCATACGGTCCATAAGAACCTTGTGAAAAAACAGAAATTGTTTCCCCCGATTTAATGCTATCTACCTCAAGGGAAGGCCTACTAAGCTTGAATCAGGTCCTCGCGGGATCTATACACTGAACGAGGCAAGAACTTTACCCAACCACCCTTCTAACTCCCTTCCAGGCCGTTAACGCGCTTAATATAGACCTTAAAGACACGAATGAGTGAATCAACGAAACATGAAGAAATGATTAAGTAAAGTTCACATTCAATATAAAAAACTAGTTATTAAAGTCATTAATACAAACCCAAATAAAAAGTTACCAATGCTAGGAAATCAAAAGTAATACATAAATGATTTTATCTTCACCAAGTGATGTAAGAGATTAGCCAAGCATGGCCTTTGTTTGACAAAAACTCTTACTATCGATCTTGGATCCCGAGACTACACACACACTCTAAGGATGGAAGATGGATGAAATTGGTGGATGATGGTGGTACTGTGGTGGTGGAGTGGTGGCAGGTGTGAGAGAAGTGTTTTGCCAATGGATGGTTTGCAAATAAGCCAAGCACCTCCTTTTATAGCTGAAAACAGTAGCTTCACACGGCCCCGTGCCCACCAGGCACGGCCCTGTGTCCTTCCCTTCTCTGTTTTTATTTAATTCTTGTGTCAGTTCTTCTGCACACACTGCCCCGTGTGTCAACGGCACGACCCCGTGTCTTCAGTACTTGTTGTACGAACCTAGATTTGCGAATCTGAGAGTTGACCACAACCCGTGCTTAGCGGACACAGCCCCATGTCCCTTATCATTTTGTGTTTGTCTTTATTCTCTGGGAATCTTGAATGGGGACACGACCCTGTGCTTGGCTTCTGGTCTTGTTATTTTGTTCTTTGGGGTGATGCTTCGAGGTTCGGTATAGTGTGCCAACTTCTTTTCTTCGTATTTATGTTGGTTTTCATTGTTAATTTGTTCCTTTTGTCCGTTTAAGCTCTTTTAATCCTGAAAATCAAAAGTAAACAAAAAAAAAAACGCATTTTTCAACATTAGTACTAAAAAATGGGTTGTTTTATACCTCATTTGATATGATTTATATGTTGTATTTTGTGCATATCAACCAACCACCACCACATGTCACATTACCTTTTTATAATATATGTTCTTAGGTGTGACATGTGAAACACTTCACGGACTACATGGCACAATTCTTTTTCACATTTTACATTCATCATTAAGGATGCCAATAGGCCTGGTTCGGGTCGGGTATTGGTAATCCCATACCTACACTGGTTATAAAATCGTGTCCCATACTTGGTCCAATACCCGTCAGGTGTCGAGCATACCGCATATATCATGTATACTCGTTAATGTATGATTTTATTCATATAACAACAATTATAAATTAAAAACATGATGCAACATTACATATATATAAGTTTAATCATAAATATATAATAACGTTATAATTATTATATAGTTTTACATATATACGTCATAACATACAAAATATGAATAATATTATCTAATACATAATCCAAAAGAGAAAACCTACTAAAATAAACCACTAATAGACAAAGGTTAAGGGAATATAAAATTATAAATAAAAAAGGGTTACTGTATTTTATCACCTCAACTATTCGCTATTGGTCGCTGTCACTCGTAAATTTCACTTTGATTCTCACCACTCCCAACTTAACACTTTGTGTGTTGTGGTACCTCGTCGTTAACTAGCCACTTACTCTGTTAGTGGTTTTTGTTGATATGGCATTTTTTTCTGATGGGGTGTAAAAAATATATATTTTATTTCAAAATCTGTATTTTTTAAATAACAAGAATATTTTTTTAAATATGTATTTTTCAAAATTAAAAAAATTATAGATTTCCTCCCCTTCTCTAACACCATCACCACCACCACCACCAACACCATCACCTCCACTAACCACCACCCTTAACACCGCCACAAAACACCAACACCAACACCAACGTCAGAACCCTAATTGCTGGTGAGGTGAAGGAACGACTGGGATTGACAATTGCGAATGTGGCCATGTTTACCTTCTTCTCCGATGACCTACGACTACCACCACTCTACACCCATGCTTTCTCGCCAGAAAGTGAGTTAGTATCCTTTGGCAACGTCCCCATAAAAAATTATATCCGAGAAGAAGGATGACATCAACAGTGGAACTATGAATGAACCCTTGAAGTCAGATCTTTTGTCTCCACACTATATTGAACAACTACACCAGATGAGCGAGCATTTTCAGGATGGAATGGTGGATTAGGGGTCCCAAAGTGCTCTGGTACCTGCTGATATTAACAAAAACAGTAATGATTTCGACAGCTCTTCAAGCTGGGATCAATGAATGTTGAATGCAGCCTGGCCATTATCCGGGACGCAATTAACGAACGCCTCTATTTAACAGGGGCATCATCGTCATTCTCGCGGCCCTCACTGGAAGAGACATGGTCTTGTTAATAATGGCATCGTCTCTATTTTCTATATTGGAGTGTATGTATTAAGGTCGATTCATGGCGGATTGGATGGATTAAAGGAATTGGAATAGAGGATTGATTGGAGTTAGGGTTTGAGAAAGGGAGAAAAGTGAGGTGGTGGTAGAGAGAGAAGGGGGTGGGCCTTTATCTTCTTAAATTTTTTTACACGTCATCATGCCACATCAGATAAAAATCCCACGTCAGCAAAAACCATTAATGGAGTTAGTGACTAGTTAACGATGTGGTGACACAACACACAAAGTGTTATGTTGGAAGTGGTGGGAGTCAAAGTGAAAGTTGGAAGTGGTAGCGGCCAATAACGAATAGTTGTGGGCGATAAAATCCAATAACCCAATAAAAAACATCGGGCATATGATTCGGGTAAACGGGCATGTGATGTCAGGTAATCGGGTCGAGATACCAATCATGCCTTGGGTATACCCGTCCCATATGTTTCGCGTTTCGTATATACCTGTCGGGCTCAGGTTCTTTTGCCATCCCTACATCATAACACATGGTCTATTCCATAACACATAATCTAACCGCGGGGACCATTTCTGTAACCAATCTTGAAACTAAAGGTGTCAAAAGTCAAATCTTTCTCTAGTTTTCCGACGTGGAAGTATTCGTCTGTGACGTGCCTACGGCGGAGCAAAGCGACATAAAATAATAACTAATATGAGTTAAATGCCTGGTTGGTCCCTGTGGTTTGCAAATATTGCAGACTTACTCCCAATGGTTTATTAATTAAAGAGTTCGTCCCAGTGGTTGCAAATTTTGCACTCGGGTGATCCTTATCACTAACCCATGTTAATTTTCTCAGTTAAATGTATGCGAAATGACTAGATTGGCTCTGAATAATAAAAAAATAAAAAATAAAGATGGCCCACCCTTATCTTCTTCCTCACCTCTCTCTCTAAAACCCACCACCACCGCCACAGCCTTAATCCTTCAAAGAGGGAGCTGCGATTCTCTACACACGCACAGGTTTTCCAACTATACGCAACATCTTCTTCTTCTCCGTCACAACTTGACAACAAACAAACAATCTGAACCTCGTCTTCAAACACCAACAAATTCGAGTAACCACTCACCTCCATTTCTCAAAACCTCTTATAACGCAACCTCTGTGAGTGTTTTGTTATATGTTTTAGGTTTTTCTTGAGCTACGAGTTTTCGATAGTTTATAATTATTGAAATATGCCGGTTAATAAGTCAAAATCGGAGACGAATGATGCGGAAAAACCGTCGCTTAGAGATCCGTACGAGGTTCTCGGTGTTGCTCGTAACTCTACAGATCAGGAGATTAAAAGTGCTTACCGTAAATTGGCTTTGAAGTATGTTATCTAACTGATTTAGTGGTTTTTATTCTCAAATTACTGCTAATTTTGTTTGAAATTAGGTTTAATTTTGTTTTATACACTTGAATTGCTTATTTATGTTGAATTTAGTGTTATATGGATGCTTGAAGGCATATTTGGTATTTGAGTAATTATTTGTTTGTTGATTTGGCTCATTTTGTTGAAACCCCCGCCCCCTATCTATCCCGGGAACGGGCGGCCGCGAGACCAGTTTTGGTGGTATCATTCGTTTATCAATTTGGCAGCGGAAATTTCATCAGGACCGTAGTTAGGAAATATTTATCAGAGTAAATACCACACTTTTATAATTTTAAACATATTGGGATAAAACCCAAGTTTTCATTACAAACATTTTCATAGGGAAAATCCCTATTTTATTGAATAAAACATCTTCTTTTATTTAGGTAACTTTTAAAGCCACTTTTTGCAAGCCTTCAGTGCTGTCCAGCTGGCTTCTAGTTGGCTTTCACATTTTGTTACCTAAAACGCGTTTAAAAACATTTTGTCAGTGAGAAATACTGGTGAGTGAATCCTAGTTTAATCAAGAAGAGTTTTATCAATTAACACAGTATTGAGAGCGATTACAATGTTTATGTCTACACAATTACTCATTCAGTACTGTCAATCCTGACTGGTGGGTCATATTACACATTGGCTAACTCTTTGTCCAATGGTAACGTGTTCCACCTTTTGTATACAAAACCCCAACCTACCAGCAGTAATTGAAGAACCACAAAGACTCAATCACTGCTTAATCACATTGTAACATATTTAAAGTTTTGTAAAAACAGTTTACAAAAAGGAGATTACTCACATTGTTGTCTTAGACTTCTTTTAAGGGTTTCCTGGTTGTTATCAATTAATTACACAAATGTACATATGTTAGTATAATAACCCAATATTTACATTAGTAATACCCTCCCCGAGACGGCATTCCAACGACTACGTCGGGTAGAACCTCGACAGCCGTTACGGAACCCTAGATCAATCGGGCAGCGTATCTAATACGTAACCGGGGTTATAATACTTACAACAGGGCAGAACTTCGTTATTTAGGGGGGTATTATGCCCGAGATTATGCCTACGATTCAGAAATTTTGAGAGAGAAAGAGATTTGGGACGAATTGAAACTGAAGACCGAAGCCCTCTACTTATAGGGCCTGATTTTGGGTTTTACGCGGCCCGCGTAAGACGTAGCAAGGGGCTACGCGGCCCGCGAGAGAAGCTAGGGTAGGCCCTAGCCTTGCTGACTTGACACGTAGCTTCGACACGATCTTGACACGTGTCGGCTCAGGGCTGCGCCTCGTTGCAGGGCTGTCGCACCCCGCGTAAGCAGTAGCCAAAGGCTACGCGCCCCGCGAGCGACACCTGAATTTTGTTTTTAATTAATTTTTAAGGTTATATCGTATTTTGGGCTCGGTTTTCACATACGGGGTGAATTTTGATACATATAGGAATATTTTAAAATATATTAGGGTGTTGAAAATAATTAGGAGGGTTGTTATATCCTCCCCACCTTGGTTTAGAGCTCGTCCTCGAGATCTACTGGAACAAGTGTGGATATTTCCTTTGCATTTCTGATTCAAGCTCCCAGGTGTACTCTGGTCCTCTTTTGGAGTCCCATTTCACTTTGACCAGAACTAATCTCTTGTGCTTGAGGTTCTTAACTTTCCTGTCTTCAATCTGTAGAGGTTTTTCTACAAACTTTAACTGTTCATTTACCTCTATATCCTTAAGAGGTACTACAAGTGATTCATCAGCTAAACACTTCTTGAGATTAGATACATGAAATACATCATGTATTCCTGCCATTTCCTCTGACAATTGTAGCTGATAGGCTACAGGTCCTATTCTTCTAATAATCTCAAAAGGTCCAACATACCTGGGACTTAGCTTTCCCCTTTTGATGAATCTTAACACTCCTTTCCAGGGAGATACTTTCAATAATACCTTATCTCCTATTTGAAATTCCAATGGTTTTCGTCGATTATTAGCATAACTCTTTTGCCGATCTCGTGCTGCTTCCAGTCGTTCCTTGACTTGAATAATCTTGTCTGTTGTTTCTTGTACTATCTCAGGTCCAGATAGTTGCTTTTCTCCAATTTCTGCCCAACAGACTGGCGTTCGGCACTTTCGTCCATAAAGTGCTTCGAATGGTGCGACATTGATACTTGTGTGATAACTGTTATTATAAGAAAATTCTATCAATGGCAAGTGATCGTCCCAATTACCTCCGAAATCAATTACACAAGCTCTAAGCATGTCTTCCATTGTCTGAGTTGTCCTTTCGCTCTGTCCGTCCGTTTGAGGATGATAAGCGGTGCAGAGATTCAACTTGGTTCCCATGGCTTTTTGGAAACTTGTCCAAAAATGAGAGGTAAAAAGACTATCTCTGTCAGAAACAATTGATAGAGAAATTCCATGTAATGAAACTATTTCATTTACATATAATTTAGCTAATTGTTCCATACTGAAAGTTTCTTTCATGGGTAGGAAATGAGCTGACTGTTAGCCTGTTTACAATCACCCAGATTGAATCATTACCTTTTCTTGTTTTGGGTAATTTAGTAACAAAATCCATTGTTATCAATTCCCATTTACATACAGGTATTTCTAACTGTTTCAATAAACCTGAAGGTTTCTGATGTTCAGCTTTGACTTGTGAACAGGTTAAACACTTTGCAACATATGCTGCTATATGCTTTTTCATTCCTATCCACCAAAAATTCTTTCTTAGGTCCTGATACATCTTATCACTTCCAGGATGCATTGTATACTTAGACTTATAGGCTTCTTCTAATATACGGTGGCGTAGGTTTCCTAATTTAGGTATCCACATTCTTTTCTTATGGAATATCCAAATTCCATTTGTTCCTTGTTCTAATTCTTTAATCATTCCTTTCAACTTTTCAGTATCATCCTTGATTACTGATTCTTGTTGTCACGTCCCCCGACCCACCCTGGACGGAATCGGGAGTCGCGAACATCCCAGTGGTACCGGTGATTATTTTGAAAAATATTGCAGCGGAAATTTCATCAGGACCGTGAGTTAGGAAAATATCAGAGTTTAGAAAACACAGGATTTTATTTATTAAATAGATGGGATAAACCCATGTTTTACAAAGGTAGCTTTAATAAGGGATAAACCCCATTTACATAAAACAATATTTCTTAATTTGATTTAATTAATAAAATAAGCCACTTCTTGAAGCCTTTCAGTGCCGTATTCATCTCTTACTCCAATCTACTGTAATTACATGAAACACGTGTTAAAAAGGTTTTGTCAGCGGGAAATACTGAGTGAATCATTCTATTTTCTAAAACGACTCATTTGTTATAATTTACAGTATTAAGAGCGATTACAATGTTTCTGATATCAACCAACTACCCACAGTATTTGTCACTCGACCGGATCGGTGACTATGGTCATATCACCATTGGCTGCCCCAATGAATGACGTATATCACTGTTAGGGCTTATTTGCCTAACCTGTGTTAGGGCTTATTAGCCTAACCCCGTGAAAAATTAATATTGTGCACAATACCCCACATACCGGCTGTAAATTGGTGATTACAAAGACTTAATCCCTATAATTATAACCTTGAAAATAAACATGCTTTTTGAAAGTAATTTGATAAAAAGAGAATGACTCACATTATAATCATGCAGATTCATACGGCCAAAGTTTAGTCTACAGATAAGCCTTGATATATTGTAGATTTATACAGGCAGAGCTTAGCCTATTGATTTAGCCTTGTAACCTAGTGCACACGAACTAGGTAGGTAACTTAATACAGCATTTACGATAACTCACGAGATTAAAACCCTCACAACGAATGACAAAGTATTCCCCGAATTCGGGTGGTACTCAAACATCCTGTTGGAATCACGACAAATGACAAAGGATAGTACTAAAACATCCATCGGATAGTTTCAATCGATCGGACATTGAATCGTAGCAGCGATCGAGTTAATACCCTGTATCGTAGCAGCACCCCGCTATACTAATTAGTGATTTTGAGACTGTTTCTACTATAGCTCGAAGTGTATAACGAATTTCTTCGTCAAACGAACGCCAGAAATCAATTGCCAATGCCTGCTATTTATACCCAAATTTTGACCAGGCTTGCCCACCGTAAGCCTAATCCCTTACGGTGCGCAAGGGACACGAAATCACCCTAGGGTAGCCACGTTCTGGACTACAGAACTAGCCTTGCTGACTTGACGGCACAAGAAATTTCGAATTAGACAGCAAGTTATTAGGATCATTGTCAATAGGGGAATACCCCCCCCCCCCTGAGTTTTAGGGGCCCTGATCCTGATTCTGATTGTTATGAAAATTTTAGGGTTTATGTAGAATTACTTAGGGGTATTAACTAAGGTTTCCTTGTAAACAAAATATAATAATAAATAATAGTTTTGGTGAGAGTTGTTATGGTTTGGGACAAAAGGAATAAAACGGTGAGAAAAGAGAATGGACCCATTTTGTAACTTTAGGGTTCAACTAGAAAGTCTCCTGGTAGAATATTGGGTAAAATCTTTTGAGCTATATAAAAATATATTTTTGTAATTGTGTTAAGTATAGTACCCCTAATTCAACCTTATCCCGATGTCCCGAGACAGAACCCCAATAACTTAGTCGGGCAGAGCCCTGACATATGTTATGAGGCTCAGATCAATCGGAAAGGGTAGCGGTGATCGGGAGTTAAAACACTTAAAACGGGGCAAAGCCTTATTATTATTATAGGTTTAATAATCTATAATACTATAAAAAGGAAAAGTGACGTACAAAAATGTAATTTTACATCATGTACAACATTGGAAGCAGCATATACAACATTGTGTAAGCAGAGAAAATAGGAAAGTGTTTGGTATTTTAAGACGCTGGAAGGGCACAATTGGCAATTCACCCTCCTTGACTTTAATTTCCACGGAAAGAAACGCTTGCATTTACTAAACTTAATTGCCACCATCATTTAAACTAACGAAGCCTTTTGATTCCCTTTCTTCCTCCCATATCGACCTCATCATTCTCTCTCTCTCTCTCTCTCTGTAACTTTCTTTGTTTTCTTAATGACTGTTACATTTTGTGTAATCTTTAGGTCACACATTCAAGATTTGTATCAATGCAAGAAAGGCTTGAGTGTTTCTACTTTGGTGAACAGTCGGAATCAGAAACCCTAGCCGGAGCCATTTGTCGCCTGCACTAGAGTAAGAGAAATTTATCCTCATATCTTGATGTATCTTCATATTATGATATTAATTGTGTGATTTACTGATTTATAGATCATGTTTAAACTTCTGAAGTATTAAACCTTTAGGGTCTATATTGGTTTCAATCTGAAACGAACATGATTAAGGTGAAACTGCATTACACTGAATGGGTTTTGAGTTGCATCTAATCTGGTCATTTAATTTTAATTACGGCACCAAAAATATAAATAACCCATCTTCAAAAGGCATGTTTTTTTCCTTTCAGTTTGATTGATTTTTGTGAAATTGTTGTAATTTTAGGTGTTGATTGAATTGGGGATATTGCAGATGGGAAGAATAGTGATGCTACTAGGTCCAAGCATTCGGTGACGGACCAACATAGAAGGAACAAGAATAATGAGAGGTATGTGTTTGTTTTATCATAATTATTGTTTTTGTGTTTGATATATTTAAGTTTATACGTTGTGTGGAGTATATTTAGTTTGTTATAGTAATATATACGCAGTTTAATAATATGTTTTTGGCCATTGGTGGATTTTAGTTTGTGATTTGATTAAATTAGTTTCATTATAGTGGAAACGCTCGAAATGAAATGAAAGGGATATATGTAGCAGGGTTAAAGTAATCATGAGATGAAGGTATGAAAGACCGGTGAAAACCTAGGTCATCAATGGCGAAGAATCTCATCTTCCCTCTAACCGAATCTTAAAGCTTCTATCAATCGACCAGATCTTGTGAGATTGTTAAAAAAATCAAGGGTTCGATGTCAAAATCCCAAGGTGAAAACGAAGAATCAAGTTGATTTGAGATCCACCTACGAAGATTCAGAAACAGGTAACCCGTAACCCTAGGTGCTTCGTCTTACAAGCTTAATTTGCTTGTTTTATTTTTTGTTTCTCATTCAATATTTGATAAATCATGTTGATGTGTTTTTTTATGTCGTAATGGATCGAATTGTATGTTGATAATTGAGAAATTTTGGTTTTCAATGGGTTTACTTTGTTGAAATTGAAGCTTTGAAGACGGGCTTTCAAAGCTTATAAAGGATGTCGGTCGGTCATCAATACCGGGAACTGGCCTTCAACGCTTTAAATTGAAGCAAACCTCATTGAAGCAAACATTGATTGGGAGGAGGAAAGTACATGAAATCCAGACAGATTCATCCAACCTCTGTAAAAATGCTGGTAACATGGGGCATTGGTGAGTGTTTTTGGTACGTTTCGCATTTTTTATGTATTCTTTAGGAAGGCATATCAAATCGCTAATGTTCTCTTTAAGGTGTTGTTTTATTCTTCACAGGAGTATCAAATGTTACTGATCTTTATCTTTGGCCGCTTGAACGACTGGTTAACTTGCTAGGAAACATGCGTTATATCAAATACCTCTTACATTGATAGTTTTCTAAAGGAGATTATAATTCTATATTGATTGGGAGGATGAAAGCACATGAAATCCAGACAGATTCATCCAACCTCTGTAAAAATGCTGCTAACATTGGGCATTGGTGAGTGTTTTTGGTACTTTTCGCATTTTTTATGTATTCTTTAGGAAAGCATATCAAATCGCTAATGTTCTCTTTAAGGTGTTGTTTTATTCTTCACAGGAGTATCAAATGTTACTGATCATGGGTGTGTCTGATCCGATGATGAATAATAATATCGTTTCTAGCAGTGCGTTACCGGGTCGGGTGGGGGGTATGGTAGGGTTAGGGGTGCCCGGTGCGGTTGTGGTTACTGTCGGGTCGCCCGCAGTTTCGTCAGACGAAATGGGGAAGAATAATGGAGATACGTCGTCGGTTTTGCTTTCACCTTATGAGTTTACTGGGATTGTAAGGGGTAGAAGAAGCGGGACGGTTGAAAAGGTTGTTGAACGAAGACAGAGACGAATGATAAAAACCGCGAATCAGCTGCTAGACTGCGAGCTCGTAAGCAGGTTAGTGTTGTTTTTATGTATTTAAGGTGTTTTTTGTTTGTCTTGTTCTAAATGTGAAGTAAATGTTTTGTTTGATTATAGTGAAGAATGAGTTGAACAGTTGGACGCTTTATGCGGTGAAAGATTACATACAAAAAGTTTCTTAAATCTTAAATTAACTCAAATATTAGTTGGCAATAGTTCGTGGAATGAATATTATGGTTTAAGGAATGAAGAAATGTGATTAATGAGGCTAAAACATTAATAATGGTTTATCTTGTTTACTTTTTTTGGCTTTTCGTAGGCATACACTATGGAACTGGAAGCCGAAGTGGCCAAACTGAAAGAACAGAATCAAGAATTGAAAAGAAAGGTAAAAAAAAATGCTTGTTTTTTTCTATGAAAAAGATTAATTTAGAACCGTACCAACTTGATAGTGTTGTTAAACTACTATAAAATGAAATTACAAAACTGATTCTTGTAAGAATTTTGAATGTTGAAAGTGTGATGATGACATTGTTTATTTTCTGCAGGCTGAGATGATGGAAAAGCAACAGAATCAGGCAAAGCAATGTTTATAGAATAAAGAATGGTCCAACCTCTTCGATATCGTCGCCGATGATGTAAGTATTACTTAACTTATCATGGTTGATTTTGGGTTAACGGGTCAAAATAGGCCGGTTGTATGCATGAGTAGACTTTGTAGTGATATTGTACATGTTACTCATTTAGCTATATCATTTGATTCGACCTGTTTTAAACATAACAGAACGGGTCGAATTGAGGTTATGTTCTATCTCAAACGGGTCGAATCAAAGGATATAGTTAAATGGGTAACAGGTTAAAGATAGGAGTGGATAATGATAGGAGTGGCCCGTGGACTAACATATTTGCATTCGTCAAAATATCAAATTGTATGCCATGGTGTTCAGAGTTCCGATATACTTCTAGATCAAGTACTCTTTATTTTTGCGCTTTATGCCAGTGATCAATTACTTTATTACTTTAGGTTTCATGGATCTAGATTAAACCAACTATACATAATATTTCTAATTTCAGGAACTCAATGCAAAATTGCTAGATTTTGGGTTGGAGAAATCTTGCCTTGAATTTGAGCGAACAGGTAGACCCTGAGTATATGAGCACAGGCATGTTACCATAAACTTTATCTACATAACATTTGTAGATATTTTATAAAAGACTACTGATTAACTTTCAAAACTTTTAATATATATTTTATAAAAACATCTCATGACTCTTGCAATAAATAAGAAATTATTTATACACATTAGAACTGATATTAATGTACTTGTTCACACAAAATTCAATGCCACTATGTTGGAACCTGAACTGGGAGAGACTATGGATGTCTGAACTGCAAAAAGATGAGATTTTGTGTTTATAACAACAAAACTTATATTGTTACAGGTCATATGATGAGTGAGATCTATTGGTTTGGAGTGCTATTGATAGAAATTCTAACAGCCCTACCGGCAATAGGTGAAAATACGCCTGATGAGCAGTATAGTTTGGTAGAGTGGGCACATCAAATCCTAGCAAACAAAAGAAATCTAAAGGAAATAATTGATCCGCGTCTTGAACAGAATTACCCTCTTGAAAGTGCATTTGAATGCAGGGCACTCGCAATAAAATGTGTTGCGAACAAACGTAACGATAGACCGTCAAGTAAAGAAGTCTTGCAAGTTTTGGAGCGGATATATGCTGTTAGCTTGATATGGAAGGACGCTGACAAAACATGATTGATGGTCAACGTTATAATATCAATCATGTTCTTTTTTATAAATGCCAATTCACACAAATTCCACTATTAAACTACACATTTTTTGTTCACCATGAGAATTAAACACTCACCGTATGAACTGATTTCTTTTATTAAGGCTAAAGGGTGTGGGGATCATGGTTGAGACATGATTCGCCACGTAGGACCATTCAAAGGCTATACCACCCCCTTGCATGATCCATCAAGGTTTGCATGGATTAAACCATGACAACCATGTTCCTCCATACGATTTTTCAAGAAATCATTTCCTAACATAACATAAAATGATATAATTAATAAACTAAGAAAAATTTACGATCCCGCCGCAACGCGCGGGTTTCCCACTAGTAAAAGAAAATATATATGTGAGAGAGATATGGCGAAAGACATAGCAGAAGAAAGAAAGAAAAGAAATTTAAGCAGTTTTCAAATGTCTCGATGGTTTCTATTTATATTGAAAGGGTAGGCTTTGAATTCATGCAATTTATCATGATATGGCCACGTATCCCCAAGAATTGCATTTGTGTGTTAGTTTTAACTTAACATGTAGCATAATGCTTTTCTAATTTTCAAACTGTTATTATGTTGACACGTAGAGTTATACTAACATATTAGTTTATTATTTAAAAATATAAAGGGGATACTAATCTTTAAAAATGGGACACGACACATCTTGTCAATTTCATATGTAGTTATTATTATTATATGATTATTCATTATTATTATTATATATATTATAATTAATTTAACTGCTTCAGTTATTTGGCGCGTATAACTTGTAAAGTATAACGTTCTAGAAAATAATAAATATGTCATTAGAACGAGTATATTTTTGTCTACATTTGGGTCTAAGTTTCATTAAAATAGAGTATGTTCAAAATACAATGTATTTTATAATTTAATTTATTATACGGTTCCTAGGCCCATCTAGGAACTTCATATTTCTTATGGTTAACCTACCTGTAAGTTACCTGTATAATAATATAAGTTTTTATAGACTTTTATTTTATTAAAAAGGTCACCCCTATAAAGGCCAATTAATTAGAATAATATTTCAACCAACTATATATATAAAATAGAGTTTAAAACTATTTGGGTTGAATATTTATATATTAAAAATAACTAGTTACTAATTACTAGTGGTTAATAAATTTAACCAAACCTATAATTTATATGATAAAAATAGGAATGTTACACTTGTGCCTTTCTAATTTGTTCATTTAAATCTACTTGCAGATTTAACTTAAGAGAACGTACTCTTTTTGGCTTATCGTGATACTTTCGGCTTAAAGCATCAGCTACTATGTTTGCCTTTCCTGCATGATATTGGATATTACAATCATAATCACTAAGTATCTTCATCCAGCGTCTTTGTCTCATATTCAACTCCTTTTGCCCAAAAACATACCTTAAACTCTTATGGTCGGTGAAAATGACAAACTTACTACCGTATAGGTAATGTCTCCAAATTTTGAGAGCAAAAATTATAGCTCTTAACTCTAGATCATGGGTTGAATAATTCTCTTCATGATTCTTAAGATGTCTAGAGGCGTAAGCTATAACCTTTTGACGTTGCATTAACACACATCCATAACCTAACTTAGAAGCGTCACAATAGATTACAAAATCTTCAGTTCCTTCTGGTAACGCTAGTATGGGTGCATTGGTTAGTCTTTGCTTAAGAATTCCAAAGGCTTCTTCTTGTTTTGATCCACATTCGAATTTAACGGATTTACAGGTTAACATAGTTAAGGGAATGGCTATTCTAGAAAAATCTCGAATAAATCTTCTATAATAACCGGCCAATACTAAGAAACTTCTAACCTCGGTTGGTGACTCAGGGGTTTTCCATTTAGTAATCGCCTCGATCTTGGTGGGATCTACATGAATTCCTTCATGATCAACTAGATGTCCAAGAAACTGTACCTGTTCTAACCAAAACTCACACTTCGAAAATTTAGCATAAAGCTTTTCTTTTCTTAATAAACTTAGAAGTGCGTGCAGATGCGCTGCGTGTTCCTCTTTGTTTTTAGAATAAATAAGAATATCATCTATAAAGACAATTATGAATTTATCCAAATATGGCTTACATATTCGGTTCATCATGTCCATAAATGCAGCTGGGGCATTGGTTAAACCAAATGGCATGACAGTAAATTCATAATCGCCATACCTTGTTCTGAAAGCGGTCTTAAGAATGTCTTCTTCATGTACCTTTAATTGATGATATCCTGACCTTAAATCGATTTTTGAGCAAAATCGTGCTGCTTGCAACTAGTCGAATAGATCATCTATTCTTGGCAATGGATACCGATTCTTAATCGTGACTTTGTTCAATTCACGGTAGTCAAGGCACATACGCATTGTTCCGTCCTTCTTTTTAACGAATAATATCGGTGCTCCCCATGGCGATGAGCTTAGCTGAATGAATCCTTTCTCCAACAATTTGTCTAATTGTTTCTTTAGTTCCTGCATTTCTGCGGGTGCTAAACGGTAAGGTGCTTTGGCAATTGGTGCGGTTCCTGGTATCAAATGGATTCTGAATTCAACTTCTCTATCTGGAGGTTGCCCTGGTAGCTCTTCTGGAAATACATCTGAAAACTGGGATACTACTGGAATATCCTTTAATTCTTTTCCTTTAGTGTTAGTGATTATAGAAATCAAATACACTAATGACCCTTTTCTTATATAACTTGTTGTTTTCATCACAGAGATGAACTTTGTGGATCTAGAGGTTTTATTTCCTTTAATTGTGATCTTTTCACCCCTTGGTGAATTTACTTGGATTGACTTTTGATCACATAAAATACTGGCTTTATTGGCTATTAACCAATCCATTCCTAACACAACATCAAATCCTGCCAGATTCATGGGGTAAAGGTTTGCAATAAATTTCTGATTTAAAATTTCTATTCTTGCTCCCTGCAAGATTTCAGAAATCTTAATGGTTTCCCCATTTGCTGTCTCTACTAGACATTCTCGTCGGAGTTTAGTTAATGATTGATTAAGAAGTTTGCAAAATGAAGTATTAATAAAACTTTGGTTCGCACCAGAGTCAAATAACACTTTAGCAAAAACATCATTAACTAAAAACGTACCGGTGATCACATCCGGGATCATCCTTGCTTCTTCTGCAGTAAGAATAAATGCTCTAGCATTTTTAGTATTCTTGGTGTTTGTGGCTGGAGCTAGCTTTGGACAGTTAGGCTTGATATGACCTTGTTCTCCACAGTTGTAGCATATCCTGTTGTTAGGCTTCTTCCTACAATCTTCCTCCTTGTGTCTAGACATTTTGCAGAAGTTACAGTATATGGAGCATCTTCCGGAATGCTTCCTTTTGTAATACTTACAGTAGGGTGCAGAGGTAGATCCTACATTTCTCCCACGATTAGAATTTCCAGAACGGAATTCTTGGGTAAGCTTCTGGGTTAGGTTCCTCCTTTGATCCTCTTCTCGTGTACAGACTAATTCATCTGTCAAGGTGTTTGCTAGTTCTACAGCTTCTTCTATGGTTTGGGGTCTAGCTACCTTGACTACATGCCATATCTCCCCAATCAATCCCCAGATGTAACGGGAGATTAATACTGGTTCTGGCGATGCAAGGGTTGGTACTATTCGAGCATATTCAAAGAATAATGTAGTATAACCCTTACTATCTACTCCAGTCATCCTAAGGTTTAGGAATTTGTTTGCTATATGTTCCTTTTCATTAGGAGGGCATAATTTCCTTTCTACCATGTTTTTAAACTCTCCCCATTCCATATTGTAAGTTCTATCACTCCCCCTAGACTGGAGGATAGTGTTCCACCATTCTAGTGCTGAGTTCTTAAACAGATTGGAAGCAAACATTATCTTATCCTCTTCCGCGCATTTACTTATCCTTAAGACTGCCTCGGTCTTTTCTATCCAGCGTAGAGATGCAACGACCCCTTCATTGCCCGAGAATTCCATTGGTTTACAAGACCAGAATTCTTTATAAGAACAACCGTAAGACACGGTTCTTCTTCTTTTGGGAATGAGCACTTGAAGTACGGGTCCATTGTTTACGCTATGTTCAGGTTCAGAAGGTCGTTTGCTATCATGTTTACTTTTATTTTCCGCTTCCTTAACCATTTTGATAATATATGGCATCGCATCTATTATCCCTTGTGCCACTATATGTTGCATGGCACTGTTATCCACTTGGTTTCCATTACTGTTGTTGTTCGGGTTTTCGTTACCCGG
Source organism: Helianthus tuberosus (assembly GCA_030545235.1). Lineage (NCBI taxonomy): Eukaryota > Viridiplantae > Streptophyta > Magnoliopsida > Asterales > Asteraceae > Helianthus > Helianthus tuberosus. Next base: position 100,892,094 of record CM060389.1, read on the forward strand.
GTTATTGTTACTCTGGTTATCATTATTCTGGTTTTCCTGGTTTACTTCGTCGTCCATCTGAATTTTAAACATTTATCAATTATTACTATCACAAAATAATTAATAATTTAGGCAACCAATCACACAACACACATATTGGTCAAAAGCGTCGATCATTGCGACTTACTCTTTTCTATTATAGTATGCGTCAATTACACACTGGGACTGGAATTAAAATTACAATACTACTATGCATCACTAACCACGAAGTGGTCTATACTACAACTGTAACAATCCTCAATAAAACCGACACTCTCGAATATTTCCGACACCCTAGTATATTTTAAAATGTCCCAATATGTCTTAAAATACACCACATATGTGAAAACCGAGCCCGAAATACAATATAGTGTTAAAAATAATTAAAAACAAGAAAATCTAAGTTGAGGCAGGCCGCGTAACCCCACCCCAACCCTTACGCGGGCGGTATAAAGGTTAATATCTGATTTCTTTGAATTTTAAGTTTAGGCGGGCCGCGTAAGCCACCCCGTTAGTTTACGCGGGCCGCGTGAGATCAAAAAGGTGGCGCAGCCTGGTGATGACATGTGTCATCATCGTGGCGAGTCTAGGCGATGACCCGGATCACCTAAACCCAACCCGGGCTACTACGCGGGCCGCGTAAGCCCTGTCTTTGTTTTACGCGGGCTGCGAGAAACCCATAAATCAGCACTATAAGTAGCAGGCATCGGGTTTCTTCAAAACTCGTTCATTTTCTTTTCTGTATCTCGAATTCTCTCAATAGTAGGCATAATTCCAAGTATAATACCCCCTAATTAGCGAGGTTCTACTCCGTTGTTAGTATTATAACCCCAGTTTCGTATTAGATACGCTGCCCGATTGATTCAGTGTTCCGTAACAACTGTCGTGGTTCTGCCCGATGTAGTTGTTGGAATACCGTCTCGGGGAGGGTATCATTAATATTATCAAAGGGTTATTATACTAACCTATGTACATTTGTGTAAATTATAGATTAATCCCAGGAAACCCTTACGCGAAGTCTAAGATAGCAATGTGAGTTTATCTGATTTTTGTTAAACTTTTTGTAATATTTTACAAAACCTTAAACGTTTTACAATATGATTAAGCAGTGATTGAGTCTTTGTAGTTCTTCAATTACTGCCGGTATGTTGGGGTTTTGTATACAAAATGTGGAACACGTTACCATTGGACGACGGGTTAGCCAATGTGTAATATGACCCACCAGTCAGGATTGACAGTACTGAATGAGTAATTGTGTAGAAATAAACAATGTGATCGCTCTCAATACTGTATTAATTGATAAAATATTTCTTGATTAAACTGGGATTCACTCACCAGTATTTTCCCACCGACAAATGTTTTTAAAACGCGTTTCAGGTAACACAATGTGACAGCCAATTAGTAAAAAGCCAGCTGGAGAGCACTAAAGGCTTGGGAAAAATGTGGCTATAAAAGTTACCTAAAAGACGATGTTTTAAATTCAATAAAATAGGGTGTATCCCTATAAATATATTGTAATAAAAAACTTGGGTTTTTCCCATGTGATTATTAATATCAAATATGGTGGTTTTACTCTGATAAACATTTCCTAACTACGGTCCTGATGTAATTTCTGCTGCCAAATTAACAAACTGATACCACCGAAATTCTAAGTTCGCGTTCGCCCGTTCCCGGGACAGATAAGGCATCGGGGGTTGCGACAGAAGGTGGTATCAGAGCCTAGCCACTGGTCTAAGCCCAAGAAGTGTTCCGCTGACACTTAAATTTTAAATTTTGTGTTAGGAAATAATTTATGTGATTATGTGTTATTTGACTATTTGTTAGTTTACAGTATGAGTGATCAAGGACCCTCAGACATGTGTCGTCTGTTGTCTGATTCACCTAGGAGTGAAGGTACATCTTCCCAGCCTACCCTCTCTGGGTATTCTGCTGATCAGGAAGAAGGGATGTTTGCTTTTAAAGCTCAGTCGGAAGAGCCATTCCCTCATAAAAAGAGAGGATGGTTCAGTAAGGAAGCATTTGCGCGTAGGAAAAGAATGCGAAAGTTGCAACAGCAAAGAGCCTTAGCAGCCGTTAAGCGAAATTCAGATGCCCATACACAGGATATGCTTAATAGAAGCCTAGCCAATTTCCATATCCTAGCTACAACTGCTGCTGACCCAAGTCTGGAACAACTAGTAGCCCCACAACCCTTACCTTTGATTCACACTCAACCGATGGAGGTAGAAATGCATGATTTTAACCCTGAGGATATACCTAGGATACCAGCCCCTAATCCTCTAGATCCAAATTATGATCCATGGTTTGATGATCTTAGGGATTATGTGCCACGTTATCACTTAAACGAAGAAACCTTGCCGAACTTAGCAGCATATCCAGGTTTGGACCCTCTAGATCCCTATTATGACAACGATGAATACATTAGGGAGATTTTGGAGAATCCATACCCTCAGGAGAATCCAGTACCTCAGTACCCAGAGCCAATACCAGTACCTGCACCCCCAATGAGTGCAGAGAATTTGCAAAAACTCTGAAATTTCGGAGAAGAAATCATAGAAAGTAGCGAGAGGATGAGGTATGTAGGAGAGCAACTCGTATGGAAATACGATGAGCGTCAGATGGATTTCGGGGGAAATCCATATCCATGAAGAAGATGGTAAAGTTGGTAATAATAATAAATAAAATATGTGTGTAATCATAATAAATCTATCATAGTATAGACCACTTTGTGGTTAACGAGGCATAGTAGTATTGTAATTTTTAATTTATGTTTTAGCGTGTATTTGACGCATACTATAGCAAAAAGAGTAAAGTCGCAATACACAACGTTTTTGACCGATATGTGTATTATATGGTTGTTACTTAAACTATTTAATTATTATATTAATGGTTTGTAAATGTTTAAAATTCAGATGGCCGACGAAGGAAATCCAGGAAATCTGAATAATGATAACCAAAGTAACATTAACATGGTTAATGAGAATCCAAGCATCAATAACAATGGAAATCAAGTGGATAACAGTGTTATCCAACACATAGTCGCACAAAGAATAATAGATGCAATGCCATATATTATTCAAACGGTTAGGGAAGCCGATAATAAGAGTAAACATGATAGTAAGCGACCCTCTGAACCCGAAAACAGCGTGAAAAATGGACCTGTACTTCAAATGCCCATTCCCAAAAGGAGAAGAACCGTATCTTACGGTTGTTCTTATAAAGAATTCTGGTCTTGTAAACCAATGGAATTCTCGGGCAACGAAGGGACCATTGCAACCCTACGTTGGATAGAGAAAACTGAGGCAGTCATAAGAATAAGCAAGTGTGCTGAAGAAGATAAGATAATGTTTGCTTCTAATCTATTTAAGAATTCAGCACTAGAATGGTGGAACACTATCCTCCAATCAAGAGGATGTGATAGAACTTTCAATATGGAATGGGAAGAATTTAAGGACAAGGTAGAAAGGAAATTCTGCCCACCCAATGAAAAGGAACAGATAGCAAACAAATTCCTGAACCTTAGGATGACTGGTGTGGAGAGTAAGGGGTACACTAAATTATTCTTTGAATATGCTAGAATAGTGCCAACTCTTGCTTCACCTGAACCAGTATTGATCTCCCATTATATCTGGGGATTAATTAGGGAGATAAGACACGTAGTCAAGGCAGCTAGACCTCAAACCATAGAAGAAGCTGTAGAACTAGCAAATACTTTGACTGATGAATTAGTCCGTACCCGAGAAGAGGATCAAAGGAGGAACCTAACCCAGAATCTCACACAAGAATTTCGTTCTGGAAATTTTAATCGTGGGAAAAATGTAGGTTCCACATCTGCACCTTACTGTAAGAATTGCAAACGAAAGCATTCAGGAAGATGCTCCATATACTGTAATTTTTGCAAAATATCGGGACACAAGGAAGAAGACCGCAGGAAGAAAGCTAACAACAGGATATGCTATAACTGCGGAGAACAAGGTCATATCAAGCCTAACTGCCCAAAATTAGCTCCGGCTACAAACAACAAGAATACCAAAAATGCTAGAGCATTTGTTCTAACGGCAGAAGAAGCAAAGATGATCCCGGATGTGATCACTGGTACGTTTTTAGTTAATGATATTTTTGCTAAAGTATTATTTGACTCTGGCGCAAACCAAAGTTTTATTAATACTTCATTTTGCAAATTTCTTAAGCAATCATTAACTAAACTTCCACAAGAATGTCTAGTAGAGACAGCTAATGGAGAAACCGTTAGGATTTCTGAAATCTTGCAGGGAGCAAGCATAGAAATTTTAAAAGAAGGACGGATTCATACAGCCAAGTTCGTCGCCGTGGGGAGCACCGATACTATTTGTTAAAAAGAAGGACGGATCAATGCGTATGTGCATTGATTACCGTGAATTGAACAAAGTCACGATTAAGAATCGGTACCCATTACCAAGAATCGATGATCTGTTCGATCAACTGCAAGGAGCTCGATTTTTCTCTAAAATCGATTTAAGGTTAGGATATCATCAATTAAAGGTACAGGAAGAGGATATTCCTAAGACCGCATTCAGAACAAGGTATGGCTATTATGAATTTACTGTCATGCCATTTGGTTTAACCAATGCCCCAGCTGCATTTAAGGACATGATGAACCGAATATGTAAGCCATATTTGGATAAATTCATAATTGTCTTCAAAGATGATATTATCATTTATTCTAAAAATAAGGAAGATCATGCAAAGCATTTGCACGCACTTTTAAGTTTATTAAGAAAGGAAAAACTTTACGCTAAATTTTCAAAGTACGAATTTTGGTTAGAACAGGTAAAGTTTCTCGGACACCTAGTCAATCATGAAGGAATTCATGTGGATCCAACAAAAATCGAGGCGATTACTAAATGGAAAACCCCTGAATCACCAACCGAGGTTAGAAGTTTCTTAGGATTGGCCGGTTATTATAGAAGATTTATTCGAGATTTCTCTAGAATAGCCATTCCTTTAACTAAGTTAACCTGTAAATCTGTTAAGTTTGAATGGGGATTAAAACAAGAAGAAGCATTTAGAATTCTTAAGCATAAATTAACCCATACACCCATATTAGCGTTACCAGAAGGAACTGAAGACTTTGTAGTCTATTGTGACGCTTCTAAATTAGGTTATGGATGTGTATTAATGCAACGACAAAAGATTATAGCATATGCATCTCGACAACTTAAGAATCATGAAGAGAATTATTCAACCCATGATCTAGAATTAGGAGCTATAATTTTTGCCCTTAAGAATTGGAGACATTACTTTATGGTAGTAAGTTTACCATATTCACCGATCATAAGAGTTTAAGGTATGTTTTCAAGCAAAAAGAGTTGAATATGAGACAAAGACGCAGGATGGAGATGCTTAGTGATTATGATTGTGATATCCAGTATCATGAAGGAAAAGCAAATGTAGTGGCAGATGCTTTAAGCCGAAAGTATCATGAAATGCCAAAAAGGGTACGTTCTCTTAAATTAAATCTGCAAGTAGATTTAAATGATCAGATAAGAGGAGCACAAGAATCAGTAATCAAGGATGATACTGAAAAATTAAAAGGTATGCTAAAAGAATTAGAACAAGGAACAGATGAAATTTGGAGATTCAATAAGAAGAGAATGTGGATACCTAAATTAGGAAACCTACGTCATTTTATATTAGAAGAAGCCCATAAGTCTAAAAATATGATGCATCCAGGAAGTGATAAAATGTACCAGGATTTAAGCAAAAATTTCTGGTGGATAGGAATGAAAAAGGACATAGCAGCCTATGTTTCTAAATGTTTAACTTGTTCACAAGTTAAAGCTGAACACCAGAAACCCTCAGGTCTATTGCAAAAATTAGAAATGCCAGTATGGAAATGGGAATTGATAACAATGGATTTTGTTACTAAATTACCCAAAATAAAGAAAGGAAATGATACAATCTGGGTGATTATAGATAGGCTAACCAAGTCAGCTCATTTCCTACCAATGAAGGAAACTTTCAGCATGGAACAGCAAGCTAAACCATATGTAAATGAAATAGTTTCATTACATGGAATTCCTTTATCAATTGTTTCTGATAGGGTTAGCCGTTTTACCTCTTATTTTTTGTCAAGTTTCCAAAAAGCCATGGGAACCAAGTTAAATCTAAGCACGGCTTATCACCCTCAAACGGATGGACAAAGTGAAAGAACAATTCAGACGATGGAAGACACGCTTAGAGCTTGTGTAATTGATTTCGGAGGTAATTGGGATGATCACTTACCTTTAATAGAATTTTCTTATAATAATAGTTACCACACAAGTATCAATGCTGCAGCATTCGAAGCACTTTATGGACGAAAGTGCCGAACCCCAGTCTGTTGGGCAGAAATTGGGGAAAAGCAACTATCTGGACCTAAGATAGGGCAAGAAACAACCGACAAGATTATTCAAGTCAAGGAACGACTGAAAGCAGCACGTGATCGACAGAAGATTTATGCTGATAACCTACACAAGCCATTGGAATTTCAAGTAGGAGATAAAGTATTGTTAAAAGTCTCTCCTTGGAAAGGAGTAGTAAGATTCATCAAACGGGGAAAGCTAAGTCCCTTGTATGTTGGACCTTTTGAGATTATTAGAAGAATAGGACCTGTAGCCTATCAGCTACAACTGCCAGAGGAAATGGCAGGAATACATGATGTATTTCATGTAACTAATCTCAAGAAATGCCTAGCTGATAAATCACTAATGGTACCTCTTAAGGATATAGAGGTAAATGAACAACTCAAGTTTGTAGAAAGACCTCTACAAATTGAAGACAGGAAAGTAAAAAATCTCAAGCATAAGAGACTAGTTCTGGTCAAAGTGAAATGGGAATCCAAAAGGGGACCTGAGTACACATGGGAGCTTGAATTAGAAATGCAAAGGAAATATCCACACTTATTCCAGTAGATCTCGAGGACGAGCTCTAAAACAAGGTGGGGAGGATGTAACAATCCTCAATAAAACCGACACCCAAGTATATTTTAAAATGTCCCAATATGTCTTAAAATACACCCCATACGTGAAAACCGAGCCTGAAATACAATATAGTATTAAAAATAATTAAAAAAACAAGAAAATCTAAGTTGAGGCAGGCCGCGTAACCCCACCCCAACCCTTACGCGGGAAGTATAAAGGTTAACATCTGGTTTCTTTGAATTTTAAGTTTAGGCGGGCCGCGTAAGCCACCTCGTTAGTTTACGCGGGCCGCGTGAGATCAAAAAGGTGGCGCAACCCGGTGATGACACGTGTCATCATCGTGGCGAGTCTAGGCGTGACCCGTATCACCTAAACCCTACCCGGGCTACTAGGCGGGTCGCGTAAGCCCTGTCTTTGTTTTACGTGGGCCGCGAGAAACCCAGAAATCAGCACTATAAGTAGCAGGCATCGGGTTTCATCAAAACTCGTTCATTTTCTTTTCTGTATCTCGAATTCTCTCAATAGTAGGCATAATTCCAAGTATAATACCCCCTAATTAGCGAGGTTCTACTCTGTTGTCAGTATTATAACCCCAGTTTCATATTAGATACGCTGCCCGATTGATTTAGGGTTCCGTAACAACTGTCGTGGTTCTGCCCGACGTAGTTGTTGGAATACCGTCTCGGGGAGGGTATCATTAATATTATCAAAGGGTTATTATACGAACCTATGTACATTTGTGTAAATTATAGATTAATCCCAGGAAACCCTTACGCGAAGTCTAAGATAGCAATGTGAGTTTATCTGATTTTTGTTAAACTTTTTGTAATATTTTACAAAACCTTAAATGTTTTACAATATGATTAAGCAGTGATTGAGTCTTTGTAGTTCTTCTATTACTGTCGGTATGTTGGGGTTTTGTATACAAAATGTGGAACATGTTACCATTGGACGACGAGTTAGCCAATGTGTAATATGACCCACCAGTCAGGATTGACAGTACTGAATGAGTAATTGTGTAGAAATAAACAATGTGATCGCTCTCAATACTGTATTAATTGATAATATATTTCTTGATTAAACTGGGATTCACTCACCAGTATTTTCCCACTGACAAATGTTTTTAAAACGCGTTTCAGGTAACACAATGTGACACCCAATTAGTAAAAAGCCAGCTGGAGAGCACTGAAGGCTTGGGAAAATGTGGCTATAAAAGTTACCTAAAAGACGATGTTTTAAATTCAATAAAATAGGGTGTATCCCTATAAATATATTGTAATAAGAAACTTGGTTTTTCCCATGTGATTATTAATATCAAATATGGTGGTTTTACTCTGATAAACATTTCCTAACTACGGTCCAGATGAAATTTCCGCTGCCAAATTAACAAACTGATAGCACCAAAATTCTGAGTTCGCGTCCGCCCGTTCCCGGGACAGATAAGGGATCGGGGGTTGCAACAGAAGGTGGTATCAGAGCCTAGCCACTGGTCTAAGCCAAATAAGTGTTCTGCTAACACTTAAATTTTAAATTTTGTGTTAGGAAATAATTTATGTGATTATGTGTTTTGTGTTATTTGACTATTTTTTAGTTTAAAGTATGAGTGATCAAGGACCCTCAGACATGTGTCCTCAGTTGTCTGATTCACCTAGGAGTGAAGGTACCTCTTCCCAGCCTACCCTCTCTGGGTATTCTGCTGATCAGGAAGAAAGGATGCTTGCCTTTAAAGCTCAGTCGGAAGAGCCATTCCCTCATAAAAAGAGCGGATGGTTCAGTAAGGAAGCATTTGCGCATAGGAAAAGAATGCGAAAGTTGCAACAGCAAAGAGCCTTAGCAGCTGTTAAGCGAAAGTCAGATGCCCATACACAGGATATGCTTAATAGATGCCTAGCCAATTTCCATATTCTAGCTACAACTGCTGCTGACCCAAGTCTGGAACAACTAGTAGCCCCACAACCCTTACCTTTGATTCCCACTCAACCGATGGAGGTAGAAATGCATGATTTTAACCCTGAGGATATACCTAGGATACCAGCCCCTAATCCTCTAGATCCAAATTATGATCCATGGTTTGATGATCTTAGGGATTATGTGCCACGTTATCACTTAAACGAAGAAACCTTGCCGAACTTAGCAGCATATCCAGGTTTGGACCCTCTAGATCCCTATTATGACAATGATGAATACATTAGGGAGATTTTGGAGAATCCATACCCTCAGGAGAATCCAGTACCTCAGTACCCAGAGCCAATACTAGTACCTGCACCCCCAATGAGTGCAGAGAATTTGCAAGAACTCCGAAATTTTGGAGAAGAAATCATAGAAAGTAGCGAGAGGATGAGGTATGTAGGAGAGCAACTCGTATGGAAATACGATGAGCGTCAGATGGATTTCGGGGGAAATCCATATCCATGAAGAAGATGGTAAAGTTGGTAATAATAATAAATAAAATATGTGTGTAATCATAATAAATCTATCATAGTATAGACCACTTTGTGGTTAACGAGGCATAGTAGTATTGTAATTTTTAATTTATGTTTTAGCGTGTATTTGACGCATACTATAGCAAAAAGAGTAAAGTCTCAATGCACGACGTTTTTGACCAATATGTGTATTATGTGGTTGTTACTTAAACTATTTAATTATTATATTAATGGTTGGTAAATGTTTAAAATTCAGATGGCCGACGAAGGAAATCCAGGAAATCTGAATAATGATGACCAAAGTAACATTAACGTGGTTTATGAGAATCCAAGCATCAATAACAATGGAAATCGAGTGGATAACAGTGTTATCCAACACATAGTAGCACAAGGAATAATAGATGCAATGCCATATATTATTCAAACGATTAGGGAAGCCGATAATAAGAGTAAACATGATAGTAAGCGACCCTCTGAACCCGAAAACAGCGTGAAAAATGGACCTGTACTTCAAATGCCCATTCCCAAAAGGAGAAGAACCATATCTTACGATTGTTCTTATAAAGAATTCTGGTCTTGTAAACCAATGGAATTCTCGGGCAACGAAGGGGCCATTGCAACCCTACGCTGGATAGAGAAAACTGAGGCAGTCTTAAGAATAAGCAAGTGTGCTGAAGAAGATAAGATAATGTTTGCTTCTAATCTATTTAAGAATTCAGCACTAGAATGGTGGAACACTATCCTCCAATCAAGAGGAAGTGATAGAACTTTCAATATGGAATGGGAAGAATTTAAGGACAAGGTAGAAAGGAAATTTTGCCCACCCAATGAAAAGGAACAGATAGCCAACAAATTCCTGAACCTTAGGATGACTGGTGTGGAGAGTAAGGGGTACACTAAATTATTCTCTGAATATGCTAGAATAGTGCCAACTCTTGCTTCACCTGAACCAGTATTGATCTCCCGTTATATCTGGGGATTAATTGGGGAGATAAGACACGTAGTCAAGGCAGCTAGACCTCAAACCATAGAAGAAGCTGTAGAACTAGCAAATACCTTGACAGATGAATTAGTCCGTACCCGAGAAGAGGATCAAAGAAGGAACCTAACCCAGAAGCTCACACAAGAATTTCGTTCTGGAAATTTTAATCGTGGGAAAAATGTAGGTTCCACATCCGCACCTTACTGTAAGAATTGCAAACGAAAGCATTCAGGAAGATGCTCCATATACTGTAATTTTTGCAAAATATCGAGACACAAGGAAGAAGACTGCAGGAAGAAAGCTAACAACAGGATATGCTATAACTGCGGAGAACAAGGTCATATCAAGCCTAACTACCCAAAATTAGCTCCAGCTACAAACAACAAGAATACCAAAAATGCTAGAGCATTTGTTCTAACGGCAGAAGAAGCAAAGATGATCCCGGATGTGATCACTGGTACGTTTTTAGTTAATGATATTTTTGCTAAAGTATTATTTGACTCTGGCGCAAACCAAAGTTTTATTAATACTTCATTTTGCAAATTTCTTAAGCAATCATTAACTAAACTTCCACAAGAATGTCTAGTAGAGACAGCTAATGGAGAAACCGTTAGGATTTCTGAAATCTTGCAGGGAGCAAGCATAGAAATTTTAAATCAGAAATTTATTGCAAATCTTTATCCCATGAATCTGGCAGGATTCGATGTTGTTTAATGGATTGGTTAATAGCCAATAAAGCCAGTATTTTATGTGATCAAAAGTCAATTCAAGTAAATTCACCAAAAGGTGAAAAGATCACAATTAAAGGATATAAAACTTCCAAATCTACTAAATTCATCTCTATGATGAAAACAGCAAGTTACATAAGAAAAGGTTCTATAGTGTATTTGATTTCCATAATCACTGACACTAAAGGAAAGGATTTGAAGGATATTCCAATAGTATCCCAGTTTTCAGATGTATTTTCGGAAGAATTGCCAGGGCAACCTCCAGATAGAGAAGTTGAATTCAGAATTCATCTAATACCAGGAACAACATCGATTGCCAAAGCTCCTTACCGTTTGGCACCCGCAGAAATGCAGGAATTGAAGAAACAATTAGATGAATTGTTGGAGAAAGGATTCATACAGCCAAGTTCGTCGCCGTGGGGAGCATCGATACTGTTTGTTAAAAAGAAGGACGGATCAATGCGTATGTGCATTGATTACCGTGAATTGAACAAAGTCACGATTAAGAATCGGTACCCATTACCAAGAATCGATGATTTGTTCGATCAACTGCAAGGAGCTCGATTTTTCTCTAAAATCGATTTAAGGTCAGGATATCATCAATTAAAGGTACAGGAAGAGGATATTCCTAAGACGGCATTCAGAACAAGGTATGGCCATTATGAATTTACTGTCATGCCATTTGGTTTAACCAATGCCCCAGCTGCATTTATGGACATGATGAACCGAATATGTAAGCCATATTTGGATAAATTCATAATTGTCTTCATAGATGATATTCTCATTTATTCTAAAAATAAGGAAGATCATGCAAAGCATTTGCACGCACTTTTAAGTTTATTAAGAAAGGAAAAGCTTTACGCTAAATTTTCAAAGTGCGAATTTTGGTTAGAACAGGTACAGTTTCTCGGACACCTAGTCAATCATGAAGGAATTCATGTGGATCCAAAAAAAATCGAGGCGATTACTAAATGGAAAACCCCTGAATCACCAACCGAGGTTAGAAGTTTCTTAGGATTGACCGGTTATTATAGAAGATTTATTCAAGATTTCTCTAGAATAGCCATTCCTTTAACTAAGTTAACCTGTAAATCTGTTAAGTTTGAATGGGGATTAAAACAAGAAGAAGCATTTAGAATTCTTAAGCATAAATTAACCCATACACCCATATTAGCGTTACCAGAAGGAACTGAAGACTTTGTAGTCTATTGTGACGCTTCTAAATTAGGTTATGGATGTGTATTAATACAACGACAAAAGATTATAGCATATGTATCTCGACAACTTAAGAATCATGAAGAGAATTATTCAACCCATGATCTAGAATTAGGAGCTATAATTTTTGCCCTTAAGATTTGGAGACATTACCTTTATGGTAGTAAGTTTACCATATTCACCGATCATAAGAGTTTAAGGTATGTTTTCAAGCAAAAAAAGTTGAATATGAGACAAAGACGCTGGATGGAGATGCTTAGTGATTATGATTGTGATATCCAGTATCATGAAGGAAAAGCAATTGTAGTGGCAGATGCTTTAAGCCGAAAGTATCATGAAATGCCAAAAAGGGTACGTTCTCTTAAATTAAATCTGCAAGTAGATTTAAATGATCAGATAAGAGGAGCACAAGAATCAGTAATCAAGGATGATACTGAAAAATTAAAAGGTATGCTAAAAGAATTAGAACAAGGAACAGATGGAATTTGGAGATTCCATAAGAAGAGAATGTGGATACTTAAATTAGGAAACCTACGTCATTGTATATTAGAAGAAGCCCAAAAGTCTAAATATATGATGCATCCAGGAAGTGATAAAATGTACTAGGATTTAAGGAAAAATTTCTGGTGGATAGGAATGAAAAAGGACATAGCAGCCTATGTTTCTAAATGTTTAACTTGTTCACAAGTTAAAGCTGAACACCAGAAACCCTCAGGTCTATTGCAACAATTAGAAATGCCAGTATGAAAATGGGAATTGATAACAATGGATTTTGTTACTAAATTACCCAAAATAAAGAAAGGAAATGATACAATCTGGGTGATTGTAGATAGGCTAACCAAGTCAGCTCATTTCCTACCAATGAAGGAAACTTTCAGCATGGAACAGCTAGCTAAACTATATGTAAATGAAATAGTTTCATTACATGGAATTCCTTTATCAATTGTTTCTGATAGAGATAGCCGTTTTACCTCTCATTTTTGGTCAAGTTTCCAAAAAGCCATGGGAATAAATTTAAATCTAAGCACGGCTTATCACCCTCAAATGGATGGACCAAGTGAAAGAACAATTCAGACGATTGAAGACATGCTTAGAGCTTGTGTAATTGATTTCGGAGGTAATTGGGATGATCACTTACCTTTAATAGAATTTTCTTATAATAATAGTTATCACACAAGTATCAATGCTGCACCATTCGAAGCACTTTATGGACGAAAGTGCCGAACCCTAGTCTGTTGGGCAGAAATTGAGGAAAAACAACTATCTGGACCTGAGATAGTGCAAGAAACAACCGACAAGATTATTCAAGTCAAGGAACGAATGAAAGCAGCACGTGATCGATAGAAGAGTTATGCTGATAACCGACGCAAGCCATTGGAATTTCAAGTAGGAGATAAAGTATTGTTAAAAGTCTCTCCTTGGAAAGGAGTAGTAAGATTCATCAAACGGGGAAAGCTAAGTCCCGGGTATGTTGGACCTTTTGAGATTATTAGAAGAATAGGACTTGTAGCCTATCAGCTACAACTGCCAGAGGAAATGGTAGGAATACATGATGTATTTCATGTATCTAATCTCAAGAAATGCCTAGCTGATAAATCACTAATGGTACCTCTTAAGGATATAGAGGTAAATGAACAACTCAAGTTTGTAGAAAGACCTCTACAAATTGAAGACAGGAAAGTCAAAAATCTCAACCATAAGAGACTAGTTCTGGTCAAAGTGAAATGGGACTCCAAAAGAGGACCTGAGTACACATGGGAGCTTGAATCAGAAATGCAAAGGAAATATCCACACTTATTCCAGTAGATCTCGAGGACGAAAAAAAAGGTGGGGAGGAAGTAACAATCATCAATAAAACCGACACTCTCGAATATTTCCGATACCCTAGTATATTTTAAAATGTCCCAATATGTCTTAAAATACACCCCATACGTGAAAACCGAGCCCGAAATACAATATAGTATTAAAAATAATTAAAAAAACAAGAAAATATAAGTTGAGGCAGGCCGTGTAATCCCACCCCAACCCTTACGCGAGAAGTATAAAGGTTAACATCTGATTTCTTTGAATTTTAAGTTTAGGCGGGCCGCGTAAGCCACCCCGTTAGTTTACGCGGGCCGCGTTAGATCAAAAAGGTGGCGCAGCCCGGTGATGACACGTGTCATCATCGTGGCAAGTCTAGGCGATGAGCCGGATCACCTAAACCCTACCCGGGCAACTACGCGGGCCGCGTAAGCCCTGTCTTTGTTTTACGCGGGCCGCGAGAAACCCAGAAATCAGCACTATAAGTAGCAGGCATCGGGTTTCATCAAAACTCGTTCATTTTCTTTTCTGTATCTCGAATTCTCTCAATAGTAGGCATAATTCCAAGTATAATACCCCCTAATTAGCGAGGTTCTACTCCGTTGTAAGTATTATAACCCCAGTTTCGTATTAGATACGCTGCCCGATTGATTTAGGGTTCCGTAACAACTGTCGTGGTTCTGCCCGACGTAGTTGTTGGAATACCGTCTCGGGGAGGGTATCATTAATATTATTAAAGGGTTATTATACTAACCTATGTACATTTTTGTAAATTATAGATTAATCCCAGGAAACCCTTACGCGAAGTCTAAGATAGCAATGTGAGTTTATCCGATTTTTGTTAAACTTTTTGTAATATTTTACAAAACCTTAAATGTTTTACAATATGATTAAGCAGTGATTGAGTCTTTGTAGTTCTTCAATTACTGCCGGTATGTTGGGGTTTTGTATACAAAATGTGGAACACGTTACCATTGGACGACGAGTTAGCCAATGTGTAATATGACCCACCAGTCAGGATTGACAGTACTGAATGAGTAATTATGTAGAAATAAACAATGTGATCGCTCTCAATACTGTATTAATTGATAAAATATTTCTTGATTAAACTGGGATTCACTCACCAGTATTTTCCCACTGACAAATGTTTTTAAAACGCGTTTCAGGTAACACAATGTGACAGCCAATTAGTAAAAAGCCAGCTGGAGAGCTCTGAAGGCTTGGGAAAAATGTGGCTATAAAAGTTACCTAAAAGACGATGTTTTAAATTCAATAAAATAGGGTTTATCCCTATAAATATATTGTAATAAAAAACTTGGGTTTTCTCTATGTGATTATTAATATCAAATATGGTGGTTTTACTCTGATAAACATTTCCTAACTACGGTCCTGATGTAATTTCCGCTGCCAAATTAACAAACTGATACCACCGAAATTCTGAGTTCGCGTCCGCCCGTTCCCGGGAAAGATAAGGGATCAGGGGTTGCGACAACAACGTATATTATTATTATTACACACACACACACACACACACACATATATATATATAGGTATATATATATATATTATTACTATCTCCACCATCACCTTCACTGATATGGATTCATCCAGTAATCCATATTGCGCTCGTTGTACTTCCAGACGAGTCGCTCTCCTACCTGCCTCATCCTCTCGCTATTCTCTAAAATCTCTTCTCCGAAAGTTCGGAGCTCTTGCACATTTTCTGCACTCATTGGGGGTGCAGGTGCTGGTACTGGGTCTGGGTCTGGGTATTGGGGCATGGGCTCCTCTTGAGGGTACGAATTCTCTAAGATCTCCCTAATGTATTCATCGTTATCGTAGTAGGGATCTAGAGGGTCCAGACCTGGATAGGCTGCTAAGTTCGGCATGGGTTCATCGTTTAGGTGATAGCGTGGCACATAATCCCTATGATCATCGAACCATGGATCATAATCTGGGTCTAAGGGATTAGGGGCTGGTATCCTAGGTATCTCCTCAGGGTTGAAATCATGCATTTGGACTTGGTTTTCGGGGTTGTTTTCTATCTCCATCAGCTGCGTGGGAAACAAAGGTAAGGGTTGTGGGGATACTAGTTGTTCCAGGTTTGGGTCGGCAGCTGTGGTTGCTAGGATATGAAAATTGGCTAAGCTCCTATTAAGCATACCCTGTGTATGGACATCTGACTCTCGCTTAGCTGCTGCTAGGACTCTCTGCGGTTGCAACTTTCGCATTCTTTTCCTACGCTCGTGTGCTCCCTTACTGAACCATCCTCTCTTTTTCTGAGGGAATGGCTCTTCAGACTGAGCCTTAAACACAAACATCCCTTCTTCATTATCAGCTGCATACCCAGAGAGGGCAGGCTGTGAAGAGGTACCTTCACTCCTAGGTGAATAGGACAACTGACGATATGCGTCTGAGGGTCCTTGATCACTCATACTGTAAACTAACAAATAGTCAAATAACACATAACAATAAAATACAGATATGCACGTATTTTAGTAATTAATTTCCTAACAATTTGAATAATATTTTGGTGTCAGCAGAACACTTCTGTGGCTGAATCAGTGGCTTAGCTCTGATACCACCTTCTGTCGCAACCCCCGCCCCCTATCTGTCCCGAGAACGGGCGGCCGCGAGACCAGTTTAGGTGGTATCATTCGTTTATCAATTTGGCAGCGGAAATTTCATCAGAACCGTAGTTAGGAAATATTTATCAGAGTAAATACCACACTTTTATAATTTTAAACATATTGGGATAAAACCCAAGTTTTCATTACAAACATTTTCATAGGGAAAATCCCTATTTTATTGAATAAAACATCTTCTTTTATTTAGGTAGCTTTTATAGCCACTTTTTCCAAGCCTTCAGTGTTGTCCAGCTGGCTTCTAGTTGTCTTTCACATTTTGTTACCTGAAACGCGTTTAAAAACATTTTGTCAGTGGGAAATACTGGTGAGTGAATCCCAGTTTAATCAAGAAGAGTTTTATCAATTAACACAGTATTGAGAGCGATTATAATGTTTATGTCTACACAATTACTCATTCAGTACTGTCAATCTTGACTGGTGGGTCATATTACACATTGGCTAACTCTTTGTCCAATGGTAACGTGTTCCACATTTTGTATACAAAATGCCAACATACCGGCAGTAATTGAAGAACTACAAAGACTCAATCACTGCTTAATCACATTGTAAAATATTTAAAGTTTTATAAAAATAGTTTACAAAAAGGAGATTACTCACGTTGCTGTCTTAGACTTCTTTTAAGGGTTTCCTGGTTGTTATCTATTAATTACACAAATGTACATATGTTAGTATAATAACCCAATATTTACATTAGTAATACCCTCCCCGAGACGGCATTCCAACGACTACGTCGGGCAGAACCTCGACAGCCGTTACGGAACCCTAGATCAATCGGGCAGCGTATCTAATACGTAACCGGGTTATAATACTTACAACGGGGCAGAACTTCGTTATTTAGGGGGTATTATGCCCGAGATTATGCCTACTATTCAGAAATTTTGAGAGAGAAAGAGATTTGGGACGAATTGAAACTGAAGGCCGAAGCCCTCTACTTATAGGGCCTGATTTTGGGTTTTACGCGGCCCGCGTAAGACGTAGAAAGGGGCTACGCGGCCCGCGAGAGAAGCTAGGTTAGGCCCTAGCCTTGCTGACTTGACACGTAGCTTCGACATGATCGTGACACGTGTCGGCTCAGGGCTGCGCCTCATTGCAGGGCTGTCGCGCCCCGCAAGCGACATCAGAATTTTGTTTTTAATTAATTTTTAATGTTATATTGTATTTTGGGCTCGGTTTTCACATTCGGGGTGAATTTTGAGACATATATGAATATTTTAAAATATATTAGGGTGTTGAAAATAATTAGGAGGGTTGTTATACATTTGTTGTAGTTGCAAGGATTTGTTTAATTGCTACATTTGGTTGTTTGTGTCGGTAGTGATTTGAGGAAGGATTAGGTGATTATGTGGTTTAAGAGAGAGAGAGGGAAGGAAGAAGATGAGGGTGGGCCATCTTTATTTTTATTTTTTATTTATTGTTCAGGGGCAATCTAGTTATTTCGTATACATTTAACTGAGAAAATTAACATGGGTTAGTGATAAGGATCACCCGAGTGCAAAATTTGCAACCACTAGGACCAACTCTGTAATTAGTAAACCACTAGGACCAAATCTGTAATATTTGCAAACCAAAGACCAACCAGACATTTAACTCCAACTAATATCCATCATATTAATATTGTCAATATCTAGGTTTTCAAAACTTTATTATATTTTCTTTTGTTATTATCATATAATGGATATAAAAATCACCTCCTTTTCTTGGTTTATTCTAGTCTTTTATATATGTTAATTGGATTTTATATATAAATATAAATTATGTGTTTACTTATAATGAAAAAACATGTAAACTCACATGACTCCATCAATACTTTGTTCATAAGTGAGACTATGCAAAACACAAGTAATCTTTAAAACTTAAAAGGGTTAGCGACGCAACTTGTTCATTTGCTTTCTATTCAATGTATTAGGTTTTTACTATAAAATAGAAAATAACTTTTTTATATT
Organism: Helianthus tuberosus; assembly: GCA_030545235.1. Lineage (NCBI taxonomy): Eukaryota > Viridiplantae > Streptophyta > Magnoliopsida > Asterales > Asteraceae > Helianthus > Helianthus tuberosus. The sequence continues at coordinate 100,910,795 of CM060389.1, forward strand.
TTTGTTGGTAATCGTAATAAGCACGGGTTTGTATGAGAGCAAATTTTAATCTAGCAGTATAAAAAAATTTAAAAAATGGTTCTTGATAACTTTTTATATGTATTATAATACTAGTGGGGAACCCGCGCGTTGCGGCGGGGTGACAATACGGGACGAGAACATAATTCAAACCTTAAAATGACACTTGTACTTTGTGGAGGTAAGTTTTTAATGGCTATGGAGGACACCTAAATGATATGATGCTACGTTCTATATACATTCTGTCACAACAAAATGTTGGGTCTTTAGTTTACATTAAACATAAGAAGCGGAAATTGTTATAAAAAACAAAAAAGCTCAGTCTCCTTTAATTTAAAACCTTTGTCTAGAAGTGTTGGTCCGTTTAAAAAACAAAATTTGGCGTTATAACAATGTTTCCACCAGCTTTCCGGAATTCCGAAGTATGCTAGCAAGCTGTGCATTACTGCTAACAAGAGCTTTGATCTTCTTGAAAGCTACAAACATAGATATTGGCACTGGAAAAAACAATAGTAATATAAGTCAAAAGCTACCTAGCAGAAAAACTGAAAATAAAAAATACTTTTACATTAAAAAAAATATATCCTACCATATCCTTCAGGATATTTGCTGATGAACCTCATTAAGTGATCAGTAGTTGCCAAATTTATATCACTGAAATAATACTCCACCTACAAAATTTGTACTGCCAAAACGTCAATAGTGAAGACCAAAGTACAGCATAACAGCATCTATTATTTGATTAACATAGCATCCACTAAACAATAATGCACTATAAAGAATACAGCAACATGGGCGTATCAGAATATGGGAGAGTCCAGTTACTTCAACATGCGAAAGCAATGAATTTTTATAGTAATCTAATTGTTAGGAAGCTAGCCGATTTCTAAAAATAGATCGTCAACAAGAAAGATTTGGTTCCACTAAATAAAATTGCATGTGGCATGCACTAATTCATGACTTATGAGCAAGAGCCCCAGTGGTTTGCAATCGTGAAAATTTCTAAAAACCGGCCATTAAAATATGGTGTGTACCTTAAAAGGGCAATCAAGTATTAGTTGGTACTTATTTCAAATTTCCAATTACTATCACACACCCAGTATCTTCCAAATCTAAAACCCATCTATCCCTTAAAAGTTTTGACATTATAGAAGGCATCACGTGAATCTCCGACATACCTAATGTCCTGTTCGGCACCAAAACAGCACCCCTATGTTTCTATCCCCATAATGTAACCCAGTTCATTCAAACAAACAATGACCAAAAAAGAATCTGAAGTTTTAAATCAACTGAACAAGGATGCAATCTTTTAGCTAAGCAAAAAACGGCACATATTTGACTGGCATAACAACTAACCTTTTTCCAAATTAAAAATGGCAAGGATACCCATGTGACATGATAGATACAAAGTCATATAGTCTCATCCCATAAACACGAAACACGCATACAGAATAACTACTTCCTAGTTCCTACTCATCTGTTTGAGTCACTACATGCCATTCAGTGCAGGCCGAAATAACCAATAACCAACTTCCTACTAATCTATCAGTCAAACCATACTGGTCCAAGAGACTATTAATCATACACATAGTAGCTCTATAGCCTATAAGGTGACCATTAATTGGAGATAATAGTTTCTTAACAGAAAAAGTAGCAAAAACTGAATGAAAAAATATACTGAATGAAAAAAAAGGTAGTGCTTTGATTATATGTATCAAAGTGTGGCTATGTAGGAAGCTATGAAACTAAAGTATAAAATGGTGCAGAAGGAATTCAAGAGGATAATCATATACTATACACCTTTCATGAATCAGGTTTTATTAAATGAAACAACAATAACAGAGATACCAAACGACCCCAATTTAAAACACCCTCTTTTGACCCGTACTCAATTTTGGTTGGAACCCATTGAGACCCGAACCTCCTACGGCCCGTTACCCTGCCCAACGCTCTGAACTCGTTCTGCCCAAACCAAAATGACCACTTTTTAAAATACTTCGATTTGACCCTTATTTAGTTTGGCCGGAACCCACTCAAACCCGAACTCGTTCTAACCCAAACCAGTCGACCACTTTCTAAAACAGTCCGTTTCACCTAAACCCAGCCTGGTTAGAACCATATGACTCAAACCTACAAGAACCATCATAATTCTACTTTGGGAGCTTCTTCGTAACATCTATCGGACCTACAAGAATTCAAATAAATCACAAGGAACATAATTTTCTACGCCTTTATAGTGGTGTAGTAGAAATTTTTCTTGTTTGTTAATACAACATCATCTACGAAAGTTTCTATGCTTAATGACAAGGATTCCAACATTGCGAGAAAAAACACAAATATCAATGTACCTCTTCTTCCCGTTTCTCTTCTAGTTCTTCAAGTGCTGCCTTCTTAACCTAAAAGAAAGAAAATGAAAATGTAAAAGCAACAATGGTAATATGAATTAGTGAGTTTAAAGATATAGCAAAGAGTGTCATGGTGTTAAATTTTCAGAATATAAAAAGACAAAGTGATGACTGAAATAAGCTATATCTGTGTTTACATGATCACAAATTTTGTTTTGCCCAATCTTATTTCTTAAATATCATTCAAAATTCGCAATAAGATTAACAATAGATATTCATGTTAAGAGAATAAAGAAGATGCCTTACAACTTATATTAATGTTGTGCTGAAGCTCTAGAGGCTGCTGCTATGTTGACCTATAAAAATCCGTGGAGACTGAACTATAGTTAACCCTTCAATTGCAGAACCAATAACAAAAATCCACCAAGTTAATAACAATAAACAATGTAAAAAGATATAAGAGTTGGTTCAAAAGAAACGAAAAAGACAGAAAATACCGTGTTTTAACACGGACCCCAACAAAATTAAATAACATTCTTTTAAATGGCTCATTTTAACACGGACCAAGCTTGACTTGTTATCAAGCTCACCCTGCTAGTATTACCCGGCTTAAGTTAATTTCACTTGTTAAAACAATTAATCGACATATATATCGTACCAGCTAATGGGCTCAGTTTAACATAATTGTTACAAGTCTCAGTAATATTATCATACAAATAATAATATCCTTCACAAGAACAATCATCATATCCTATCGTGTTCGCTGAACCTCGAGGAAGATGAAGAGGATCCTACCCTTTTTCTTAAACTCATTGCCGCAATTTCTTTGATAAACACCCATTCTCGTTGACCTTGACTCTTTAGAACTTCTGAATTCCTTCAAAAATATAAAAAAAAAACGAAAAAACAGATTCAACTTTGGTATCCCTCAACTTAGCTTCAATGTTATTTTGAACCAAGCCGAAATATTTTATTTCTTAAAAGATAATAAATGGAAAATTCGTACCCATCTTAGTGCTTTTCTAATGTATTTGTGATCAATCGAGCTAAACACTCGTCCTGGTCGGCCTCGTATTAACAGTCGCTAAATGCTCCCAAACTTCGCTGCTAGACTTCAAAGGGTCTCCATTTCCCAATATCCACAGACAATCACAATGTCTTAACAAATGAAAAAAATTAACTAAACCACTTATTTTAGAAACTGATGGGACGGGCTATCTAATGAGAAACTAATTAGACTTGAATTGGATTTCAGTTTCTTTTATTACTTTTCATTTATTTTTTTTCTTTAAAATCCATGTGATAACATTGTTATAAAGAACTGACCATATAATATCTGAAATGTTTATGTAGGTTACCTTGCTTGGGTTAGAGCCACATTTGCTATTTGACGCGTACCGAGAAAACCAATCGAATCACTCCCGACACCAGCAAGGTTGATATGATTATCATGTGTTCTTCACAACCTTGGAATCCATCAACAGTTCCAAACTTCACATAAAAGTCTTCTCTAGTTTGATAAGTGTCCCCAAGTTTCTTTTGTATTGCAGTGCTTGAACTTTGTACGGTGCGATGCAACCGACACTAATCTTTTGTTTTTTTTTTCAGATTTCTGTAGACATATTATATATATAGACCCTCTCATATTCGGAACACGCATCCGTCGTACTCTCCGGCTTCTGTAACCGTTGTAATTGAGCATCCATCATCTTCTCAATTCTCACTTACCCTCCCCACCTGAATTCACCAAAATTCACCAATTCCAAACCTCATGCCCCTAAATTCAGATCAGTAAATCAAGAATTCATCCAATTGACAAATAAAAAAACATATGATCAATCAAAAGAACACAAATTGAGATCTACCATAACTCAAACAAGGATCTATGAACCAATCAACCTAGTAATCTATAACAAAATCGAAACTTTAAATTGAGAAACATTGAAAAACAAAGAAAAAACGTACCTTAGAAGCTATGAGTGTGTTCTTTTCAATATGTTAAGTGTACGGGAAACCCTAAAATGTTCATGGGCCACAAAAAAAGCGAAATTGAATCGATTAAGAGGAATCTACTGACAGGTTCAGATGGAAAAGTGTAAAATTGGTGTTTTACATGATAATCTTGTTTCCGATTGAGTGATTGTTTGTGTATTTGGGGAAAGAACTAAACCAAATTGAAAACGAAGAGAGGCAGAGACTCCCTCTTGTATATGTGTGTGGGAAGCACAAACGATTTGGGAGAGAATAAGGGAAGGTGGAGATGCAAACGATTCAATTGTCGCATTCAATTGGAGACTTCTTTGTGGGCAACTGGGCAACGTACATTGATTGGGGGCAAAATTGGTAGAAAAGGATGAAACATCAGGGAAGGATGAAGACCCTTAGTCTGCCGTCTTAAAATTGTTAAGGTAAATTACTTTTGTGTCCATAGGAAATGCTTATTATAGTATTATAGATTATAGATAACCACGTCTTAAATAATGTAGCTGATTGGATCCAACCCGTTATGTTGGTATAAATTTTGAAAAAAAACATTTCGGATCATTATGGTGCGGTCAGAAACACAATGACCCATTAATTTTGATAAATATTTCGGACCATTTGGTATGTAATAAATATATATAAATGAGTTATTATGGATGAATGAATTAAATAAGATTTAATTTATGTTTATTTTGCAGAAATTTAATAGAAATTATAAGAGGTGGAGACCAAGGCCAAGAGTAGAACAGAAAAAATTTACAAATGCGTCACCGTCGGTGTCCCGACAAAGTGACCCAAAACGACGTCTTTTCAATCGACAAAAATATCTTTACAAACTTAATAATGATAATAATAATCATACAATTTTGTTAATATTTAAAACATTATTATAAATTAAGTATAATTAAGGTTCTAAACTTCATAAAAGGATTATTACTTTCAATATTATAAATTAAGTCCTTTAAAAAAATTTATAAATTAAGTATAAATTAAGGTTCTAAACTTCATAAAAGGATTATTACTTTCAATATTTAATACCGATTGTAAAATAATATTTGTAATACACATAAATACCATCGCTCCTTTAATTCATGAGCATCTCATTTGGGGGACGGGAGCCCCGTTGTCGGCATCTTTTACGCGTGAAACGACATGGAACACCACCGTCGGTGGATGTTATCACGCGTGGAACGAATTAAGCGTGATAGTGAGCACGCGTTGTACATGTTTGTGTGGTGAGTTGTTTTTAATGGTAGATGTTTGTGTGGTGAGTGATGGGTATTTCCACTAAAATCCATCACTAGTGATTGAATAATGCTCGATGACATGACGGAACTTGATTGGATGTTGTGAGTGATGAATGTGTTGTGAGTGATGAGTGTGTGATGAGTAATGGGCGCCCCTACCCCCATTATAGTGATTTTCCTGGAAAAACATTGATTTAAAAATTTGAGTAGATTACACAAATGTCCTTTATTTATGAATTGCACTTTTTTGTCCTTTATTTTTAAAAATCACATAAAATGTTCTTTATTTTGTAAATTTTGCACGCTCTTTATCATTTAAGTTAACTGCTGTTAACTTTTCTATTAACTTTAAGGTAAGAAGAATATTTTACCTAAATAACATAATCTGAAGTTTATTTATAAAGAACATTACCTGTAATTTACTTAAGTTCTTTTATTTTATTTTTTTTCTTTTTATTTTATTGAACGTATCACTATTGTTTTATTTATTACTTTAAAAAATTGCAATTCATTAATTAACGTTTTTATAAAAATATATGTTTTTATAATTTATTTATTTTCATTTGTTTGATTAAAACTTTCTTATTTTAGAAATAAAACAAATTTTTATACTATGTTTTTCATATACCATTAGTGTTATCGAGTTATTTTTATCACATTTATAATGATTATATGTTATATGAACGAAATTTACACCAAAATACGAAGAAACATAAGCATGTTGGTTGCGTGTTACGACAGGTCAATTTAAACTATGACTTTCTATTAAAATTTTGAAATTTTGTAGCGTCATTTTTAAAGCAACTGGTTATTTTAGACGTGTTATAAAATGTCGACGTATGCTCAACTCAAAATACAACATTACGGCATGTTTTTTTATCTATGTTTCAATCGAGCCATTGTAAAGCGCGACCAGCGTGTTTATTTTTCTCCATATTTTGTTGTAAATTTCATTCAAATAACATATAAGGGTAAAGATCAAATAGGAAGTTAATTTTCTCTAGGAAGGATAGGAAGCCATAGGATTATGACATGTGGCAAATTTTAAAATAAAGAGAAAGGGTATTTTAGTCAATCCAACTCCTTCTTCTTCCTTTTTCAAAACCCAGTAAATTCAAAAACCCATCATTTTCAAAATCCACCATCTTCAACTATTTCTTCACTTTCTATCTCAATAATCACTACATTATAGTGCGATTTTCATCACAAATCAATGATTCAGAACCCGATCAACGTGTTCTTCAGCTTTTTTTGAAGAAAACCCAGTTTAATTTCATAAAAAAATCTCGTTTTTTCCGGTGATTTTGAAGATAATCACTCGATTCGTTCGATTCGAGCGTTGATAAGTGTTTCTATCATTCAAATTCCGTCAATTGATGAATAAATCGGCTTCGATCCATGTAAGAAATTCTTTAATTTCATTTTCATGATGTGGGTTTTTGATTTAGTCATTGCGTTTTACGATCTTTGCGGGGGTCCGGGGGCGGCAGCCCCCGGTAGCGGGGTCCCAGGGGCGGCAGCCCCTGGCGGGGTCCAAGGGGCAGAGCCCCTGGCTGGGGTTGAGCTATTGCGTTTTAGAAAAAAACACATTTTTAAGACAGTAATTGCTGTACTAAAAACGCATCAGAAAAATTAAATTTCCATAAATTGGCTCATTTCGAAGACAGTAATTCGTAGACAATTCAGACAGTTCATAGTGACAGACAATTTTATGTGTCCATTACGTTTTAGAAATAAGACAGTTCACAGTGACAACAGTTCACAGTGACAGACAGCTATTGCGTTTTAGAAAAAAACACATTTTTAAGTGTTTTTAGTCATTGTGTTTTAGGTAAAACACATTTTTTAGGTGTTTTCAGTCCATTGCGTTTTAGAATAAGTCATTTTTAAGTGTTTTCTGGCCATTGCGTTTTACATATAAGACATTTCTTTGTGTTTTTGGTGCATTGCGTTTTAGGTAAAACACTTTTTTATGTGTTTTCAGTCCATTGCGTTTTAGAAAACATACATTTTAAGTGTATTCTGGCCATTGCGTTTTACAAATAAGTCATTTTTTTGTGTTTTTGGTGCATTGCGTTTTAGGTAAAACACATTTTTATGTGTTTTCTGGCCATTGCGTTTTACAAAAAAGTTATTTCTTTGTGTTTTTTGTGCATTGCGTTTTAGAAAAATGTCATTTTTTAGGGTTTTTTTTTCATTGCGTTTTACGATACTGGGGTTTTTTCTATTGCGTTTTACGCAACTGGGTTTTAAATTTTTTTTTTCAAAATATAGCAATAGTATACTCGTTTTAAAGATAAAAAAACGCTCGTTTTTTTGGTGCAATTTTTATAAAAAAATAATGTCGTATGAAAGAGTTATTAACGTTTAAAAAATGGGGGGGGAATTGGAGGAGAGAGAAACTATTGGTTTGGATTGACTAGATTGCCCCTGAAAAAAGTCACGCGCCTCTTTTTTTACTTTCAATTTCCCTGATTTAATCTTAGCCCTTGATTAAGTAAATGGATGGTCAAGATCACTTCCTAGCCTTCCTAGCCAAATAAACTTCCTATTATATCTCCACCCTAACATATAATAGTAAAAGTGATAAAATAAATAACTCGATCACACGAACGGTTTATATAAAAACATAATATAAAAAATTACATTATTTGTAAAAAAATAATAACTAATTTAATCAAATAAATGAAAATAAATAAATTATAAAACATATATATATATATATAATTGTTAATTGATGAATTAAGAAATTTTAAAGCAATCGATAAGCAATAGTGATAAATTTAATAAAATAAAAAAATAACAAAGAAAATAACATAAAAGAAAAGAATTAAGTAAATTAAAGGTTATGTCCTTTATAAATAAAAACTTCAGATTATGTCCTTTGGCATATTGGTAATTTTACCTTAAAGTAAACTGAACGTTAACATTAGTTAGGTTAAAGGATAAAGAGCGAGTAAAATTTACAAAAGAGTAAATTACGTTTTTGGCCCCTTTGGTTATATCACTTTTACTATATTAGCCCAAAATAAGAATTTTTAACATATCTGCCCCATGGTCTCTATAACTAATCATTTTTGCCCCTAAGTTTAACCATTTTGGCCTCTATAGTCTCTGTAACTAACCATTTTGGCCCCCATGATCTCTAGATTTAGGGGCCAAAATGGTTAGTTATAAAGACCATGGGGGCAGATATGTTAAAAATTCTTACTTTGGGCTAATATAGTAAAAGTGATATAACCACAGGGGCCAAAAACGTAATTTACTCTTTACAAAATAAAGGACATTTTGTGTGATTTTTAAAGACAAAGGACAAAGAATTTAATTTAGTATATAATAAAAGACAATTTGCGTAATTTACTCTAAAAATTTTATCTAACGCTAAGTAAATACATACATGGTATATTTAAACATCGATCAACAAGACTCAAAGTCTATAGTATTTAACCTGTGTTATGGATGGTGTTGGTGGAAAGGGCCAAAATAGTTAGATAATATAATGTTGGGGGCAAATATGTTAAAATTTTGTTTTTTACGCTAATATAGTAAAAGTGACACAACCACATGGGCCAAAATCTTAATTTACTCTTTTTAATAACATCATCAAAGTTTAGGTAGACTCACCTTATGGATATGTCACTTGTAGTCAGGGGCGTACCCAAGTTAGCCCTTAGGTGGGCGGCCGCACCCCTTGAAAAAAAAAATTAGTGTTATTTTTCGTGAAAAATCCCGACCGCATTCCTTGGAAAATTTCGACCGCACCCCTTGGAAAATTCTGACAACACCCCTTAGAAAAAAATGTTAGGAATCTATATAAAAAAAAATTTGTGAACACGGATTTAAACCCGACCCAATTATGTAAAAAAGTTAGCCCACTAATCTCTTTAAATAAATCTTGTATTCCTATAACCCAATATCAAGCCCAATTATATAAGTTTATGTTAAAGCCCAACCCAAATAACTAAATCAATTCAACAAAACATAACCCAAATAACCAATCGATCATTCATCTCCTCCCTCTCGCCCTCCCCTCTCTGCTGCTAGCGACCAAGAATTCAAGAAATAGAAACATCAGTGTAGACTCTGTTCGATCGATCAGCCACAACCCACAAATCTCGCCACACAGTACCGCACACCGCACTCTTGATTTTGTAGAGGTACTTTGATTTCATTCTTCAAAAATCTAAATAAGGCTGTTGTAGACTGTAGAGTTGTTCCTCGGATCATCTTGATTCTAGTGTTTGAACTTTGAATATGAAGATTGAATATGAATTATGAAGATTAATAAGGCTGTTGTTGAACATAGCGTTAATTGTTTAACATTCAATAATGAAATCTAAATATGATTAAATAATAAAGCCAGCCAAACCGCCTTACTGTTACTTACTGTCGTTCATTATTATAATGAAATCACTTTTTTTTTGTTGATTTAATTGGTTCATTATTAATAGGCACAATGAGTAAGGATGTTATGGCATGATTTCTCAACAAAAGGAAAGCGGTTGAAATTGGATAGAGAAAGACTTGTTTAAGAAAGAATTGCTTAAGAAAGTACCTCTAGATGATGTTTTGGATAGATTTCAAAAAATGAAAACCCGTAGGGCGACATTTTAAATATGTTTGTAACAACGTTTGACGTGTTTTTGATGATTATATAAATTTTAGTTTGATGTTCTTTTTTTACATGACCCGACCCGACCCGACTCGAACCGATTTTTTTATGTACATATCTAGACGCCTAAAATTTTTAAAAATTTTCCACACCCTCATGAAAAAATTTCTGGGTCCGCCACTGCTTATAGTATCCATACGCGGTATGCCACCCATAAAACCTATATTGGGCAATAAATATCGTACGATATAAATGCAAAAACCGCTTGGCATATAGTTACACTACGCTACTCCTACAACAACTCTTTTGAGTGTTTTCAAGTTTCAACCAAGTTTTATTCCTATTCATTATGTATATGTCATACACCTTACATTTAATAGTTACCATCAATCATGAACTATGCATATAACCATGTAAAGATTTGTGCAATTCAACAAACAGTTCATTACTGCTATTGAAGCATAATCAAAGTTTATTAACTTTTATATCGGTACTTATGTTTTACCACGCATTTTGTATGACAATCCTACACACCCCTTTGAGATTCATATATCAATGTGAGATTCATAGATCTCACTACACCAGTCACCTTCAACCAAGTCACCATTTTTTAATTTTGAGGTGTATTCTCTTTTTATCAAGTAATACACCTTAGTCATTCACTTGCCGAGTATCCCCTATGATTATAAACTTAACATGTCTTTTTTATTTTAAATCATCACACAAACCAAATTAAGAACAAATTTGACCTATGAACATAACATGGTTTAAATGTATAAAAATATTACAAAAACAACTGTTTTTTTACAGGCACGAGCTTCCCGACTTAGGACAATGCACATGTGCTTTATGCTTTGTTCTCTAGATGCTGGTTAGCCTGACTTAGCCCATGCGTACACGGGATCATGCTTTGATGGCTATTTTTACGATTGTTGTATAATGGATCATGCTTTGATGGCTACTTTTATGATCGTTTAGAAATTTAGATTGAGAATAAGTTTTTCTAGCGTTTTCAACATATTATTGAACCTAACTCGAGTTTTGCCTATTTATACAACATACACCTTTAAATGAGTGTAAAAGGCAAGAGACGTGAATCTACCCACCATCCACCTTTGAAGGTTACTAAATATCAAATATAAAGGCATGATTTGGTTGATAGAAAAAGAATTTAAAGTATGCATATGAATGTGATGAAGGGCACTTTAATATATATTCGTCCACGTGATTTTTTAGCCTTTTGAAAAATACCGTTTATCATTCTTTTTTTTTATAGAACAACTCCACTATATTCCTTATAAGAATATAATAAACAACAGTATTTCTTTCAAATAAATGTTTTGGTGCATATATGATATATCTTATCTTTTAAAATAAGTAGTGGGATTCCACACGGGCCATAATCCGGAATTCGGCCGGTATTGGTTCGGTTTATTTTGTTATCAGTACAATACCGACACTCAATATGACAACCGATATAAAAACCCTAAAAGATAAAGTTTTGATATGCCAAAAGAATATCGACACGTGTTTTATATCGATCGAAAATCACAAAAACGACTACTGATACGGCTCTCACTGTAGCTTACGATACATAAAAACAACCTTCGCAACTTTTCAAGTTTAGAAAGAACCTTTTTTGGAGCCGGGTAGAGAGAAAAATAGTAAAGATGTAAACTGTCTAGAACGGCCTTAATAAGGGTAACCCTTCCGCCTATGGAAAGAGTCGACGCTTTCCTTAGCGATAGATGAGAGGAGAATTTAGCAATAACTAGTGACCAATTTTAAAGCTTTATTAAATGACCGGTGACCAATTTCACCATGTGGATACCGAAGGTATAAACTTTACTAAAAGCTCACTTCAAGTTTAAAAATTTACTAATTGCCCCGTTTTCACGTTTTTTTTATAACTCAATACAACAATACGTATAAAGTTCTTTGACAAGAAAATTGGTACTTGTCAGGAATTTTAAGGCTAAAAATTTCGGACGAAAAATCAGAAAATTAACAGTACTAACAGAAACATCGACGGAGCCAGGGCACCCGCTTGTCCCTTATAAGCTACGCCCATGATAGTAAAGGAATTCATCTGAAAGTTGTTGTGTGTTAAAGTCTCATAGTTAGATATTGATAGAGATTTAAGAGTATGTTTATAGGATATGTTAAAATTTCTCCATGATTGATTCCGAGTCTAATTAATATTTAGCCGTGCTCAAGCCAAGCATCTCCAACTCATAATTGTCAATTTGAGCTAAAACTAATTTGCATTTTCGTGAATCAATGAAATGTGTTGTTTTTTTTTCCCAAATTTAAAGATTTTGTAAGTTTCATATTATGTATACCAAATAAAAAGTTAATAACAATCTCAAATTCTATAAGTTTCAAAAATACAGTTCCAAACTACTAATATAAAAAGTGGTGGAAATCAATGATGAACTAAAAACTTATACGAGTTAACATACTGTATATATTGTGTTGTATCATTCGAGTGAGTTATCGAACGAATAACCTAAGATCGTAATCGGTTCATCTATTTACAAGAGCCAAATCAGTCGAACCGAATTTAGTTTGAATTTCTAGTGAGTTACTTGTGAGGAGATTGGTACATATGAGCCAGAAGTTATTTGACTCACACCCACTTTATATCAAACTGGTCTTCATATAAATCCATGAAACATTCATATCAAATTATTTATTGGATAATGTTTTGGACATGTTCTTATGTATGTCGGAATATGATTATGTTTTGTCGGTAAGTCAAACATATTTTTTTTTGAACGGCCAACGAAAATTTTATTAATTCAACTAGCCAGAAGATAGACACCATATTTACATACCCCTACACCAAGATGACCAATCGGTCAACACCAGAAAAAAACGACAAGTCATAACGAGATACTAAGATACATTACAAAACAATGGAAAAATCCCGCCATTCATTCCAAGACCAATGCGAGGACCTCGAGCGATTCTTAATCCAATGATAGGCCATGGATTTGGACTCCTCCACAACCTTCGAAATACTAGGTTCTGCCTGACCGAACAAAACCTCATTACGCATCCTCCATAAACGCCAAATTACAACCTGGGCAATGGCATTAAAAACAATCTTTTTCTTTTTATTACCTTGCATATATAAGTGAGCATCCAGAATATCTCTCAGACTAAATGCTACCACTGGTGGAATCTTACACCACTGCGACAAGACACTCCAAACAGTTTGAGCAAAATGGCACGATACGAATATATGTTCGCTAGACTCTTCATAATCTCCACAAAATAAACAGCTGGTATCACCTATATTGATATTCCTATGAGCCAAGGCCACTCTAGTAGGTAGACGTTCCGAGACTGCCCGCCAAGAAACAACCCCTACTTTCTTAGGAATGAATTTGTTCCAAGGAAAAATGTAGGCCGGAACGGACCTGAATACCACCGCCGCTATACCTTTAATACTTGCTACCGAGAATGATTCAGAAGGTTCATGACTCCATACCCACTTATCCGGCCCCTCGCAGACAGCAAAATCACTCAGCAGAAGACTTAGTTCCAGCAGCTCAGATTCCTCGCTCTCGGACAATGATAATCGGCTCCAACACCATGACAGAGTGACTCGATCAGACTCCCAAGACACCCGATCTGAAACTGCACATAATTTTTCTTTTTTCTAAAGCGAATAGGAGAGGAAAACTTAAATAAAGCGGCTGACTCCAGATCCAAAAATCCATCCAGAAGGCTGACTTCGAGCCGCAAGTGTTCGTATATATACGGTCATCAAAGTTACGTATGTTATACCCTTGTCTCACTTATGATAAAAATATCATATGTTTAAGTATGTTTATATCTAAGAGCGTCAACTTACCAGGTTAACTTACTAAATATGCGTAGAAACCGTTCGCACACATTGAAATAAACAATTTTATTTAATCAAAACGGTACAAGAAATAAGAAGAAAGTATTAAATTATAAATACAGATTACAACTAAAATAAGCAAAACAATACAGAGAGAACAAAACATAAACTGTTTTGGTAGAGGATTGTGTTGAACACGGATCTCTTAAAACAAATTCCGAGTCTCTCAGGAGAACTCGTTTTTTCTCGGGGTACAACAGCCGGAGCAGATGCTACTGCTAGAGAAGACGCTAAAACCCGAGGGTATACCTTGCAATTGAACTTCAAAAAGAATAGAGAGAGTTGGAGAGTTTTTGTGTAAGAGGCAGTGTGTTCTGGTGTGTCTTCAACCAAGGCCTAACCTTGGTTTTATACTAAAACCTGAATCGAAACAGCTCCAAGATATAAAGACAAAAAATTAAATGCCATTGAACGTATTCAATGCATTTTGTTCTGTTTTTAAACTCGAATTATAACTATTTTACTGTCGGTTTCAATATGCTGACTTGAAGAATGATTTGCTGCTACTATACACCGGAATCTACTAAGAGGTCACACGCAAGTTGGCCAATGCGCCACGCAGTGGTCCTCGCCACCTTTGTACTGGACCACGCACACCTAGTCAAAAATACAAAGGCAGCTCTCAAGCGTTGCGAGCGTGTGTAGTACGCCTTCAAAGTGCCCATCGCCCATGAGCACGCACGTGCGAGTTAGGGTGAGCACCCTTCGCGAATCCACTAGTGTGAGGTGGTGCATAGGGAACAATGAGGAAGGAAAGCTTCCATTTTTAAGCCACTCCGTTTTCTTTCCCTCCTCATGTGTGGGACAAGTTCCACATTCTCATTCATTTCCTTTCAGCTTTTTCTCAGCTTTCCTTAGTTAAGTTCCCAACTTTGAGCATCGATATCTTATTCATCTTAGCTCGGATTTAGATGCGGTTTAGTTCGTTGTAAAGCTCTTACAACATAGATAACAAACCCACAAATTATTACTTACATTAACCAAAGTATAATATATATATATGTGTGTGTGTGTGTGTGTGTGTGTGTGTGTGTGTCCAAAATTTGGGAAAATACACATGTACACAAGTCGATTGTGACAACACCCTAAGGTGAGGTCTCATTTATCTTAGCTCGGATTCGCACGCGGTTTGCTTCGTTATAAAGCTCTTTAGTCACACAGGATTTAGTCTCATTCCTCTTGACGACGTATAAACTAACTCTTTGCTTAAGCCTTTCGTTAATGGGTCTACAATGTTATCTTTTGACTTCACATATTCGATCGTGATAAGACCCGTTGAGAATAGTTGTTGTATTGTGATGTATTGCAAAATACATTCATTTATCGTGTATAGTTTGTACAGTCTTCGAGTCCTTTTTAGTCGATTTTAGGTAGAATATGTATCTTACTGATTACTATGTGTTTTCCAGGTCTCGGGTATTGAAGATTGATGAAAATGGTGAAAAACGAGCCATATATTGCGAAAACTGAGCACTGGAACGCGTGTGAGGAACCGCGAGTTTAAAAAGAACAAAATTCGAGAAAAATCACCTAGCTGCGTCGCGCGACCAAGAAGTGAAACCCTCCCCGCGTGACGCGGGGAGGCTTGTTTGACCTATTTTAACTTTTTGATGGCTGCGGCGCGCGACCTTGAAGCCCTATGCTCCCCGCGTGATGCGGGGAGCTAAATTTCACAGAATGTTTCGTAGATCTACTGGGTTGTGTTATAAAATGATATATATTGATCATTATCAAGAGAACTCATAAACCTACGAATTTGAAGAAGCCATAGACAAATTTGGAGCTCCCGAAATGCAGGAATCGAAGATTTTGAAGCAAGGAATCATACACTTGAAGATCCAAGGCACAAGAAAGAAGAATACCGGGTTCCATTGTAACAACCCGCACTTTCGTGCGTTGTTACCACTCGATATACTCGTTACGCCTAGCACCAGAGATTCGGATCATAATGTAACTATATCGTATATATATATCGCCATTCGAAGGATAATCGCATATTTTCGAAATACAATATCACTATACTACACTATTATCACACTCACACTCACGGAGGCATTGAGTGAGGACCTATTCTACCCTCCTCAGTGGCCATGATGTGTCGAACGTAAACAATTAACGCTAACAAGGACTCTCGAGTGAGTGCTGTAGCTCCAGTCGTCATGACGATGATGACAATACGAGTAAACGGTACCCCGTCAGTCTTTGTGGCACTGCACGAAATAACGTTCACGATGACATCAAGAAAGGACCTATACTACCTCCATTGATGGCCGTGAAACGTCGCTAATAATCACATACTCGAATCGGAAACCGATTGTTAATTATCGAGACTTTGGATTATGGATACGTAAATACGACCCCTAGTGATATATGTATGTATAATAACAATATAATGATAATATAAATTAATTATGGAAAGTACGTACTTCGAAAACTATCAAAACGATCGAAAACGGAGAAGTCCAACGCGTCAGGATAACCATCCGGACGGATGGGCCATCCAGACGGATGGGCAATCCGGGCCAGAACTCCCTTCTTCTCCTCTATTGCCTATAAATACCATGTCACATCACTTGAATAGTGATGTGACAGCTCCCACTCAACCAAACACGCTCCAGGACCCTTTCCCTCAATTCCCTCGCGATTCCGGTAAGATTTTAACCTAAAACTTGTACTTCTACAATCTACACTCGATTCTACATCATTCTATCTTTCAAAACTCAATTTCTAACCGTGAAATCTGCGGATTTGAGACGTTTTTGAGGTGATGTCACCAAGAGTTCTTATGAACTTCCAGTTGTGACCTCATCCCACCATAAACGACTCAGATCTGGGTGATTTCCACATGTTTTGGTAATAAATCTCGCCTAAATCTATGTATTTATCCAAGGAACTGTGCGATTTCGAGTTAACCATGAAGAACCATCACGAACGGCCAGATCTGATGGAACGGGGTGATTCCCGGCCGTTAGAGCGGGTCGGGATTGACGGAACTTCAAGTGTTAGTGCGAGATTACACTGTCCCGGTAACTCTACACGTATACCTTCCGTTAAACACTCAGAAACAGTGTTCAAAATGCGAAACAGACGCATTATCCGCACGGATCATATGTAATCCGGACGGATCACATGTCATCCGGACGGACAACATGTCATCCGGACGGATCACATGTCATCCGGACGGATCACATGTCATCCGGATGGACAACATGACATCCAGACGGACAACATGTCATCCGGACGGATCAACATGTCATCCGCACGAACAACATGTATCCGCACGAGCAACAGGTCATCCGCACGGACAACTTGTCGTCCGCACGGATAAGCACCAAACGACTGATCAACTCACCAATCAAACGAATGACCATCCGGCCGGATTACCGTCCGACCGGATAGTCACTGGACCCTATCATTTCAACCGAATGGCCATCCGGCCGGATTGCCATCCGACCGAATGACCAATAGTCACCTAATTCGTTCATCGCCGTTTAACGCACTCTAAATCGACCAGGCTAAGTCAGACGCATTCTCAACCAATCAATCAAGCAGTACTTAGTTGCTGAATACGCACTGTGAGTATACTTGAACCCCTTTTTAATCGAATTTTGGGTGTAACATACGTTTCTAGCAAATCGAACTTATCAAACGAATTATTCAATCAATCGAATTATCACTTGCGAATAACTGTTATGCATAGATATACGTGATGCTAGTTGCATATGTGCTAGGGCTTATACTCGCGACGTCCCACCATGACTAGTATAGTACTATTGCGCCCGACGGGGTCTAGTTTGCCATCGCACATTCGAGCATCGAGGACTTAGTTGGTAGTATCAGCTTTGTGAGTATATATGTCGTGTGTTACGTTCTTGCATATGGAAATTCGCTACACTTTTATCTATTATGCTATACTTATCAAACCTGTGTACTCGCCAATACTTTTGTATTGACAAATATTTTAACGTATGTTGCAGGTTAGATCGCAGACTATATCAAATCAAGCTAGGAAGTCTAGAAACTCAACTAAAATCTAGGTTGTCGGATTTGTATTGTTCGGGAGGACAAGAAATCTGTGATAACTTATGTGATTGCATTATTTGTTAGTATGGGATAACGAATGCACTAAATATTATCGCAATATAGTTGTTATGGATTCTCTTGAGCAATCTGATTCGCCTAGTGCCGCGCCCCGATGATTCCGCCATCGGTTGGGGTGTGACAGATTGGTATCAGAGCCATAACTATAGGGAATTAGGCCAGACTCGACCCAGTCCAGGTCGACGTCTTAGAAATTGACCTAGTCTATAGTCTAAGTACCAACAGGCCGACTCGTACGAACCAGTAAGGGTTTGCACCGGGCCTATTTTATACTCTCGATCGAAATTTCTAGAAGCTACAACTTTGTGTGAACACGGCGTACTACAACTACACACGAAGAAGCCTTTCCTAAGGCTGAAATACTACTTAGCCTTTCCTAAGGCCGACACAATACACATGTTTTCGAAAATACTCGCATAACGAAACCGAGCGATTCAGTCGAGATTAGGCGTGAAAACCAAGAACTCTCGATAGGATTGCCCACTCAGCGCATTTTTCTAGCACGAGAACCTTTCATCGAGTTAGGAGTGACATCCACATCTCGACGAAAGCCTCCATTTCGAAATCTAGTGGAACTCACGAATTTATTCGAAGAGCATAACCACAATTAGGAACGAAACTGTTAAGACAGGGGTGAAACCCGTACCTTAATAAGTCATTCCACTCTCTATAAACTGGTTTTAAAAAGCTCTCACCAAGGACTCGATTATTATGATAACCCGAGCCACGCGAGGCCTAGGAAGACGAAAGCCATGAGCTGCATCCCAGTGGAAGCATGTAGTCTTCTAAGTCAACGCGCGTGCACGAGCTTGTTAGATATAGTTGGGTTACCTTGGGTAGTCGACGCCTAAACACCCAAGGCACTCTATCGTACGAACAACCAATTTTACACTGGCTGGAACTTATTTACATTTTGAAACTTTACGCTTTGTCGGTTTCTCGATTTAAGGATTTTCACTCCCTACTTTATAAACACACGATTCGCACAGCCATCGCAATCTAAAACGAAACCCGAATGTTCGCAATAAAACTAAAGCATAATCTATCGTCTTCGCTATCGTTTTCTCACCTCAACGCGTCCTCGCATATTCTAAATCGACCTGTATGTGTATGAATACAAATTACATCTATATAAATCTACATATATATATATACATATAAACAAACAAGTCATTGTGAGAGAACTTAGGAATTTCGTGTTTCCTATATGGCTCCTATGTGATTCGTATTACTACTATACTATCGCATCGAGTTTTGAACGCGTTCAATCGTATCGCAAAAACTCAAAATCATTATGATCAAATCTCATTCCAAGTCTCTTCCTGTCTAGATGCCTTCCGACAACTCTACCTCGAGACGAGTGGCTAGGGGGAGAGCCAAACGAAGTGTCAATAAGAGGATTGCATCACTTGTGACTAAGGAAGTGAGTAAGCTTATTCCTCGGATTGCCGCTCAAGTGCACTCTTTCAGCAACTCCCGAGCCTCAGAAGACTCCAAGATGGAAGCGCCGCAATCTGCTTTTCTTTACAAACACTTCAAAGCCTGTGAACCAATGGAGTTCACGGGTGAAGGAGGTGCGACTCAATTACTCCAATGGTTTGATTCTATCGAAGTTACCCTTCGTCAAAGCGGGTGTCCCGATAGTTTCCGTACTACTTGCGCTACCGGAGTGCTTCAATCACGAGCACTAGACTGGTGGACCGCCGAACGTAACAAACGTGGGATCTCCGCAGCTTACGCTCTCTCTTGGAATGAGCTGAAAGAGCTCATGAAGAAAGAGTACTGTCCCCCTCACAAAATCCAGAAGCTAGAAAACGAGTTTTGGGAAATCAAGCAAGCAAAAGGTGACAATGCTGGCTACACTGCGAGGTTTACACAGCTTAGCATAATCTGCCCAGGCCAGGTCAACACTTCAGAAAAGGCCATCGCGAAGTACATTCGTGGCTTGCCTGAGTGTGTGGGTGATTTTGTTGAAGCTGCAAGACCTGCTACCATCGAAGAAGCCTATCGCTTAGCCGCAGAAATCAACAACAAACGACTCGTGGAAGGGTTTTTCTCAAAGAATCCTGTCAAGCAAGCTCATCAAGCAATCACCAGTAATCCTTCAGGCGAACATGTTGACGAACCTTCTGATGAATCTACTGACGAATCTTCTGACAAATCTGCTGGCGATTCTTCTAATGGATTAGCTAACGATTCTCCTGACGAATCTGCTAACGATTCTTCGGACGGATCTGCTGCCGATTCTTCTAACAAATCTACCGATGGATCTCCCGACAAATCAGCCAAAGACTCTGCAAGTGAGTCTTCAGACGAATCCTCCAACGACGACACTTCTTCGCAAGACACCGACAAACTCAGCCGCAAGTGAAAGACTTCAAGCCCGAGCTCATCAACAACCGAACTGCTGCAACCGAAACCTCTTCGAACAGTTCCGATGTTTCCAAAACGAGCCTACACTGGAGCTCATCCTCAGTGTTACTCGTGTACCTATCATCATCCAGTTGGGGCTGACTGTCGCTATTGCAATAACTGCAACCGTTACGGTCACTTCACCCGCAACTGCCGCATCGAACCGTGAACTTGAGTACAACAACAACAGCTCCAGCAAAAGTCTTCAGCATCAGACATCTAGCAAGCGTAGGATAAAGTTGTAATGATACGATTCTCGACGTTAATTTCTAAGTTTTGAACCTACTCTCTTATTCGAAGTTACCACTATGTGTAACAACAACTCTCGTTTTCGTTTCCTCCATCCCACTTTAGTCGCCGCATTTAGACTAAATTCACACACATACTATATACTATATACTATATCACGAAATAATGTGTTTTACCCTCACTACACTCTTAGAACGAGGTACGATAAACGTGCAAGGAACGAATAATCACGGGTGCACACGGGATTATTTGGGTCAGTGCACGGTGATCGTAGCGAATTCTAAAGGTGCCATAGCGTTTTGACAAAAGGTGACACCAAAACACGGGATGAAAGTAGTAGGGGTCGGGCAAGGTGTGCTTTATCATGCTACCGAAGTTCCGTGAAGAAGGTGCCACGTGGAGTTGAACGTTATTAGACCTACTATACTATTGTGATTATTTTCAACACACTACACTCAATCGCAAGGCGTAACAAACCGTATCATCGCGAGACTTGTCGTAAGTCTGCAAACGCAATGCAAACGCCTCATCGATGGACTCTGGAGAGTCTACCTCGCAGGACAATTGCATCAACGCAAGACTAGTCATAAGTCTATAGCGATCGATCTCATCAAGCACATTAACGCTCATGATATTATCGGGTGAGGACCTATTCTACCCTCCTCGATAACCGTGATGCGTCGCAACGTAATGTTAAGCTTACTCGAAACAAAACTCGACTAATCGCAATCGTTTATCATGTGTATCCCGCAATCTCTGTCGCTTACTATGAGAAACCATATCGCTTGCTGTGTATCAATCTATCGCTATCGCCTACCGTTATCTGTGATATTCGTGTGAAGTTAGCACACATGACCTCGCTTCACGAGATGAAGCTCATATGGTTAAAGCAGGGTGTTTTAGTCATATCAGCGACCTTTCGTGGAAAAAGGCCATGTGGGGTCTAATGTTAGTCAAACTCTGTGGTGTTAATCAATCAAAATCGAACCGCATACCTTCATCGCTTGCACGCAACAACTGCCGCTTATCGTAATTCGATTATCATCACCATCATTGCTAGTGTTGTGTTTGTATTATTCGTTTAATCACCTAATCGCTGATCGCCTATCATGTATAATCTACCGCTTATCGCTCGCTTGGTGTTCATTGTAGTCTGTATGGCATTAAGTACACATGACACCGCTTCACGAGGCAAAGCTAACCTGGTTAAGCATGGTGTTTCGCCATGTTAGCAAACTCCCATGGAAACGTGCCATGTGGGTGTAATGTGGAATCTAATCGAAAGCGCGCTATTCGCTTCTCGCTTATCAACTCGCCGGATTAACCTATTCGATTCTATCTTATGCTCGGTCTGACTTTCTATCGATTGGGTCGAGTAAACGCAATTCTATCCGAGTCATATCGGCACACCTGACACTGCCTCACGAAACGGAAGTAATATGGGCAAATCATGGTGGATACGCCGCTGGTACTTCCTATATATAAGTGTTTTAAACATATTAACGAACTTCCGTGGGAAGGTGCCAAGTGGGGCTTGATGCTAAATCATCCTTTTCAAAAGGTTAAAAACTGATTTTTATAAAACTTTTATTAAAACCATGGAACAAGTGAAATTCCACACAATGTGGAGGTAACATCGAATCAGCTTAACTCCATGTTTAAAGGGAGCTTCATGAGTCCAATTTTTCCTTAAAACTTTTTTCAAGATCAAAAACAAAATCCTTCTTTAGACATTGGTTCGACATCGAATTCAGCTTGAACCCATGTCAGAGGAGAGTTTTCGTAACCCTTGTTCTCATCTTCGAATTCCTTAAAATGTTTAGAAACTCAAACTTCCTTGCAACATCGGTTAACATCAACTCCGTTGACCTCGCGTTAAAAGGAAAATTTTCAAAGATTTTCATCCTAAATTCCTTTTTTTTAATATCTAAAACGAATGTTTCTCGTAATGTTGGTTAACGATCGACTCAGTTAAATTCTACGTCATGAGAAACCTTTTCAATTCCTTTAAATTTACAATCGCATCGAACTAACGAATTCTACACAAGACAAGGTACTTTGGAATGCCAACTCGTGGGATTAATACTTCTGTCTTACGTCGCCTCCTCGATATCGCAGTCGATCTCTCTTATTCAAAACGTTCTCGCTGTCAACTTACGATCAAATCACTCGCTGTATCGCTATCCATACAAGATCAACTCTTAGAAGTCTACCTATTGGATTAATTTCGGGACGAAATTTCCTAAAGTAGGGGAGACTGTAACAACCCGCACTTTCGTGCGTTGTTACCACTCGATATACTCGTTACGCCTAGCACCAGAGATTCAGATCATAATGTAACTATATCGTATATATATATCGCCATTCGAAGGATAATCGCATATTTTCGAAATACAATATCACTATACTACACTATTATCACACTCACACTCACGGAGGCATTGAGTGAGGACCTATTCTACCCTCCTCAGTGGGCATGATGTGTCGAACGTAAACAATTAACGCTAACAAGGACTCTCGAGTGAGTGCTGTAGCTCCAGTCGTCATGACGATGATGACAATACGAGTAAACGGTACCCCGTCAGTCTTTGTGGCACTGCACGAAATAACGTTCACGATGACATCAATAAAGGACCTATACTACCTCCATTGATGGCCGTGAAACGTCGCTAATAATCGCATACTCGAATCGGAAACCGATTGTTAATTATCGAGACTTTGGATTATGGATACGTAAATACGACCCCTAGTGATATATGTATGTATAATAACAATATAATGATAATATAAATTAATTATGGAAAGTACGTACTTCGAAAACTATCAAAACGATCGAAAACGGAGAAGTCCAACGCGTCAGGATAACCATCCGGACCGATAGCCATCCGGACGGATGGGCCATCCGGACGGATGGGCAATCCGGGCCAGAACTCCCTTCTTCTCCTCTATTGCCTATAAATACCATGTCACATCACTTGAACAGTGATGTGACAGCTCCCACTCAACCAAACACGCTCCAGGACCCTTTCCCTCAATTCCCTCGCGATTCCGGTAAGATTTCAACCTAAAACTTGTACTTCTACAATCTACACTCGATTCTACATCATTCTATCTTTCAAAACTCAATTTCTAACCGTGAAATCTGCGGATTTGAGACGTTTTTGAGGTGATGTCACCAAGAGTTCTTATGAACTTCCAGTTGTGACCTCATCCCACCATAAACGACTCAGATCTGGGTGATTTCCACATGTTTTGGTAATAAATCTCGCCTAAATCTATGTATTTATCCAAGGAACTGTGCGATTTCGAGTTAACCATGAAGAACCATCACGAACGGCCAGATCTGATGGAACGGGGTGATTCCCGACCGTTAGAGCGGGTCGGGATTGACGGAACTTCAAGTGTTAGTGCGAGATTACACTGTCCCGGTAACTCTACACGTATACCTTCCGTTAAACACTCAGAAACAGTGTTCAAAATGCGAAACAGACGCGTTATCCGCACGGATCATATGTAATACGGACGGATCACATGTCATCCGGACGGACAACATGTCATCCGGACGGATCACATGTCATCCGGACGGATCACATGTCATCCGGACGGACAACATGACATCCGGACGGACAACATGTCATCCGGACGGATCAACATGTCATCCGCACGAACAACATGTATCCGCACGAGCAACAGGTCATCCGCACGGATAACAGGTCATCCGCACGGACAACTTGTCATCCGCACGGATAAGCACCAAACGACTGATCAACTCACCAATCAAACGAATGACCATCCGGCCGGATTACCGTCCGACCGGATAGTCACTGGACCCTATCATTTCAACCGAATGGCCATCCGGCCGGATTGCCATCCGACCGAATGACCAATAGTCACCTGATTCGTTCATCGCCGTTTAACGCACTCTAAATCGACCAGGCTAAGTCAGACGCATTCTCAACAAATCAATCAAGCAGTACTTAGTTGCTGAATACGCACTGTGAGTATACTTGAACCCCTTTTTAATCGAATTTTGGGTGTAACATTAGCAAATCGAACTTATCAAACAAATTATTCAATCAATCGAATTATCACTTGCGAATAACTGTTATGCATAGATATACGTGATGCTAGTTGCATATGTGCTAGGGCTTATACTCGCGACGTCCCACCATGACTAGTATAGTACTATTGCGCCCGACGGGGTCTTGTTTGCCATCGCACATTCGAGCATCGAGGACTTAGTTGGTAGTATCAGCTTTGTGAGTATATATGTCGTGTGTTACGTTCTTGCATATGGAAATTCGCTACACTTTTATCTATTATGCTATACTTATCAAACCTGTGTACTCGCCAATACTTTTGTATTGACAAATATTTTAACGTATGTTGCAGGTTAGATCGCAGACTATATCAAATCAAGCTAGGAAGTCTAGAAACTCAACTAAAATCTAGGTTGTCGGATTTGTATTGTTCGGGAGGACAAGAAATCTGTGATAACTTATGTGATTGCATTATTTGTTAGTATGGGATAACGAATGCACTAATTATTATCGCAATATAGTTGTTATGGATTCTCTTGAGCAATCTGATTCGCCTAGTGCCGCGCCCCGATGATTCCGCCATCGGTTGGGGTGTGACATCCATCTTCCCGATTTCATAGTTTTTCATACTTTTTATCTTTTCACCATGAATTCTACTTTTGAACTTTGTGTTTTGATTGTTTTGTGTAACAACTCTCATCAAAATTCATAATTATTAAATTAATTTGACCAATAGGAAACCCTAATTGAGACACCCAAGTAATTCTGCGCAAACCCTAAAATTTTCAGAAATTTCAGAATCAGGATTAGGGCCCCTAAAACTCATGGGGGATAAACCCTAGTGGACGATTATCCACTAAAAGTTGCTGTCAACAAGTGAAAATTTGAAATATATGATTCAGCATGCCTAGTCCCAAACGTGGCTACCCTATAATGAAAACATGTCCCTTGCGCACCGCAAGGAAATCAAGGTTACGGTGCGCAAAGGTCCTTACGGACCGTAAGGTTCTTAAGCTTACGGTGCGCAAGCATGTCCAAAATTCAGCTATAAATACAGAACATTGGCACTTGATTCTGGGCACAAAAACGACGAAAGAATTCGAAATATACGCTGAGATTTCGTCATTTTACTCTCAAAATTCACAATTAACACACACGGGTCACTAATCGACGCCGCAATCAGGGTATTAGCACGATCGCTGCTACGATTCATTTTCTGATTGATCAATGTACTCAATGGGTGTTTAAGTGCTGCCCACATTAGGGTGATGCTTTGTCATTAGTCGTTAATTCGACGGATGTTTAAGCATAGCACTTTGTCACTCGTTGTGATGGTTGATCTCATGAGTTATCGTAAATGCTGTATTGATTACTAACCCCGAATTGTGTGCCTGTTATAAAAATTTAGGTTGAAAAGGCTAAATCAGTAGGCTAGACTCTGCTCAAATTAAATCTGCAATGTGAGTCATTCTCTTTTTATCAACTATTTTACAATACCTCAAATTATTTTCAAGGTTATAATTACAGGGACTAAGTCGTGGATATCTTGAATTACTGGTTAGTGGGGTATTGTGCACATTACTAATTTTCTCCCAGTTAGGTTCATTGACCTACTCGGGATAATCACTGTTGGGTTCATTGACCTACAGGGATAATCAACACTATTTAGGTTCATTGATCTAAATAGTGGTATGACCATCGTCACCATTGTGACAGGATGCCAGATAAAAATAAGATAGAAGCCATTGTAATCGCTCTTATGCTGTAATTAATAACTATGCATCATTATGCAAAATAGAATGATTCACTCAGTATTTCCCGCTGACAAAACCTTTTTCAAACATGTTTCAGGTAACCTGTTATGAATCAGGAAAAGTGTCATATAGCACTACAAGCTCAAGGAAGTGGCTCAGTATAAAATAAAGAAACATGTTTTGTAAAATAAAAGATTTCTTCGTGAAATCAATTGATTGTAAATTACCGGGTTTTATCCCGCGTTGTGAAATAAAATAATCGGGAAATATTTACATTTTAAAAGATCCTGATGAAAAACTTCCGCTGTTAAACTCAATTAAATAAATACCACGGGATTTCTGTCCCGCGGCTCCTGAAACGGGTCAAACTGGGTCGGGGGTCGTGACAGAAAAAGGTGGTATCAGAGCCACTGATCGAGCCACTGATTTAAGCCAATTAAGTATTTAGAAATACTTAATTTTTATTAATTGCAATTTTGTGATGATGTGTTTTATTATTTGACTAATTTTAAACAGTATGGGCAGATTTTTATATGTTAGCTACTGTAGTAGTAAATATAAATCTTTAAATATTCTGACTCAAAGTTTTAGCACCTTTATTATCTACAGTCTATAAACCATATTCAGTAAATAAATTTACAAATAAAACCTAGTGTGTTGTTTTGGTAGTTACCCGGTATGAAATAATATTTAAAAGTTTTTCTATAAAATTTTGTCATAATTTTAACTTAGTGATTGTGTGTATCTTGCATAAACAGCATGAGTGATTTGTCTGACGCCCTTCAGAATTTAAATCTCTACCCAGTAAGAATAGAAGTTTCCAAAGATTTCAATAGGTATATTCCAGACATAGAAGAACCTATAGAATTCAACGCTTTACCTCTTAAGAAACCTAAGCCTAAGAAAATGGAAATTGGGGAAAGCTCTAGGCAAATTGAGGGGTTACCATCTCAAGAAGAACTAGATTTTATAATGGCAAACGATGATACTATTGAGCCTATTAATGAAAATGATTTTATTCATTCTCTTGAAACACAACTACCAATGAACTTAGAACCAGCTATTCCAAAACCTTCAATCCACTGGCAAATAGACGAATGGTTGAATAATGAAATACTGTTACAAAACCATCCCTATAGGCTTTTTCCTAAGTACAATCCAGAACCTTTACCAAATTCACCAATGAGTAACGAGAATATGGCTGAATTCCGTCATTTTGACGAAATGGATGCTGGGAATAGGATCCAAGAGATTTTGGGACAGATCTCCTGGAAATACGATGAGAAGGAACGCCGTTACTAGAACATCACCTGACAAAGGGGGGATTTATGAAACTATGGTTATGTAATAGTAATAGTAAAATCAGTATGTGTAGAATAAATAAAACGGGTGTATATAGAAGCATGATATAAGGAAATTTTAGAAAGTTACAAAATTTTGTTTGTATATTCGTTTACGTGATTATGTGCAATTAAATTGTGACATTGGATTATTCCCTTTATACTAATTATGTATCTATAAATTAGATATCAGATGGAAAACGCTAATAATGAACCAGTTAATGAGGTTAATCAATCTGAGCAACAACCGGGGGACCAATACGTGACTAGGCAAGATATAGAAAATATCGTTGCTCAAGGGATAGCCAACGCTATTCCAGGAATAGTTGCTCAAGGGATAGCCAACGCTATTCCAGCAATCATTGCTGCTGTTAAAAATCCAATCGAACCGCAACAAATCGTTCCTAGCAAACGCATTTCTGAAGATAACTTCAGTAATAGCGTAAATGGAGGCGGTAATCATGTTAATCATGAGAATGAACCACGGCAAGCTCCGCTCCCTAAGAAAATGAAAGTTGCAACGCCTGGTTGCACTTACAAAGAATTTCTTGCTTGTAAACCCACTGAGTTTGCAGGCAATGAAGGAGCGACTGCATCACTGCGTTGGTTAGAGAAAACCGAGGCAGTAATTGCCATAAGTAAATGTGCTCAGGATGATCAGGTCATGTATGCGTAAAATCTTTTCAAAGAAGTGGCGCTAGAATGGTGGAATACGGTGTTACAAGCAAAAGGAAGAAGGATGGCGTATGCTATGAACTGGGAAGAATTTAAGAGCTTTGTAGAAAGAAAATTCTGTCCCGAGTATGAAAAGGAACAAATGACAAATAAGTTTCTAACCCACCGGATGGTGGATGTAGATTGTCGAGGGTATACTACGACATTCTTCGAATATGCTCGAGTGGTACCAACCCTGGCTTCGCCAGAGCCGGTACTTATTTCCCGTTATATTTGGGGATTGATTTCCGAAATCCGTAATATCGTCAAAGCTGCGAAACCTCGCACGATTGATGATGCAGTGGATTTAGCCAATACTCTAGCTGATGAACTAGTACGGACAAGAGAAGAAAATTGAAGGAAGGAAGTAGCCCAAAAGATTACCCAAGAATTCCATTCGGGTAATCATAACAATTTCAAGAGAAGAGGAAATGGGTAATCAACCACTAGTCCATTTTGCAATTTCTGCAAAAGGAAGCATTTTGGAAGATGCAAAGGATATTGCAATTTTTGCAAGATTCCAGGGCATCAAGAAGAAGATTGTAGGAGGAAGAAATTTTCAGTTTGCTACAACTATAGAGAAATTGGACATCTTAGGCCAGATTGTCCAAAACTGAATAAACCATTTGACAATCAAGCCAAACCAGCAGAAGGAGCAAAAAGGAATGTAAGATCCTTCCAGCTGACTACTCAAGAAGCCGAGATGATTCCAGATGTGATAGCCGGTATGTTCTTAGCTTACAACGTTTACACAATAGTATTATTTGACTCTGGTGCAAACCAAAGTTTTATAAATACTTTACTCTGCCAAACTCTTAACTTACCGTTAACAAGCATTAGATAAATTTCTACAGTAGAATTTAGGATTCATCTAATTCCAGGAATTTTACCGATAAGCCAGGGAACCTTATCGGTTAGCACCTACAGAAATATTAAAATTGAAAAAGCAATTAGATGAATTATTAAGTAAAGGTTTCATACAACCTAGTTTATCCTCATGGGAGGCATCAGTGTTATTTGTTAAGAAAAAAAAGGATGGTTCGATAAGAATGTGTATTAATCACAGGGAATTGAATGAGGTTACAATTAAGAATCAATACCCATTACTTGATGATTTATTCAATCAATTCCAAGGAAATAGATATTTTCTAAGATCGACTTAAGATCCGGATATCATCAATTTAAAGTACAAGAGGAAGACATACCTAAAACTGTTTTCAGGACTAGGTATGGTCATTAAGAGTTTATAGTCATGCCTTTTAGGTTAAGGAATGCAATTGCAGCATTCATGAATATAATGAATATAATCTGTAAATCATATTTGGATAAATTTGTAATTGTCTTCATCGACAATATACTTATTTATTCCAAAAGTCAGAAAGAACATTATCAGCAATTGCATGCACTCTTAACTTTGTTAAGATAAGAGAAGCTTTACTCCAAATTCTCGAAGTATGAATTTTGGCTGTCAGAAGTGCAATTTCTAGGTCATATGGTGAATCATGAAGGTATTCACGTAAATTCTGCTAAGATAGCAGCAATTACCAAATGGAAGATTCCGCAATCCGCAATAGAAATTAGGAGTTTTGTAAGTTTAGTTGGATATTTTAGACGGATTATTTAGGGATTATTCCAAAAAATGTATACCATTAACTAAGCCAATTTGTGAAAACAGTTAAATTTGAATGGGGATTTAAAAAAAAAAAAAAAAAAAGCCTTTAGAAATTTACCAATGATTTAATTCTAGCCTTACCAGAAGGAACAGAAGATTTTGAAGTATAAGGTAATGCTTCAAAGCTAGGATTTGGATATATGTTAATGCAACGCAAAAAGGTAATTGCGTATACATCAAGACAATTGAAAAAGCCAAAGAAAACTATACCACGCATAACTTATAATTTGGAGCCATAATTTTTGCCTTTAAGATTTAGAGACATTATCGGTATGGAAGTAAGTTTACTGTCTATACGGATTATAAGAATTTAAGATATATAATTGAGCAAAAAGAATTAAACATGAGGCAAAGGAGATGGATGAAAATCCTAAGTAACTACGACTGTGATATTCAGTATCACGAAGGAAAGGCTGAAAACGGCTAGAGATTGATAGAAGAGTTATACAGATAATAGATGAAAGCCGTTGGAGTTCGAGTTGGAGACAAAATGTAATTGAAAGTATCTCCTTGGAAAGGAGTAAGAAAGGAAAGCTAAGTCCAAGGTACGTAGGATCATTTCCAGTAATTCAACATATAGGACCAGTTGCTTATAGTTTACAAATACTAGGAGAGTTAGCTGGAGTACATGATGTATTTCATATATCCAATCTCAAGAAATATCTATTAGATGAATCTTTGGTAGTACCTTTCCAAGATATAAAGGTAAACAAATAGTGTTAGTTTAAGTAAAAGTAGGATTCAAAGATAGGACCCTAATACACGTGGGAATTGAAATCAGAAAAGAAGCGAAAGTATCCTCAATTATTTCCGTAAATCTCGAGGACGAGATTTTTATTAAGGTGGAGAGAATGTAACAACTCTCATCAAAAGTCATAATTATTAAATTAATTTGACCAATAGGAAACCCTAATTGAGACACCCAAGTGATTCTGCGCAAACCCTAAAATTTTCAGAAATTTCAGAATCAGGATTAGGGCCCCTAAAACTCAGGGGGGATAAACCCTAGTGGACGATTATCCACTAAAAGTTGCTGTCAACAAGTGAAAATTCGAAATATATGATTCAGCATGCCTAGTCCCAAACGTGGCTACCCTATAATGAAAACGTGTCCCTTGCGCACCGCAAGGAAATCAAGGTTACGGTGCGCAAAGGTCCTTACGGACCGTAAGGTTCTTAAGCTTACGGTGCGCAAGCATGTCCAAAATTCAGCTATAAATACAGAACATTGGCACTTGATTCTGGGCACAAAAACGACGAAAGAATTCGAAATATACGCTGAGATTTCGTCATTTTACTCTCAAAATTCACAATTAACACACACGGGTCACTAATCGACGCCGCAATCAGGGTATTAGCACGATCGCTGCTACGATTCATTTTCTGATTGATCAATGTACTCAATGGGTGTTTAAGTGCTGCCCACATTAGGGTGATGCTTTGTCATTAGTCGTTAATTCGACGGATGTTTAAGCATAGCACTTTGTCACTCGTTGTGATGGTTGATCTCGTGAGTTATCGTAAATGCTGTATTGATTACTAACCCCGAATTGTGTGCCTGTTATAAAAATTTAGGTTGAAAAGGCTAAATCAGTAGGCTAGACTCTGCTCAAATTAAATCTGCAATGTGAGTCATTCTCTTTTTATCAACTATTTTACAATACCTCAAATTATTTTCAAGGTTATAATTACAGGGACTAAGTCGTGGATATCTTGAATTACTGGTTAGTGGGGTATTGTGCACATTACTAATTTTCTCCCAGTTAGGTTCATTGACCTACTCGGGATAATCACTGTTGGGTTCATTGACCTACAGGGATAATCAACACTATTTAGGTTCATTGATCTAAATAGTGGTATGACCATCGTCACCATTGTGACAGGATGCCAGATAAAAATAAGATAGAAGCCATTGTAATCGCTCTTATGCTGTAATTAATAACTATGCATCATTATGCAAAATAGAATGATTCACTCAGTATTTCCCGCTGACAAAACCTTTTTCAAACATGTTTTAGGTAACCTGTTATGAATCAGGAAAAGTGCCATATAGCACTACAAGCTCAAGGAAGTGGCTCAGTATAAAATAAAGAAACATGTTTTGTAAAATAAAAGATTTCTTCGTGAAATCAATTGATTGTAAATTTCCGGGTTTTATCCCGCGTTGTGAAATAAAATAATCGGGAAATATTT
This sequence comes from Helianthus tuberosus, assembly GCA_030545235.1. Classification (NCBI taxonomy): domain Eukaryota; kingdom Viridiplantae; phylum Streptophyta; class Magnoliopsida; order Asterales; family Asteraceae; genus Helianthus; species Helianthus tuberosus. The sequence continues at coordinate 100,943,388 of CM060389.1, forward strand.
ACATTTTAAAAGATCCTGATGAAAAACTTCCGCTGTTAAACTCAATTAAATAAATACCACGGGATTTCTGTCCCGCGGCTCCTGAAACGGGTCAAACCGGGTCGGGGGTCGTGACATTTTGACAATGATGTTAGGCTAATTTTGCATCAACTACCTAGATTAAGATGAACATGTGTTAAAGTTTTGATTTTATCCGGATTATGAACTAGTTGTGGATTTTTCTATAAAAGTAAAGACTTAGTTTAATTGATTCGATGTGTATGCATGCTTTTACTTGTTTGATTAATGTTTATTGCTTCACATGTTCCTAGTAGAATGTCTTTCATATAATAGGTTTGTGTTAGATCATTGACCGTGTGTTTGTGATTTTTATGGTTAATTGGCCATTACAACATAGAAGTAATATATGTGAATCGAGTAGGACTAGGTGTTCTACTAATCTTAATAACCGTGAGGTGCGAGATTGTCGGTATGTCTAGGTCGGTAAATTGCTAGGTTTAGGTGCTTTGTGAGAAGTCTGACTTAGTTGCCTTTCCAATTCTTGCTTATCGAGTCGAATCAAGTTTCTAAGTTACCCTTGACTTTCACTCCATGAGGTAGATTGTCGATTAAGGGTACATTATTAGAATAGTTAGATAACCGTGAGGGAGTCTAGTCAAACCGATAATTTAACAACCTATTAGAGTTCCATGGGTGTCTTCTCGAGAAGGGTCGAGGGTCCTGTTCGGTTTCTTGGTATGTTAGTACTTTACGATCCCGGATCCATAACAGTTTGTGTCCGGTAGAAAGATAACTGATAGCATATGGGATTCCGACCTAGGTAGTCTCTTTATTACCATCTGAGTAAAATCCAAATTCCAAGTCGCGTCTTAGTTCGATTAATTAGTTAGTCTTTAGTTAATTGCAATTTTAGGATATTAGAAAACCCCTTCTCAAAATATAAAAACAATCTAGTCGTGTCAGTCATTAAGTCTAGTTAACGTAATCAAAAGAGTCTCATGGGTTCGATTTTCGGACTTACTTAGCTATACTAGAGTCGATCGGTTCACTTGCCGGTTAGTAGTTTGGTCTAGTTTTAGAGAGTCTAGAGTTTAACTAGGTGTCTAGATTAGGGTAATTTAGTTAATAATTATTAAGCTACTTTTAGCACATCAAGTTTTTGGCATCGTTGACGGGGACTCTTGGCGATTGCGTTCATTAGCTTTGATTAGACTTGCTTGCTACATCCGTGCTATTTGCGTTTTGTTTTGAGTTGTAGGAGTCTAGTTAGTCGTGTCCTTTTGTTTCTTATTTTAAAGTCATCTAGTAAAGTCTTCTTACTTGTCTTTCATGTCAGTTTTGCAGTGAATGCCCTATACGCGTTCGCAAGGACCACTTCCACCGCTCATGATTCCCAAGCTTTTGGATCTTAAATTCAAGGTTAGTTCATCTTCTTCTTCATCTTCAGCCCTTTCTGACTCTACTTCACCATCTACACCACCCGCACAGCCTAATAAACCCTACCTACGTCCTCAAATGGCCGACCGTAGAACCATCCACCAGAAGTCAACCTAAGGTTTCACGGGTGTGAACTTGCCCATCACTTGCCCACTCATTGTCAGTGAAACTTCTCAGCAGATTCCCTTGTACATTATGACTGCCATCTCGAACTCTTGTCAGTTCCATGGTCGTGATGACGAGGATGCACCGGCCCACATAGCTCACCTTACCCGCATTTGTGGTACCTTTAAGCTGCAAGGTGCCATGGCCGATGTAATTTTTCTTCAGCTATTCCCATTCACTCTAGCGGGACGGGCCACCACTTGGCTCGATTCTCAGCCTGTCGGCACATTCGGACGGCTCTCCGCGAAGGGTTCTTGAACAAATATTTCCCACTAGCCAAAGCTTCTAGGCTTAGAGACAAAATTCATTCATTCCGAATGGAACCTAATGAGCCCTACTACTTAGTGTGGGAGAGATTCCAAAACTTGCTTGCCCGATGTTCCTAACATGGTATGTCCGACTGGGTACTTGTAGAGAAATTCTACAATGGTCTTACCTATGAGACCCGAGCTTTAATAGAAACTTAGGCATTAATAGAATAATTGGTTATTAAATCGTTCCTACTTAATTTAAGCCGTGTAGACCAATTTGAGGGATTACGATAATATAAACGCACCCAAAGGTGAGTGTCACGAGAACCCCTCTTTTACTGCTTTTATATACTGTTTTGGGGGAAGAACACGTCATTAAAAATGATAAATATAAGTTTTTGTATAAAATATGCATTTGAATTATCTAAAAGTATTTTTCGTGGAAAATATGATTTTTGTATGATATGATATGTTTTATTGAAAAACATGGATTTAGAAATGTTTATGATTTAAAACGATTTTTTACGAAAACGAGATTTGATTGATATAAATATGTTTCAGGAAGAAACGGGGAAATATTACGATGTTTTGGGTAAAAAGATTGTGAGAAATTAATGATATTTTGATTTCGGTTGGGTCAAATTTACCGGGTCACCAAAATGTAAGTAGTAAGTCTAGCTTACGTTGTATGGGGGACAGCGAAAATTTGTGTAACATCAGATATTAAATTGTTATCTAGTAGGTTATATATATTGATGCATTTGAGGAGGGCACACAGATGCATCCTTGCCATTTTTAATCATTAAGTATACAACACGTGGAATTGTTGATAGATTTATCGGGTTGACAATCCCGTCGTGACCGGTAGCTCCGTGTCGATATAGCGGCGAATTTTATTCTATAATTGTCTAGTATTGATTAGAGCATCAATCATAGTATATAGCTCGTAACGTCTTGCAAACTTACGAAACTGAAAGAATGACAAATATTTAATATTGAAACCATGGGTATAAAATTTAATCAAAGATTTTTCAAAAAAACATAATTCCGGATGAATCGCCCTCGGATTTTTACGAAGGAAATAAAATTAACTTTCTTACACATATATGGATGTTTAATCTTTAAAAATCTATAATAAGAAAGTTTTTCCCTTAAACAAATTGCTACGAATTTGAATATATGAACTCACCATCCATTGTGTTGACACTTGATTTTCACGTGTTCTTTAGGTACATGAGTTTGGCTTCGGGGATTTTGGCTTGTCTTGTCATATGGTTGTGTGATGCGATTGTAACTAAATAATGTTTGGACACTTTTATACTACTTTTGGGACCGTGTATAATAAGACCCCTAAGGGTCAAACAACTATGATGTGGTTGTGATGAACATGGAAACTTAAAACTTATGTTTTAAAATAAACCAAATGTCCAACATAAATATTGCATCGACCACTAAGACATTTATGGGTACCAACCTCCGTTACCGCCACGTTTGTATTTCCTCTACGACCCATATGGGCTCCCATTGGGCTTGCCTGGCCCACATTGCCTTAGGAAAGGCCCAATGACCTATTAAAGGTCAAAAACCTAATATAAACTAACCCGGTAAAGCCCAGTTCGCAATTATGTCCCGTTACATATATTTGATGTGTCAGTCTCACATTTCTAGGGCCTAACACATCTCTTTGAAATTGAAGTTTGGTTGTGGTTGGGTGGTGTTCGGGCGATATGTAGTTTGGTAATCAGGTCTAGACAGAACACCGAAAGGAGGTCGAAAGGGATTCATGATGTAATTTTTTTATAAAATTTGAAATAGTATAAAAGAGAGGAGGGTAAAATTTATAAAAAATGAGTGAAAAGTGGGGTTTTTATAGGTTAAAAAGTGGAATTAAATTTAAAAAACTCAATTTCTTTTTGTTTGTTACCGTTGAAAGCAACGGTCCTTTTTTTGATTCTTGTGCGATTTTTGGCGTTTTAAACAAAACAGTCAAGCAAAATTTTTGAAACAAAAAACGCCATGGGGGCGGTCCTTTGGACGTGGGCCAAAACCCCGCCCAGTACGAGTGGTCTATTTTGTTTTTTTTTTCAAATTACACCTCTACCAGTCATTTTCTTAAGAGAGAGAATATGGAGTTGTTAATTGTTATTATATTTTGGATTATTTTTTTTATTTAACTCTTATTTTTATTTATTATTTTCTATCTTGTTTTTTACATTTTTATATATTATTTAATAAAAGTATTAAGGGTTGTTTGGTTTTTTTACAATAAGTTAATATAAAGTTTCTAACATTGTTAAGTGTTTGGATTGAAAGTGCATAGATTAGAAACTACACCTTGGTTGGCTATCTACACACTTAGGGTTTACCTACGCTGCGTATAGGTCTATACGCATCGTATAGGGTTAGCTTTCTATGCAGCATATAGGTCTATACGGAGCGTAGGTAAGGGGTAGGTACACGACCAGACAGTCAAACCTAGTAGCATGTCAAATTTGTCTGACATACGCTGCGTATAGGTCTATACGCAGCACATGTACATAAAGTGATACGCAGCATATAGACCTATACGAAGCGTATGTCAGACAGATTTGACACTGATACGATGTTGTCCAGGCACGTGAATAAAGCTATACGTAGAGTATAGAGCTATACGAGGCGTATCATTTTGAATTCAAAAGTGTATTTAGACATGCATCTCTGCCCACAAATTAACACACTTCTTCAATTGTTCACTTCTTCTGCCTACGAATTCACTTGTTTTGTATTTAGACATCCTTTCAATTTCTTGATTTCCTCTATATCAAACACAAGATTGTTAAAATGTCATCATTTTGGAACAAGAATTATTTCGGTAATTGCTATTCTAACGATGCATGGGGAGCAAATGATGCTAATGAGGAGGAGGAGGAGGTTGTGTCTGGAGTCCCTGTTGATCAAAAAACACAGTTGCCAGACTTGAACGAGACTCCGACTCCACCTGTTGATGAACCAAATTACCCGCATCAAGTGTATCCGGATTACGGATACGGGTATGAATCTCCGTACGTGCAACAAAGTGGATACGGTGCTGAGAATGCACCTGTTAATGAACCATATTACCCGACGCAGCAATCGTATCCGGGTTACGGATACGGAGGTGAGGGTGGATACGGAGGATACGGTGGATACGGGGGTGAAGGTGGATACGGATGTGAAGGTGGATACGGTGGATACGGGGGTGAAGGTGGATACGGTGGATACGAAGGATACGGTGGATACGGTTATGAGCCTCGTAACACACCACTGTATGATGATTATGAACCATCTACCCCGGGTAATCCGTTTCAAATACAGGAGGTATCACATTAATATTTGTATTATTCTTACCCTAATTTTTATTATTGTTAAAATTATATTGTTATTGTTATTATTAATATTATTGTTAAATTTATATTGTTATTGTTAATATTCGTATTTTTGTTATAATTCTTAATATTATTATTATTATTATTATTGTTACAATTATTATAATTATTATTATTGTTAAAAGTATTATAATTATTATTATTGTTATTATTATTGTTGTTGTTATTATTATTATTATTGTTATTGTTATTGTTATTGTTATTGTTGTTGTTATTGTTGTTATTATTGTTATTATTGTTATTGTTATTATTATTATTATTATTATTCTTATTGTTACAATTATTATAATTATTAATATTGTTAAAATTATTATAATTATTATTGTTAAAATTATATAATTATTATTGTTATTATTATTATTATTGTTGTTGTTGTTGTTGTTGTTGTTATTATTATTGTTGTTATTATTATAATTATTATTATTGTTACAATTATTATAATTATTATTATTGTTAAAATTATTATAACTAGTCTTAACCTCCGTCGTTGCCGGGCGGAGGGCGTAAAATTATGCTACCAATATTGTAGGGCGTAAGACGTAAAACCATGCTAAGTAGCATGCAAATGACAACTAAAACCGAAAAACAGACGTAAAACAAAATCACGAACTTTTACACTAGGTGACTTACGTGACGTAAAACATTGACGAAGTCGAATGTATACTGACACGTGTTATAAGTTTTAGATGGTGACAAAACTTGAAGCGCCAAATGTGACAATCAAGCACCATGTTAGGTAGCAATCAAACGATGACCAAACCCGTAAAAAGTGTAAAACAAAAACTAATAAAAAAACTAAACCCATTTAACTTTTTTCGCAAAATTATAACAAAACCAAAGTATTTATTACAAAAATGAAAAATCTTAAAGTTTAATACGAAAAGAAAACAAAACAAAAAAACCATAAAAGACATAATGGAAAAAAGGTTACTATTCCTCAATTTGTTATGAATTAATCTTAAAGTTTAATTATTATTATTATTATTATTGTTATTATTATTGCTGTTGTTATTGTTATTATTATTATTATTGTTATTATTATTGTTATTATTATTAATGTAACTTTTTTTAGCGTTTCATGTCTATAACTGATTTGAAGAATTGGGTACAGGCAACGGGAAAGGAGAATGGTTACGTAATTGTTACCCTCCAATCGAAAAATATTGGTGATAGTACGGGGATGGTATGGCTTGTGTGCGACCGTAGTGGTGAGCACCGTAGTAAAGCAACAGTTAGGAAATCTGGTAGCAAAAAAATCGGTTGCCCCTTTTCATTACTCGCCATCTGGGACGTGACGAATGACACGTGGGAGTTAAAAGTGGACAACCCGAACCATAACCACGAACCTACGACGAGTCTGTTGGGCCAAGATTTTGTGCGAAGATTTACTGAAGTCGAATACAAGCTAGTGGAGCAACTAACTGCTCAAAACATGGAGCCACGTATCATATTTCAAACCCTAAGAAAGCAGTTTCCCGACAGCCTGCATGTTCAGAAAGACGTGCAAAATGCGGTACAAAAAATTAGAGCGTCAGTGATGGACGGAAAGACTCCTATGCAGGCACTGGAAAGCATGTTGCATGACAACCGATTCATTTACGACACCCAACAGGAACCCAAAACAGATGTCGTAACAGAGCTTTTCTTTGTTCATCCTCATTCAATCACTATGTAGCGTGTGTGACAACTGTCAAATTTGCATACATCCGTACAATCATTAAATAATGATTAGTGCTTAATGACTGTGCCAAATTACAATTAATTACTTGAATTACTTCTGATTATTACCATATGCATACATGTGCATATATATTGCTTAATGTCATGTCATTATTGCATGAGAATTTTATTGACTCAAATGGTGCACGAAACGTAGTTAGCACAGTTATCCGGCAAATCAGAAAAAAATGCTGACAAAGTTCAGTAGATAGACAGACATTGTATTGAGACACAGAATGAGCCAGAAACCAAGTATTACACTAGTATATTGTGTAGGAAAGTAAAGATCACAAAACTGCATTCCTATTGATAGTTTAAGTGTCGGAAAGTGCCTAAAACTCACATAAACTGCAGAATTCTGCAGAATATCAGCAAATTCAGCATTTAAACACATTTATATCATGCAGAAATATGCTTAAATGGTCCTGAATACTTTCCTAAGTGTCGGGAATCGAGACTGTCATAAAAGGTAACATAAAACACACTAAACTGCATAGTTTAGCACCTTAACAAACCGGTAACCAACCGAACAACCGGACACTACCTGAAACACCAAATTGTTACTAGAAGCACTGTTTTAACATTACCAAGATAGTTATGGTCCCCGAATACCATAACACACTATATAAATATCTAGTAACCAAGTCCTAACTAATACTTGAATTTTAACCTAAATAACTAACTAATGGTTGGAACCTAGTCTACTACCCCCCCCCCACCTATTGGCGGATTCATGTGGCCCCACTTATAGATTTTATTTGATTTAAATTCTAGATTATGTCTCCACTTTATAAACATATAAACCTCTAGATAAAATCATGTTGGAAGTTTAAAAATATAACCATTAGAACATAACCCACATTTCTCATAACCCACCAACATCAAAACTCTTCTTCTTCCTTCCCATACTTTCGGCCGAAACCATCCACCACCCTACCACCATCATTCGATTTTGCTTCATCCATTTTCTTAACACACAAGGATGTAAGAAGGTGCTTAAGGAAGCTAGGAGCTTTCGGAAGTTTAACGACCTCTCTCATTTGCTTTTATCCACTTGTTTTCTTCTCTTGATCATCCCTAGCCTTGAGCTAGTGGTAAGAACATTGATCTTGCTATTTTACTTCCATTTTAAATGGTTAAAAGAAGAATCATAATGTTGATCATGAAGGACACTAAGAATCACAAGAAGTAAACTTGAACATAAGCTTAAAATATGAAGAAATCTTGATGAATATGAGTTGTTATGCTTGATGATTGTTGATTACTTGTGAAAATGATGTTGATCATCATATGATCTTGCAAGATCATGATTAAAAACATAATCTAGCAAGATGAGAGGACGAACTTGATGAAAGTTAATAGATATCCTCATGAGAAGCATGAACTTGAAAGAATACATTGATTTCTTGAAAAATAATGATCAAAGTAAGTTATGATACTTGTAGATCTGGAAATTTTATGGATAATTTCTAAAGAAACCAAGTTAAAAATATAAGATTTACTTGATCTTGGTTCTTACATAAATAACCCCCATTTTTGGTGGATAAACAAGTGTAGAAACACTTGTGTAACAAGAAAATTTCATAAAGAAACATTTTTAGAAATGATGATCATAAGTTGTAAAGATCTATCTTCACCAAAAATGAAGTATTTAAAGAATCAGTCATACTTTAAAGCATAACAATGCTTACTAAGAACACTAGTAAGTTCCTACAAATTTTTACAAAGATTCAAGTTCATGAAGTAGTATATTATACTTGTTTTTAGCAAAGTTAGTAAGTAAAGGTTGTTGGTTATGGATTGTGGATTGATTGTGATGATTTTTACAAAAGAAAATGATATGCTTGAAAGCATGGAAGCCTCTATTTTTAGGGAAAACTATGGCAAAATTTTCTAAAAATATAAACACTTACAAAATTTTTCTACACAAATATTTACAAGTGTATTTCAAACCATGGATTTTTCACATAAACTTTGCCATAATTTTTGTTACAAAAGTTAAAAATATTGGAGGTTAGTTTTTATAAATAAAAGTGACTAAATATGTATTTAGGAAATATATATTTAGAAGGCACCATGTGTGTGATTATTTGTATATTTTGTGTATTAGTTATATTATTTTAGGACATGAAATAATATAAAACATCAAAATACCAAGAATTACAATCCAAAATATTACCAAAATTCCAAGGAATAAATATACAAGTTGTACACAAAATATTGGTGAAAACCGAACTATGGAATAAGACTTACAAAATATTCTGGAAAATTTATTCACATAGTATATTTTGATAAATAATATTTTGGACCTCAAGGAAATGAAAATATGACTTTTACAATTACTACAAGAATATATCATATGACAAGGGAAAAATATATTATTTTTGGCATGTATGAATATATATTTTTCTTGAAATTTTTAGAAGATATATTATTTTTAAGAAAAATATATTTTCTTACACAAACACGAAATACAATATTTTTGAGGTGAAAGATATATTTTCTCGAATAAATATGAAATATATCATTTTTGGAGAAAAATGAGTTTATATATATATATATATATATATATATTCCAAGTTAGACATGAAAATATATTATCTTTGAAACTTATGAGAAAATACAAATATTTTTGCCAAAAGAAAAATTATAAATAATTTTTCTAAGTAATATTTATTACAATATATATTTTGGAAATATATATTGGTTGACTTTTCTTAAAGATAATATTCCGGAAAAATTAATACGAAATTAAGTATAAGAATACTTAATGAATACAATAAAAATACGTATTCTCATATGTATAAATACACACCGGAATACGACCCTAATACATGGCAAAAATATACAAGTATAAGAATATAAATACAAATACACCCATCCTTGGGAAGGATATACAAGTATAAATACTTGGGAAGTATTAAGTTAAAATACATTGTTTTAACAATTATTCCAAAAATTTAATAATTATAATTTAAGTTAAAATATTTATTATTTTAACAAATAATTATATAACTTGGAATAATAATGAAGACACTTGGAAACGTAACTCAAAGGCACTAATTAATACTAAGTCAATGCACGACCCGCTCGTCTAATAGACCATAGTACGTTGTAGGTAGTCGTGTACACCAGAGGAAACTTTGAGTTAGAGGCGGATTCGAAGAACGTAAACCAGTGAGTTCATGTTCCCCTTTTTCTCTTAACTGTTTTCATTTTTATAACTTCGGAGGAGAAGTACATGTTACAAAATGATTACAAACAGTTACAATTGGTATGGTTAGCTTTGGAAAGTACAGTATATCATGTGAATGGGTAGGCGCACTCTTAAGACCATTAATCCTCGTTGTAGGACCGAGGGACATGAGTGATATATCTATTTGGGTGTAGCGATCCCCACCCATGAGTCCGTCGAGTGGACCATGTGGTGACTATGTCTTTTAGACAAAGTCTGCTAGGTTTGAGTCTTCCTGCACCATGTCACGAATATTAATGTATTAGCTACAGATTATTTGATATGTTTCCTTGTTGCTTTCATACCGGGTTTTCAAGTACATACAAACATACTTACAAATGTTCCAAAGGTTTATTCACAAACACACACACATGAACTCGCTCAACTTTTGTTGATGTTTTCAAACTACATGTATTTCAGGAAATTAAGTATGGATCTGGCGGGCGTTGGAGTTTACAAGTCATGTCTCTAATAAAAGGTGTCATCCGAAGTCGAAGGGTTTGGGATATGTATTTTGTCTTGGATAAGATACATGGCTCGAAACCTATTTTGTTTGTGTCTTTTGAGAAGTCTAGTATGGAACTTTAAGCTTTGGTTGTCATGTGATCTAAACTTGAAGTCTTAGTTTGATGTTAAACAATGACGGTTGTATTAATTTGAAAATTATCTATGGATGAACATCTTGGTTTATATATAATTGTTTGTTATGGTTGAATGCAATGATATTAAGCAAGTCACACCAAATCACGCTTCCGCAAAAGTCAGGGGGTAACAGTTTGGCATCAGAGCTTCGATTGTAGCGAACTAGGATTCCTTCTCGAGTCTAGACTACAATCATTAGGGCTCTCACGAAAATATTTCTACAACATGTTTTCATTGCATACACGAAAACGCCCAGATCCAAGAAACAAACATTTTATAAAGAAAAGATATGAAACACATTTCAAGGTTTATGTTTGTGGTTCAGATTGAGAGACTGGTGGTTCAGTCTGAGAGACTGGGTGGTTCAGTCTGAGAGACTGGGTGGTTCAGTCTGGGAGACTGGGTGGTCCAGTCTGGGAGACTAGGTGGTCTAGTCCGGGAAAGATAGAAAGTTTCAAGAAGGATAAATGTGAATACATTATTACATGATAAATTGCCTTGTTTACATATATTGGGTGTTAGTGGATACTATACGTACATATGTTAGGATTATGACGTTGCAAGCACATGTTATCCTCAGAGAATGGATTGTCGGATGCCCGCAACCCGAAGGCAGTTGCATCAGACGACGAGGTTATGCGCGCGCCAGAGATATATACGTCAGACACTGAGGGTGATCTTGACATGCGGTCCGAGGATGAGGACGACTTCCAACCGTTCGCAATATCAGGATTTGGTGATGATTTACCCTTGCGGATGGCTTCCCTGACGAGGATCCTTTTGTCATTTCTGTTCCAGTCCATGACCACCTTATCATTGGTCACCCCGATGGCGAGCACATCATGGCTCTGATCCTCGGTGCCGTACCTCCCGAGGTCATTCCTCCCGAGGATCTGCCTTTCGACGATTAGTTGATGATGACATTGATTTGTTTGTTGATGGTCCCCCTGTTGTTGCCCATGATGATGGAAAGTCAGACGAGAACGTTGTTGCTATTCCACTCCTTGAGATCCCTGTTTCCGAGTTATCCTCTGATTCTAGTTGCACTCTGTTTCAGACTCCTTTGAGTCTGTGACATCTTCAACGTTACAGACGGCCGAACTGCAGCTTTTTGCTACTGAGTTAGATGACGATGCCGCTATGTCTGCTGCACTATCACCTGCTCGAGATCCCACACCTCCACATGACCCAGAGCCTGCTCCTGAGCTAGCTCCTGTTCTGTTTGGGTCAGCCTGATGTTGCACCTATTGATCTTGAGCTGATTCCTGATCCTGACCATGTTTCTTTTGGTTTACCAGACATTGCACCCCTTATACCTAATCCAGTACCTGCACCTGTTGACCATCCTTTTGCCGAGCCATTTATTTCCCCCACATGCACCCGCTGATGTTGCTCATCTCCCTCCTGTAGAAACCGATGTCCATCACACTGATTTGCCGATTTCTTTTCCTTCAGAACATCCCTACACCCCGTCCAGGGGAAAGGTACTCCAGGTCAGCACCCGCGTGACGATCCTTTTTGCTACAGCAGCATTTCCTCCGACCTCACAGGCTGCACCATTTGCTCCTTTCATTTCTTCACCGCTAGACGAGCCATTCCGATGGTTCCTACCATACACTATGCTGATTTCAGACCCCTACCATCCCTCACATTATGGAGGCTACACACGAGATGAGTTGCTCCTATTACTTCAGCTACAGTTTGAGGTTTTAAGTTATAAAGTTTTGGAGCTTGAGCTGACATCACGTCCTCCACCCTGTCTATACCAGTATACTATGATCCTCCACATTCATCACTATCTCCTTTTGCACTCTCACCTGCTGCTATTACACCTTTCCCAGGTTTTGATGCTCGTTTCTTTACTATCGAGCAACAGATCAGTTACTTACTTCGCCGTGTATACGAGCTCGAGGAGGAGCTCGCACATGTTAGCAGTTTGCTTTTCTTCCCTCCTCCACCTCAGTCACCAGTATAGTTGATTTCTGGTTTTATGCGTATTGCATTACTTTTAAAGACACTACTGATGAGCAGAGATTGTGGAGACTTTTGAAGACCACCTTTGACCACGTGATTCTGATACATTGATAGACTTATTGGACAAGGGTAGGGTGACCCTGTGTCCCTTTTGATGTGATACAATTTGTAGACAATGTGATTGTGGTCGGTAAGTAATGATAGCCCAATCGTCATATTCCTCATTAAATATGTAAATCAACAACGTGCTTGCTTGTTATGTTCTCATTAAATATGTTACCATCTACCTGTTTGTGCTATAATTATGATGCTATATGATTGTTTGCTATGACGATTGCTTATATACATATGTATACACATCTCCTAGGTCTTATTCGTTAAGTAGAGGCTTATGTGTCTGTGTCTTTAATAAGACCTGACCTAACCGACCTTCTTTTTAGAAGATGTCGATTCAAAGGAACACCGATACCAATAACCCTCTGCCGATGACAGAGGCAGAATTACAAGAGCGCATCTCACATGCCATCGCACAGCACGAGGCCCTTCACTCCGAACGCAGCGGAGGTACCTCAGGAAATAACCCACCCAACGGTAATGTTTAGTTACTTAAGACACATTACAAAACGTTTGGACATTTCCACAGGTGCTTTGCTAATGACTTATGTGAATGATGTTGCTTATGTCGCAGGCTGCACCTTCAAGCAGTTCTTGAGCTGCAGTTTGACGGCACTGGGGTGCCGTAGCCTTTGTGCGCAGGGTTGAGAAGACGGATTATGTTTTGCGTTTGAGCAAATACGCCCAGAGCATCAGGTCACGTATATATCTGTACTGTTTCAAGATGGGGCTCTGTCATGGTGGAACCTTCAGGTTCAGACGTTGGGCAAGACTGCTGCGTATGCTTTGACGTGGGATGAACTGAAAGAGCTGATGCGTAAGAGATATTGCTCGAGGGCAGAAGTCCAGAAGTTGGAAACTGAATTCTGGAACTTGAAAATGGAAGGTCCAAAGATAGCCGAGTATGTGCAGAGGTTTCACGATTTATCACAAGTTGCTCCACGTCTGGTGGAACCATAGTTTAAGAGGATCGAACGCTTCATCTGGGGATTGGCACCTCAGATTCTAAGCATGGTGACAAAATCTAAACCTCCGAAGATTACCAATGCTATCGACTTAAGTGTGGCGCTCACTGAAGAAGCGGTTAGACTAGGAAAAGTTTCCATCTCGGAGGAGAAAAAGGAGACTCCTGTGGAGCCATCTAGAGATAACAAGAGGAAGCTCGCAAATTTCAAGAAGGGTACTCGGGCGAGTAACAAGAAGAAGGCCAAAAAGGGAAAACTGTGCGTGGGTATCCTACCCAAGTGCGACAATTGTCGACGTTATCATGTCGGGCGATGTAAATATGGAAAATGTGATAGCTGTGGCAATTGGGGGCATGTCAAGGAGACTTGTAGGCAAGGTACTGAACGTGGAAATGGAGGCCAAGATGGTAACGGTAATCACGGAGGAAACAACGACGACTATCAAGGCAGAAATAGTGATGATCAAAAACGTGCTCAAGGTTGTTTTAACTGTGGAGACAAAAAGCATTTTAGAAAATATTGCCCTAAAAACACTCAGGCACGTGGATGAAAGCTCAACAGCGAAGCTAGGGAAGCACGCCAGGATCCAAACGTGGTCATCGGTACGTCCCATATTAGTCAACATTTTGTATCTGTGCTACTTGATACTGTTACAAATTTTAGCTTCGCATCTCTAGAGTTTAAGAGTATACATGGTTTAGTAGCAAGTAAGTTAGAAATCCCGTACTCGATAGAACTAGCTAATGGGGAGCTAGAGGAATGCCAACGAAATAATTAGAGACTGTGTGATAGAACTTGGAGAGTGTGAGTTCTGATAGATCTTTTGCTAGTTAAGTTGGGAAGCTTCGACGTCGTAGTCAAGATGGATTGGTTATCGAGTAATCGTGCGGAGATTGTTTGCCATGAGAAGATTTTCCGCAGCCCGATGGCGAATGAAGAGACGATCGGGATTCATGAGGAGAAGCAGGATACGCCCCTACAGATTATCAATTGTTTGAAGGCACATAAGTTTTTGCGTAAAAGGTGTATTACCTTCTTAGCTCATGTCGTGGATAAAGAGGCCGAAGAACCGAAGCACAAAGATATCCCTGTGGTAAGGGAATATCCTGAAGTCTTCCCCGAAGACTTGCCGGGGTTATCCCCCTCAACGACAAGTCGAGTTCCACATTGACATGGTTCCAGACGTTGCGCCTATAGCCAAAGCACCTTATCGAATTGTGCCTTCAGAAATGCAAGAGTTGTCAGCACAACTCCAGGGTTGCTAGATAAGGGATTTACTAGGCCAAGCTTCTCGCCTTGGGGAGCTCCAATACTATTTGTTAAAAGAAGGACGGTGATTCTCAAACGTGCATCGACTACTGGGGGCTGAACAAACTAACCATCAAGAAGTCGGTAGCCCTTGCCGAGGATTACTGATCTATTCGGCCGACTGTAAGGATCCAACTACTATTCCAAGATTGATCGTTAATCGAGTATCACTAGCTGTGAGTTCAGGAAGAAAGTATGCCGAGGAATAGTGAGTCAATAATTTGTTTTAAACGTACACTAATACTGTGTTTTATACACGATACACAAAATAGTTACACACAGAATACAAAACTTTGAGGGTTTAGGAATCATGCACTTAAGACCTTCGGGAACTTATGTCGAGATCCATTAAAGGTCACCACATAAGAACCACGTCTATTAACTCAGACAAACACTATTATTTTGTCATGCAAGCTATTTTAGTTAACCAAACGGGTAAAGTACTCAAATTTCTTGTATTGAAATTCCCACTTTTGCTTCTAGCTAGTAGATGTTTGTATCTCTACTCCTCTTAATGGTAGTTGCATCGCGTCAATTTTCTTCACTAGAGCGAACACTCATTTGCTTCGGTACTTGATCATTTCTTCATTTAGCAAATACTCATTGCTTCATTTCTTGGAAATTCATATGTTACGCATGCACCATTTGTTATGCATGTGGTTTCATTTTGAATAAATGCTTCATCAAAGTTCAAATATTATTTGCTTAAGCTAATTTTTGATTTGTGATTCGGATGACCTACATTATTGTAATTGTTGGCTCCTTTGCTATCAAGTCAACACACTTTCTTGAAACTTCTTTTCTTTCAAGTTACATTCATGATTTATCTTTGTAACCATGCCGAGATTCCCTTGTCGATACATACGTTTATTGTCAGATTGCGCTGAAACCAAGTTCAATTGCTTGAACTTGTCCATTTCGTATATTCAATTCAAGACGCCATATGATGTATTGAGAGCATCATATTCAAAATTTATTTTTGCAAAAGTTCTTTTGTTCTGTGTCGTAGTAAACTTGTTGGGTCTACGGCTCCATTAAATCGTTTGTTGGTTTCGACACCTTGTAGTGGTGTTTTCACTAAATTGAAGCTTGCTCTAATCACGGTTATGCATTTCATACACGGATTTAATTCTTTATTTATTGACTAGCTCTAAATCCGCTTTGTTTTATCATGATTGAAGCAGTCCTAACACAATCATGTGTTAAGACAATGGTACATAAATTCATTTTATATCTCAGTGTACCTCCTAACGGTTCTTTCATTATCGATCGAATACCTTATCGTATTTATTACTTTTTCATCCTCGATCGGAAACGATAATTCTTTGGTGATCTATATTCAATTGAAAAATCCTACGATGCCGTTTGAATCGAACCTCCAGGATTGCTTCATTACACTTACATTTGATTTCAAACACTGTGAACTTGTTCTATCACCGCTATTATTGAATTATGTCATTACGAAACCTTGTGGTGTCGGTACAACTTGTAGCCTGTGCTAATCATGGTCAACTATTTCACACAAAACTACACATACTTTTGTTTGACTTGTCATTTAAACGTTCATAATGCAACTACGAATCAAGACAATGGTACACCATATTCGTTTGCATTTCATTTCGGTGTATCCTCACAATTCAATAGTGTCAGCACGCTATTTCATCCATGTATTTAGTCGAAAGTTGACAGATCATTTTCATGACACTATTACGTTTAAGTTTGTTGATTTTGAGTTCATCTAGCGGATGCTATTGTTTCTGAAAACTCAATTGTATATTGTGAACGATCGTTTGGAATTCTATCGGTCAAAACCCCTTTTGTATTGAACCCCTGTGAAATAAGTTACACTAGATTATACATCCATACGTCTCGTGTCCTTTTGATAACAGATTCTGGAACACATACCTTTTAACCATTGGGTTCTTGTTGTTGTAATATGTCCCTGGATTCACTTGATTCGAAAAAGTTTTGATTCGATTTCGTGGTTAAGCACTTTGGTATTATTCATATCCATGCACGTATAATGTAACCCTAAGGAGTTAATGTAGTTTAAATTTCGAGGACGAAATTTTCTTAACAGGGGGAGAATGTGACAACTGTCAAATTTGCATACATCCGTACAATCATTAAATAATGATTAGTGCTTAATGACTGTGCCAAATTACAATTAATTACTTGAATTGCTTCTGATTATTACCATATGCATATATGTGCGTCATATATTGCTTAATGTCATGTCATTATTGCATGAGAATTTTATTGACTCAAATGGTGCACGAAACATAGTTAGCACAGTTATCCGGCAAATCAGAAAAAAAAATGCTGACAGAGTTCTGTAGATAGACAGACATTGTATTGAGACACAAAATGAGCCAGAAACCAAGTATTACACTAGTATAGTGTGTAGGAAAGTAAGGATCACAAAACTGCCTTCCTAGTGATAGTTTAAGTGCCGGAAAGTGCCTAAAACTCACATAAACTGCAGAATTATGCAGAAAATCAGCAAATTCAGCATTTAAACACATTTATATCATGCAGAAATATGCTTAAATGGTCCTGAATACTTTCCTAAGTGTCGGGAATCGAGACTGTCATAAAAGGTAACATAAAACACACTAAACTGCATAGTTTAGCACCTTAAGGAACCGGTAACCAACTGAACAATCGGACACTACCTAAAACACCAAATTGTTACTAGAAGCACTGTTTTAACATTACCAAGCTAGTTATGGTCCCCGAATACCATAACACACTATATAAATATCTAGTAACCAAGTCCTAACTAATACTTGGATTTTAACCTAAATAACTAACTAATGGTTGGAACCTAGTTTACTACACCCCCCCCCCCCACCTATTGGCGGATTCATGTGGCCCCACTTATAGATTTTATTTGATTTAAATACTAGATTATGTCTCCACATTATAAACATATAAACCTCAAGATAAAATCATGTTGGAAGTTTATAAATATAACCATTAGAACATAACCCACATTTCTCATAACCCACCAACATCAAAACTCTTCTTCTTCCTTCCCATACTTTCGGCCGAAACCATCCACCACCCTACCACCATCATTCGATTTTGCTTCATCCATTTTCGTAACACACAAGGATGTAAGAAGGTGCTTAAGGAAGCTAGGAGCTTTCGGAAGTTCAAGGACCTCTCTCATTTGCTTTTATCCACTTGTTTTCTTCTCTTGATCATCCCTAGCCTTGAGCTAGTGGTAAGAACATTGATCTTGCTATTTTACTTCCATTTTAAGTGGTTAAAAGAAGAATCATAATGTTGATCATGAAGAATACTAAGAATCACAAGAAGTAACTTGAACATAAGCTTAAAATATGAAGAAATCTTGATGAATATGAGTTGTTATGCTTGATGATTGTTGATTACTTGTGAAAATGATGTTGATCATCATATGATCTTGCTAGATCATGATTAAAAACATAATCTAGCAAAATGAGAGGATGAACTTGATGAAAGTTAATGGATCATCCTCATGAGAAGCATGAATTTGAAAGAATACATTGATTTCTTGAAAAGTAATGATCAAAGTAAGTTATGATACTTGTAGATCTAGAAATTTTATGGATAATTTCTAAAGAAACCAAGTAAAAAATATAAGATTTACTTGATCTTGGTTCTTACATAAATAACCCCCATTTTTGGTGGATAAACAAGTGTAGAAACACTTGTGTAACAAGAAAATTTCATAAAGAAAACATTTTTAGAAATGATGATCATAAGTTGTAAAGATCTATCTTCACCAAAAATGAAGTATTTAAAGAATCAATCATACTTTAAAGGATAACAAGCCTTACTAAGAACACTAGTAAGTTCCTACAAATTTTTACAAAGATTCAAGTTCATGAAGTAGTAGATTATACTTGTTTTTGACAAAATTAGTAAGTAAAGGTTGTTGGTTATGGATTGTGGATTGATTGTGATGATTTTTACAAAAGAAAATGATATGCTTGAAAGCATGGAAACCTCCATTTTTAGGGGAAACTATGGCAAAATTTTCTAAAAATATAAACACTTACAAAAATTTTCTACACAAATATTTACAAGTGTATTTCAAACCATGGATTTTTCACATAAACTTTGCCATAATTTTTGTTACAAAAGTTACAAATATTGGAGGTTGGTTTTTATAAATAAAAGTGACTAAATATGTATTTAGGAAATATATATTTAGAAGGCACCAGGTGAGTGATTATTTGTATATTTTGTGTATTAGTTATATTATTTTAGGACATGAAATAATATAGCACATCAAAATACCAAGAATTACAATCCAAAATATTACCAAAATTCCAAGGAATAAATATACAAGTTGTACACAAAATATTGGTGAAAACCGAACTACGGAATAAGACTTACAAAATATTCCGGAAAATTTATTCACAAAGTATATTTTGATAAATAATATTTTGGACATCAAGAAAATGAAAATATGACTTTTACAATTACTACAAGAATATATCATATTTTTGACAAGGGAAAATATATTATTTTTGGCATGTATAAATATATATTTTTCTTGAAATTTTTAGAAGATATATTATTTTTAAGAATAATATATTTTCTTACACAAACACGAAATACAATATTTTTGAGGCGAAAGATATATTTTCTCGAATAAATATGAAATATATCATTTTTTGGAGAAAAATGAGTTTATATAAATATATTTTCCAAGTTAGACATGAAAATACATTATCTTTGAAACTTATGAGAAAATACAAATATTTTTGCCAAAAGAAAAATTATAAATAATTTTTCTAAGTAATATTTATTACAATATATATTTTGGAAATATATATTGGTGTACTTTTCTTAAAGATAATATTCCGGAAAAATTAATACGAAATTAAGTATAAGAATACTTAATGAATACAATAAAAATACGTATTCTCATACATATAAATACACACCGGAATACGACCCTAATACATGGCAAAAATATACAAGTATAAGAATACAAATACAAATACACCCATCTTTGGGAAGGATATATAAGTATAAATACTTGGGAAGTATTAAGTTAAAATATATTGTTTGAACAATTATTCCAAAAATTTAATAACTATAATTTAAGTTAAAATATTTATTATTTTAACAAATAATTATATAACTTGGAATAATGATGAAGACACTTGGAAACGTAACTCAAAGGCACTAATTAATACTAAGTCAATGCACGACCCGCTCGTCTAATAGACCATAGTACGTTGTAGGTAGTCGTGTACACCAGAGGAAACTTTGAGTTACAGGCGGATTCGAAGAACGCAAACCAGTGAGTTCATGTTCCCCCTTTTTATCTTAACTGTTTTCAGTTTTATAACTTCGGGGGAGAAGTACATGTTACAAAATGATTACTGATGTGTGCAAAATGCAACATATAAATTACATCAAATGTGGCATAAAACTAACCCTTTTTTAGCACTAATGTTGGAAAAAGTATGTTTTTGTCTTCCTTTTGTATTTTCAGGATTAAATGAGCTCAAATGAAGAAAAAAGAAGCAAAAAGGCAGCTAAATCTAACATAAATACAAGAAAAGAAATAAACGTGGCATGCCCGACCCCCCGACAGCATCTTCCCAAGCATAAACAAGAGAACAGAAGGCTGAACACGCCCCGTGCTCAATGAGCACGGGGGCGTGCCCAAGTGTCTGCAGAAAAGACAAAGTTGTAGAAGCTTCTATCATCCACCACGGGGGCGTGCCCAGTGGACACGGGGCCGTGGTCAACTCTGAGATTCGCAGAATCTGGGGAAATCTTGATAGTACAGATACGTTTCTGCACACGGGGTCGTGCCCAGCGGACACGGGGGCGTGGTCAACTAATGCAGACAAACTGCAATTAATGAAGAAAGAGAAGGAGGGTGGACACAGGGCCGTGTCCGAGCTGCTGTTTAGGCTATAAAAAGGGGTGCTTGGCTCATTTGTAAACCATCCCTTGGCACACCACCTCTCTCACACTTCACCCACACTCCACCACCATCACAACACCATCATCCACCACCATCATCCATCATAGAGTGTGTGAGTCGTCTCGGGATCCAAGATTGATCGTAAGAGTTCTTGACAATCAAAGGCCATGTTTGCCTAAGTCTCTTACATCACTTGGTGAAGACAAGTGTCTAATGTAATACTTTTTATTTGGTTATGTATTAATGACTTTAATAACTAGTTTCTTATGTTGAAGGTGATTCTTCCTTATCGTTTGTCCGTGGTGTCTTGGCATTATTTTACTGTCTATATAAAATAAAAGATTTTCACCATTCATATCTCCACGTTCTATATGGAGGTATGTTGGCTACCTGGTCGGGGGTTAAGGGAACGGTTTGGTAAGAGTCTTGCCTTGTTCAGTGTATAGATCCTGCAAGGACCTGGGTCAAATTTAGTAGGACCTCCTTCAATACCCACCGGTATTGGATGGCGGGGGTCCAAACTCTTTGACCCCCTCATATGTAAGCTACTATTAAAACTTTAACCCGGCTACTTAGGACTGTGTCCCTGCTGACTCAGACTACTTAGCCGAGGGTAACGTCGCCTTCAAAAGAGGGGCCTACCACATTATGCATTAATAACTTAATTAATTATCTTTCAATAATCCGACCCTTTAGGATTGTATCCTTGCTGACTCAAACTACTGGGTTGAGGGTAACGTCACCTTCAAAAGAGGGGCCTACTACAATAACTAAGATAATCTCTTAAAAAGTGCAAAAGTGCGGAAATAATCAAAGGTTACACTACACACGAGTCGGATCCAAGTGATTCATCTTGTCTATCTGTTTTTATTTTTATTTTATTTTTCAGCATTTTAGTTAGTTTTATTTTTCTAGTTTAAAACCTTTTTCTAAACTTTTTGATTTGATTAGACGTTGAGGATAAACCGGTACTAAAAGCTCTTGTGTCCTTTGACGACCTCGGTATCTTACCAACACTATACTACGCTCACGATGGGTGCACTTGCCCATATGTGTGTTTAGTGTTAGTAAATATCGTGTTTTATAAATTTAAAACTTGACTAAAAAGTGTAAAAGGGCTTAAAATATACATTAAAAACCTACGACACTCACACACATCAATTACAAATAATTACAATTGGTATGGTTAGCTTTGGAAAGTACAGTAGATCATGTGAATGGGTAGGCGCACTCTTAAGACCATTAATCCTCGTTATAGGACCGAGGGACTGAGTGATAGATCTATTTGGGTGTAGCGAGCCCCACCCATGAGTCCGTCGAGTGGACCATGTGGTGACTATGTCTTTTAGACAAAGTCTGCTAGGTTTGAGTCTTCCTGCACCATGTCACGAATATTAATGTATTAGCTACACATTAATTTATCTGTTTCCTTGTTGCTTTCATACCGGGTTTTCAAGTACATACAAACATACTTACAAATGTTCCAAAGGTTTATTCACAAACACACACACATGAACTCGCTCAACTTTTGTTGATGTTTTCAAACTACATGTAATTCAGCAAATTAAGTATGGATCTGGCGGGCGTTGGAGTTTACAAGTCATGTCTCTAATAAAAGGTGTCATCCGAAGTCGAAGGGTTTGGGATATGTATTTTTTTCTTGGATAAAATACATGGCTCGAAACCTATTTTGTTTGTGTCTTTTGAGAAGTACAGTATGGAACTTTAAGCTTTGGTTGTCATGTGATCTAAACTTGAAGTCTTAGTTTGATGTTAAACAATGACGGTTGTATTAATTTGAAAATTATCTATGGATGAACATCTTGGTGTATCATATAGTTGTTTGTTATGGTTGAATAAAAGGATATTAAGCAAGTCACACCAAATCACGCTTCCGCAAAAGTCAGGGTGTGACAGCGTGCATTCCAGCACGTGATGTTGATCGACGCGACCTACAAAACAAACATCTACAACATGCCATTTGTCCAGGTTGTGGGTTTGACGTCGACAAACAAGTCTTTTTGTATCGCACATGCCGTTATTTGCAAAGAACGAAGGGATAACTTCGTGCTTGAGTGGATCAAGTCAATGTTGCATGAATGTATGATGCGGCGTGTAATAGTCACGGATAGAGAGCTAGCCCTAATTAACGCTTGTGCTAAAGTATTCCCGAATGCGTCTAGGCTTCTATAGCAGTTTCACATCGAACAAAATATATGTAAACATTGCAAGCAAGGGTTCAATAAATTAGATTGGGAGAAATTTTTGTCGTACTGGCGGAGAGTGTGTGAATCTGCTTCAGAGCCCATGTACAAGTATAACTTGGAGAAATTGTATAACCGACTCATGGTTTCCAACCGAGAAAGGAAGTGTTCCTTCAACAAACGACTCACCCAATCTATTATATTTTACACACGCTTTTACATTTCATTATTTTATTTTTGCAGGGTCTTTAATTATGTCTACGAAAACTGGTTCAAAGACTATAAAGAAATGTTCGTTTGTGCGTGGACCAATAAGTGTCGCAACTTTTGTCAGCATACCACCAACAGAGTTGAGAGCCAGCAAGCAAATTTAAAAAGATACGTTACGCGCGGGAGTTCATTGGAGCGAATAGCAAGATGCGTCATTGATATAGTTGAAACTCAGTACGGGGAAATATAAAAAAGTTTCACCGACAGCATCGAAAAAACAATGAACCACCACTGACACCCACTGTTGGACAACCTACGTGGAAAGGTTTCCCATACAGCACTTGATTTGCTGGAAGGAGAGCCAAAGAGGAAGCTGGATGTGTTGCAGAAACTTAATGCATCATGTGGTTGCCATACGTGGCTTAGCTGTGGGTTGTCGTGTGCTTGTAGGCTGGAAAACTACAAACGTACAGGTAAAAAATATCAAATCTACAAACCTTTTGTTATTTAGTATGATTTAGTTGTTTCTCACACCGTATTGACTTAACTGTGCAGGGCGTAAGATACAACTCGACGACGTAGATGTATTCTGGCATAAGCTTGATATACTACCGTGTAAACTCGTAGATGAGGAAGTCGATGTTGTAGCAGAGCTCAATAATGTGCGGCAACAATTAGAGTCGCACTTCCCCGATCAGAAAAAAAGTTTGCTTTCAAAGATAAAAGCGGTCTTAACCCCGAAATCGTCAACTAAGAAACCACCGATCGTCCAGCAAAATACTCGCGGTCGGCCTACATCAAAGAAAGTACAAGAAAGGCTAGATGAAGCTGCGAGGTTAGACGAAGCTACGAGAAACAGCTCCTATGGCGAGCACAACAACGTATATACCGCTTCCCCAAAACATAGGTACGATTTACCACGACACAGCTCATACGTACCGTCAGAGGGCTCTTGTGGAACTGGTTCAGTTGTAAAGTCTGAAAAACCTAAAATGTGACGAAACCGTTCAACGAGTTCTAAAAAGAAGGAGACGCAGGATGATCATGGTTTTCCATTAATGAAGGGGGACGAGCACTTGTTAACCATTATGAGGTTTAAGGATCAAATTCCATCAGAGTTTCACTCTTACATATCGCATATACAAGATGTGACCCCAGACGGTCATTGTGGGTACAGGTCTGTGGCTGTCGAGTTAGGTTTTGGGGAATACGTATGGACCCTTATTCGAAGTGATTTACTACTGGAGATTGACCATAACGAGCCGCTATGGAAGCATGTATTCGAAAGATATGACG
Source organism: Helianthus tuberosus (assembly GCA_030545235.1). Classification (NCBI taxonomy): domain Eukaryota; kingdom Viridiplantae; phylum Streptophyta; class Magnoliopsida; order Asterales; family Asteraceae; genus Helianthus; species Helianthus tuberosus. Next base: position 100,968,253 of record CM060389.1, read on the forward strand.
AAGGAGACTTTAAACGAATACGTAACAGCATCAAATGGGATTCAGTGGAAGGGTGCTCTCGAAGTCACTAGATGGAAAACCACACGTAGGGCTTCTCGTAGCGCAAAGGTATAATATTGTCCTCCACGTGCTAAGTATCGAAGGGATCTCTACCTTCTTCCCATTAACGGATGCCCCACTAAATCCACGGCCTCAAGCGATAACGCTCGTACATGTTTACGGGGGACACTTCATACATGCTAAGTTGGAAAGAGACTACCCCATGCCTACACTGGCCCCATTATGGTCGACACATCGAACAATAGCTGTGAAACGGTGGGAAGAAATGTATAGACCGCGGTTACAGCACTACTACGAGTTAATCAATCCTAAATCAGACTCAGACAAAGACAAAGACCCGAGTTTAAATCTTATCGAAGATTAAGCGGAAACTTGTATTTTTGTTAATTATAGATTTTTTTTAATTTATAAAATTTGTATCTTTTTTTATTTTTATAATTCATATTTGTATTATTTACCAAATAATATTGTTTTCTTATAAATAAACATGGAAATACCAAAAAATACACACAATTAATTTTCTTTTTTTATAAATAAACAAAGGAATACACAAAAAATACAAAAAATGGACCTTTTTATACGCTGCATATAGACCCCTACGCAGTGTATGAGACGAAAATGACAAAACTGTCCCTGTGTTTGGCTTCGTATAGCCTCAGCACAAGGGTAAAATGGTAAAATGACACTTTTTATACGCATCGTATAGAGCAATACGAAGCGTATATAAAAGGCGGACAAATTCCCCCCCAAATCAATCTTTCACAATTTAAATATGTTAAATTACTATTTTACCCTTGTGTTAAGGCTATACGAAGTTGGATACAAGGGTAAAAAGGTCATTTTATGACCTTTATATACGCTGCGTATGGCTCTATACGCAGCGTATATAAAGGTCAAAAATGACCTTTATACCCTTGTATCCAGGCTTCGTATAGCCTGTAGAGAAGGGTGTGAAAGTCATTTTCTTGACCTTTATATACGCTGCGTATAGAGCCATACGCAACGTATAGAAAGTCGTAAAATGACCTTTTTACCCTTGTATCCAGCTTTGTATAGCCTCAACACAAGGGCAAAATGGTAATTTTGTCAAGTCAAACTGCTTTTTTGACTGTTGTCTACGCTACGTAGGGATCTATACGCAACGTATAGATCCTGATTTAAATCAGAGAATCCCCTACACTGGTTTGTTCTTCCCCAAATAAAAAATACACACATACCACAGGCATACGAAGGCGATTACGTATAGGCGACTGTATACGACGCGAAATCGAAGTATAAACCAGGTATTTGTTTAACCTATTTAACTAATTTTGATTTTTTTTTTTTTTGTATTTTATCCGTAAATCAGTTGTTTTTTTAGGTAAATTAGGGTTTATAGTTGTTTTTTATTAGTGTTTTGACTGGTTAAGCTTTGATTAGTGTTTTGATTAATATTTGGTTTGACTTGTTAGGGTTTAGCCACTGAATGGATGAAGGATTTGTAATAGCTAAGGTTTTGAAATTGTTTTTAAACTGTTCAGATTCTCATATACTTCAGGCTATGTAGAAAAAGATATTTTCATAAATAGTAAAACAATAAAAACTTTTAGGTTGAGTTCATCTCCATACTCAACTCAATTTTAACTAAGATAGTAGAAGTGAGCTAGACCCATATAAGGTTATGTGTATAGACATTTTTTTTGTTGAACGACTGTGTGTATAGAGTATAAACATTAATATATGTGTGTGTGAATGAGATTGACATATTTTTGTCTTTTATTAAAATGATATAATCTGAAACATTCCCTTGAAAGATGAATCGTCAATGGCTTGAAAATGGCTTTTTAGAGTAGTAGTATGTTATTATCAGTTATGATAAGTAGATAAGCATTTTGAATCTGATTAAACCGAACCAGACCCGATTAAAACTCAATCGACTTACTAATTCAGTTTCAAATTGAAGCTGAATTTGCAGTTTAGTTTTTGGTTTCTCTTAGTTCAGTTCAAACCATTATCGAACAAAAATTTTGTCATTTTGCTCAATTCAATTACAATTGTCCAGTGTTATTTAGCCCAACCCAATAACAAATAACTATAAAAAATATAAAAAGATATATAGAAACAAAAAAGAAAATATTTGATTGATTTGGTCGAAACCAAAAACCTAACCGAATTAGATCTGATTCAGTCTGTAGGTTAGTGAATTCGGCTTGGTTAGGTTTGACTTACCAAATATCGGTTCGGTTATGAACTAAATAAACTGAATAACCCAAAAGCTGAATCGATGATCACCCCTAGTTTAATAAACAATCCCAAACAGGCCATAAAATTTTCCATTTTGATATAAAGACGAATACCATTTTCAGAGCAGTTGTAGTTGGGGTCATAAAGGGGCATTTAAACGGCTGCAAATGCATCCGCAAACGGCCGCGAAATTGCTGCCTTTGTGGCTGCGTTCGCAGCCGTAAACAGGCGTTTAAACGGCTGCAAACACAGCCGCAAACGGCAGCGATTTTGCAGTCGTTTGCGGCTGCATTCGCTGGTTTGGACCAAGAAACTTCCTGTTGTACTCTTAATATGTAGTTCTGATAAATTTTTGCTTTTCAGGACGAGGATGATGGACGATGAAATGGAGCTAGAACAATTCAATCCGGAGCAGCCGCAGCAGGGGCGTGACCTGCCGGATCCTCTCGAGAATCACCCGTACTTGGAGTTTCCTCCGGAGTCCGACACTGCTCTTGTCACAGTCCCCGACCCCATTCTGGGAGCGGAAGCCGTGAGCCTGTCAGATGGTATTGGTGTTTATTAATTTGGCATCGGAAATTTTCATCAGGACCGTAGTTAGGAAATATTTTTATCAGAGTTAAACACCAAAATGTTTAAAATAGATAAATGGGATAAAACCCAAGTTTTCTTTACAATACATTTATAAGGATAAACCCTAAGTATTGAAAATAAAATCTTCTTTTTATTTAGGTAACTTTTATAGCCACTTTTCTAAGCCTTCAGTGCTCTCCAGTTGGCTTCTTATTTGGCTTTCACATTTTGTTACCTGAAACGCATTTAAAACATTTTTGTCAGTGGGAAATACTGGCGAGTGAATCCCAATTTAATAAAGAAGAGATTTATCAATTCACAGTACTGAGAGCGATTACAATGTTTACATCTACACAATTACTCATTCAGTATTGTCAATCCTGACTGGTGGGTCATATTACCCATTGGCTAACTCTTTGTCCAATGGTAACGTGTTTCACATTTTGTATACAAAACCCCAACATACCGGCAGCAATTGAAGAATTACAAAGACTCAATCACTGCTAATTATAATTTAAAATAAATAAAGGTTTTGCAGAAACAGTTTGCAAAAAGGTTTACAAAAAGGAGATTACTCACATTGTTAATTTAGGTTTTTCCCTGGTGATTTCCTGGTTATAATCTATTAATTAAACAATGCACACGCGTTAGTATAATAACCCAATTTACACTAGTTATACCCTCCCCGAGACAGAAACTCCAAAGACTACGTCGGGCAAAGCCTCGACAGCCGTTACGGAGCACTAGATCAATCGGACAGCGTATCTAATACGTAACCAGGGGTTATGATACTTACATCGAGGCAGAGCTTCGCTATTTTAGTGGGTATAATACCCGATTATAATTTTTAGCTTTAGAGATTTGAGAGAGAGTTGAGAATTCTGAACGAGATGGGACTGAAGGCCGATGCCTTGTATTTATAGTGTCTGTGTAACACCTCGAAAATTCATGTCCAATAAAATAAAGACACGTGTCCCATAAGATAAATGTGTCATAAATTCCGGATCAAGTTAAAGGATGTAAGGTAGGATTTAAAAGCGTCGACATGTTAATAAGTACCTCTGAGCGACCTATGTATAAATCCCAAACCTTAACGTGTGTTATAAACATCTGATATACATTCAAATATGGTTAATACTAGTAATAATTGATTCAAATTGTAAAGATGGGATCCTATGAGGATGTGTTCGACAAACCTTCGTTCATGACCCCTTTTCAGAAGAATCCAAGACAATTTTAAAGCATGGCAAGGTTGTCATAACTGTTCAGACATGATCAAGTGGTCCCATACTAATAATAAAGGCCCTAATTCGTAATATCAAAGTTGCATGATCAAAGCTTGAAAGTTTACAAATTTTTGTTTTCTGATGAAGGCTTACGGACCGCAAAGGATTCACCTTACGGTCCGTAAGGAAGCAGACCTAGGCAATGTTTTTTGAAAAGCGGATACGGACCGCAAGGCCTTAGCCTTATGGTCCGTAAGACAGTCCCAGCATCAGAAACTTCACAGCTGCCTGTTCCAGCCGGTTACACCACCTCAATTTACCATTTCTTGATTCTAGGGGCTTGTTTAATGATTTAGAAGGGCCTAGGGACACTTGGAATGGTCCCATAACATCCATAGACTTTGTTTGGCATGATCTTGTGGGATTAAAGTCCCTATATAAGAACTTCTATGTTGCACCATTTGATCACATTCACTTGCAACTTCACAACTTCACTTCTGGAGTATTTTGGAGCTCAAGACTCATTCCTAGTGATCATTAGTCGTGCTTAGGACCTTGGTAAGTATTCTTAACCTTCCCTAATTCTGTTTTGATTAGTTTATTAGCTTAAAGTCAAACCGTCATAATTAAGGTTTAACTTCGTCATTAATCTTAATTTGTCCAGTCAAATTACAAATTGAATGGACCTATGAGTTGGTAATTATGTGGGCAATAAACCCTTAAAATGGCACCCGCTGATTCTCACTCAAAGAAGGTCAATTGTCGTGTCAAACTTGATCTTAAAAAGTCAACAGGAAGCAATTTTGCAAATAAGCACATAATTAACAATGTAGAAGCTATGCAACCTGTTTTATCATTAACATAACTTGGTAATTAATGTAAGAACATGTCTAAACATGTTCAACTGGAAAATTTTCAGTTTAGGCTCGATTCGGGACCGAAAGTCGCATAGTTTGACTTCTGCTTTGACTTTCAGTTCTGACCCATTTAAGCATGTTTTAGAAATGCCTTAGAGCCTTATTAGGACCAGGTTTCACATAAGTATAACCCTCTGTGATTATACAACTTGGTTCATTAGTTATCCGATTCATATGCACATTTCCGTTAAATGTCTAAATGTTGACTACTATGCCCATATGACCTTAAAACGTGATTTTTGAAAATATAAAAGAGTAGAAACCTTCATTACTGATTTATAGACTTGTCCCTAAAGTTTGACATCAGTTTAAGGTCTAGATTAAGAGTTATGCTCAATAGCGTAATTAGAACGTTTTTATTAATTAAACAGTGTAATTAGCGTATAGCCTATCTAAACCCAATCTTTGATACCAAACGTTTTACCCACTGATAGAATATAATATTTTGGGATTTTTAAAGATTTTTATTTATTTTAAGGCTGAGCATAACATAGAGTTCTAAGCTTATTTCGGTATTGCTGGTTTTGCCCTTTCGGGCTATAAAATGAGTTTTACAAATCCTTTTGACCCCAAACATTTTTCTACTGATCTAATATGATAAATAAAATATTTTGAGCCTTCTGGAATTATAAAAATATCAGCTTTCCTTTGAAAACCCGGAAATGGCTCCAAATCGCCTTTTTAAGCGTTTTTAACGCATAATAGGTACTAAAACTATTTTAAACATATAAGGTTTAATACCTACTGATATTTTCAGTAAATACTTATATATTAACAGTAAGTAGAAGTTTTAAACTCAGATTTCCAGTTTTGACCTTTTTAGCCTAAGTGAAATTACCAAAATGGCCCTAAGGTGCATAGTTTGGTTTTAAATGATAAATTTCACATATGTGTATTACCCTACTGTTATAACTTATTAAATTAAGTGTCTTTACTAATTATATCAGACCTGTAACTCAGGTTAATATTTAAACTCTTTTATAACCTTTAAAATGACCAAAATACCCCTACGGGGCGTAAATTGAGTTTAAATCCGTTTTGGGCATAATAGAAGATATCTTACTGATGTCACAACATATTAAGGGCATATTAACCTAGGAATATTGTGTATGACTCTTTTGGTTACCCGTTACGCACTTTTCGTGTTCGGATCGGCTTATATAACTAGTTTACATATATTAGCCGAAACGGGTCAAACCATGTCATTTTTGTCTCAAAATCCAGAATGTAATTAAGTTACCCATATTAAACAAGCATACGAGCTTGTCGGGTCAAAACCACATTCTAAACCGGTTTTCGCTTTATCATGCGTTTGAACCGTGTCTTTCTTTTGAAAACTAACCGGTCTAAGTCTAAGCTTAATTAAAGACCCGTTAGGATTCTAATAGGTTATTAAAAACCTTCGTTCCAGATTAGGAGTCCAGTAAAAGCTGCATGCACTTACTGTATTTGATTTATACTTTGCTCAGGTAAATACTCTTAACTTATTTTCCCTATACGGGCTTGGGATACGGTACTATAAAAGTACCGCTTGGTCAGGTATGTGTAGTCATTTACATCGGATTGTGATTAATGTATTTGCATGACCCGTTTAATATGTATTAATTGGTGCATGGCCTTTGGGGGTTAAATGACCATGTCCCGGATATCCTTAGCATCATTCGAAGAAATGGCCACGACCTAAGCACGGGGTGTAGGCATACACCTGACAGATGCATTATGTAAAAGCTGGTAATCCACTTAAAGGAAATAATCCTTGTGGGCATTATACCTGTGGCGTGTCAGTTAATCTAGACTGGCCCTACAAACCGGCCCTGATGGACGACAAATAAGTAAAACTGTATACAAGATTATCTTTGAATAATTGTCCCAAGTTATAAAGGATATTTTTGCCGAAGTGCATTCAAATCAATTTTCAAACTCTTTTTAAAATGAGTCAGTTAAGTTGTATTTACCAGTGTAAACTGGCGTATTTTCCAAAAAGGTTAAGTGCAGGTACTATACGAAATAGGCTGGCTACTCCAGGCATCAATAATCAAGTCTCGCAAGCTCTAGATGTCAAAGTCTGTTAAACAGTTTTTCCTTTTATTTGATCCGCCTGTGGATCCTTTACTTTCCGTTGTAATACTTTGATATTACTTTATATTTGAATTGTAATATATTTATCTTTTGCTTCCGCTGTGCATTTATATATTGTGTTGTTTGACTATGATGATATCAACTACGTCACGATACTCCCCACCGGGCCCACCGGTAATACGTGAAAATATCGGGGTGTGACAGTCTGGTCGACACCTTGTCGCGCCCCCCGAAGGAAACACAAGAGGGCTTCGCGGCCCGCGAGGGATGTAGGTTAGGCTGTAGGCTTGGCGAGTCACCCGGGTAGCCTTTACACGTGTTGGGACACGTGGCGCAAGCGGGTTCCGCCTGGTGTCACTATGTCGCGCCACGCGACAGACCCAGAGAGATGAGTCGCGGCCCGCGAGAACCCTTAGAAATTATTTTTATTTGATTTTTTTATTAAAATAAAGGTATACGGGCTCATTTATCGCATACAGGGTATATTTTAGGATGTGTAGGGGTGTCAGGGGTGTTTTAGGAGGGTTGTTATATCTTGGGTATAACTCCTGAACTATTTAATAAAATATATAATGCACTCGCATTAAGTATAGTAACCCACTTCAACTTTATCCCTACGTCATGAGACAGAACCCCAACGAACTTAGTCGGGCAGAGCCTTGACATGCGTTGGTGGGTTCTAAATCAATCGGACAGGGTATCGACTTAGTGATCAGGGGTTAAAATACTTAAAACGGGGCATGGCTTTAGAGTATTTAAGGGTGAAAGAAAAAGAAAAGTATACAAAAAGAGGGGACGAGAGGAAAATGAATGAGCAGATGAGATGTTGTAATTTGGCAATCTATTTATACTAACAATTGAAGCCTTGGGAGTTACGGCTTCGTACACGTGTCCTCATCATTCTATTCATTCAATTCATTTAATTTATCACATGCATACGTGTAGTTTTAGGTTTTCATATTCATATTTGATTACTATTATTTTATTTTGAAAATTACGTACACATTTTCAAACTTGTGAATGTTATATTTGATTTTAATATTATTGATTTATATATTATAATTAATTCAACTGCTTTATTTATTCGGCGTTTATAACTTCTAAAATATGACTTTTTATAAAATAATAAATATGTTATTAGAACGAGAATATTTTGTATCTACATTTTGAACCAAGTTTAATTAAAAACGGAGTAAGTTTAAATATAATGTATTTTTATAATTAAATTACTAGGGTGGAGATACAATAGAAAGTTTATTTGGCTAAGATGGCTAGGAAGTGATCTTGACCATCCATTTAGTTAATCAAGGGCTAAGATTAAATGATGGAAATTGAAGAGAAGAAAAGAGACGCGTGAGTTTGCTTAGGGGCATTCTAGTCAATCCAAGACAATAGTTTCTCTCTCCTCCAATCCCCCCCCCCCCCATTTTTTAAACGTTAATAAGTCTTTCATACGACATTATTTTTTTATAAAAATTGCACCAAAAAAAAACTAGCGTTTTTTTATCTTTAACACGAGTATACTATTGCTATATTTAAAAAAAAATTAAAAACCAAGTTGCGTAAAACGCAATGAAAAAAAAAACCCTAAAAATGATATTTTTCTAAAACGCAATGCACCAAAAACACAAAGAAATGTCTTATTTGTAAAACGCAATGGCCAGAAAACACAAAGAAATGTCTTATTTCTAAAACGCAATAGCCTAAAAACTCAAAAAAAATGTACTTTCTAAAACGCAATAGACTAAAAACACATAAAAATGTGTTTTACCTAAAACGCAATGCACCAAAAACACAAACAAATGTCTTATTTCTAAAACGCAATGGCCAGAAAACACTTAAACTGTCTGTTTTCTAAAACGCAATGGACTGAAAACACATAAAAAATGTTTTACCTAAAACGCAATGCACCAAAAACACAAACAAATGTCTTATTTCTAAAACGCAATGGCCAGAAAACACTTAAAATGTCTGTTTTCTAAAACTCAATGGACTGAAAACACATAAAAAATGCTTTACCTAAAACGCAATGCACCAAAAACACAAAGAAATGTCTTATTTGTAAAACGCAATGGCCAGAAAACACTTAAAAATGACTCATTCTAAAACGCAATTGCCTAAAAAACAAAAGAAAGTGTTCTCTGTAAAACGCAATGGACTGAAAACACCTAAAAAAGTGTTTTACCTAAAACGCAATGCACCAAAAACACTTCAAGAAGGTGTTTTTCTAAAACGCAATGCCCATAAAACACATAAAAATGTTTTAGCTCTAAAACGCAATTGCCTAAAAACACCAAAGAAAGTGTTCTCTCTAAAACGCATTGAACCATGACAATAGTTTTGCCTGTGCTGTGAATTGTCTGTGCTGTGAACTGTCTGAATCAATGCAGTTTACGAATGCAGTTTCCAGAGGCAATTTACAGAAAATTAATTTTTCTGATGCATTTTTATTACGAATGCAGCTCAACCCCAGCCAGGGGCTGCCGCCCATGGGACCCCGCTACCAGGGGCGCTGCCCCCGGACCCCCGCCAAGTTCGTAAAACGCAATGACTAAATCAAAAACCCAGACCGTAAAAATGAAATTAAAGAATTTCTTACATGGATCGAAGTGATTTCTTCAACAATTGACGAATTTTGAATGATTAAAACACTTATCAGCGCTCGAATCGAACGGATCGAGTGATTATCTTCAAAATCACCCGAAAAACGAGATTTTTCATGAAATTAAACTGGGTTTTCTCCAAAAAAAGCTGAAGAACACGTTGATCGAGTGTTTGAATCATTGATTGGTGATGAAAATCGCACTATAATGTAGTGATTATTGAGATAGAAAGTGAAGAAATGGTTGAAGATGGTGGGTTTTGAAAATGGTGGGTTTGGAAGTTACTGGGTTTTGAAAAGGAAGAAGAAAGGGTTGGATTGACTAAAATACCCTTTTTTTCTTTATTTTCAATGTTGCCACATGTCCTAATCCTATTGCTTCCTACACTTCCTAGCCAAAATAAACTTCCTATTTGATCATTTCCCTAAATTACTAAATGGTTCCTAGGCCCGTCTAGGTAGTTCATATTTTTAACAGTCAACTTACCCGTAATCTACCCGTCTAATAATATAAGTTTTTATATACTTTATTTTAAATTTTATAAATAAAATTTTGGGAATGTTACAGCTCTCCGTTGCGAGAAGCTTCGGAAGATACATGTCGGTGCCCACTTTGCGGTTTGTTGGAAAACCCTCCGGAAGCTCGCGGCTGAAGATTGGGCGCGGGAGTTTATTCCCCGTGGTTCACCATGGGATCGGCTGTTTGAGGTATCGTATATGCCGACCTGCAGGGAGATACTTGTAGAGTTTCTGTCGTCGTTCGAGTTTCATCCTCGTCGGCCAGATCAGGTTGTGGACCCGGCGCAGCCCCCTCCCCCGCCCAAGGTTTCTTTTCGCATGGCCGGCCAGGCGCGTTCTATGTCGCTTGCAGAGTTTGCGGTGCATAGCGGTTTATATACGGAGGCTGAGATCGCTACAGATCTATATACGACGGTACATTTAACACAAATTTTGTATTGTTATTATTATTATTTTAATATATAACATTTAAGACTTAATATTAATTTAACGTTAAATAAACATTCGTGTAAACAGGGGTTGGTAATGACTGATAAACCAACGTTTTTCGCGAAGAGCCGTTATTGGGACCACGTGAACTCCACGGGGAGGGTTACGCGGATTCATGATCCGCTCTTCAGGTACGTTAGTTTTATTATTTAAATATTAGTTATTATTATTTAAATATATATTTAATACATTAATTAAAAACTATATAAACAGTGTGTTGCGTTTGCAGCCGTTTAATCGCAGCTGTTTGCGGCTGCAAACGCAGCCTTAAACGGGCGTTTAAACGGCTGCGAAATCGCTATGGTTGTGTTTGCAGCCGTAAACAGGTTGCAAACGCGGCCGCAAACGGCTGTGAAATCGCTGCCGTTTGCGGCTGCATTTGCAGCCGTTTAAGGGCTTGTTTACGGCTGCAAACGCAGTAGCAAACGGCAACGATTTCGCCCTAACGAGCGTCGAAACTAAGATCGTCGTTAAATTATATATTTTTATTATTTAGTCGAAGTCGAACCGTAAGGCGTGTAGGTCTCTAACGAGCGTCGAAACTAAGTTCGTCGTTAAAATATAAAACGAGGAACTTAGTTTCGACGCTCGTTAGGGACCTCCGCGCCTTACGGTTCGACTTCGACTAAATAATAGAAAAATATATTTTAACGAGGAACTTAGTTTCGACGCTCGTTAGAGACCTAAGCGCCTTAGAGTTCGAATTCGACTAAAGTGTTTTTTAATAAAGAGAAAACTGTTTTTTTAACAGAAAATTGTTTTTTTTAAACAGATTTTTATTTAAACATAAAACTGTTTTTTTTTTAAATACAATAAATTGTTTGTTTTTTTAAATAGAAAAACAGTTTATTAAAATACAGTAAACTGTTTTTTTTAAACGTCGTCCGTAAGGCGCGTAGTTCACTAACGAGCGGCGAAACTAAGTTCGTCGTTAAAATAATTTTTTTATTATTATTTAGTCCATGTCGAACAATAAGGCGCGTAGGTCCCTTAGGAGCGTCGAAACTAAGATCGTCGTTTTATATTTTAACGACGAACTTAGTTTCGACTCTCGTTAGGGACCTACGCGCCTTACGGTTAGACTTCGACTAAATAATAAAAAATATAATTTAACGACGATCTTCGTTTCGACGCTCGTAAGGCCGTGCGCGCCTTACGGACAACGTCGACTAAATAATAAAAATATAATTTAACGACGATCTTAGTTTCGACACTCGTAAGGCGCGTACGGCCCTAACGAGCGTCGAAACTAAGTTCGTCGTTAAAATATTTTTTTTTATTTAGTAACGAGCGTCGAAACTAAGTTCGTCGTTAAAATAAATTTTTTTTTGTTATTTAGTCACCGTCGTCCGTAAGGTGCGTAGGTCACAAACGGGCGACAAAACTAAGATCGTCGTTAAAATATAATTTTTTTATCATTTAGTCCATGTCGAACCGTAAGACGTGTAGGTCCCTTAGGAGGGTCGAAACTAAGATCGTCGTTTTATATTTTAACGGCGAACATAGTTTCGACGCTAGTTAGGGACCTACGCGCCTTACGGTTCGACTTCGACTAAATAATAAAAAGAATATAATTTAACGACGATCTTAGTTTCGACGCTCGTTAGGGTCACACGCGCCTTACGGATGACGTTGACTAAATAATAAAAAAAATATAATTTAACGACGATCTTAGTTTCGACGCCCGTAAGGCGCGTACGGCCGTAACGAGCGTCGAAACTAAGTTCGTCGTTAAAATATATTTTTTTATTATTTAGTAGAAGTCGAACCGTAAGGCGCGTAGGTCCCTAACGAGCGTCGAAACTAAGTTTGTCGTTAAAATAAAATATTTTTGTTATTTAGTTGACGTCGTCCGTAAGGCGCGTAGGTCACTAACGGGCGACGAAACTAAGATCGTCGTTAAAATATAATTTTTTTATTATTTAGTCCATGTCGAACCGTAAGGCGCGTAGGTCCCTTAGGAGCGTCGAAACTAAAATCGCCGTTTTATATTTTAACGGCGAACATAGTTTCGACGCTAGTTAGGGACCTACGCGCTTTACGGTTCGACTTCGACTAAATAATAAAAAGAATATAATTTAACGGCGATCTTAGTTTCGACGCTCGTTAGGGTCACACGCGCCTTACGGATGACGTTGACTAAATAATAAAAATATATAATTTAACGACGATCTTAGTTTCGACGTCCGTAAGGCGTGTACGGCCGTAACGAGCGTCGAAACTAAGTTCGTCGTTAAAATAAAATATTTTTGTTATTTAGTCGACGTCGTCCGTAAGGCGCGTAGGTCACTAACGGGCGACGAAACTAAGATCGTCGTTAAAATATATATTTTTTTTTATTATTTAGTCCATGTCGAACCGTAAGGCGCGTAGGTCCCTTACGTGCGTCGAAACTAAGATCGTCGTTTTATATTTTAACGACGAACTTAGTTTGGACGCTCGTTAGGGACCTACGCGCCTTACGGTTCGACTTCGACTAAATAATAAAAAAATTATAATTTAACGACGAACTTATTTTCGACGCTCATTAGGGCCGTACGCGCCTTACGGACGACGTCGACTAAATAATAAAAAATATAATTTAACGACGATCTTAGTTTCGACGCTCGTAAGGCGCGTACGGCCCTAACGAGCGTCAAAACTAAGTTCGTCGTTAATATATATTTTTTTATTATTTAGTCGAAGTCGAACCGGAAGGCGCGTAGGTCCCTAACGAGCGTCGAAACTAATTTCGTCGTTAAAATAATTTTTTTGTTATTTAGTCGACGTCGTCCGTAAGGCGCGTAGGTCACTAACGAGCGACGAAACTAAGATCGTCGTTAAAATATAATTTTTTATTATCTAGTCCGTGTCGAACCGTAAGGCGCATAGGTCCCTTAGGAGCGTCGAAACTAAGATCGTCGTTTTATATTTTAACGACGAACTTAGTTTCGATGCTCGTTAGGGACCTACGCGCCTTACGGTTCGACTTCGACTAAATAATAAAAAAATATAATTTAAAGACGATCTCAGTTTCGACGCTACTTAGGGCCGTACGCGCCTTACGGACGGCGTTGACTAAATAATAAAAAATGTAATTTAACGACGATCTTAGTTTCGACGCTCGTAAGGCGCGTACAGCCCTAACGAGCGTTGAAACTAAGTTCGCCGTTAAAATATTATTTTTTATTATTTAGTCGAAGTCGAACCGTAAGGCGCGTTGGTCCCTAACGACTGTCGAAACTAAGATCGTCGTTTAATATTTTAACGACGAACTTAGTCTCGACGCTCGTTAGGGACCTACGCGCCTTACGGTTCGACTTCGACTAAATAATAAAAAAAAAATATTTTAACGACGATCTTCGTTTCGACGCTCGTTAGGGACGTACGCGCTCGAAATCCGTAACGAGTCAAAAATATATAATTTTTTTTTATTTAGTCGACGTCGTCCGTTACGAGCATCGAAATCCATAACGAGTCAAAATAATATTGTATTTTTATTATTAAGTCGATGTCGTCCGTTACGAGCGTAGGTCCGTTACGTGCGTCGAAATCCGTAACGAGTCAAAAATATATTGTTTTTTATCCTCATTTAGTCGATGTCGTCTGATTATTATTTACTGACTGGTTTCCTTTTGTGCAGGTATTTTCACAAGATGATTTCCACTTCCATCACCGCTCGAAACATGAGCCGGGAGTGGTATACCAGCGGTGACCTGTTTTTCTTGTATTGCCTCTTGTACAAGAGGTCGTACGCTCTCGCCCACGAGTTGCCATAGTACTTCGCATCTGCGCAGCATCGACGGGAGCGCGGACTGTTATACGGCGGCGCCTACGTGACTAGGATAGCCCTTTCGTTGGGCTATCACCCGGAGAATGACCACGATCGTGTAGGCCTGGCGATACAGCCGAAGCGGATGGGGATGAACACAATATTGGGAATGCAAGTTACCAAAAAATTCCCATGCGGGAAGCGGTTTAAGAATGCGGACGGCGAGCAATACGCGCTTGCACAACTGCCGGCACAGTTCGATCTGGTATATCCCCCACGCGATTCGGAGGTGCCGGAGGAGCATGAGCCGACCAACGTCATTCCGGAGCCACCACAGCCGCGTGAACCACCCGGGGCGCCTCAGTTCCCACGACATGTTGGGCCCGGTCCTGACCCATCATATCAGCGGCTACGTCGCGACGTTGACAGGCTGATGTATGTGGTGGAGTGGATGGCTGTAGAGCTGCAAAGCTTTCAGAGCGTGAGGGGTTACCTCCATGACAGTTCAATCCGCCTGCGGAATGACATCAGCAGCAGGATCCATTACCATAGTATTTTATCATTTTGTTTATTTAGGTACAAACTTTTGTTGTATATATAAAACTTTTGTTGTATATATAAAACTTTTGATGTAAACGGTGTAACATATTCGAACAGTACCCGGGTATTTCAAATTATTTAACGGTATAGTATTCGAACCGCACACCTAAAAATAATTAACGGTATAATATTTAAACGTTTATAGTATTCGAACGGCACTAGACTTGGTATAATAATTTATTTCAAAACCTCGATAACAATATTATATATTTGAACTGTATATACGCTTTTCAAAATTTTAACGTTATACGCTTTTCGACGACATCGACTAAATAAATTAACGACAACATCAACTAAATAATAAAAAAACATTATATATTTTTAACTCGTTATATATTTTAAGCGAGTTAACGTTGTAACCGGGTGAGAATTTATACCACAAATATGCCGAATGACCAAAAGAAATTATGAAAGGTTATATACGCTGCTTATAGAGCTATGCGCAGCGTATATAAACCTTGTTTTCTGTGCAATGATTGCTGATCAGGCACTGAGATCCATGCTTTACCTACGCTGCGTGTAGACCTATACGCGACGTAGGTAAACCCTAATTTAACTAGAGTTTGGTGTGCCAATAGACACATTGGTGTGCCAATAGGTACACCCTACTAAAAAAACTCTTTGAATTGAAATGACATTTTTGGCCTAGTGGTGGTAGGAGACTTGGGTTTTCCAATGAAGAGTCAAGTTCAATTCCTACTTGTGTCGTATTGGAGTGGATATTGGGCAATGTGTAACACCCCGAAAACGGCTTTGGTAATCAAACCACGTTAATAGTAAAGACGGGTAAAATACCTTTAGTGGTAAAAATTTACCCGGTAAATATTAGGATTTAAATAATTAATCCTAATAATAAATAAAAAGTGAATAAAAGCTTTTAAGAAATAAAAGCTTAGAAGGCCCGAGTTAACGGGACCTAAAATAAACTTAGTCATAAATATTCCCGAACCCGCTAAGTTAACTAGGAATATTTAACCTAGTTAATAAGTGGGAAAATTGTTAAAAGAAATAAGTAGGTTGTGGCCTACTTAATAACGAACCAAACACGAGGGGTTAAAGCGGGATAACTAGAAAAGTTATTTAATAAAAACAAACACAAACACACACACACAGTGTGTGTTCTGGATCGAGCTCAGGGGCGACCAAGAAGGGTCAAACCCTAATCAACATAATTTCATCAAATTGAAGGGGCAAATCAAGTCCAAATCAAAATCCGAGTATGAATTAGTGATCTCCATTGAAAAAGGAGTCATGGGGTATGTAAATTTCTTGAGAAATCTCTAGTTGAAATTCTGAGCAAACCTAGAGAACTCGAATCTGAACTTGCATGTTTGTTGTTTGGATGAAATTAGTGATGAAACTATGTCTAGGAGTAAACCCTAGTCATGTACTTGTTGAATTGATGTTCATGGTTGTGAATCCATGATCATACACTCATGTGTCAAGTGGGTTTTGATTATGTAGTAAAGATGATGATGTACACATGTTTAAAAACATCATAGTTGCTAGTAGGAACAAGATACTTGAACAATTTGCAAGTTTGAGTAATTGATCATAAGTGATAGTGGTGATTTTTGATGTTAATCTTGGTAAAAATAACTAGTTAGGAACTAGTTAGTAAATATGTAAAATCATGCACATTAGGTGTTTGTTAAAATGCCTAAATGAGAACTAAGTGTTGATAATGTGCCTAATTGAGTCTTGTGAACTTGATAGTGCAATCATATGTGTTAATTGGTGATTTGACTTTTAAATAGTCAAACCGACCATTAATAAGATCGAATGGTAATTGTGATAGAAAATATGTAAGATGGAATAGTCATAATTAATGATGACTAATATAACCGTCTTACGAATTATGATGATAGTTTGACGCTTGACAAGCTAGGTGGAGGCTTGGAAAGGAAGCGGGTCAAACGAAGCAAGAATGGCGGAAAAGCATAATTCGGATGCAAGGTAAGTATAGCTTACACTAGTCTTAAATTGTGGAATGTTTTCTTATCATATAAATTATGAATGAGATATCTAAACAATTGAAATATGATGTTCCGTCGTGTAGTCGAACGGAACAAGAAAATCAAAGATGATAGAAACCATAATAATGGTTAAAAAGAAGTAATTCGATAAATTGGTCATATTATGTCGAAAGAAATACACGGTTTATATTTAAAATTACCGTACGGTGTTAAACGGGAAGAGTCATGTAGAGGAGATGATAATAAATATCATTTCGCAAAGATAAATGGTTAATTCGGCCAAACGGGTCAAAAGGTGTAGACAACACCTTTTGACTATATAGACTAATGATTCTTTTGTCGAGTCATATGCTTACAGGAATAGATATCCAATGGATATTCGCATCGTTCTTAATTAGCGAATATAAAGCAAGGTATTAAAATCGGGTCTATTTGTTGATCCGAGCCAGGTACGCTTATTTATGATGTATGTAAAAGTGCTAATTTGGTCGAATAATTGGTGATAGCCCTTCATTGTAAAAGAAGGACCAAAATCGACCAAAACGCCCTTGTAGGCTAAATTGAACAAACAACTCTTAGAGGTTGTTTGGAAAGGAGTCTTATGATTAAACAAAAGTTTAGAACGAGTACGGGTAGTGAAAGATGTAATTCTTGGGCCAAAAGACTCCATATGAGTCTTTGCCGTAAAATGATATTTCAAGAGGTATAAATTCGGAACACATAGATATCTACTTTAAATCCAACACACATTTAGTTGTGATGGAAGAGTACTAGATAAGAGATATAGGTTACAACGCTAGATTAGAATGAAAGCGAAATTGAGCTTAAAAGTGCTTAAAATATCCTTAACGGGTCAAAATAAGCATACTAGTGAAAACGGGTTTAATTTGTGTAATAAACCTATGATTAGAACCTAATATGGTATATCACAATTATTTGATGAAGTGTATGAAATATAGGAATCAAATAAATACGTTTGTTTGATAAAATGCATAACCGGGTCAAAATTTGGTATAAAGGGTAATAAGCCGAAGACTTAGAAGTCTTAAATTTTGTTAAGCCGAATGTCGGATTTTAACTCCAAATGATGGAGAATCAAATTACAAACACGTAGGAAGAAACGGTAGGCCAAACGGACAAGCGGTTTGAAAGATACGGAAGATTTCGTGTCAAATTACGGCAAAAATGGAAAACTGGATACAGGGTCCACTGTAAATTACGGTGCCACCGTAATTTACGGTGGAGATGAAAAGCCTTACGGTGGCCCCCTACTGGTTTACGGTAGGGGCATGTAAAACCAGTGGCCACCGTAAATTACGGTGCCACCGTAATTTACGGTGGAGGTCAGGTTGAAATTTTTGTTTTTGTTATCAATTGTTTCTCGGACTCGTTTAGACACGTTTTAAGTCCTGTATGACTAAAGCATTTCATGTTTATGAAATGTAGGTACACCTTGGATGCCGGAAGACGATCAAGCTCAACGAAGAACCGAACACGATAAAGACACACGCTTCCGCACTTTGACACATTGTAAATTTTAAACAACGAATTCAACCAAGTTATGTAGAATAACTAATGATTGGTAAAAGTTTTAATAAACCCGTATTTCCGATGTATATGATAATCATTAATTACATGATTATCTTTCAAAATTTACGTTAAACCTTGAATAATAAGAACGGGTGTTACACAATGATGGTGACAAACCCACTGAGGGGGGTTCGATCTTGAGCCGCACCCCTGTTTTCATCCGGCTGTTACTTCAGCGAGGCTTCTTGTGTGGAGGCAGTACGGTTTCCAGAGGAACGCCGTAACCAAGTCTGACCAACCCAACGCGGGCCTGGTTAAGACAATGTAGTCTGGACATATCTTGGCTATGGCCGCCGTTTAAGCGGTGTGACATTATGTCACTCAAAAAGAAAGTCACCGTTCAAAAAAATGACATTTTCGGCCAAATCACGCTAATTTACTCAAACTAATTTGACAAAGTATAAAATATAACAGAAAATATTTATTTTAATAATATTCTTAATCTAATCTAACTTATAATAAAAAAAAACTTCAAATAATGCCACATGGCATTATCTCTTTCAACCTGATAAATTTTATTTATATTTGTTTAATAAATTTCTTTTAATATTAATATTAATATTAATTAATAATCGATATATAGATATCACTTATTTTTATCCTTATCTTTATCTAAAATTAATAAATAACTTTAATTTTGCAATTTAGACCCTTTATTTTTTTTATTTAACCCAAAGTTTTTCATCTTTTGCAATTTAATCTCAACTCTTTTTTATTTTCAATTTTGGTCCACCATACTTTTGTGAGTTAACGTACCGCAACGTGCGTGTGAGGTTCAACATTTTTTAGTATATTTTTTCCTGCTTGACTGGCCCGTCGCGTCACATCTATTTTTCTCCGTTTGACAAGTTCATCAAACACGCGGGTCCTGGATGGACTTAGTTATTTTTTTCTATGTTTTAGTTTCGGTTTAATTTCTCAAGCGTGTGTGATTTAAAGATTTTATGCATGCTTTTCGCTCGGCGTTTTTTTTTTCCCGTTTTTATTTATTTTGTTTTTACGAGCTTTTCCGGTGTTGGTGGTCGCTGACAATGGTATAGTATTTCTACTACTTAACACAGTTTTATAATAAACGTTGCAACGCATGGACTTAATATTAGGAAAACAACGCCCATCTAGATACCGTGTTAATTAGCTTGATTGTATTGAAACATGTAATAATATAACATGTAGGAAAACATCTAATTTGGCAAAGTATAAAATATAACAGAAAATAGTTATTTTAATAATATTCTTAATAATTTATTAATTAGAACATAGCACAGAAGTTCGGAGGCGAACAATATCCTTAGACTGCGGGGTATGGTGCGGGGGTTTGGGCGTGGGTTGGCTGAAAACGCCCAAGCCACCACCCCGGGTGGGCATGGGTTTGGGCGTGGGATTCAGCCCGGGCGTGGGGCGGGCTAGTAAGTGACATGGCATGCTCTAAATGGTCAAACCAAATTCATGCCCCCAACCCAAGCCCCACCATACCCCATGGGCGTGGGTTTTGGTGGTGGGTTTTTTCCCATTCCACGTGTCAACATATGCCCCAACCCACGCCCCAACCCAAGCCCCCCATACCCCGCAGTCTTAAGAGAATCAAGAAACGCGTGATTAACCGGTAATAGCCGGTAAATTGTCTTCACCGACAATGTGTTACTGGTAACACCCCACATTGCCACCACACTCTGACCGTACTAGTTGACTACTATTTACTCCAATAGTTTAGAGGTGAATTATATATATAACAAAAAAGTGATGTGTATAATGTTAAATAATTACAATTTGATCATGTTAAAGTTTAAATTCGCTTTTCAATTTTTTACATAAATAATCTTTTTATTAAAAAAGTAATAAAACTCATTAGATAACAATTAAAATTTATGAAAATTTTACAAACTTTTAATGTTGAACGACTTAGATTACGTCTGATCTTTCTATGACGGGGCTCAAACCCTTAACTTCAAGTAGAACAACACCTTAACAATAATGGTTTTGCGAATTGAACCCAACCCTCTACCTCTTTTAATATTACTTGATTATTGTAAACTTTTTATAACTAACTAAATTGGTTAACCTAAATAAAATAGTTATAATTTTGCTAATATTTAATAATGTTTTCGAGTTTGTTTTTTTTTTTTTTTTTAAACGACAACAATTTAAATTTATCGTTTTTTCTATGTTAGTGTATAAAAAGCTTTGCGTCGAATAATGAATCTCTAAATATATGAAATGAAAAGTTAGCCTTTAAATTTCATCTATATTTTATGGAGTGAGAATATTGATAAAACTCTAAACGGAGAATCCAATAGGAATACTCTTATCAATTTTACCAAAGGTTTTTTTTTTTTTTTTTTTTTTTTTTTTTTTTTTATGGAAAACTATAGTGGGTTTTTAGTTAACACAATCAATCAGGATAAAAATTTTAATAGTGACTGAGAGAGTGAGAGTATTAGTTGGTAGTAGTTGAATAACCATAGGAGTAGGAGAATTTATGGTCTCCTGTCGATGTTTTTGTTTATCAAATTAGGCTGTGCGGTGTGGTGTGGGGGTCGTTCCCGTCGCGTCCTCCCCATTTCGCCCCCCACTGCCGGCGTCGTGAACGTCCGCATAAAGACAATGGAGACGGGCCTCCCCCTCTCTCACACACCTATGCATACAATATATACATATATATTTTAGGTCCATCCTCATTTCCTTACCTTCATCCTCTTTGCCCCATCCTCACATCCGATCGCCCCTACGTGCCGGATCATCCTCCAAAGATGGACCATCACCATACCACATAGCCTTAGGGTTTCCCTATTGTAATAAAAAATTTAGCCTGTCTCGAATCAGGTTAATTCTATCACGCGCTCTCTCCTGTTTAATATAATTTATTACGGTAACAATAATGTTGTGATAATTATCTTTCAAAAACGTTGTGATAATTAGTACAAAACTATAACGTTATAATAAGGGGTGTCTTATTCCCACATACCCTATATCTTATTTTCACATCCCCTGTTGTATACGGGTCGTATACAATTATACGGCTCGTATAGAATGTTTTTGAATAGGAAATTGCGCAGAGAATGTTTTTTTGTTTTATTATATACGGCCCGTATACAGTTATACGAGTCGTATACATGTGTATACGATTTGTAAAACGTATACGGCTCAATTGATTTATTTTTGTGGGGTTTTGATGTTAGCACATGTATACGGGCCGTATAACTATATACGGGCCGTATATATTGGCGTTTTTGCAAGTATCACGTTTTATTCCCGTAAAAACACAATCATTCTAGGGTTTCTAAACTCTTCATCACCTTTACGGGCCGTATATATTGGCGTTTTTTCAAGTATCACGTTTTATTCCCGTAAAAACACAATCATTCTAGGGTTTCTAAACTCTTCATCACCTTTAACAATGTCGATAAACGTTGATCGGAACATGCCGCTTAAATCGGAGCACAGGTAGAGTAACGTTACCGATCAGTCCGTTGATGAAAACCTTAGCGATCGCAGAGATCTTCGTGTTGGTTATTTATCGATTCCGAGTAACTAGCAGAAGAACCTGACACAAACAAGTTCTCCATAGTTTGTTATTCAGATATCTGTTCGGTCATCTTTCCAAACTACAACACACGATACTTTTAATAAGCTGTCATAGTTGTCAAATTCGATTTCAACAAATCTTTTCATTTTCCTTCAATTTCTAAAACATTCTCTGTTACATGAAGACGTGTCGGGTTCTTCTACTAGTGGTATTTTACTGAAGTATTGAAGATTGAGGTGGGCATTGTTTAAATCTGAATATAACTAGATGTTACGTGTATCAGCGTTGTTTATCACCCTGTGTGAGCATTGAAAACCCGACAAACAGTCTTGACAACTGTGACATTTTATCTATCTATGTGTGTCACATCCATCCTGTTATTGCAATCGATATGATTAATTTTTTCAGATTTTTTTCTAATTAGCGTTGTTAACTACCAAAAGAATGCATACACAAATAGTTCTAGTGGACGAAGTAAAGAGACCGTTGTGTATCTAAATTAGGTTCTCAAACAAACACTACCAAAGATGGGTTGGTGATAAATACCGGAGCTGTTATCTCGGTTGTTCAGTACTCTCCTATATCAACTTGAACGGTTGATGGTTAGAAGGATCGTTCTAATAGATTAAAGAGAATAAACCATTTTTTACCAATTTTCACTCCAGTAGTTGAAACTTGAGCGCATGAATCAATTCAAAACCCTCACCCCTCAAAAATCAACAAGAAACCAAAGGAAAAAAGGGCTGATAATGGCTGATGGTTCTTCGTTGAGGAAACCAAACGTAGACGGAGATGATAGGCCTGGTAACCGGAAGAGAAATCAATTGTATTTTTTTAGTTGCTTCTCTTGTTAAGTTTCTGAACCAACCGAAATCCACAAATTCCAACAGTTTCTTCATAGATTTCGTCCGGTTTCCAAACTCTTTCGCACAAAGTTAATATTCACTGTGGTGGATGCAAGCATAAAGTTAGAAAAATACTCAACTTGAACGGACGATATGTATCAACAAATTGTGAGTGGGAATATGGCTATGAAGAATAGTATGGATAAACAATCACCGGTACAGGTTTTTCTGCTACTTATTCGGAATGTTTCGAATCATCACAGAAGACGTGTCGGGTTCTACTGCTAGTAGTATGAGTCTGAGTCCATTGTGGTTCGTGAATGTTTCGAATCATCACAGAAGACGTGTCGGGTTCTTCTGCTAGTAGTATGATCCAAAAATTATGTTGTTTAAATCAGAATCAGGTTCTCACGACAAGGATCGTTCTAATAGATTAAAGAGAATAACCCCTTTTTTACCATTTTTTACCCATAGTATACGAGCCGTATAATAATATACGGCCCGTATACAACCATCGTATACATTGTATACGATCGGTAAAAATATTTTTTACCAATAGTATACGGCCGTATAAACCGTATACGACTCGTATACATATGGTAAAAAATGGTAAACACTACTAAACATCTGCTTTCTGAATCTGAATCAGAATGTTAACTTTTTAGTTGCTTATCTTGTTAAGTTTCTGAACCAACCGAAATCCACAAATTCTGACACTTTGTGTATTGACGAAGCTGACAAACACATTGGTATTTTCTCAAAATGTGCAAACTTGAAGAATCTCACATTAAAGGAGTATGCAACAACGGGATCAGATGGTTTGAGTATCTTTCATCCTCGTTTGACTAATCTCACACTTGAAAATGACAACTTTGTTATTTCTGTTGTTCAGTACTTCCGAGATCTGACCGAACCAAAATCCACAATTCTTTTACTCATAAACCCTTGAATCCCAACAGTTCATTTGTAACCGTAAGGATGATGCAAATTTGTACGTAAAGATCTCTACACAAACTCTTCTACATATTTTAACCAGTTGTCCATCACTTAAGACCTTGAAAAGATTTGTTGAAATCGAAGCATTCACGAACCACAATGGACTCAGACTCATGTTCAAGTAAGTGTCTAAAAATCTGAAAATTCAGGTTTACCTTGTTAATTTCTCAAAACAAAGTCTCGTTTCTTCATCTTCATCTTGAAGAACAATGATGAACAGATGATGTCAGATAATACTTCATTTGTCGAGAAACCATTATCTTGTGATACATGAACGTTGTATTCTTGTCTTTCAGAAGAGTTTGTATTGAACCAAAAATACTTCAAACATTCTATACCTTGCATCGTATAGAGGTGCAAGAGAATGGCGAGTTATTTTCAGTTATTTCTGTTGCTCCACAAATTACATTGTTTAAATCAGAATCAGGTTCTTAAGACAAGGATCGTTCTAATAGATTAAAGAGAATAAACCATTTTTTACCATTTTTTAACCGAGAGTATATGAGTCAGGCGTTGGAAGGATTGTAGTAGTAGGACATTGGTACCACTGTGAAAATTGCATAAGGAAGCTCAACTTGACTTGACATTGGTACCACTGTCAAGTATGTCGGGTTCTGCAAATATTATCTTGACAGTGGATCGAGTGATACGCTTATCTATTCTGGTCAAGGTGGGCATGGTTTGTTTGGGAGTAAAATTGCATCAGGAGGGGAGAGAGTCTGATACAATAAGGATGTTGGGAATTAAACACATGTACGTGACAAAATAAGGATGTTCGCATAAACATATATTCGTTTCATAACCTCCTCCTATAAATCAACCACAACTGACAAAGAGCCTGTATTAGAAGCCATCCTATGTCTTTTACCAACCGAAGAGGCAGCAGAAGACGTGTCGGGTTCTTCCAACATTCACGAACCACAATGGACTCAGACTCATACTACTCACCCTCCCCTGAGGAAAAGTTTTCCCGACGACTCAAGAAAATCCACAATCAATGTATACAGGTGCAAGAGAATGCCGGGTGATATAGTAATTTTCAATAATGTAGGAAGGATTGAAGTAGTAGGACATTGGAATCTGGTTCTCAAACAAACCAACAAAATCCTGATAGAGAAAAAACATCAACAACCATTTTTTCTTTTCCTTCAATTTCGAGAACATTCTCCCTGTGTATGTGCTTGTGCGGTAGAAACCGGTGATGAATTTGTATACACAACTGAACGTTAATTGATATTGTTTTAGACAACAACAGATAATGAACGGATTGTTGGTGGATAACGCAAACAAGTTCTCCACAGTTTGTTATTCAGATCTCTATTCGGTCATCTTTCCAAACTACAACACACGATAAGTTTAAACTTTATAGTGTGTGATTTGACCAGGAAATGATTGGAGGTGAAGGTTCAGTGCACGAAAAGTTTCTTACGAAATGTACGTGACAAAACAAATATGTTGGGAATTAAACGCATGTCCGTAATCCCGCGTTGATAGCTTTCGTTTTATTCAGATTCCTTATAACTCTCATCAAATGCCTCACCCTTCCTTTTATTCTATAAATATTAAATAAAGAATAACACCATGCCCGTAATCCCGTGTTGATAGCTTTCGTTTTATTACAGTCATACGACACGTTTTCTTGTTCTTCAATCTTTGTTACTTGTTGATGTTTTATTTTTTTTCTACTTTTAGAAAGTTTTGAGCACCTCACCACTCTAAAAATATTTGAAAAATCAAAATTTCGTTCCATACGGGCCGTATAACAGTATACGGCCCGTATACACGTTCGTATACATTGTATACGACCAGGCAAACTTATTTACACATGGTGTATACGGGCCGTATACTGTTATACGGCCCGTATAGAATAAAAACAACTGACAAAGTCTGCTGGCACAGACTTTGTCAGTTGTTTTTATTCTATACGGGCCGTATAACAGTATACGGCCCGTATACACCATGTGTAAATAAGTTTTCCCATGTGTTAATATTAGGACCCTATAATAATCATTTATGATAGCGGCATATTGTTAAAACCAAGTTATAAATAACGTTATAATAATCATTTATAATAGCGGCATATTGTTAAAACCAAACTAGCCAAGAGCTAGTACATAATATGAAAGCAATAACTAAATTTCAATGAGTATAAAGCCATATTAATATAATAAATACTTTGGTTTTAAAAGATTTTATAGATATATCGCACACCAAAAAGCTTTCACCTAATATTGATTTACCGTTTATATCAACCCTTTATACGATACTAACTAAATTTTCCAAATATTTCATTAAAAGCTCTCAATTTTTTATTACTCTAATGTCACTTAATTTTTTATTAGTTGTTTCAATATTGTATAAATATTTAGACAAAATAATTGGGGGGCGATCCTTTATAATTTTAAAATTTTCTGACGAAAAATCAGAAATTTTACACTTTTAACCGAAACATTCTGGGAGGCGGGTGCACATCCAGGTTTCCACTAAGCTCCGTCAATGGTTTATCAAATTAGGGTTTCCCTATTGTAATAAGAAATTTAGCCTGTCTCAAATCAGGTCATTTCTATCACGTGCTCTCTCCTCTTTAATATAATTTATTAGGTAACAACAATGTTGTGATAATTACCTTTCAAAAACGTTGTGATAATTAGTACAAAACTATAACGTTAAAATAATCATTTATGATAGCGGCATATTGTTAAAACCAACTTTTAAATAACGTTATAATAATCATTTATAATAGCGGCATATAAACCAAACTAGCCAAGAGCTAGTACATAATATGAAAGCAATAACTAAATTTCAATAAGTATAAAGCCATATTAATACAGTAGAAACTCTATAAAGTAATACACCTGGGACCACCAAAATTTATTTATTAAAAGAGTTATTAATTAATCGATAAATTAATAATTATTAATTTATATATTAATTAATATTTTATTAATTTATAGTAGAATACTTAGTTTACAAATACCTTTCAAGCTTCCACTTAATTATTGTATACAATGCATGTATATCAAATGAACGGCCCAATTTGAAAGAAACCTTCAATCTCCCACCTTATTATGCTTCTTGTGTTCAATGTATCACTTTATGGACATTAAAAATATTTTCTATATAAATACAAGATCAAAATAGATTAACACAAACAAATCATACACACAACATGGCTTCCCATCTTAAAGGTGTGAAAAAAACAACAATGACAGACGAGATTCGAAGAGCATTATGCAAGCACAACAAGGATAATCCAAGTCTTACTCAAAAGCAATTGCAAGAATGGGTTCATAGTAACTATGGTTTGCAGGTGAGTCAAGCGACAATATCGAATACAGTTAAGCGGTCTTTAGAGTATCTCTCACTTGCTCCCGAAAGAGCAATCACATTGAACAATTTCTTGTTGAGCTATGAGAAAACAACACCAGAAGTTCTTACCATGCTAAGAAAAATTAGAGATGAGATTCAAGGGGAAATTGATTTCAACAAAAAACAAAAGACAATTGAGTCATTTTTCAAGAAACCTTCATAAATCATTCATGTAATATGCTATATATAAGGAATTATTAATTTATATTTTATATGGGGTCTAAAGAAATTATCAAAAATGTATTATCTTATAATTGTAGCGAATTATTAATTTAGCACCCTATCCTCGAGTCGGGACCGGCAAAAAATATTATTTTAGAGAGTTTATTAAATAATCGAGTATTAATTTATCGAGTTTCTACTGTATAATAAATACTTTGGTTTTAAAAGATTTTATAGATATATCGCACACCAAAAAGCTTTCACCTAATATTGATTTACCGTTTAGACTATGGGGTATGGGGCTTGGGTTGGGGCGTGGGTTGGCTGAAAACGCCCAAGCCACCACCCCGGGTGGGCTTGGGTTGGGGCGTGGCACAAGGGGCGGGAGTTTAAAGCCGGGCGTGGGGCGGGTCTATGACTATGACATGGCGGGCTCTCAATGGCCAAATCAAACTAGCCGTTGAGGCATTTAAAAAAAATTCCTTTATAAATATCTTACCATATTTAACATTTTTCTCACACAATATCAAACACATAACACACAATCTTGCCATTAGTTCTTCAAGTTCAAGTGAATCGTCATCATCATCTGACGATAGTGCTGAAATATTTTTACAAACGATCGCGGCGGTGGTGAAAGCTATCGTGGAAGACGAAGACGATGAGGAAGAGACTCCGCAACCTAAACGGAGGAGAAGGTACATCGCTCGTGAACGGCACACCGCTAACAATTTGTTGGTAAGCGATTACTTCTCAGCGGAACCTAAGTATGATGAAAAAATGTTTAGGCGTCGTTTTTGTATGAGTAGAAACTTATTTTTAAGGATATCTATAGATCTTGAGGAGAAGTATGTTTATGTGACAACTGTGTTCTGTAAGCATCGTATAATGTAAAACAATGTGGATTATCAATAAAACAATGTGCTTTGGTGTTATTATGTGTGTATTTATGTTTGATGATTTTACAATTTGATTCGATTCCGATTTCAAGCTTTAAATCACTTTCTGGAGGGTTATACGCAAAACTGGTGCATGAACGCAATCAGCTTAACGCGACGTACACTCCGGAACTGTGATGTAAGCCAAACATACCCTAAATATCCTTTACATAACTTAGAAATAAGTTTCGAAGGATTCGGTATGGCAAAAACATGTTTATTTGAACTAAAGAACTATTTACGACAAAACTGCGAAACGAACGTTGGTGACCGCCCGAATAATATTTAAATCCCAAAAATATTCTTTTATGATTAAAATTTTATTTTAATCAGGTTCGTGTTGAAAAATAAATTAAAACGCTTAAAAACGTTATTTTTCAAGTTTAAGCGCGTACCGCGTGTTTCTGCGCGACACAGTGCTTCTACTGCAAAACGCAGACAACGCAGCCAGTCCTGGCAACTGAAATTTATTTCAGTAATATTTTGGCCAGATTATTTTTATAGAATAATAAAAATAATTTAGAACGCCGTAAACCGGGATTTAAACGCTAGATAAAATACCCGGTACCCAGTTAAACACCTACTTCTACCTTATTTACCAACAATATTACATTTAACCCCCCCCCCCCCCCCCCATATACAAACTTATGGTTGTAATATACAAGTGGCCCCACCAAGATTTTTGCTAAGATTTCTCAATATTTTCTTAGATCATATTTAACACTTGTCCTTGCATGCCAACTTCCTACATCTTTCATATCTTTTATAAATCTAAGCAAGATCACAACTTCTTACAACACTCAAACCCTTCCCTCCTCTCTCCTCCCAAACCGTCCCCATCTTCTCTCTCTATCTTCATCTTTTTGCAACTTTGTTCTTATGAATCAAGTTCCTTTCCAAGCATATTTCAAGTGATTGTGAAGAATCAAAGGTGATTCCAAGGTGTTCTCAAGTGATTCAAGCTTCATATCATCACAATCTCATCTCACAACCTACTTGAATCTTGAAGGTATAATATTTATGTTTAAATTATCCTTTAGATTCTTGGTTGTTCTTGATGATTGAAGTTTCTCTTGAATCTTGGGATTTTCACTAAACTTGAAATCTAAAATGAAATGGGTCTTGAAACAAACAAAAATGGTGGTGTATATATATGTATATAACCGTACATATATATGTGTGTATATGAGTTTATTTTTTAGTTAGAGTTTGATATCTTGTTAAGTACTTGTTTATGTTGTTACATGTTCATGAATGGTGGTAAAAATGCAAGTATTTGGAGATTTATGTAGGATATGTTAAATGTAAATAACATCAACAAATAAACCTGAATATATCACATATGTGATGCATCTAAAACCATATAAAATGTTGATGTTATGATAGTATGTTTTAGGCACTTGTACATGTGAAAATATGTTGATTTAAAGCTCAAGAAATGATGAAAAATGGTTATATGACAAAAAACTGTTTTAGATCAGGTTACAAACACTAAAAATAATATTATTTGATGTATTATAGTGGCATGAAACTTTAACATAGGTTTACTAGCTTTGCATGTTGTACATATAGCTTAAAAAGTGGTAAATTATGTGAAATTTGCATGATTTATGTGCTTTTTTAAGACCTGCACTATCATGAGTATAACCATTATTTTATTCAGTAAATAACATGGGTTGTGTCAAAATTTCAAGTCGTTTCGATTTGGGAAGGTTCGGGTAACGTTTGATGCAAAACTTTTATTGGTTGATTGATATAAAATTTCACCGGGGTAACCCTTTACCAAAAAAAAAAAAACAGTCAAAAATTGCCTTTTCGAAGGATTTTTATTAAACTGTTTTAGATCAGTAACCAAACTGATATTTTTGCTATAAAAATAAGTAATTTAACTTATATTAAGTTTACTTGGTGTTTGGTTAGTCATACGTGACTTCCGACGCCCAAAAATGTTACCGAATCGCTAAAATAAGTGCTTTTCGACATAACTAGAATGGGTTGTTCATAAGTAAATTTTATGTGTTACAATGTGCTATGTGTTTTACAATATGTGTATGATGATGTGCTAGTGTTGACGAGATTATGTGTATTACGCTTGAGTAAATGTATATATATAAATACACCAAAATAATCAAAAATAATAACTTTTCGAGAAAACTCAAAGTTATGTGAAAATTCTAAGTATCGGAGAAACTTCGGTATTTTTGTGAGTTTTTGATTATTAAATCATTCTTATTTAATTTAGGACGAATAAATTGAGGGATTGTGTTAACATATAAAAACGCACCCAAAGGTGAGTACATAGATCCCCTCTTTTTACTGTTTTCGATTGTTTTGGGGTGATTCATATGTATCAAACGATTTCAATATTTCAACGATGGTTTCAAAACGATTAAGATGGTTTATACTAAACTAATAACGATTTCGATAATGTGAACGAGCTTGTTGGTTGTAGTTACATAACGAATGACATTCATTAATTATGGCCGAACCGACCAGTATTAGGTTATGGTACCATAGGATCTGACAAATCCCGTTATCAGACTGCACCCATGGTTATGTGTGGGTTAGGTGGGTAGCGACTGAACCTGTGATTGTTAATTTACCCTTTGGTGGTTTATTAATGCGAGAAGCGATGGGCGAGATAGTCGAGTCACGAAGGTTTGGATGTTATTAGTGAGACAATCAAAAGTAGTTTCATGATCTAAAACGAGAATGATTTAAACGACTAAAGCGATTTTTAACGAATTAAATGATTTGGGTAAACGATTGGTTTTCGGTTAGTGTTTAGATAACGGGACGAGTATAATGTGATGAAAGCATGGTGGATACGCCGCTGGTACTTCCTATATATATATGTTTTCATCATATTACATACCGTGACGTTATTTAGTTCATTTGGATAAACACTTTGAAACGATGTCACACAAATGAGGTTTTCGAAACGATATAAACTATACGAGTTTTATTAACGAGATTTTATTAAATAAATGTTTTGGGTTAAGAATCATGGCTACGAGATTTTATACACTATAACCAACTTGATTTGAGTTGGTTAGTTATGCCGCAATACAATACTTTTCAAAACAAGGTTTTCAATTAAGTATTGCAACATGTAGACTAGCCATGAATCTGACACTCTCAAAACCCTATGTACTCGCCAGCATTTCTTTGCTGACTTTGTTTTCACATATGTTTCAGGTGTTGTTAAACGATGTTGATTGCTAGGATGCATGCTCACATAGGACTGGACGAGGCCTTAGTGACTTAATAACAAATTTAGACTATGTTTAACCTGCTTATTTAGATTTCCAGACGATGTAAATATTTAATGTTTAATCAAACGAAACTTTAAATTTCCGTGTGTTTTGAAACAATGATTCTGCTACAACACTCCCCGACGATTCCGCCGCGATTTGTTGTTTTACGCGGTCGGGGTGTGACAGTTTATTTCCAACAAAAACCGGATGTAACCGGGCAATTAGGATTTAGTACGTGGCAAAAAGTCACGGCCGCACTTAGGTAGTTAGCGTACGGCAATAGTTCGGACATTATGGATGACTATTTAAAAATGTCTGCACGTGTAGCTAGAGAAAGTCTTCACAACTTTTGTTCGTGTATTTTAGAACTTTATAGGAAAAGATATTTGAGAAAGCCCTCGTTCAGTGACATGCCACAAATATTGGAACATCACGCAGATTATCATGGGCTACCCGGGATGCTAGGTAGTTTAGATTGTATGAAATGGCATTGGGAACTTTGTCCTACCGCATGGCAAGGCGCTCACACGAGTAGATTTCACGGGATGCCAGCCATCATGCTTGAAGTGGTTGCGTCCCAAGATCTTTGGATATGGCATGCGTTCTTCGGTATGCCAGGTTCACATAATGATATTACCATCATAAACCACTCGCCCCTTTTCAATGATCGGGTAAATGGTAAAGGACCCAAAGGAACTTTCTTTGTAAACGGGGTTGAGTACGTGTATGGGTACTACCTAGTTGATGGGATTTACCCAGAGTGGGGGGTTTTCGTAAAATCGTTCACAAGACACGGTACCATAGATCCAAAGAGATTAAAGTTTAACAGGGTCCAAATGGCTGCACGTAAAGACGTCGAGCGAGCATTCAGTGTTTTGAAGAAAATGTGGCGAATATTGGCAATGCCTTATCGACTATGGGACAAGGATCAGATTGGAAACGTGATGTACGCATGTATCATTCTTCACAACATGATTTTGGAGGATAAAGGTAGAGCGGTCGTTACCTACTATGATGACGATGACCCCCAACCAGGTAACGTAACAGTTACAGACAAAGATAAAGCATCAAATGAAGTTTTGATCAAGTCAAGGGATATACATCACAACCTTCGATCTGATTTGGTGGATCATGTTTCAACGATTCCTGGGTTCGAAACCGACGAAGACGACGAAGAATGATCGTTTTTTATTTTGATAATTATTATGTATGTTTATGTAGATTTTAATGGTTATAAATATATATATGTATATTAAAAAAAATGATGTGGCTTGGCCACGCCAGCCCAGCCACGCCCACCATACCCCCTACAATTTGGGTTTGTGTATTGAGTTCTTCAAGTTCCATGTGTCAACCCATGCCCCAAACCCCCGCCCCACCATACCCCACGGTCTTATATTAACCTTTATACGATACTAACTAAATTTTCCAAATATTTCATTAAAAGCTCTCAATTTTTTATTACTCTAATGTCACTTAATTTTTTATTAGCTGTTTCAATATTGTGAAAAATACAAATTATACATGTTAAAGTTTTTGAAAAATTAGTGACATATATGACTGTTAGGGGGCGTTTAGTTCGCGGAATGATTTAGAATTGGAATTGGAATTTGTATATGAATTAGGATTTGAAGGAATTGGATTTGGAATTTAAACACTCCAATTGGAATTGGAAATTGTTGGAATTTGAATCTCAATTCCATTTTTGTTGTGTTTGGTTGTCAAATGAATTGGAATCCATCACCCCAGCACCCACAACCACCAGTTCCGGTCGAAATAGTTCGCGTTGAAACGGTTCGGGTCGAAGTGGTTCGATTCGAAACCGTACGGGTCAAAACGGTTCGCGTCGAAACGGTTTGGGTCGAAACGGTACCGGTTGAAACGGCACGGGTCAAAACGGTTCGGGTCGAAATGGTTCGATTCGAAACAGCACAGGTCGAACGGTACGGGTCGAAACAGCACGGGTCGAAATGGTTCGCGTTGAAACGTTACGGGTTGAAACAATCGCGTTGACACTGTACGCGTCGAATCGGTTCGAGCCGAAACGGTTCGGGCCGAAACGGTACGGGTCAAAACGGGTCGCGTCGAAATGGTACGGGTCGAAACGGTACAGGTCGAAACGGTTCGGTTCGAAACAGTACGGGTTGAAATGGTTCGCGTCGAAACGGTTCGATTCGAAACGGTACGGGTCAAAACGGTTCGATTCGAAACGGTACGGGTCGAAACGGTGCAGGTCAAAACTGTTCGCGTCGAAACGGTACGGGTCGAAACCATTCGCGTCGAAAAGGTACGGGTCGAAACCGTTCGCGTCGAAACGGTACGGGTCGAAACGGTTCGGATC
The DNA here is from genome assembly GCA_030545235.1 of Helianthus tuberosus. Lineage (NCBI taxonomy): Eukaryota > Viridiplantae > Streptophyta > Magnoliopsida > Asterales > Asteraceae > Helianthus > Helianthus tuberosus. The sequence continues at coordinate 101,002,289 of CM060389.1, forward strand.
AAAACAATGCGGGTCGAAACGGTCGAAGATTGTTAGTGCACAGAATGTCTGTTGACTTCGTCTGCATTACGTCTGAGGTCAAGATAGGTCAACATAGGTTTTAGATAGTCAAAATTAGATCATATGTTGATAGGTCCGTTTATATGTCAGACAGGTCCGTATATACTAACCTATGTTGATAGGTCCGCTTATTTGTCAATGTAGTAGGTCCGCTTATATGGACATTGTCCATAAAAGCGAACCATAAGCTAATAGGTCCGCTTATACGGACGTCCATATAAGCGAACCACACAATACTATATATAGGCTGATCAGTTGTACATTAGAGCGGACCTGGATCATTGCTTGTGGAACGAAACTCTGTCAAATTGTAATCAGAAAGCAATAAAAGAGAAGAAATTAAAGAGAATAGCTGTTGTAACTTTGCGTGCATTGTTTCCGCCTTTACACGTAAAGATGAACTGCTTTGACTGACTTTTCAAGGTCGTAGAACGGTCCAACAAAGATTCCAATGAATTTACTTTGAATCCTTCACATATCAAGAAGAATTTTGAATTCCTTTCGTTAAAGAAATTTGAAGGAATTCATGCCTAATTCCAATTTCAATTCCATTGTCAACCAAACACATGAAGGTTGGAATTAGGATTCCAATTCCATCAAATTCTGTGAACCAAAACATCTTAAGAGATGGAATTCAAATTCAATTCCATTAAATTCCATTGAATTATGCGAACCAAACGTCCCTTACTTACAATTTTGTGATTTACTTTTCAAATTAACTTATAGAAGGTAATGGTGAAGAAGTTTTATTTATTAATTAGTAACCAAGACTTATATATGTTTCATTTAAATCAAACCAGAAAAAAAAATAAACACTAAGAACATGTGTGGTGGGTGTGATTTTTTCAACAAAAGCCCCCTCGACGTTTTTTAAATCACGTCAAACATCAAATGGTTTGGCATTTTTTCCTATGCTTGCCCAATACCATTTTTTGGATGTTTTTTTATTTAATTGTTTAACACCCCTTTTTAATATAATGCCCACATCCCCACTACACCCATTTTAAAAAAAAACGCCCAATAATGCCGCTTGCTGACTGTACTGTCACATGGCGGAAAACGCCCAAATGTAGGGGCTTTATTCACCCAAAACACTACACATGGTCTAAATAGCAACCAAAATTTACATATAATCACTAAAGGGTTAACATTTATAAAATAGCAACCAAAATTTACATATAATCACTAAAAAGTTAACATTTATAAAAAAAAAATTCATGAGGTTGTATTATCACTAAAGTGATGTGTACCTCATCCACATATATATTTACTCCTGAGACACCATGCACAAAAAGGAAAGGTGTGTCATGGCAGTTGCTAGAATCATGCATATTAGTTACTTGTTTTATTTATTTATCTTACTGCATAGTGGGTTAGTGACTTAGTGGGAGTAGTGGGTTGGATGGTTACAATTATTAAGTCTTATTTAAACGAGTTTGTATCTCCATTTTATTTTATGAATGAAAAGTTAGAGTTTATCTCAAAGTCTGATTCTTACTATTTTCTTTCAAGCTTCGATCTATTTTCTTTGGATCATTTGATTACGACTCGGTTCGTATCAATTGGTATCAGAGCCGCCGTGATCCCCCGTGAACAATGGCTGCTCAAACTTTATCCAAACACGAGTTGTTCGATCGAATCGAGTCAAGTATTGCTCGGATGATCGATATTCTCAAGAACCGACCTCGGTTACCACCACCAATTTCCGCCACCACACCAACAGCCATGTCACCCGTTTCCACCACACCGCCGACATATACACCCATCTCAACACCAAAATCCACCACCTTCGGCCAACCTCCCGCCGCACCGAAACCATCCCCGCTACGAGTACCGAAAACCACACCAACACGACCATCATTACCGAAACCGTTTGCGTCAAGACCCAACCCAACACCAACACTAGCATTAACACTATGTCCTAAATGGAACATGGGTTTCACAAAGACTGCCTGGGAGATGAGTATAACAGGCATGCCACAATTTCACTGGAGTTCGAAGTGGTACAAAGAAGACTCAATCGAAAGTGTAGCCAAGCAACGTGAGTGGCGACCACCTTGGCACCCATCACGTCAATACATAGAGACCGCTCCTAACGTCGTTGTACGCCTCGAATGGCGACCGCCGTGGAATTCGCTCATGTTGCATCATTGTCAACCTTGTGGACAAGGTTCTTTCAAGGGGGATAGAATGATGTGTACCTCATCCACATATATATTTACTCCTGAGACACCATGCACAAAAATGAAATGTGTGTCATGGCAGTTGCTAGAATCATGCATATTAGTTACTTGTTTTATTTATTTATCTTACTGCATAGTGGGTTAGTGACTTAGTGGGAGTAGTGGGTTGGATGGTTACAATTATTAAGTCTTATTTAAACGAGTTTGTATCTCCATTTTATTTTATGAATGAAAAGTTAGAGTTTATCTCAAAGTCTGATTCTTACTATTTTCTTTCAAGCTTCGATCTATTTTCTTTGGATCATTTGATTACGACTCGGTTCGTATCATAAAGTTAAGTGGCCTTAAAAAGATTAAGTGAGTTTTGAGACGGTGGAAAAGCTTAATATTTACTACTATCGGATGAAGTCCTTTTTTATCCGTTTAACTCGATAACCATAAGATGTATGTTTAGTTGACATATACAAATCCAGATAAGGTGATACTCCTACCACTTTTTTTTTGAAACATTATTATATTATAACATGCTATTGCGCCAGAGAACTTTGTGGGTTTTCACTTTTGACCACAGTTGTTTTGAGATATTATGTTTTCGGCACTGCACACGTGTTAACTTTTGTTTTTTTACTCACTCACATGGTATGTTGTGAGAGAGAGAGGGGGGGGGGGCGAGATAGAGAAACAAATATGAAAGTAGCTAGGAAGAGGAGAGAGAAAGAGAAACCGGCAGAGCTTCCGATGACTACTCCGGCTCGTGGATCATCCATATCCACTAAATCAAGAACATCATCCATATCCACTAAATCAAGAACATTGATCAAAGTGTGATGTTTGCTTCAACGTTTTAAACGAAGCTTCAGGCGCGACGGCTAGGGTTACCTGTCGCGAAGGGAGACGACAAAGGCGATCGTGAGGATGGTTTGTTTGTATGTTCTTTTCGATGATTTCCCATGATTATCTTATTCGTAACCCTAATTTATAGTCGAAGCATCCACGTAGGGAATCTATGTTGTTTTTTCGTTTTTTTTCGATTTCGTTGAATAGAACCTGATGTATGAAACGTGTTGTTTGTATTTTTAATATGAACTATGATGAGCGATTTGTTAGGGTTACCGAGATGACGGAGGTGGGGAAATTGTTGTGGGCGTAGTGGTGGAAGATGACAACGAATCACTGTTTTGATACACGCGTCCTTTTCTTCAGAGCACCTTGTGGTTGATGTCACGAGTTTAAGGTATTGTTTGATTCTTTTGTAGTAATTTAGATGAATACCCGAGTGTGCCTTTATGATGACACAATTAAGTCAAAAGGATGTTTGAAGCTATGTAGAATAATGGGTCAGATAACAAATCTGAAGGTAGCTAGGAAGAGGAGAGAGAAAGAGAAACCGACAGAGCTTCCGATGACTACTCTGGCTCGTGGATAACAGTTTGGGTGACTCAGTGGGGAATGATTCGTTGAAAGTTGATCTTTTGAAATATAATAGTTGCAATATTGATAATCAGTCTAATAAGATGGATTGAGGTAATCATGTGGTTCTGGAAATAGATGGGAAGCCTTTTGATTTGTACAAAATGCACGATAATTGTCTTCAAAACGAGGATTTTCGTAGAAGTTGTTTATCATGCTCTGTCTGGATATCAGTATGTTCGCCCTAAGCAAAAGTTGATTTTATTTAAGTGCAGGTACATTTAGATTCATATATTTGTTTGAATTTATGTTCTGAATTTGTGATTTATCATATAAAATCTATGTTAATTTATTCCATTATTGAAAGGAAGGAATCAGTGACTATGACTGTGACTGTGTTACTCCGCGTTACCAGCGTACGTAGCAAATAGAAATTTATTCAAAATTTTATGTTAATGAACTTATGTTATACTTTTAGTTCATAAATTGCAGGCTGGCAGGTTAGGGATCACAATTGTTATTTCCGCAGATTCAATATGGCATATGATGAGAAGTTTTGTTGATGAAAATCAAAATCCACTCCCATGATCTTCTACTTACCATGCAGGTGAACATCTAGATCCAATTTTAGAAGTCAAGGCCAAAAGAAAAGTTAAAAAAAGAAGTCAATGGTGTGTAATGGTGTTTCCACAAATCAACTCGATGTGTTTATGATGACATTTGAAGACTTTAATGCTATGGCATAGTTGATAGTTCCAACTTGACTTTATTTAGTCAACTTTTGTTCTTTGTAGCTCATGATTTACTTTCTAAACGGTTGAAGGTCATGAATTATATTGTGCAATAAACCTTTCATGAAAGAGACTTGATCCATCGCGAAGCGCGGGGTCATCAACTAGTTAACTTCATTAACAAAAACCAACCCATAAAACGGGGCGGCCCAACACCAGTGGCGAAGCTTGAGATTTCCGACCAGGGGGGCGAAAGTCACCGGATCTAAAATTTTCTATAAAACTGGGGGGTCGAAAACGTATATACCCAAAAATTTCTATACAAAAAGTATATACTCTCCACTGCTGAGCGAAAAGTTCGGGGGCGGGGTCATCAACTAGTTAACTTCATTAACAAAAACCAACCCATAAAACGGGGCGGCCCAACACCAGTGGCGAAGCTTGAGATTTCCGACCAGGGGGGCGAAAGTCACCGGATCTAAAATTTTCTATAAAACTGGGGGGTCGAAAACGTATATACCCAAAAATTTCTATACAAAAAGTATATACTCTCCACTGCTGAGCGAAAAGTTCAGGGGGTCGCCCGCCCCCTCCCGCCCTACTTAAGCTTCGCCAATGCCCAACACACAAACACTTACATAATTACAAAGTTACATCAATCATTCCATAAAACTGTTCTAGATTTAGATTATTGCTATACTACAGAGAACTCATAGACATGCTAACTACATGTGCGATAAATATTGATGAAAGTAGGACTATCATCAATCATGTCACACCCCGATATTTCCACGTATTTCCGGTGGGCCCGGTGGGGGAGTATCGTGACGTGGTTGGTAACATTACAGTCAAACAACATAGTATTTAAATGCACAGCGGAAGCAAAAGATAGATATATTTCAACTTTAATAAATTGTAATATCAAGTATCACAACAGTTGAAAATAATCCACAGGTGGATAAAAAATAAATAGGAAAACATTGTTCAACAGTTTGACATCCAAGCTTGCGAAACTTATTGTGGACGCTAGGAGAAAGCCAGCCTAGTTCGCGTAGTACCTGCACTTAACCTTTTTGAGAAAATACGTCAGTTTACACTGGTAAATACAATTAACTGACTCATTTGAAAAGGTTTAATAATGTAACACCTCAAAATTTCGTGTTTAATAAGACAACGACACGTGTCATGTACGACAAAAACGCGTTGTAAACCCGGATTGAATAAAGGTGTTTTGGCAGGATTTTTTTTAAAAGTGTCGTCATGTTTAATTTTACCTCTGAACGACCTTATTTTTAAATCCCAAGACCCAATTAAATATTACACACACCCATGATGCTCTCAATTCAGTGAATTATTGTCATTAATAGGATTCCGAATGCAAGGTAGGATCCTACGAAGAAATGAATGATAAACCTTTGTTTTCGGGACTTTAATTTGAATTCAAGGAAAAGTTCAAATGGAAGGGTATGTAATAGTACAAGGCATAATTGGAGGCCCCAAATTGTCAAAAAGAATGCCCCAAAGTCAGAATTAAGTTGCCATTTCGAAACTTCAACAAACAAAAACATTTTGGTCCCTGATGCATGCTTACGGACCGTAAGCATATATGCTTACGGTGCGCAAGCAGTCCCCCAGCGACCAGCAACCTTCTGTTGGCTGTTATGCGCAATTGTGACCCTTTTGGCCGGTATTTCTCACTTATAAACGACCCCTAGGCACCCCCTATATACTAGAAACATGTGTTGAACAATTGTGGAGGAGTGTAGACCCTTGTGTCAATACATTGTGGTGTGTAAACCCACTATATAAAGGCCTCCATGACCATTCCATTCACAATTCACTTCTGATCAATTTTGGGAGCTTCCAAGCAGATCAAGCCTTCCTAATTCATCAATTAAACACTTTGTAAGTTGCCTAACCTTTCTAAATTAATTATAGCTTAGTATTTTAGCTAAAAGTCAAACCGACGTAACTACGGTTTGACTTCGTAATTAATTAATGATAGCTCAGTCGTATGTCGAATTAAAAGTACCGTTAAGTAGGTAATTATATGGGTATTAAACCCTTATAAGGGCACGTACTGATTCCAGACCTAACTAGGTCGTTTGTCGAGTCAAACGTTGACCGAAAAAGTCAACAGTTATGTAAATTACGATTTAATGCACGATTAGCAATACGTGATGCGTGTAACCTGTTTTAAACTTAATATAACTTGGTAATAAGTGTACGGACATGTCTAAACTGGTCAGACTCGACAACTCTCAGTTTTAAACCGGTTCGGAACCGAAAGTCACGAAACTATGACTTTTACGTTGACTTCAGTTCTGGCCCGAGTTAGATGGAATTAGAAATGCCTTAATGCTTCATTAGGGTTGGGTTACATGATAGTATAAGCCTCTGTACTTGTTTCGTTGATTACCCAATTAATATACATGTTTCCGTTAATCGCTCATATGTTGACCATTATGCCCTTATTACCTTAAAACGTGATTTTTGGAAAAGTAAAAGTGTAGAAACCTTAATTACTGATATATAGACTTGTATGCAAAGTTTGACATCAGTTTGAATTGTAGAATAAGAGTTATGCTCATTAGCGTAATTACGGTGCTTTATGTTAATAAAATGGCGTAATTAGCGTATAGCCTAATTAAACCTACTTTTTGGTATCAAACTTAATACCCACTGATATAATATATTATTTTGGGATTTTTAAAGATTTTTAATTAATTTTAGGCTGAGCATAACTAGTAGTCGTAGGCTTAATCCGGTAATTGTCGGTTTTGCCCTTACGGGCCATAAAATGAGTTTTACGTATCTAAACGACTCCAAACCTTTTGCTACTGATCACATATGTTAAATAAATTATTTTAAGCCTTCTAGAAATATAAAAATATCAGATTTAAGTATCGAACCCGGAATTGGCCTTTAATCGCCTTATTTAGCGTTTTTAACGCATAGTATGTTTTAAAATCATATTGAACATACCCGGGTTGATACCTACTGATATATAAGGCATATTATGATATTTTAACAGTAAGAAAAGGTTGATTAACTCAGACTTCGTTTTTGAGCTTTTCGGCTTATGTGAAATTACCAAATTACCCCTACGGGGCATAGTTTGGTTAAAAATGATAAATTTCACATATATGCTTTAGCCTACTGTTATAACTCATCAAATTGAGTATGTTTATTGTTTACATCAGACCTGTAACTCAGTTAAACATCTAAACGCTTTTACAAACTTTAAAATGACCAAACTACCCCTACGGGGCATAGTTTGTGTTTAAATTAGTTCGGGGCATAATGAAAGACAGCCTACTGATGTCCCAACATATTTGAAGCATATTAACTTAGGAAACCTGTATATGGCTCTTACGGATACCCGTTATGCTTATTACGCGTTCGGTTCGGTTTATGTAACAAGTTTACATAAATTAGCCGAAACGGGTCAAACCTTATCGGTTTTATCTCAAAATCCAGAATGTGTTTAGTTTACCCATATTATACAAGTCTCCATACTTGTCGGGTCTAAATCACATCCTATTCCGGTCTTCGCTTAATCATGCGTTTTGAACCGTAAACCTTTCCTTAAAACTAACCGGTCTAAGTTACGACTTAAATAAGACCCGTTAGGAATTTAATAGGTTAATAAAACCTTCGTTCCAGATTAAGAGCCCCAGTAGAAGTACTTGTGCTTGCTGATTAAGATATACGGCTGAGTGTAAATTGCATTGCTAGCTCAGGTAAATACTTTTAACTTATTTTCCCTTATACGGGCTTGGGATACGGTATTATAAAAATACCGCTTGGTCGGGTGTAGAAACCTTTTAATCGGAGATGATTAAATTGCATAATCCCGTTTTAATCTGTATTGATTGATAACAAATAACATTGGGGGTTAATGACCGTGTCCTGGATATCCTTGGCTCATTTTAAAAAGTGAATGGCCACGACGTAAGCACAAGGTGTAGGCAAAACACCTCCTGTTGCATATGTATAACGTATACTCACTCGTAAGGGTATCTTCTTGTGAGATTATATTTGTGGTGTGTCGATTAATCTTGTCCGGCTTGTATTGTATAATCACCGGCCCTAAATGTTGGACAACCATGTAAATCGGATACAAGATTTTTATTAATAAAATTGTCCCAAGTATAAAAGATTAATTTTTCCTCTGTGCATTTTAATCAACGTGTCAAGATATTTTGTGCCGTTTGCACTCGAATCACTTTTCAAACTCTTTTTCCAAAATGAGTCAGTTAATTGTATTTACCAGTGTAAACTGACGTATTTTCCAAAAGGTTAAGTGACAGGTACTATGCGTAATTGGCTGGGAGCTCAGGGCGTCACTAGGGAATCTTGCAAGTTCTAGATGCCTAAAGTCTGTTGAATAGTTTCCTTTTATTGATCCGCCTGTGGATCCTTTACCTTCCGTTGTAATACTTTGACATTACTTATATTCGGAATGTAATATATTTATCTTTTGCTTCCGCTGTGCATTATTATATTGTGTTGTTTGACCATGATGTTGCCAACCACGTCACGATACTCCCCCACCGGGCCCACCGGTGACACGTGGAAAATCGGGGTGTGACAAATAAAAATTGATTTGAATGCACGTGGCACAAACTCTTTATAACTTGGAATAATTATTTGAATATAATCTTGTAAAAGAATTACATGTTCCTTATGCGTTCAGTAGCCCGATCCATAGACCGGGTTAAAGATCAATAGACACACCACATTAAGTATTTTGGCACTGACGGGTGTACGCCTACACCTCGTGCTTAGGTCGTGGCCATCTCGTGAGATGATGCCAAGGATATCCGGGACAAGGTCATTAACCCCCCAAAGGCTTTAAGCAAACAAAACATTTCAAAACGAAGCATATCAATGATTTAACCTGTATTCGATTAAAGATTCAATGCCCGACCAAGCGGTATTTTATATACCATACCCCAAGCCCGTATAGGGAAAATAAGTTAAAAGTATTTACCTTTGCAAAGTAATAATCACAATAAGAAGTGCGTGTAGCTTTTACCGGGTCTCCTATTCTGGAACGAAGATTTATAATAACCTATTAGAATCCTAACGGGTCTTTAATTAAGCCTAAACTTAGACCGGTTAGTTTTTAAAGAAAGATACGGTTCGAACGCGTGATTAAGCGAAGACCGGAATAGAATGTGATTTATACCCGACAAGTTTGAAGACTTGTATAATATGGGTAATCTAGCCACATTCTGGATTTTGAGATAAAAACGATAAGGGTTGACCCGTTTCGGCTAATTTATGCAACTAGTTACATAAACCGAACCGAACGCGTAAGAAGCGTAACGAGTAACCATAAGAGTCATTTACAGGTTTCCTAAGTTAATATGCCTTAAATATGTTGTGATATCAGTAGGATATCTTCCGTTATGCCCAAAACGAGTTTAATCTTAATTTAAGCCCCGTAGGGGTATTTTGGTCATTTTAAAGGTTATAAAAGAGATTATTTAAAATTCCGAGATTCGGGTCTGAATACATCAGAAAAATCACTTATTTTAACAGGTCATATCAGTTGGTAATAAGTCTTTTATGACAAAATGGTTTTAAACCTAAACTATGCGTTTAGTACGCTTAAAAAGCCATTTTAAGCGATTTCCGGGTTATACAAAAAATATGAGTTTTCTGATCAGGTTATAAACTTTAAAATACTTTATTTATTATATAAAATCAGTAGCAATTGGATTGGTGTCAAAATATTATGTAGAAATCATTTTATAACCAAAAAGGGTATAATCGGTATTTACCGAATCAATGCCATAACCTTAGGTTATGAGCAGGTTAAAAATAATTAAAAATCTTCAAAAATCCCAAAATATTATATTATATCAGTGGGTAAAAGGTTTGGTGTCAAAATTTGGTTTAGATAGGCTTTATGCTAATCGCGCCGTTTAATTAACAAAAAGTTTCTTAAATGCGCTATTTAGCATAACTCCTAATCTGGACCTCGAACTGATATGAAACTTTAGGGACATGTTTATAAATCTGTAACAAAGATTATTGTCCTCTCACATATCCAAAATTCTTGTTTTATGGTCAAAAGGGCATTATGGTCAACATTAAGCAATTAACGGAAATGTGTAAACGAATCGGGTAATCAATGAACCAACCACAGAGGGTTATACCAACATGTAGCCTGGTCCTAAGGAAGGTCTGTAACAACTCTCACTAAAAAGTCTTAATTATCACTTTAATTGATTATTAGGAAAACCTAATTGAGACACCCAAGTAATTCCGCACAAACCCTAAAATTTTCGGAATAATCGGAATCAGGATTAGGGCCCCTAAAACTCAAGGGGGGATAAACCCTAGTGGACAATTATCCACTTAAAACGTTGGCAGCAAGTAAAAAACTAAAAGTGTTAACTCAGCTAAGCTAGTCCCAGTCGTGGCTACCCTATAGTCTACTTTGATTCCTTACGGACCGCAACACTATCAAGCTTACGGTCCGTAAGCAGTCATACGGACCTCAACATTGGTAAGCTTACGGTCCGTAAGCTAGTTAAATTTTGGGTATAAATAGAGGACTGTGGCACTCGAATTCTGAACAATCAACGTCGAAAGAATTCCATTCACACACTGAGATACGAACTGATATTCCAAAATTTCACCTCCGGGTCTCGAAATTCTGCTGCAAAACAGGGTATTAGCACAATCGCTGCTACGATTCATTTTCCGACGATCAATATATCCAATGAATGTTTAAGTGCCGCCCACATTAGGGTTATACTTTATCGTTCGTCATTAATTTGACGGATCATCGTTAATTCGATGGATGAAGTATTGTACTTTATCGTTCATCATTAATTTGACGGATCATCGTTAATTCGATGGATAAAGTATTGCACTTTGTCATTCGTTGTGAGAATTTGATCTCGTGAGTTATCGTAATTGCTGGATTGATTACTAACCCAGTTTTGTGTGCATTGTTATTTAAATTAGGTTAACAAGGCTAAATCATAGACTAGACTTTGTCCATATTAAATCAGCAATGTGAGTCATTCTCTCTTTTTATCAAATCTATTTACAAAATCATGTTATTTTCAAAGTTATAATTACGGGGATTAAGTCTTTGTAATCACCAAGTTACAGCCGGTATGTGGGGTTTTGTATACATTACTTGATAATCGTCACCATTGGGGCAGCCAATTGGGGGATATGACCATAGTCACAGATTCGGTCGAGTGACAAATACCGTGGGTAGTTGGGTTGATAATAGGAACATTGTAATCGCTCTTAATACTGTAAATTATAACAAATGTGTCATTTTAGTAAATAGAATGATTCACTCAGTATTTCCCGCTGACAAAACCTTTTTCAAACATGTTTCAGGTGATCTGTTGTAATTCAGGAAAAGTGCTGGGGAGCATTTCAAGCTTAAAATAGTGGCTCATTATAAAATAAAGAAATAAGTTTTGTAATATCACAATTTCATAGTAAAAACATACTATTGTAAATTATCGGGTTTTTATCCCGAATTGTGAAATAAAATAATCGGGGAAAATTTTAGCTTTAAACGATCCTGATGTTAAACTTCCGCTGTTAAACTCAATTAAATAAATACCGCAGTATTTCTGTCCCGCGGCTCCTGAAACGGGTCAAACCGGGTCGGGGGCCGTGACAGAAAAATGTGGTATCAGAGCCACTGAGTTAAGCTAATTAAGTATTTAGAAATACTTAATTTTTCCTGATTACTATTATGTGATTATTTGTGTTATTAACTGATTATTTGTTAGTTACAATATGGGTTAGAAAAAGCTGTCAAGCATCTATCTTAAATTAGATAGATCATCCAATGAGAAGGGAAGTTCATCCCGAACCAAATCCTTGAATCAGGCTGAAATTCCTGAAGAAGGAATATTTGTGCGAAAGGCACAATACGAGGAATCACTTTCTCCTAGAAGGAGGGAGATGATTATTAAGAAAAGTAAAGAGAAAATCTGAGAAAAGAGGATTAAACGAGAAACTCAGGAATTAATTGATAAATCACCTTGGGAAGATAAGCTAGATGAGAAATGGGCAAACTTATATATGCTAGCCACAGTAGCAGAAAATATAAATCTTTTAGCACTTTACCTTTACAATCTAGAAACCTTGTGCAATAAATAAAATTTCAAAATCCTAAGTGTGTTTTTCAGTTATCTTTGTAATAAATTAGTACACAGTATGTAATAAATTAAAAGGTTATTTGTAAATTTTAACTTAGTATTTTATGCATTTTGCATATATGCTACATCAGCATGAGTGGGATATCTGAAGCTTTTCAGAACCTTAATCTTTACCCAGTGAATATCGAAGCTTCCAAAGAATATACTAGTTACTTTCCCGATGTAGAACAACCGGTAGAATTCAAGGTTCCACCTGTGAACAAGCCAAAACGAAAGAAAAGAAGTTATGTAGGATGGAGGAAAATACGTAAGAAAAAGCCAGCTACAAAACTTCCCAAAATAAATAATCCTTTGAAAAAGGGAAAAGAAATTATAACCGGAGAAAGTTCCAAACAACAGGAAATGGAAACTGAAGACAAGGAAGAGGATAAGGAGATAGGAATACAAATGGAGGAGGTTACTAAAGAAATAGTAATGGAAGTTGGGCAAGGCTCTAGACCAGTTCAGATAGAAATCGGAGAGAGCTCCAATCCAAACCAGGAAAGGACTTTTCAAGATGAGATAGATTTCCTATTGGCAAGCTGTGAAACAATTCAGCCTGTCAATAATAATAATAATAATATTTTTAATTATCCTCTTGAAAACCAACTCCCTATGAATTGGGAACCAGCAATTCCAGACCCAATAGTCCACTCCCAACCCATAGGAATGGACGAATGGTGGACGAACGATTGGCAATTTCAAAATATTGTCAACGATCCTTACTCTTTTCTTCCACAATTCGATCCAGAACCCCTACCTAATCCACCCATGAGTAATGAAAACATGGCTGAACTTTGCCACTTTGGCGAAGAGTTGTTTGATGCTGGAACTAGAATCAGGGAAATAGGGGGACAAATTGCCTGGAAGTACGATGAGAGGGAACTGCGTTTTTAGAACAGCAAGTGACGAGAGATAGTAGGATGGTAAAATGGTGTTTGTATAATAGTAATAGTAAAGTTAGTCTGTAAATAACAAATAAAACTCTGTATGATATTTGTGAGTAATGATGCATACTATGATAGATATAAAATGAAATCGAGAAATCGATTATTTTGACTATACTTGTATTGTAAAAATTTTCTGATTGTTTGTATATATTTGTTATTTAGCAGATACTAATAAAAAATTTATATATATATTATCAGATGGCAAACAGTGGTAATGAACCTATAAATGAAGTTAATCAGTCTGAGCAACATTCAAGAGATCAATATATGACTCGGCAAGATATCGAAAACATTGTTGCTCAAGGGATAGCCAATGCTATTCCAGCATTCGTTGCTGCTATAAAGAATCCAATCGAACCGCAACAAATTGTCCCTAGTAAACAGATTACTGAAGATAATTTCAGTAATAGTGTAAATGGAGGCAATAATCATGATAATCATAATAGGGAACCACATCAAGCTCCATTACCCAAGAAAATGAAAACTGCAACGCCTGGTTGCACTTTCAAAGAATTCCTTGCTTGTAAACCCACTGAATTTGCAGGCAATGAAGGAGCAACTGCATCACTGCGTTGGTTAGAGAAAACCGAAGCAGTCATTGCAATAAGTAAATGTGGTAAAGATGATCAGGTCATGTATGCATCCAATCTGTTCAAAGAAGGAGCACTTGAATGGTGGAATACTGTTTTACAATCAAAAGGAAGAGTAATAGCTTATGCTATGACTTGGGAAGAATTTAAGGGTTTGGTGGAAAGAAAATTCTGTCCCGAGTATGAAAAGGAACAGATGGCGAATAAGTTTCTAAATCATCGGATGATGGGTGTAGATTGTCGCGGTTATACCTCGACATTCTTTGAATATGCAAGAGTGGTACCAACACTGGCTTCGCCAGAACCGGTACTCATTTCTCGCTATATTTGGGGGCTAATTAGCGAAATCCGCAATATTGTTAAAGCTGCGAGACCTCGCACTATTGATGATGCGGTAGAATTAGCCAATACTCTAACCGATGAACTGGTGCGCACAAGAGATGAAGATAGGAAAAAGGAACTAGCTCAGAAAATTACCCAAGGATTTCGTGTGGGTAATAATAACAGCTTCAAGAGAAAAGGAACAGGGCAATCTCCAGCTCCGTCATTCTGCAGGAAATGCAAAAAGAAGCATTATGGAAGATGCGATATCACTTGCAATTTTTGCAAAACTGTAGGACATCGTGAAGAAAACTGCAAAAAGAAAACCATAATCTGTTTTAACTGTGGAGAAGCGGGGCATTATAAAACAGAATGTCCTAAATTGGTCAAACCAGTAGATAACAAACCCAAGGCGACCGAAGGAACTACAAAGAAGAATGCCAGAGCATTTCAGCTGACCACTCAAGAAGCAGAACTCATTCCGGATGTGATAGCGGGTACGTTCTTAGTTCACAACGTGTACGCAAAAGTATTATTTGACTCTGGTGCAAACCAAAGTTTTATAAATACTTCATTCTGCCAAGCTCTTAGTTTACCTTTAACCAATATTAGGCAGATTTTTACAGTTGAAACAGCAGATGGAAATTCAGTTAAAATAGATAAAGTTTTGCAAGAAGGAAACATAGAACTTTTAGGACATAAATTCTCTGCAAAACTATTGCCAATGAAATTAGCTGAATTTGATGTGGTATTAGGAATGGATTGGTTAGTAGCCAACCATGCTAGAATCCTTTGTGATCAGAATTCCATAGAAATTCAATCACCCACCGGAGAAGTGATTAGGATTACAGGAGATAAACCACGTAAGCCCATGAAGTTCATATCAGTAATGAAAGTTGCTAATTATGAACGAAAACAAGGAATAGTGTATATGATTTCAGTAATCATTAGCACTAAGGGAAAAGAACTTAAGGAAATACCAGTAGTCTCAGAATATCCTGATATATTTCCAGAGGATTTACCGGGATTACCTCCAGATAGGGAAGTAGAATTTAGGATTCATCTAATTCCAGGAACTACACCGATAGCCAAGGCACCCTATCGGTTAGCACCCACAGAAATGTTAGAACTGAAAAAGCAATTAGATGAATTACTAAGTAAAGGATTCATACAACCTAGCTCATCCCCTTGGGGAGCGCCAGTGTTGTTTGTGAAGAAAAAGGATGGTTCAATGAGAATGTGTATCGATTATAGAGAATTGAATAAGGTTACAATTAAGAATCGATATCCATTACCTAGGATTGATGATCTTTTTTATCAACTTCAGGGGGCTAGATATTTTTCTAAGATAGATTTACGCTCCGGATATCATCAATTAAAGGTACAAGAAGAAGACATACCTAAGACTGCTTTCAGAACTAGGTATGGTCATTACGAGTTTACAGTCATGCCCTTCGGGTTAACGAATGCACCTGCAGCATTCATGGACATGATGAATAGGATCTGTAAACCGTATTTGGATAAATTTGTAATTGTTTTCATAGACGATATACTTATTTATTCCAAAAGTCAGACAGAGCATTGTGAACATCTTCATGCACTCTTAACTTTGTTAAGAAAAGAAAAGTTGTACGCCAAATTCTCGAAATGTGAATTTTGGCTAAAGGAAGTGCAATTCTTAGGACACATGGTGAATCATGAAGGTATTCATGTAGATCCTGCTAAGATAGAGGCAATTACCAAGTGGAAGGTTCCACAAACAGCAATGGAAATTAGAAGTTTTATAGGATTAGCTGGGTATTATAGACGGTTTATTAAGGATTTTTCCAAGATAGCTGTACCATTAACTAAGCTAACCTGTAAAGCCACTAAGTTTGAATGGGGACCCAAACAAGAAGAAGCTTTTAGAATTTTGAAACAGAAATTAACTAATGCACCAATCTTAGCTTTACCAGAAGGAACTGAAGATTTTGAAGTATATTGTGATGCTTCAAAACTAGGATATGGATGTGTGCTTATGCAACGCAAGAAGGTAATTGCGTATGCCTCAAGACAATTGAAAAAGCACGAAGAAAACTATACGACTCATGATTTAGAATTAGGAGCCGTAATTTTTGCCCTTAAGATTTGGAGACATTATCTTTACGGAAGTAAATTTACTGTCTACACAGACCACAAAAGTTTAAGATATATATTTGGGCAAAAAGAGTTAAACATGAGGCAAAGGAGATGGATGGAAATCCTAAGTGACTACGACTGTGATATTCAGTATCACGAAGGAAAGGCGAATGTAGTTGCAGATGCCTTAAGTCGTAAGTATTATGAAAAACAAAGACGAGTTCGTGCTCTCAGATTAAATCTACAAATAGATTTAATGGAACAATTGAAGAATGTTCAAACTACAGCAATCAAGGATGATGCTGAAGGAATGAAAGGACGAATCAAGGAATTAGAACAAGGAGCAGATGGAATTTGGAGATTCCACAAAAGTAGAATTTGGGTACCTAAGCAGGGAGACTTAAGACCTAAGATTTTAGAAGAAGCTCATAAATCTAGGTATACTATACACCCAGGAAACAATAAGATGTACCAAGATTTAAGAAAGAACTTTTGGTGGATAGGAATGAAAAAGGACATAGCAAGATATGTTTCTAAATGTCTTACTTGTTCACAAGTTAAGGCAGAACATCAGAAACCTTCAGGATTACTACAACAGTTAGAGATGCCAGTGTGGAAATGGGAACTTATAACAATGGATTTTGTTACTAAGTTACCCAAAACCAGAAAAGGTAATGATGCGATTTGGGTAATTGTGGATCGATTAACCAAATCAGCTCACTTTCTACCTATGAAAGAAACCTTTAGTATGGAAAGACTGGCTAAATTGTATGTAGATGAAGTTGTATCCTTACATGGAGTTCCACTCTCCATTGTTTCGGATAGAGATAGTCGATTTACTTCTCATTTCTGGAAAAGTTTCCAGCAAGCAATGGGAACTCGACTAAACCTAAGCACTGCATATCATCCACAAACAGATGGGCAAAGTGAAAGAACGATCCAAACTTCAGAAGACATGCTCCGAGCATGTGTCATAGACTTTGGTGGAAGTTGGGATGATCACTTACCATTAATTGAATTCTCCTATAACAATAGTTATCATTCAAGCATTGAAACTGCCCCATTTGAAGCACTATATGGAAGAAAGTGCAGAACTCCAGTTTGTTGGGCAGAAATAGGAGAAAGTCAATTGTCAGGTCCGGAAATTGTGCAAGAAACGACTGATAAGATTACTCAAATCAAAGAAAGGCTGAAGACGGCTCGAGATCGCCAGAAGAGTTATGCAGACAATAGAAGCAAGCCGCTAGAATTCCAAGTGGGAGACAAGGTACTATTGAAAGTTTCTCCTTGGAAAGGAGTTGTTAGATTCGGTAAGAAAGGAAAGTTAAGTCCAAGGTACGTAGGACCATTTTCAGTGATCCAACGTATAGGACCAGTCGCTTATCGTTTACAACTACCAGAAGAACTAGTTGGAGTACATGATGTATTTCATGTATCCAATCTCAAGAAATGTCTAGCAGACGAATCTCTGGTAGTACCTCTTCAAGACATAGAGGTAAACGAAAAGTTAAAATTTATAGAGAAACCTATTCAGATAGAAGACAGAAAAGTGAAGTTTCTCAAGCACAAACGCCTAGTGCTAGTTAAAGTAAAGTGGGACTCAAAGAGGGGAGCTGAATACACTTGGGAACTGGAATCAGAAATGAAGCGAAAATATCCACATTTATTCCAGTAAATCTCGAGGACGAGATTTTATTAAGGTAGGGAGAATGTAACAACTCTCACTAAAAAGTCTTAATTATCACTTTAATTGATTATTAGGAAAACCTAATTGAGACACCCAAGTAATTCCGCACAAACCCTAAAATTTTCGGAATAATCGGAATCAGGATTAGGGCCCCTAAAACTCAAGGGGGGATAAACCCTAGTGGACAATTATCCACTTAAAACGTTGGCAGCAAGTAAAAAACTAAAAGTGTTAACTCAGCTAAGCTAGTCCCAGTCGTGGCTACCCTATAGTCTACTTTGATTCCTTACGGACCGCAACACTATCAAGCTTACGGTCCGTAAGCAGTCATACGGACCTCAACATTGGTAAGCTTACGGTCCGTAAGCTAGTTAAATTTTGGGTATAAATAGAGGACTGTGGCACTCGAATTCTGAACAATCAACGTCGAAAGAATTCCATTCACACACTGAGATACGAACTGATATTCCAAAATTTCACCTCCGGGTCTCGAAATTCTGCTGCAAAACAGGGTATTAGCACAATCGCTGCTACGATTCATTTTCCGACGATCAATATATCCAATGAATGTTTAAGTGCCGCCCACATTAGGGTTATACTTTATCGTTCGTCATTAATTTGACGGATCATCGTTAATTCGATGGATGAAGTATTGTACTTTATCGTTCATCATTAATTTGACGGATCATCGTTAATTCGATGGATAAAGTATTGCACTTTGTCATTCGTTGTGAGAATTTGATCTCGTGAGTTATCGTAATTGCTGGATTGATTACTAACCCAGTTTTGTGTGCATTGTTATTTAAATTAGGTTAACAAGGCTAAATCATAGACTAGACTTTGTCCATATTAAATCAGCAATGTGAGTCATTCTCTCTTTTTATCAAATCTATTTACAAAATCATGTTATTTTCAAAGTTATAATTACGGGGATTAAGTCTTTGTAATCACCAAGTTACAGCCGGTATGTGGGGTTTTGTATACATTACTTGATAATCGTCACCATTGGGGCAGCCAATTGGGGGATATGACCATAGTCACAGATTCGGTCGAGTGACAAATACCGTGGGTAGTTGGGTTGATAATAGGAACATTGTAATCGCTCTTAATACTGTAAATTATAACAAATGTGTCATTTTAGTAAATAGAATGATTCACTCAGTATTTCCCGCTGACAAAACCTTTTTCAAACATGTTTCAGGTGATCTGTTGTAATTCAGGAAAAGTGCTGGGGAGCATTTCAAGCTTAAAATAGTGGCTCATTATAAAATAAAGAAATAAGTTTTGTAATATCACAATTTCATAGTAAAAACATACTATTGTAAATTATCGGGTTTTTATCCCGAATTGTGAAATAAAATAATCGGGGAAAATTTTAGCTTTAAACGATCCTGATGTTAAACTTCCGCTGTTAAACTCAATTAAATAAATACCGCAGTATTTCTGTCCCGTGGCTCCTGAAACGGGTCAAACCGGGTCGGGGGCCGTGACAAG
This sequence comes from Helianthus tuberosus, assembly GCA_030545235.1. Taxonomy (NCBI): domain Eukaryota; kingdom Viridiplantae; phylum Streptophyta; class Magnoliopsida; order Asterales; family Asteraceae; genus Helianthus; species Helianthus tuberosus. The sequence continues at coordinate 101,022,025 of CM060389.1, forward strand.
GTCGAAGGCATTTTCAAATCATACTAAGTTGGGTCAGAACTGAAGTCAAAGCAAAAGTCAAAGTTTTGCGACTTTCGGTTCCGAACCGGGTCTAAACAGAAAATTGTCGGGTCGAACATGTTTAGACATGTTCTTACATTTATTACTAAGTTATATGAGTGATAAAATAGGCTACATGTCTTCTGCATTGTTAATTGTGCGTTAATTCAAAGATTAGCATTTTGTTGACTTTTTCTAATCAACTTTGACCCGACAAATGGTTTAGTTAGAGCGGGAATCAGAGGGTGCCCTTTTAAGGGTTTAATGCCCACATAATTACCAACTTATAACTACCTTCAATTCGACTAATCACTGGACCATTAATGATTAATCGCTAAGTCAAACGGTAATTACGACGGTTTGACTTTTAAGCTAAAACTAAGTAAAAACTCAATTAACGAAGGTCAAGGGTACTTACCAAAGTCCTATGCACGACTAGTGATGACTTGGGTCTGCTCTTATGCTCCAGGAATGATCAGAATTGCAGAAAGAAGGTGTGATCACAATGTTGCAACATAAGAGCCTTTTATAGTGTTCTTGAGGGCTTGTGATCATGACAACTAAGTCTATGGGGTGATCCAGATCAATAACAAGTGCTCCTAGGGTCTAAAAGCATGTAGGGGTCGTCCAAGAAGTGAAAAATATCTAACTAAGTCGGTTTATAGCGTTTAAACAGCAAACTGCCAACTTTCTGCTCGCTGGGGACTCCTTACGGACCGTAAGGGGGTGGCTTACGGTCCGTAAGCCTTTTGCAGAAGGCAAAAACTCTTGACCTTTCAAGCATTCGAACGGGCAACCATGTATTACGAATTTTGGGCTTCTATAATTCAGTATGGGGCCTCAAGAATGTGCCTTGAACAGTTTAGATCACTTTTAATGATGTACATTTGTCTTGGACATTATCGAAAAGCCATAAACGAAGGGTTGTCGTGCATTCCTTCGTAGGATTTCACTTTTGCAAATACGAATCAATTATTACTAGAATTCACCGGATTTGAATGTATACCAGATGTTTATTATTCATATTAGGGTCTTGGGATTCATAATGAGGTCGTTCAGAGGTATTATTTAACATGTCGACACTTTTAAATCCTGCCATACATCTTTAACTAGATCCGGGTTTATAACGCTTTTGTCTTACATGACACGTGTCGTTATTTTATTTAACACAAATTTTTCAACAAACTTCAAGCTCTCTTCTATGAGCACATCTGTATGTGGTATGACTAGTGATTCATCAGCGAAACACTTCTTCAGATTGCAGATGTGGAATGCATTGTGAATACAACTGAGCTCTTCAGGTAAGTTTAACTTATTGGCAACTGATCCGATACGTTCGATGACCTCGAATGGTCCTATGTATCTCGGGCTTAACTTGCCTTTCTTACCAAATCGCATCACTCCCTTCCAGGGTGATACTTTAAGCAACACTTTGTCACTTACCTCGAAGTTAAAAGGTTTACGCTTTAAATCTGCGTAGCTTTTCTGCCTATCCCTGGCAGCTTTCAGGCGGTCACGAATCTGGACAATCTTGTCCGTCGTTTCAAAGACTATTTCCGGTCCTGACAATTGGACATCTCCAACTTCCGCCCAACAAACAGGCGTTCTGCACTTTCTACCGTATAAGGCCTCGAAGGGCGCAGCCTTAATGCTGGTATGGTAGCTATTTGTGTAGGAGAATTCGATTAATGGCAGGTGGTTATCCCAACTACCACCTAAGTCAATCACACATGCACGAAGCATGTCTTCCAAGGTTTGGATTGTACGCTCACTCTGGCCGTCCGTCTGAGGATGGTAAGCCGTACTAAAATTTAAGCGCGTGCCCAAAGATTGTTGGAAACTTTTCCAAAAATGTGACGTATATCTAGTATCTCTGTCAGAGATAATAGCACAGGTACGTCATGTAGAGATACAATCTTATCTACGTACAATTGGGCTAACATGTCGGAGCTATAGGTCTCCTTGATGGGTAGGAAATGTGCTGACTTAGTCAGTCTGTCTACTATTACCCATATTGTGTCATTTCCTTTCCTTGTTTTCGGCAACTTGGTGATGAAATCCATCATCACCATTTCCCACTTCCACGTGGGAGTTCAGGTTGTTGTAGCAAACCTGACGGCTTTTGATGTTCTGCTTTGACTTGTGCACACGTCAAGCATTTAGCTACATAGGCAGCTACAGACTTCTTCAAGCCTATCCACCAATAGTTTGCCTTTAGATCCTGGTACATCTTATCAGCTCCAGGATGAACGGAATATTTAGAACTATGGGCTTCCTGGAGGATAACATCCCGAAGTCCTCCATAAACTGAAACCCATATTCGTCCATTCAACCTTAGGATTTCGTCCTTGCCATAGGATAACTGCTCTTCAGTTACTCCTAGCTTTTCATTATGATAGTTAGCTTCCAACACAACTTCCTTCTAGGCAGCTAACAACCTTTCATTCAAACTGTTCTTTATCTCAATGCTCTTGGCATTGATTCTGATGGGCTTAACTCTTTCTTTGCGGCTCAAGGAATCGGCGACTACATTCGCCTTGCCAGGATGGTATCTTATCTCACAATCATAATCATTCAATGTCTCCATCCATCGGCGCTGCCTCATGTTTAAATCCTTCTGATTAAACAGTTGCTGGAGGCTCTTGTGATCAGAATAGATCACACACTTGATACCATATAAATAGTGCCTCCATAACTTCAGTGCAAATACAACGGCACCCAACTCCAAGTCATGGGTGGTGGAATTCTTTTCATGCGCCTTTAACTGACGTGAAGCATAGGCAATAACCTTGCCTTTCTGCATAAGCACACACCCCATGCCAGTGTGTGATGCGTCGCAGTAAACCACGAATTCTTCGGTACCTTCAGGCAATGTCAAAACAGGAGCATTGCTCAACTTTTGTTTGAGAATATCGAAGGATTCTTGTTGCTTTGGTCCCCAGTTGAACTTAATATCCTTCCTAGTCAAAGAAGTTAGGGGTGCAGCAATCCTTGAAAAATTTTCAATAAAGCGCCTGTAGTATCCTGCCAATCCCAAGAAACTGCGAATTTATGTGGGCGTCTTCGGCTCTTGCCAATTCATGACAGCTTCAACCTTAGCGGATCTACTTGGATTCCGCATTCGCTAACCATATGTCCAAGAAATTGAACTTCACGAAGCCAAAATTCACACTTAGAGAATTTGGCGTAGAGCTTCTCCTGCTGAAGTAGTGAAAGAATACATCGAAGATGTTTCTCATGGTCGGCCTGACTCTTTGAATAAATCAGAATGTCGTCAATGAAGACGATAACAAATTTGTCCAAGTAGGGCTTGCAGACGCGATTCATGAGATCCATGAATGCGGCAGGTGCATTAGTGAGCCCGAAAGGCATCACTAGGAACTCGTAGTGACCATAACGAGTCCTAAATGCAGTCTTGTGTACGTCTTCATCTCTAACCTTCAGTTGGTGATAGCCTGACCTTAAGTCAATCTTAGAGAAGTAACTTGCCCCTTGAAGCTGATCGAACAGATCGTCGATCCCTGGAAAAGGATACCTATTCTTAATAGTGACCTTATTAAGCTCACGGTAATCGATGCACAGACACATCGATCCGTCCTTCTTTTTGACAAATAAGATTGGTGCTCCCCAAGGAGACGAACTAGGTCTAATGCAACCCTTGGCTAGCAGTTCATCTAGTTGCGTCCTCAATTCCTTCATCTCTGTTGGTGCCAACCTATAAGGTGCTCTAGCTACTGGTGCTGCTCCAGGGATGATGTCAATTCTGAATTCCACTTGCCTATCTGGTGGTAAACCAGGTAGTTCTTCAGGGAAAACATCGGGATATTCAGAAATGACTGGGATATCCTCAATCTTAGGCTTCGGCTCATCAATAGTCACTTGTGCCATGTAGACGACACAATCCTTCTTCAAGCACCTAGAGGCCTTGAGCATAGTCACTTGCTCAGGCAGTCCATACTGGGTATCTACCTGAATGGTAAGTGGTTCACCAGACGGAGTCTTGATCACCACTTGTTTCTTATTACAGACAATCTGGGCCTGGTTATGAGATAACCAGTCCATACCCAAAACGATGTCAAAACCGGCTAACTTCAAAGGAAGTAGGGACAAAGGAAAAGAGTGGTTCTTAATGGATATGAAACATCCATCTAATATGGTTGAGGCGGTTTCTAAGGTGCCATCTGCTAATTCCACCTCATACTTCACACTTAAGGTTTTAACAGGTAAATTCAGCAATTTGCAAAACTTATTATCTACAAACGATTTATCAGCTCCTGAATCAAATAGCACTCTCGCATAAACATCATTTATAAGGAAGGTACCTGTGATCACATTGTCGTCCTGCACAGCTTCCTTTGCATCCATCCTAAAGACCCTAGCATTGGTCTTCTTCTCTTCATCAGCTTTCTTTGCAGATTTTGGGCAATTTGTCTTAATGTGCCCTTTTTCATTGCAACTGTAGCACGTTGCGTCTTTCAGCTTCTTGCACTCTAGGGTTTTATGTTCCGAAGATTTGCAAATCCCACAAGGCCTCGGCTGAGATTGGGATTTTGAGTCAAGTCTGCACCTCCCAAAGTGGTGCTTCTGACAAATCTTACACTTGGGCTTATCTCCAGATTGATGCCCATCCTTCTTAGAACCTGACCCCCTCATGTGGTCATTGTTTCCTCTGTGCTTCTTGTCTGATCTCCGTGAATTGTCATCTTCACGCTTCCTTTTCTCGGTATCCGTGTTCCTCAGCGATCTCTGCCTGACCGCGTCCAGTGTGAGGGACAAGGATATATCAGCTACAGATCTGAAAGTAGCTGGCCGAGAGGCCTTCACGCTTGCCTTAATTTCTGGGGATAAACCCCCAATGAAACGAGCTATTCTATTGGGTTCCGGGGTTACCAGATACGGAACCAATCTTAACATTGTGTTAAAGCTCGTAAGGTAAGCTTGGTAATCCAGGTTTTTCATCACCAATGACAGAAAATCTGACTCAATCTTTTCAACCTCATGCTAAGGGCAGTAGTTCTCCCTGATGAGGGCAACAAATTGTTTCCATGTCATGTTGTACAGTGGAATCTTCCCGGTAGCTTGAATCAACGATCTCCACCAGGCTAAGGCCTCACCTTTGAACGATTGAGACACAAACTTTACCACATCCTTCTCAGCGCACCCGCTGATATCAACCACGGTGTCCATCTCATCCAACCACGTCATACAATCTATAGCTCCTTTATCCCCAGTGAAATCCCTGGGTTTGCATGAAACAAAATATTTGTAGAAGCAACCCTTATCCTGGGTCCCTTGTTTCGGTTCGATCTTTTGAGATGGAACACTTTGCTGATTCGAGGATTGACGATCGTCATCAACTTTCTTTGGTTCTTCCTTCATGGAGGGAGGCTTGCTGTGAGCCTCAGAATGAGTCTTAGGCTTTGAATGCGGTGCAGATAGGGTCCTACTTTGAGTCCCGCTATATTCCTGATACTGCCGCTCTATGGCTTTCGTAACAGCGTTGTCTATTAACGCTTGCGCACCCGCAATATTAATTCGGGCATCATCCTGATTCTCTTTAGGGTGACTATTGATCTCGTCAGAGTCAGCCATTGTATCTTGAACTGTTACATAAGATATTGACAATAATTTATTTGGGAGTTTATTATAGAATTGTCTTTTAGGGCAATTCATTAACCATGGTAAACATAGACCATATTTGGTTAATTTGTTACTCACATTTATTTAGGATTTTTAATATAATTTATCCTAATTATCAAATAATAACAGTATTATTAGCACAAAAGGCCTAGTCACAGGGACATTTTTAAATTATAAACCATGATTTCAGAGAATCAAGGCATGAAGGTTTGAACATAGTTCTTTACCTTTTTCTGACAGGGAGTCGTAGACTACTACTGTCTTTTGTCTTATATGACAATAAGTATGGCCCGTAGGCACTATATTACCAATGTATGGTCAACATATGATCATCTTAATTGATGATTTAAACCCATGATTTATAGATCATTAAGTTGGGTTAGGAAATCTTTTGAAGAATCCTAATATAAGAATGACGTGTGTGATTTTAACGAATCACGTCTGCCATGAGCGTTAACATGTTTTCAGATGTTAACAGGGATTTGAATCTTTTTAATAGGTCTTACCATCTTGGCCAAGTCTCATAATGACATGTAGGCTAGGCTATACCTTTAAGATTCTTGGTTAATATATAATAGGCAGATTAATAATTTTTTTTTAAAGAAATGATTTTTATTTATTTATTTCATGTATAATATATTTATGCATATAATGGCAAAAATGAAATTTATAAACTTAACATTCCATTAATTTTTAAAAAGGTTACACATTGCCCTAAACGGGACTTTTAACAGAAACAAATTACCCACGCAGGGGGTTAAACCGAAATACAAGTCCACGCAGGGACCAAATACTAGAATAGATGTCCACGCAGGGACTAAAAAGACAAGTCCGCGTAGGGACTAAATACTAGAATAGATGTCCACGCAGGGACTAAAAAGACAAGTCCGCGTAGGGACTAAATACACAGATAAATGTCCACACAGGGACTTGATTGAAATAGGAAATACAACAATACATATAGGGATTTTAATGATCCCTCTTCTTCTTCCCCTTTAGCAAGCTCGCAAGGCCCTTGAGGAAACCCCTGTTGTTCCTACGTTCCTCTTGGAACTCATGTTCCACCCGACTAAGTCTTTGCAGTATTTCCTCCTGTTCTGGTGGGGAAAATCATGGTGGCTGCGACTGTTGCCGAATCGGTGGTTGAGCAGGTACTTGATATCCATGAGTTGGATATCCCACTCCCCAAGGAGCTCCATATGGTCCTTCTGGGTGGAGGGCATTGTAGTTTGCCACCACAAGGTACGGGTCGGCTTCTGCATAGTTATAATTTGTGTGAGCCGGCTGCTCAAACGGATTGTACCTCGTTGAACCTGTATATGCAGGAATCGGGTTATCAAAACCCATCGGTGGTGGCTCTGGTGCAACTGGGTTTGAAGGCCCACCCATTTGCGGGTCTTCCTGTAGTGGCGGATAGTGACTGCCACTTGAGTGATGAGGGGTGCTGAAGTGAAAATCCCCTCCACGCGCGGATATTCGCGCGCCTGTCCTCCTACGCCTTGGTGGCTCTGGAGGTGCTTGATGAACTGGCGGCGGTGGAGGCGGTGGCGTGACTGCCACAAAATGTGAATCCCCAGAGGGATCTTGCTGCTGGTGGGGCGATGAATGGTGAGAAGGTGTGAAGTACCATTCATGCTGGTTAAACCTTGCCTGGAAACTGTCTGGACCACCGTAGGGTGATCCGTGAAAAGATGAGCCATCCGAGACCTCGATAGGATGGTTGGGGGTCCCGGTTGCAGGCTCCATAGGGTCGGTGTCCTCATCCATATCCATGGCGTTATCGCCGGAAAAGTGATCCTTCGGTCCCAATGGGTTAAAACCCACTGGTTCTTGAATATAGTTTGCCGGGTTAAACCGGCCCTGAAAAACGGGAGTGGGGTTGCCAAAAGAATTATGCGAAAGGGATCGCTGGAGAGGTATATATGAAGGTTGTGGATTATCGGGCTCGTTTTCTGACTGTGGCCCATAGGAGTTACGATAGGGAGGCGTTGAACTGTGCGAAACAGACCGTCTAGCGGGCTCAAAAAGGTTCCTCCTGTTTCCTTGCGGATCGGCACTCATTATAGTGGAAGGAGTTCGCCGGTGAAAAGGCCCGGCCTCGTGATCGTTGAGGGCGGTGATCGGCCCCTTGCCTCTTCCTCCTCTTCTAAATCTTGGCGGCATATTTCCTGTTAACAATAAAAGGTACAACAAGAAATATAAAGGACAAAATTTAAAATTAAAAACAAATTTGGATTTGTCCTAAGTTCTTTGTCTAGACTCGAAAATTTAGGAATGTGCAATTGTGTCATTGAGATTAAACACAAAAGGCTAGTGTTTAATTCACTCAATGTTGGCTCTGATACCAACCTGTCACATCCCGATATTTCCACGTATTTCCGGTGGGCCCGGTGGGGGAGTATCGTGACGTGGTTGGTAACATTACAGTCAAACAACACAGTATTTAAATGCACAGCGGAAGCAAAAGATAGATATTGATGTGTGTAAAATGCAACATATAAATTACATCAAATAAGGCATAAAACTAACCCTTTTTTAGTGCTAATATTGGAAAAAGAGTGTTTTTGTCTTCCTTTTGTATTTTCAGGATTAAATGAACTCAAAAACGCAAAAGAAGCAAAAAGACAGCTAAATCCAACATAAATACAAGAAAAGGAACATTAGTGGACTGCCCGAACCCTCAACGGCACCTTCCAAAGCAAAATAGAGAAAACAGAAGACTGAACACGCCCCGTGCTCAGCCAGCACGGGGCCGTGCCCAAGAAGCAGCAGAAAAGACAAACCTATAGAAGCTTCTATTGCCCATCACGGGGCCGTGCTCAGCGGACACGGGGGCGTGTCAAAAGTACAGCAGGCGCATTTATTGTAATTGCGAATTACAATTAATGAGGAGAGAGAGTGTCAGACGGACACGGGGCCGTGCCCAGCGGACACGGGGCCGTGTCCAGCTCTCTGTTCAGCCTATAAATAGGAGTGCTTGGATTCATTTCATCTCATCCCTTGGCACACCACCTCTCTCGCACTTCATCCACCACCCACCACCATCACAACACCATCATCCACCACCATCATCCATTGTCCATCGTAGAGTGTGTGAGTCGTCTCGGGATCCAAGATTGATCGTAAGAGTTCTTGACAATCAAGGCCATGTTTGCCTAAGTCTCTTACATCACTTGGTGAAGACAAAGTGTCTAGTATAATACTTTTTATTTCTAATCTTTTGCACTTTTTATTTGGTTTTGTATTAATGACTTTAATAACTAGTTACTTATGTTGAAGGTGATCTTTCCTTATCGTTTGTCCGTGGTGTCTTGGCATTATTTTACTGTCTATATAAAATAAAGGATTTTCACCATTCATATCTCCACGGTCTATATGGAGATATGTTGGCTACCTGGTAGGGGGTTAAGGGAACGGTTTGGTAAAGGTCTTGCCATTGTTCAGCGTTTAGAGGTCCTGCAATGGACCTGGGTCAAATTTAGTAAGACCTCCTTCAATACTTCACGGTATTGGATGGCGGGGGTCCAAACTCTTTGATCCCCTCATAAGTTAACTACTATTAATATTATAACCCGGCTATTTAGGACTGTATCCCTGCTGACTCAGACTACTTAGCCGAGGGTAACGTCACCGCCAAAAGCGGGGCCTACCACAATACTGCATTAATAACTTAATTCATTATCTTCCAATAATCCACCCTTTTAGGATTGTATCCCTGCTGACTCAAACTACTGGGGTGAGGGTAACGTCGCCTTCAAAAGAGGGGCCTACTACAATAACTAAGATAATCTCTTAATTATGTGCAAAAGTGCGGAAATAATCAAAGGTTATACTAGATACGAGTCGGAACCAAGTGATTCATCTTGTCTATCTGTTTTTATTTTATTTTTATTTTCAGCATTTTAGTTAGTTTTATTTTTCTTAGTTTAAAACATTTTTCTAAACTTTTATTTTGGTTAGACGTTGAGGATAAACCGGTACTAAAAGCTCTTGTGTCCTTGGACGACCTCGGTATCTTACCAACGCTATACTACACTCAACGATGGGTGCACTTGCCCATATGTGTGTTTAGTGTTAGTGAAATATCGTGTTTTATAAATTTAAAACTTGGCTAAAATAAGTGTTAAAAAGGGCTTAAAATATACACCTAATATATACGACACTTAAACGCGCATCAATATATTTCAACTTTAATAAATTGTAATATCAAGTATCACAACAGTTGAAAATAATCCACAGGTGGATCAAAAATAAATAGGAAAACATTGTTCAACAGTTTGACATCCAAGCTTGCAAAACTTATTGTGGACGCTAGGAGAAAGCCAGCCTAGTTCGCGTAGTACCTGCACTTAACCTTTTTGAGAAAATACATCAGTTTACACTGGTAAATACAATTAACTGACTCATTTGAAAAGGTTTAATAAAAATTGATTTGAATGCACGTGGCACAAACTCTTTATAACTTGGAATAATTATTTGAATATAATCTTGTAAAATAATTACATGTTCCTTATTCGTTCAGTAGCCCGATCCGTAGACCGGGTTAAAGATCAATAGACACACCACATTAAGTATTTTGGCACTGACGGGTGTACGCCTACACCCCGTGCTTAGGTCGTGGCCATCTCGTGAGATGATGCCAAGGATATCCGGGACATGGTCATTAACCTCCCAAAGGCTTTAAGCAAACAAAACATTTCAAAACGAAGCATATCAATGATTTAACCTCTATTCGATTAAAGATTCAATGCCCGACCAAGCAGTATTTTATATACCATACCCCAAGCCCGTATAGGGAAAATAAGTTAAAAGTATTTACCGTTTCAAAGTAATAATCACAATAAGCAAGTGCGTGTAGCTTTTACCGGGTCTCCTATTCTGGAACGAAGATTTATAATAACCTATTAGAATCCTAACGGGTCTTTAATTAAGCCTAAACTTAGACCGGTTAGTTTTTAAAGAAAGATACGGTTCGAACGCGTGATTAAGCGAAGACCGGAATAGAATGTGATTTAGACCCGACAAGTTTGAAGACTTGTATAATATGGGTAATCTAGCCACATTCTGGATTTTGAGATAAAAACGATAAGGGTTGACCCGTTTCGGCTAATTTATGCAACTAGTTACATAAACCGAACCGAACGCGTAAGAAGCGTAACGAGTAACCATAAGAGTCATTTACAGGTTTCCTAAGTTAATATGCCTTAAATATGTTGTGATATCAGTAGGATATCTTCCGTTATGCCCAAAACGAGTTTAATCTTAATTTAAGCCCCGTAGGGGTATTTTGGTCATTTTAAAGGTTATAAAAGAGATTATTTAAAATTCTGAGATTCGGGTCTGAATACATCAGAAAAATCACTTATTTTAACAGGTCATATCAGTTGGTAATAAGTCTTTTATGACAAAATGGTTTTAAACCTAAACTATGCGTTTAGTACGCTTAAAAAGCCATTTTAAGCGATTCCGGGTTATACAGGAAATATGAGTTTTCTGATCAGGTTATAAAGTTTAAAATACTTTATTTATTATATAAAATCAGTAGCAATTGGATTGGTGTCAAAATATTATGTAGAACTCATTTTATAACCAAAAAGGGTATAATCGGTATTTACCGAATCAATGCCATAACCTTAGGTTATGAGCAGGTTAAAAATAATTAAAAATCTTCAAAAATCCCAAAATATTATATTATATCAGTGGGTAAAAGTTTTGGTGTCAAAATTTGGTTTAGATAGGCTTTATGCTAATCGTGCCGTTTAGTTAACAAAAAGTTTCTTAAATGCGCTATTTAGCATAACTCCTAATCTGGACCTCGAACTGATATGAAACTTTAGGGACATGTTTATAAATCAGTAACAAAGATTATTTCCCTCTCACATATCCAAAATTCTCGTTTATGGTCAAAAGGGCATTATGGTCAACATTAAGCAATTAACGGAAATGTGTAAACGAATCGGGTAATCAATGAACCAACCACAGAGGTTTATACCAACATGTAGCCTGGTCCTAAGGAAGCTCTAAGGAATTTTCAAATCATACTAAATTGGGTCAGAACTGAAGTCAAAGCAAAAGTCAAAGTTTTGCGACTTTCGGTTTCGAACCGGGTCTAAACAGAAAATTGTCGGGTCGAACATGTTTAGACATGTTCTTACATTTATTACTAAGTTATATGAGTGATAAAATAGGCTACATGTCTTCTGCATTGTTAATTGTGCGTTAATTCGAAGATTAGCATTTTGTTGACTTTTTCTAATCAACTTTGACCCGACAAATGGTTTAGTTAGAGCGGGAATCAGAGAGTGCCCTTTTAAGGGTTTAATGCCCACATAATTACCAACTTATAACTACCTTCAATTCGACTAATCACTGGACCATTAATGATTAATCGCTAAGTCAAACGGTAATTACGACGGTTTGACTTTTAAGCTAAAACTAAGTAAAAACTCAATTAAGGAAGGTCAAGGGTACTTACCAAAGTCCTATGCATGACTAGTGATGACTTGGGTCTGCTCTTATGCTCCAGGTATGATCAGAATTGCAGAAAGAAGGTGTGATCACAATGTTGCAACATAAGAGCCTTTTATAGTGTTCTTGAGGGCTTGTGATCATGACAACTAAGTCTATGGGGTGATCCAGATCAATAACAAGTGCTCCTAGGGTCTAAAAGCATGTAGGGGTCGTCCAAGAAGTGAAAAATATCTAACTAAGTCGGTTTATAGCGTTTAAACAGCAAACTGCCAACTTTCTGCTCGTTGGGGACTCCTTACGGACCGTAAGGGGGTGGCTTACAGTCCGTAAGCCTTTTGCAGAAGGAAAAAACTCTTGACCTTTCAAGCATTCGAACGGGAAACCATGTATTACGAATTTTGGGCTTCTATAATTCAGTATGGGGCCTCAAGAATGTGCCTTGAACAGTTTAGATCACTTTTAATGATGTACATTTGTCTTGGACATTATCGAAAAGCCATAAAGGAAGGGTTGTCGTGCATTCCTTCATAGGATTTCACTTTTGCAAATACGAATCAATTATTACTAGAATTCACCGGATTTGAATGTATACCAGATGTTTATTATTCATATTAGGGTCTTGGGATTCATAATGAGGTCGTTCAGAGGTATTATTTAACATGTCGACACTTTTAAATTCTGCCATACATCTTTAACTAGATCCGGGTTTATAACGCTTTTGTCTTACATGACACGTGTCGTTATTTTATTTAACACAATTTTTCGAGGTGTTACATCCTCACCCCCTTAAAAGAAATCTCGACCTCGAGATTTACTGAAATAAATGAGGGTACTTTTCTTTCATTGTGGACTCAACCTCCCATGTGTACTCGGGACCTCTACGGGCATCCCATTTTACCTTTACAATAGGCACATGCTTCCTTCGAAGCTTCTTAACCTGTCGATCCTCGATTGACACAGGTTTTTCAACAAACTTCAAGCTCTCTTCTATGAGCACATCTGTATGTGGTATGACTAGTGATTCATCAGCGAAACACTTCTTCAGATTGCAGATGTGGAATACATTGTGAATACCACTGAGCTCTTCAGGTAAGTTTAACTTATAGGCAACTGATCTGACACGTTCGATGACCTCGACTGGTCCTATGTATCTCGGGCTTAACTTGCCTTTCTTACCAAATCGCATCACTCCCTTCCAGGGTGATACTTTAAGCAACACTTTGTCACCTACCTAGAAGTTAAAAGGTTTACGCTTTAAATCTGCGTAGCTTTTCTGCCTATCCCTGGCAGCTTTCAGGTGGTCACGAATCTGGACAATCTTGTCCGTCGTTTCAAAGACTATTTCCGGTCCTGACAATTGGACATCTCCAACTTCCGCCCAACAAACGGGCGTTCTGCACTTTCTACCGTATAAGGCCTCGAAGGGCGCAGCCTTAATGCTGGTATGGTAGCTATTGTTGTAGGAGAATTCGATTAACGGCAGGTGGTTATCCCAACTACCACCTAAGTCAATCACACATGCACGAAGCATGTCTTCCAAGGTTTGGATTGTACGCTCACTCTGGCCGTCCGTCTGAGGATGGTAAGCCGTTCTAAAATTAAAGCGTGTGCCCAAAGATTGTTGGAAACTTTTCCAAAAATGTGACGTATATCTAGTATCTCTGTCAGAGATAATAGACAGAGGTACGTCATGTAGAGATACAATCTTATCTACGTACAATTGGGCTAACATGTCGGAGCTATAGGTCTCCTTGATGGGTAGGAAATGTGTTGACTTAGTCAGTCTGTCTACTATTACCCATATTGTGTCATTTCCTTTCCTTGTTTTCGATAACTTGGTGATGAAATTCATCGTCACCATTTCCCACTTCCACGTGGGAAGTTCAGGCTGTTGTAGCAAACCTGACGGCTTTTGATGTTCTGCTTTGACTTGTGCACACGTCAAGCATTTAGCTACATAGGTAGCTACAGACTTCTTCAAGCCTATCCACCAATAGTTTGCCTTTAGATCCTGGTACATAGGCAGCTACAGACTTCTTCGGCAGTCATTTTCCGTCGCTCACAATTCTCTTTCTCTCTCAAAATTTCTGAAGTAATAATAATTCTCGGGTATTATACCCCTAAACCCGAAACTCTGCTCGTTATTAGGGTAATAACTCGATCGCTGCTACGATACTATATCCGATCGATTTAAAACCGATCCGATGGATGTTTAAGTGATGCCTACATTAGGTTATACTTTGTCATTCATCGTGAGGGTTTTGATCTCGTGATTATCGTTAAAGTTGAATTAAGTTAATACGCTAAGACGAGTTCCATTGTATTTAGAAATTAGAACTCATAACCAGGGAGCTGCTAAACGAGAATACTTAGCAATTAAGTAAACTTAATAGTTAAATAAACTTAATAGTTAAGTAAACTTAATAGTTAAGTAAACTTAATAATTAAGTAAACTTAGTAGTTAAGATAAGTTAGCGGTTAAGAAACCTTAATAGAAAAGTAAAACTTAACAGCTAAAGTAAGATTAATTAATCAGCTAAGTAAGATTAATTAATTAAGTAAGATTAATTAATCAGCTAAGTAAGTTCATCAGTTAAACAGCTAAAACAACAAGATATACATGAAGTATATAATATCTAAATAGGTATATATGGGGTAGGTATTATCTAAGGAAAATATTATCTAAGGAAAGTAATATATAGGGAAGGTTTTATCTAGGGAAGGTTCAACTGAGGAAGATAACACCTAGGGAAATTCTATATAGGGGTAAGACTTATCACCTTACCTATAAATAGGAAGCTTATGATTCATTTTTCTTTGCTCATTCCTTCTATTCTTCTCTCTATACGTTGGTGTTCTAACCAAAAATCACCGATACGATATTCTTTCCGATTGATTCGGGAACCAACTAACGAATGCCAAAGTGCTGTCTAAATAAGACTATACTTTGTGAATTTCGTTAAGGTTCTGATCTCGTGACCATCGTTAGGTTTGATATGGTTTAACACTAATACGTATTCCACTCTGTTAAACTAAATGTTTAACTGCCAGAACCCCTTACAATCAAAATAGATGCTTAGTTATCAGAAGACTTAGAATCAGGAGGCCTGTTAAATCAAGAATGCATGCTTATAATGTGAGTCATTCTCTTTTTTTTTAATCAAAAGTGATTTACAATACCTAAATGTTTTTCCAGTTATATGTTACAGGGATTAAGTCTTTGTTATCTTAAATTACTGGCAGTAAGTGGGGTATTGTGCACAATTACTACTGTTTTATCACTCTTAGGTGAACGGACCTAAATAGTGATACTCGTCACTATTGGGTGAATGGACCCAATAGTGGTATGACCACAGTCATAGATCCGGTCGAGTGACAACTGAACCAACTAATTATAAGATAGGGGCAATTGTAATCGCTCTTAATACTGTAAATTATAACAAATGTGTTTCTGTACAAAAATGAATGAACTCACTAGTATTTCCTGCTGACCAAATATTTTTAAAACGCGTTTCAGGTGATTACAGTAGATTGGAATAAGAGTGATGATACGACACCGACAGGCTTAAAGAAGTGGCTTATTTTATCAATTAAATTAAATTAAGAAAACATTGTTTCATATATTCAGGTTTATCCCATATTAAAGCTACCAGTAAAACATGGGTTTATTCCCATCTGTTTAATAAATAAAATCCGGTGCTTCAAAACTCTGATATTTTTCCTAACTCACGGTCCTGATGAAATTTTCCGCTGCAATATTTTCATAATAACCACCGGTACCACTTGACTGCTTCACGGCTCCCTTCCAGGGCGTGGTCGGGGGTCGTGACATTACACATGGAACAGGTGTCGTCTTCAATATCAACATTTCTCGCCTTTAAAGCATCCACGGTTGCGATACGACCCATTTCAGCTCTCCACAAAAGAACATTACATTTCAAAGGAACTAGTTTACTCCAGTTCATAATATAAACATTGTTATTTATAGCCCCGTTTCTAGCCAACATCTTCCTCACCGCTCCCACCGAAAATTCTTCGTTCGATGGCCATATCCACTTCCATCAATCCCGCTGATTATGAAGCCGAACCGAGTCCAAATCTCTTCTAAGCCAGTTCACTTCGGACACCTCCAAAAAAGAATGAGGTCCACGATTCTAGTTCCAAGACGCCTCTCCTCCGCTCGGGTTCGCATTCACCCGATCTGCCTCACTACACTTTTTATCAACTTCCAACTTAAACAAATTCGGGTAAACATCTTTGAGCGCTTCATTATGAAGCCAAGGGTCAATCCAAAAAGAAATATCTTGACCGTTTCCGACTTCTCCTTAAAAAAATCCGAAGCTGTGTGTCTTCAATCACAGTTCTAGCGATAGTCTTAACTATGTTCTTCCACACTCCACTTATACTTTTCTTGACTGGTAAAAAAACCCAACTTCTTTTGCTCGAGTGAATCGCGTCTACCACTTTAACCCACAACTGATTTTTATCAGTCTTATACCGCCACCCCCATTTTGATAGAAGCGCTATGTTCGTGTTAGTAAGCTTACTTAGCCCGATGCCTCCCTCCTCTTTCACTTTTGTCACCCTATCCCACGCCACCCAATGCATTCTTTTAGTCTCTTTCGTGCCCCTCCATAGGAATCTTCTTATAAGCTTTTCCACATCTTCTATAACTCTTTTAGGAGCCTTATATATTGAGAGATGATACAGGCAAACTTTCAAGCACCGACTTTATAAGCGTTATCCTCCCTCCAGTAGATAAAACATTTGCCTTCCAAGAAGATAATCTTCCTTCTAACACATCATAAACTGGCTTCCAGTTGTTTATCCGATTCATATTAGCTCCCACTTCCCCAGAATAATAGCATCATCCGCGTACAATAAGTGGGAGATGTTAGGGCCGCCATTTGGTGTTTGAATACCACTCAACGCACCTGCTTCCTTAGCTGCATCCAATATATATAGGATAAATTTTCCATAACAGTTAAAAATAAAAAAAAGGGAAAGAGGGTCACCTTGGCGCATTCCTTTTCCGCATTGAAACTGAAAAGTGGGCGAACAATTCACTAGAACCGAAGATCTAGCCGATAATAGCACTCCTTGGATCCACGAGCACTACTTCCTCGGAAAACCCATTTGATATAGCGTATCGATCACAAATTTCCAATTCACATTATCATACGCGTTTTCGAAATCGATTTTATCCTAGCACATGTTTATTTTAGTCTTCAATAGAATTTTATAACGATGTAAAAAAACACAAAGCTACAATGCATATGAGCTTTTTTTTTACGGCAAAGAACGGCGTGTTGTTGATACACTTTGTGTGGACGCGAGACGTTCGGTTCGACACTTTTACGGAATGAAGACCAAGTCGGATATCCTCCTATCCTACTTGGGTCTGACAAGTTTGTTTCGTTTGTTTTGTAATGTTAAATGACTGTGCATGTTGTATTTTTGGTTTGTTTGTGTGTTTATATAGATATGCAACAGTATGATGAAACTTCCTGTGTGATGAAACCCCATATATGACAAAAATTTGTTTGTGATGAAACTCTTAAGGAGTTTCACCATACTAAATGACGAAACTCATGGAGTTTCATCAACCCTTGTAGTTTCGTCAGCCCTCATCTAAGTTTCATCATGTATGTTGATGAAACTCCCTAAGTTTCGTCAATATGTGAAGTTTCGTCGGGTCCCTGTTCAGTTTCGTCAACTGTTGTGATCTGTTGCCTATATAAACACCTCATAGTTTCACACTGAAACCATGAGAGCATAACCTTACTGAGAGATTTATTTCAAACATTGTGTGTATGTGTTTGACACCTGTTCTCATCTAATCAATTGACTGTGATTCATTGGTTATATCGTGTTGTTACTATCTATGTTTGGTTTGGCATAGTCACGGGGATTTCGCACACGTGAGCGTGTTTGTTATAAACAAGGATTCGGTTTTCGTATTCGATCCTCAGAATTCGGGACCTACAAGTGGTATCAGAGCATTGGCTCTTATCCTTGTTTAAAATCAAACATAGTTGGATTTTGTCAAGTATTAAAACTGGTTGTTTATGATTTTCTGAGATTTGTTCTTGAAATTCATATATTTTCTGGAAAAGTTATTAAAAATCTGCATAGATCTTGTTGTTTTGCTAAAATTTTTATCAAAAACCTTGTTATTGTGCTTGTTCACGTGGTAAAACCGGGTTTTTAGTGAAAGTTTTAAGCAAATTCGGGTTTCGGAAAATTCATCAGTGGCCGGAATCTTCAAATCTTGATAGTGTTCTTCAGAAATCTTCAAAGTGTTCTTCATACTATTAACTTTTTGATCTTTTGTGTAGTAACTGTGCAATTTGTTGGTGAATTAAAAACTATATCTTGTTTGAAAAATGTGTTGTGAAGGCATGGTAGGTTGTTTGAGTTGGTAAGATAAGCATGATTTCAGTTGAAAAAGGGTGTCTTGTGTCAGACATAGGATAAGGTTACTTTGAAATATCTCACCAAACCTCACCAACTCCTGTTCTTATCTCTTTGTTGACGAAAATTCCATTTCAACGAAACCCCCTGGACGAAACATCAAAAGAAGTTTTGCCAAGGCCAAACATAACTTTCGTCGTTCACATAAGTTTATCAAGAGGTTTCGTCGTTTATCAGTGATTCACATATAGAGTTTCATCATAATCAGATTGTTTCATCACAACAAAGTTTCGCCAAAGTCAAAGAGAGGTTTCGTCGCAAGTGGTTTTGTCACACAAAACAGGTTTCGTCAAACAAGAGGTTCAAAGTTTCGTCATTTATCAAAGGTTTCGTCGTTCAAAGATCATTTAGAATTTTGCCAAACATCATAAAGTTTCGTCGCTAGTCAAAGATTTCGTCAAAAGCATCTAGTTTCGTCAAAAGCAGATTTTCATCACTCTAATTTCATCAAAAACATCAAGTTTCGTCATAAGAGAAGTTTCGCCAAACAACATTGAGTTTCGTCGTTGATCAGACTGTTTCGTCAAATAGGTTTCGTAATCACAAGAGGTTTCATCGAGCCTTATCATAATCATATTGTTTTGTAGTGCGCAGATTTCGTCATCATAAGTTTCATCGAGCCTTATCATTATCAGAAGTTTCGTCAAAACTTGTATTTCTCACAGAGGCTTTGCAAAACTTATTTAACTGTTTGTTTTCAAGTGTGTGATCAGTTTATCACTTTCATACATCGATCATGAGTTGTACTAATCCTTGGGATTGGAGTACGGACCCAAGACCAGGTGAAGATCAGACATCCGCAGCCGTTTGGTTAAGGAATGTCATGCCTCAACAATCGATTAGTGCGAGTCAATGGGCATTGGTGACAAACCAGAATCAAAGCATTCAAAATCTATTGATAAGTGAGAGCGAAACGGGAAGCAATAATCGCCCACCAAAGTTGAATCACATGAACGACTATCCATCATGGAAGGGTCGTTTCCACACATACATTCTAGGGCAAAATACAGAATTATGGACATGTTTCACTTCTCCATACAACACAGCCCTAGAGGAAGCAGGATCAAGTGTGGCGACATTGGCGAATATGCTAGAAGATGACAAGAAAGCGTATGATCTAGAGAAGAAGGCGTTTGCTATTCTCACGCAAGCACTCCACAAAGACATCTATCATCAATTCTCTTATTGTACGAGCACGAAAGCTCTATGGGATGCCTTGGTAGCAAGAGGTGAAGGAAATGCAGCGACAAGAAAGACACGCCATGATCTGTTGAAGAAGGAATTCAAATCATTTCAATTCTTGGAGAATGAAACCCTAAATGATATGACTGCTTGTTTTTATCATTTGATTAGTGAAATGTATTCTTATACTGTTCTTGCAACTCAACAGGAAATGGTTGCACGGTTTGCTGATGCTCTACCTCCAAAGTGGAGCCCATTCATTGAGCTTCTAAAGCATACGGGCGTTTTAGATACTGTCAATATCTATGAATTTATTCAGAAGTTGGAGCACAAGAATGATGAAGAAATCCGGAAAGCTAAACGAATTCCTGTTCCTCAAAATACCGAAATGTATCTTGTAGGTTTTAACTCTTTAGCTAGTTCCAGTTCAGTTCAGCAACCGAAGCTACAGACGGCGTTTATGTCGAATACAAGCTCTTTTCCGTTTCCACAATCAGCTCCACCTCAAGTTTTCGATCCAAGTGCTTATCATCCGCCAGCGCATATGATTGCTCAAGCTCATGCTTTCTCAAAACCTCAATTCGATGAAAGTACGTGGCTACCTAAACCCCAACCCCCACCACAAGTTCCTCCCACTCAACCTCAATTTGATCCAAATTCTTATATTCCAACACCATCACAAGCCCAACCACAACCTCAAACCCAACAACCACAAGCAAACTTATCCAAAGTTAATGTGGAGACTGCAAGGGAAACTATGGAACTTCTTAACACCATGGTCAATGCCTACTGCGGACTAGTTGCAAGTCAAATTGGCAACATTAATTTGACAAACGAAGACTATCAGCAGATAGACAGGGATGAAATGGAGTTAATGGATATCAAGTGGGCGTTTGCGAGCGCGGTTAGACGAGCTAAGGATTATATGAGGAGAACCGGGAAGACTAGCTTGGAAAGAAAGCGGGATACGAAGTACGGTTTTGATAAGGATGCCGTGACGTGCTTCAATTGCGGTGAGAAGGGTCACTTCAAACGTGAATGCACGCGACCGAGCAAACAAGGTAACCAAAATCCCTTCCAAAATCAAACAAGTACTTCAAATCAAGCTAACAACGAAAGAGGGATAGTAGCTGCTAACAACCAAACCAACCAGTCAGGGCCTTCAAACCCCAACTGGGCATTAGTGGTACAAGCCGATGAGGGATGCAACTGGTCAGTACAGTTTGGAGATAGAGGATAGGGAGGAACTGCATGTTACGCTAAAATCATCAGTCACATTAAGCATGTGCACAAGGAAGAATTTTCTGAATCAGATGATAGTTCGGGGTACAGTGGCAGTTCCGATTCAGAATCAGATGTGAATGAACGAATGGATTTTGATGGTGACAGTTTGTTGAATGATGCTGAGGAGGTAAAGTGTCAGAAATATGTCTTGATCAAGAAAGCTGATGCTACATCAGAAGAAATGGAGAAGATTCTCACTGAAGATGGATCTTTATCTTCTCAGACTGCCTTTATGGCTAATGTTTCAGCTTCTACAAGTCAGGTACAATCTGAAACTCCAAGCATATGTAGTGTTTGTGCTGATATGAAACATGAATGTGCTGAATTGAAAAATGAATCAGAAACGGTTCATAGTCACAATCAGAGTTTGGTTATTGAACTGTCAAAATGCAAAGAGGCAAACATGGCCTTAGCTCGAAATGAAAAAGATTTCAAATCGGTAATCGAAACTTTAAAGAAAAGTGTTTCCGAATTGACAAAAACTGTTTTTAATAAACAAATTGGTATTAATAACTTGTCACGGCCCCCGTCCCGGTTTTACCCGGTCCAGGAGCCGCGGGACAGAAAACCCGTGGTATTGAGTTGACAGCGAAAGTTTTACAGGATCTTTGAAAACTTGAAAATGCCCGATTATTTTATTTCATAATTCGGGATAAACCCCGTAATTTACAATAGAGGAATTTCACAAGGAAATTCCCCGATTTACAAAACATGTTTATTTATTTAACTGAGCCACTACTTCAAGCTTGTTAGTGCTCCGTAGCACTTTTCCTTGGTTCACAGTAGTCACCTAAAACATGTTTTGAAAATATTTTATCAGCGGCGAAATACTGGCGAGTCACTCAAGTTTAATAAAACGACACATAGTTATAAATTACAGCATAAGAGCGATTACAATGGCTACTATCTTATTTTTATCTGGCGTCGTGTCACCTCCTGGTGACGATGGTCATACCACTATTGGGGTCCTTTCACCCAAGTAGTGATGATTATCATTGTTAGGATTTATTAGCCTATCCGTGAGAATTTAGTAATGTGCACAATACCCCACTAGCCAGTGATTAAGATAACCATGACTTAATCCATGTAATTATAACATTTGAAAATAACTTGGAGTATTGTAAAACATTATTGATAAAAAGAGAATGACTCACATTGCAGATTTAAATGGGCAGAGTTTAGCCTACTGATTAGCCTTGTAACCTAATTTTAAATAACAATGCACACGAACTAGGTCAGTAACTAATACAGCATTTACGATAACTCACGAGATTAAAACCCTCACAACGAATGACAAAGTGCAATACTTAAACATCCATCGAATTCACGACGAATGACAAAGTATGGCCCTAATGTGGGCAGCACTTAAACATCCATCGGATAGTTTCAATCGATCGGACATTGAATCGTAGCAGCGATCGAGTTAATACCCTGTATCGTAGCAGCACCTTGATATCTTAAATTTCGAATTTGAGCAGTGAGATTTCGTTTTTGATCAAAATTTTCGACACCAGTGAACAGCTCATGGCCAATCCTATTTATAGCTGATTTTTGGGGTTTACGCGGCCCGCGTAAGCCCCCTCTTGATCTTACGCAGCCACGAGGCCTCCTAAACGTAGACTAGGGCTAGCGTGTCATCGGTAGGCATGACACGTGTGTGACACATGGACCAGGAACGCTTATCTGGTCAACAGAGCTTTGACGCGGCCCGCGTAAGCTTCTCTTATAGCTTACGCTCCCCGCCTGAAACCATATTTTCTTGATTTCTTGATTTTTCATGCACAGTAGGGTTTCAGGGGTCCGGGTTTTCACTTATGGGTCGTATTGGGACATTTTTGAAGGTCCTTACATCCTCCCCACCTTATTTAAAATCTCGTCCTCGAGATTTATTGAAATAAGTGAGGATACTTTCGCTTCATCTCCGATTCCAGCTCCCATGTATATTCGGGTCCTCTTTTTGAATCCCATTTGACTTTGACCAGTATCAGTCTTTTGTGTTTGAGAAACTTAATCTTTCTGTCTTCTATTTGCAGTGGCTTCTCAACAAATTTTAACTTTTCATTTACCTCTGCATCTTGAAGAGGTACTATCAAGGATTTGTCAGATAGACATTTCTTGAGATTGGATACATGAAATACATCATGTACTCCAACTAGCTCCTCTGGTAGTTGTAAGCGATAAGCAACTGGTCCTATTCGCTGGATTACTGGGAATGGTCCTACGTACCTTGGACTTAGTTTTCCTTTCTTACCGAACCGAACTACTCCTTTCCAAGGAGAAACTTTCATTAGTACTCTGTCTCCAATCTGGAATTCTAACGGCTTGCGTCAATTGTCTGCATTTTCGTCCATATAGTGCTTCGAATGGGGCAGCTTCAATGCTTTAATGGTAACTATTGTTATAGGAGAATTCGATTAAGGGTAGGTGGTCATCCCAGTTTCCACCAAAATCTATCACACATGCCCTGAGCATGTCTTCCAGGGTTTGGATCGTCCTTTCACTTTGTCCATTTGTTTGAGGATGGTATGCAGTGCTTAAATTTAGTCGGGTTCCCATTGCTTCCTGGAAACTTGTCCAGAAGTGGGAAGTGAAACGACTATCCCTATCCGATACAATGGTGAGCGGAACTCCATGTAAATATACTACCTCGTCTACATACAGCTTTGCTAACCTTTCCATGCTAAAGGTTTCTTTCATGGGTAGAAAATGAGCTGATTTGGTTAATCGCTCCACAATTACCCAAATTGCGTTATTACCTTTGCTGGTTTTGGGCAACTTAGTAATAAAGTCCATGGTTATAAGTTCCCATTTCCATACAGGCATTTCTAATTGTTGGAGTAGACCTGAGGGTTTCTGGTGTTCTGCCTTAACTTGTGAACAAGTTAGACACTTAGATACATATCTAGCTATGTCCTTTTTCATTCCTATCCACCTGAAATTATTCCTTAAATCTTGGTACATCTTATTGTTACCAGGATGCATGGTATACCTAGATTTATGGGCTTCTTCTAAAATCTTATTTCTTAATTCTCCTTGCTTAGGTACCCAAATTCTTCTTTCATGGAATTTCCAAATTCCATCACTTCCGTGTTCCAATTCTTTTATTCTTCCTTTCATTCCTTCAGCATCATCCTTGATTGCTGTTTCCTGAATATTCTTCAGTTGTTCCATTAAATCTAACTGTAGATTTAATCTAAGAGCACGAACTCGCTTTTGCTTTTCATGATACTTACGACTTAAAGCATCAGCAACTACGTTTGCTTTTCCTTCGTGATATTGAATATCACAATCATAGTCACTTATGATTGCCATCCATCTTCTTTTCCTCATGTTCAATTCTTTTTGCCCAAATATGTATCTTAAGCTTTTATGGTCTGTATAGACAGTAAACTTACTTCCATACAAATAGTGTCTCCAAATCTTAAGGGAAAAAATTATGGCTCCTAATTCTAAGTCATGAGTCGTATAGTTTTCCTTGTGCTTTTTTAATTGTCTCGAGGCATACGCAATTACTTTCTTGCATTGCATTAGCACACATCCTAATCCTAGCTTAGAAGCATCGCAGTAAACTTCAAAATCCTCTGTTCCTTCTGGTAAGGCAAGAATTGGGGCGTTTGTTAATCTTTGCTTTAAAATCTTAAAAGCCTCTTCTTGCTTAGGTCCCCATTCAAACTTAACCGATTTACAGGTTAGCTTAGTTAAGGGTACAACTATTTTGGAAAAATCCTTAATAAGCCGTCTATAGTATCCGGCTAATCCTATAAAACTCCTAACTTCCATAGTTGATTGCGGAGCCTTCCATTTAGTGATCGCTTCTATTTTGGAGGGATCTACGTGAATACCTTCGTGATTCACCATGTGTCCTAAAAATTATATCTCCTGTAGTCAAAATTCACACTTTGAGAATTTGGCATAAAGCTTCTCTTTTCTTAACAAAGTTAAGAGTGCATGCAGGTGCTGACGGTGTTCATCCTGGCTTTTGGAATAAATAAGTATATCGTCGATGAAGACAATTACAAATTTATCCAAATACGGTTTACAGATTCTATTCATCATGTCCATAAATGTTGCAGGAGCATTTGTTAACACAAAGGGCATGACTGTAAACTCGTAATGACCATACCTAGTTCTGAAAGCAGTTTTAGGTATGTCTTCTTCTTGTACTTTCAATTGATGATATCCAGAGCGTAAGTCTATCTTAGAAAAGTATCTAGATCCTTGAAGTTGATCGAAAAGATCATCAATCCTAGGTAATGGATATCGATTCTTAATTGTAACCTTATTTAATCCCTTATAATCGATACACATTCTCATTGACCCATCTTTCTTTTTCACAAACAACACTGGAGCTCCCCACGGGGATGAACTAGGTTGTATGAATCCTTTACTTAATAATTCATCTAACTGCTTTTTCAATTCTAGCATTTCGGTGGGTGCTAACCGATAAGGTGCCTTGGCTATTGGTGTAGTTCCAGGAATTAGATGAATTCTAAATTCGACTTCCCTATAGGGTGGTAATCCCGGTAGTTCTTCTGGGAATACATCTGGGTATTCTGCTACTACAGGAATTTCTTTAAGTTCCTTACCTTTCATGTTAATGATTACGGAAATCATATACACCATTTCTTGTTTTCTTGAATAACTGGCCAACTTCATTACTGAAATGAATTTCAGTGGCTTTCGTGGCTTTTCTCCTGTAATCACCACTAATTCTCCTGTGGGTGTATGAATTTCTATGGAATTCTTATCACAAAGAATTCAGGCATGGTTGGCTACTAACCAATCCATTCCTAATACCACATCGAATTCGGCTAAATTCATAGGTAACAGGTTTGCAGAGAATTTATGGCCAAAGAGTTCTATCTTTTCTTCTCGCAAAACCTTATCTATGTTAACAGAATTCCCATCTGCCATTTCTACCGTAAAAATTTGTCTAAGGTTGGTTAAGGGTAGGTTAAGATCTTGGCAGAATGAAGTATTTATAAAACTTTGGTTTGCACCAGAGTCAAATAATACTTTTGCATAAACGTTGTGAACTAGGAACGTACCAGCTATCACGTCAGGGATTAGTTTTGCTTCCTGAGTAGTCAACTGGAAGGCTCTTGCGTTTCTCTTGGTAGTTCCTTCTGCCGGTTTGGCTTTGTTATCAGCTGGTTTGACCAATTTCGGGCAGTCTGGCCTAAAATGTCTAGCTTCTCCACAGTTGTAGCAGATTGTGGATTTCCTTCTCCTGTCTTCTTCTTGATGCCCTGGAATTTTGCAGAAATTTCAATACCCCTTGCATCTACCAAAATGCTTTCTTTTACAGGCATTGCAAAATGGAACAGTGGAAGATTGCCCAGTTCCCTTTTTCTTGAAATTACTACGGTTACCCACATGGAATCCCTGGGTAATCTTTTGGGCCACTTCCTTTTTCCGGTTTTCTTCTCTTGTGCGTATCAGCCCGTCAGTTAGGGTGTTAGCTAATTCCACAACATCGTCAATAGTGCGAGGTCTCGCAGCTTTAACGATATCACGGTTTCGCCAATCAATCCCCAAATATAGCGAGAAATAAGTACCGGTTCTGGCGAAGCCAGGGTTGGTACTACTCTAGCATACTCGAAGAATGTCGAAGTATACCCTCGACAGTCTACATCCACCATCCGATGGTTCAGGAATTTATTCGCCATTTGTTCCTTTTCATACTCAGGACAAAATTTTCTCTCTACTAGTTGCTTAAATTCTTCCCAACTTATGGCATAGGCTACATTGCTTCCCTTGGCTTGAAGTACCGTATTCCACCATTCTAGCCCCCCTTCTTTAAAAAGATGCGACGCGTACATGACCTTGTCTTCCTCAGCACATTTACTTATTTTAATCACCGCCTCGGTTTTCTCTAACCAACGCAGTGCAGCAGTCGCCCCTTCGTTGCCTGCAAATTCAACCGGTTTACAGGCAAGAAACTCCTTATAAGTGCAACCAGGCGTTGCAGCTTTCATTTTCTTAAGGAGTGGGGCTTGCATTCCATCGTTGTCGTTATTAGTATGGTTGCCGCCTCCGTTTACACTATTACCGAAATTGTCACCGTGTGTACGTTTGCTAGGAATAATTTGTTGAGGTTCAACTGGATTTCGGGCAGCAGCAAGGATTGCTGGAATAGCATTGGCTATTCCCTGAGCAACGATATTCTCGATATCTTGCCTATTCATAAATTGATCTTCATTGTTTTGCTCAGATTGATTAACTTCATTAACGAGTTCATTACCAGCGTGTTCCATTTGGTAATTAATTTATATAAGTGATTAGCATAAAATAATTAATAACCAAACATAATAAAATAATTGCACATAATCATGTCAACAAGTATAGCCAAAATTGTCGATTTTTCGACGTTCGATATTTTATATATTATAATAGGCATCCGTACACACTGGGTATCTTACAAAAGTTTTATTTTTAAGTTATTTCACATAATTATATTTTTATTGCTATTATTATTATTATTAAACACACATTCCTACAACCACACACCCACAGTCACACCATCCCTGTCAGCTGGCATCTCAGAAACGACGTTCCCTCTCGTCGTACTTCCATGAGATTCTCTCTCCCACATCCCTAATGCGGTTTCCTGCATCAATCAGCTCTTCGCCATAATGACGGAGTTCCGCCAAGTTTTCTGCGCTCATAGGTGGGTGTAGTGGAGGCTCCGGGTCGAATTGAGGGAAAAAGGTATTAGGGTTATTTAGGAGATTCTGAACTGCCAGTCGGTGGTCCACCATTCTTCTAGCTCTACTGGTAGAGGTCGGGTGTGGATAATAGGATCGGGGATATCAGGTTCTAAATCAACTAGAAGTTGTGCTTCCGCTGGGTAATTAAAGAGGTTTTCACCGGCAGGTCCGATGAGGTCACTAAGTGCTAGTTTATGATCCAGCTCCTCCCAGGGTGGCATTTCCTGGTCTTGCCTGGAACTTTCCCCAATTTCTATTCCCTTACCTTTATCTTTAGGATCCTCCGTCCTTATAATTTTCCGTGTCGCTGGTTTCTTCCTACGCACATGCCTCCAGCCCACTATTCTTCTTCTCTTCTTTGGCTTGGGTTTCTCCGGTGGCTGGGCTTGAAATTCCATAGGTTACTCAACGTCGGCACAATAACCGGTAAAGTCTCTGGAAACTTCCACATTAACAGAATAGAGATTGAGATTCTGAAGAGCTTCAGACAACTCATTCATGTTGTTTAGCAGAAATGAAGAAACACAAAAATTCTAGGTTAAAATTTTGTAAATTGAATTTTCACATAATCACAAAAAGGTAATTACAAATATCTAATACATTTATACAAACAGATTGATTAAAACAAAATATTGCGATTATATATATATATATATATATATATATTACAAATTACAACTGAAATTTAAAATATACTAGGGATTGTGCATTAATAATTTATTTTAGTCTATCTTTTCTTACTAAGTTGTTTATCTAATGGGCAAGTTTCTTTAAAGTTTCTGGCTTATGGATGATATGGGTGCTAGTACTGGGTCAGGGTGTTGGCAGTTAAAAGTTAACATTTACTGCTGTAGTGGCTAACATATAGAGATTTGCCCATTATTCGACTAATTCATCTTCCCATGGTGGGTTATCACCTGTTTCCTGAGTCTCTTTATTAATTATCACTTCTTTTGTTTGTGACTTCTTTATTTTCTCTTGACTTTTTCTAATAATCCAACTTCTTTTCTTAATGGTAAGTGGTTTCTCAAACTGTGTCTTACGAACAAATATTCCTTCCTCAGTATCTGCTGAGTATCTTGAGGAATTTGATTGAAATGAAGTTCCTTTATATTTTGGTGAACTATCTAACTGACGATAGATGTTTGAAATTCTTTGCTTACCCATACTGTAACTAACAAGTAGTCAGTTAACAAAAACACATAATCACAGGATGGTAATAAGGAAAATTAAGTATTTCTAAATACTTAATTGGCTTAAATCAGTGGCTCTGATACCACCTTTTCTGTCACGGCCCCCGTCCCGGTTTTACCCGGTCCAGGAGCCGCGGGACACAAAAACCCGTGGTATTGAGTTGACAGCGGAAGTTTTACAGGATCTTTGAAAACTTGAAAATGCCCGATTATTTTATTTCATAATTCGGGATAAACCCCGTAATTTACAATAGAGGAATTTCACAAGGAAATTCCCTGATTTACAAAACATGTTTATTTATTTAACTGAGCCACTACTTCAAGCTTGTTAGTGCTCCGTAGCACTTTTCCTTGGTTCACAGTAGTCACCTGAAACATGTTTTGAAAATATTTTATCAGCGGGGAAATACTGGCGAGTCACCCAAGTTTAATAAAACGACACATAGTTATAAATTACAGCATAAGAGCGATTACAATGGCTACTATCTTATTTTTATATGGCGCCGTGTCACCTCCTGGTGACGATGGTCATACCACTATTGGGTCCTTTCACCCAAGTAGTGATGATTATCACTGTTAGGATTTATTAGCCTAACCGTGAGAATTTAGTAATGTGCACAATACCCCACTAGCCAGTGATTAAGATAACCATGACTTAATCCCTGTAATTATAACCTTTGAAAATAACTTGGAGTATTGTAAAACATTATTGATAAAAAGAGAATGACTCACATTGCAGATTTAAACGGGCAGAGTTTAGCCTACTGATTAGCCTTGTAACCTAATTTTAAATAACAATGCACACAAACTAGGTCAGTAACTAATACATCATTTACGATAACTCACGAGATTAAAACCCTCACAACGAATGACAAAGTGCAATACTTAAACATCTATCGAATTCACGACGAATGACAAAGTATGGCCCTAATGTGGGCATCACTTAAACATCCATCAGATAGTTTCAATCGATCGGACATTGAATCGTAGCAGCGATCGAGTTAATACCCTGTATCGTAGTAGCACCTTGATATCTTAAATTTCGAATTTGAGCAGTGAGATTTCGTTTTTGATCAAAATTTTCGACACCAGTGAACTGCTCATGGCCAATCCTATTTATAGCTGAATTTTGGGGTTTACGCGGCCCGTGTAAGCCCCCTCTTGATCTTACGCGGCCTGCGAGGGCCTCCTAAACATAGACTAGGGCTAGCGTGTCATCGGTAGGCATGCCACGTGTGTGATACGTGGACCGGGAACGCTTATGCGGTCAACAGAGCTTTGACGCGGCTCGCGTAAGCTTCTCTTATAGCTTACGCGGCCCGCCTGAAACCAGATTTTCTTAATTTCTTGATTTTTCATGCACAGTAGGATTTCAGGGGTCCGGGTTTTCACTTATGGGTCGTATTGGGACATTTTTGAAGGTCCTTACATAACTACATTAGTATCATTGAGGAAACAAAGAAAGAGCTAGTCGTTGCCAAGTGTGAGCATGATGCGATCAAGCTCAAATTGGAGAGTTACTCAAACTCCCGATATGTGCTTGATCACATCATAGACGTTCAAAAGCTAAAAGGGAATGTGAAAGGCGTTGGGTATAAGTCGTGTCCGCCTCCTTTGAGACACAACTATACCAGAATGCCCGATGAGGAGGAAATTCCTCGGTTTGAACCAAGTATACCTCTTGATTATGAGGAAGTTACTACAGGATTAGGGTTCAAATCGGACAGTTCCTTGGGTAGCTCATCTGAAAGATCGGGAAAGTCATCTGTTGATACGGAACAAAGTCCTCCCACAATTGAGGACTATGATTCGTCAGAAGATGAATCGGATGTGAGTGATGAGGATAAATCTCTTGATGATAGGAAAGGAGTAGAAGTGCCTATTGAGAATCATATTCTGTGTGATCCTCCTACTCCTACTGTGCACTCAACTGTTAAACAATAGATAGATCCTATAAAGGAAATAGTGTCTACCGTTAAAAGTGATAACGTGTTATACACTTTGGTCGGTGATGGTAAAATTTATTCAAACAAAGATTTTCCCATGAAAAACGTCAATCAATCTTTTATTGACAAAGTGTTTGAAGATACTACAAGTAAGTTTTTAGAAAAAGGGATCCCGAGAGTTTCTGTAACTCAGTGTGATCCTATTCCAAAAGCTGAAGTTAGAAGAAAATTTGGAAATCAAAAATCACCGATAAAGCAACAACCTGTCGCTTTTAAGGGTAAACAACAACTACGAGCTCAAAAGCCTAAGGTTACACAACCAAAGGCTGAAACAAAAGGAGCTCGTTACAAGAAGAAATGCAAAGACGTTAAATTTGTGGCCTCCAAGGGTACTGATAAAGTGGAGACGTTTGAAAATAAATCAAATACCGATTTTGTTCAAAAAGTCAAAATTTTGAAACGTAATAGTGATAACAATTACATCCAACACACAAACGGGTGTGAAGCTAGTACCTCTGGGTCTACAACTTCAACGTCAGGCCATCGAACAGAATCTCCTAAGTTTGTTGAAAGGAGATCGTGTTTCAAATGTGGGGAGTTTGGACACATTATCAAAAACTGCACAAACTCTCCAAAAGCAAATTTTGTTGAAAGGGCCCCTTCTGAACAAGGTCACCAACAACGTCGTCCTGTTTCACCCAAAAATGACAAACGTACTATTAAAGAACAAGAAACAAAACAACGACGTAAAAATGTGAAGGTGATCGAAAAGACTGTAAAAACGGAAGTAAAATCTGTTAAAAGGAAACCTAGTTTGACACAACCATTAAAACCAGAAATTGTACATAATACACAATCTGGTAAACGGAAACAAGCTTGGAAACCTAAAACGGATAAAGTTTCAGGGGGAGTCTCACCAGTTCCAGGTCATCACGAGGTTGAAATAACCTTTGTCGATGAACAGGGCGACCCAAGTCTATGAAGGCTCGGGTCCCCCTCTCCAACTAATCTCTAAGTGAGTGTGCAGGATGTTCTAGGAGGAACTATCGATAGTCATCGGACTGTTGATAGCGGAGTGTCCATGCACAAGATCGGCGACAAAAGAAATTGTTGCCTTTGATGGAGAGAGAAAAAGAAAAGAAGAAATGTCTGATGAAGGAAATTGAAAGCTTCGACAAAATGAAAATCATTCCAAGTTTGATTGTTAAAGGCTTTGATCGGGTCCCCAGGATAGATTCAATCAAAATGTACGCACCTGCAGCACGTCTGAAGTTCAAAATCAACAAGATGAACGTGCAGTGTACATTTCTTCGCGGTGTGATTGAGGAAAATGTGTTCGTTGAACAAACCAACCGGGTGTGCAGATGCCTAGGAGTGGAGTGAACAACCGCACATTACTTCTGAAAGAGAAAGACAAAGACCTTCGCTGGTGCAATGTGGAAGACCAGCCGGACCCAGAGGTTTATGATCTTGTTGCTATGAAGAGATTTCTCAGTAGCTACAAAATCGACTTTGAAATACACACCGGGTGGATATCCAGTTCGGGAGAGCACTCAGATTCCTGGCAATGCACGAAGCAGTTGCAGGATACGGTTTTGAATTTCTAATCTCTCCTATACTTGTCGATATTTAAGCTGCTTTATGAATTATATCATCTCGTACAGCACTCTTTGACCTGACACGTTGATCTCAAATATCACCTCACACGTGATTGTTTCAACATGAAACTCGTCAATGTTGCCATGGTCCACATCGATTATCGTCATGCCAACTGATCTTTCCAAAATTCGATAAATCAATTCTGATTAAAATTAATTTTGGTAAACGGCAGTAAGGTAAAACATGAGTTAATCCGACATCGGGAAATCGTTTTTGTAAATACCTTTGTGTTTTTTAAAATTTATCATAGTTTGTTGATTTTAGGGGGAGTAAATCCATTTTTAAAAATCCAAAAACATCAAAAAATTTCAAAAACACAAAAACAATAGAAAAACAAAAATGAGTTTCCTGGCGAGAAAAAGAGAAAATGATAGTACATCAGTGGTTTGTTGAAATCTCTTTTAAACCTTAAATGAAAAACGATAAGCAGCTTTATATACGATGTATCGGTAGGCTCACAATCAGATTAAAATGTGCAGGATGATACAAACTTAACAGACTTCAAGTCAGGTGGGAACCATTCATTGGCATACGGTCTTGGTACCAAAATTTCGTTTGAGAGATTGCCGAGGTTCTGAGATATTCGGTCTTTATGCTATCTTATCATCTGGGTATCATGGTTGTATCTTTTACCGAAAAATAACGGAGAAGAAGTCTAGATCTTCCATGATACTATACGTATATACTGCATACGACCTCAATAAGTGATCACATGTCCAACAAAATAAGTGATAATATATCACATTTATCCGGGAGTCAAGTTTGTCTCTCTGCTGTACATTGTACTGACCTGTTCACCATGCATTTGAAAATCAAGTTCCTCATCAATAAGTGATTCTATCACATAGGGCTTGTTTTCAATAAAAAATAAGTTAGTTTCTCACATTCTTTTATACGGTCAAACATATGATAAACGGTATACTCACCGGTAAGATGAACTCTCGTGCATATCTTGATACGGGAATGTGTCGTGTGTGGATGAACACCGGTCGGTACGTATAAATCATACCTTAACGTATCCCCTAAACATGATTACATCTGGTAAGTTGAGCTTATGTGGACAACAATACCGATAATCGCTATAGGATGCTTATCTAAATGTTAACTAATAGAACACCAAGAGCGTTTTGGCGTGACCGTATACTGATATGATTCTCTTACCCTCGAAACTTGCAAAAAGAATGTCTGTAAATATTTATTTACTGCTTTTCGTTTCTGCATCTTTGTATATATTTATTTATTGTTTTCCGTCTTTACATTTGAAAAATGAAAAATACCAAAAAGATTTTAGGTGTGTTTTAATATAAACTTTATAAAAGCCAAAAAGATTTTGCTTCTAGTTTATTTTTGATTGACCGATGTTGGAACTCGAGTCTATCCTACCCAAAATCCTGATTGTAAGCCGGAAAACAATTGCATCTTCATAAATGGTCGAAGTTAACGAGTTTTGAAAGTTAAGAATTAAAGCTGGACAAATTTTCAAACTTTCAAACTGTTGTCAGTCAGTAGTTGATTGAGATTTGATCTCATATGTGTCATTTGTTTAATTTGTCTAAATTCCAAGCGGTTGTTCTCATTACGTGTTTAGCATTCTTGTATGTGCAGATATGACATCAGAATCAGCTAAAGGCGAAGAGAACGTGCCAGATGATAAGCCGTAAAGTGAAGATACGACGTTGATGCAATCAAAAGATCAAGATGATCGGATTGCAGTTGATCACTCATCAACAACAAAAGGATCTGAAGAATTGTCGATCAAAAAAATTCACGAGCATAACTCAAGGGAGAGCTTATGCTAAGGTGGAGTTTGTTAACACACTTCCTAAATGAAATGGGGAGTTTGTTGATACACTTTCAACTTACGACATGTGAAGACTTTGAAGATCCTCCGACATGAAAGACATGGAAGACGAACCATCACAGCAGTGTCCAAGGGGGAGTTTGTTGATGCACTTTGTGTGGACGCGGCACGTTCGGTTCGACACTTTTACGGAATGAAGACCAAGTCGGATATCCTCCTATCCTACTTGGGTCCGACAAGTTTGTTTCGTTTGTTTTGTAATGTTAAATGACTGTGCATGTTGCATTTTTGGTTTGTTTGTGTGTTTATATAGATATTCAACAGTATGATGAAACTTCCAAGTTTCATCATGATGAAACTTCCTGTGTGATGAAACCCCATATATGACGAAACTTTGTTTGTGATGAAACTCTAAGGAGTTTCACCATACTAAATGACGAAACTCATGGAGTTTCATCAACCCTTGAAGTTTCGTCAGCCCTCATCTAAGTTTCATCATGTATGTTAACGAAACTCCCTAAGTTTCGTCAATATGTGAAGTTTCGCCGGGTCCCTGTTCAGTTTCGTCAACTGTTGTGATCTGCTGCCTATATAAACACCTCATCGTTTCACACTGAAACCATGAGAGCATAACCTTACTGAGAGATTTATTTCAAACATTGTGTGTATGTGTTTGACACCTGTTCTCATCTAATCAATTGACTGTGATTCATTGGTTATATCGTGTTGTTACTATCTATGTTTGGTTTGGCATAGTCACGGGGATTCCGCACTCGTGACCGTGTTTGTTATAAACAAGGATTCGGTTTTCGTATTCGATCCTCAGAATTCGGGACCTACACATGTCAACCACCGTGACCACGGGCGCTGTGGCCAAGGTCGACTACTCGACCGCCGCCAGCCCTTTGCCTCTCCCAGATGCGCGGAAACACGACCTCCACCCGCCCGAAGGCACGACAGTGGAATAATCGGTAAAACCTCGCCTCCCATTCAAGATGAACCGATGCCACCCATATTCGCCCTTCACCTGAATGCCGCATAATATAATGGGAAGAGTGAAAGTCGAACCTGGGTCATAGGAAACACCAAGTCTTTCTTCAACCACTCCACCACTATCTCATTTACTACTATCCATGTGAGCTATTGGCCATAATAAGTTTGTCTTACAAAAGTGGGCAATTGTACAACTTTTCATAGATATCATTAACTGGTACCCTTAAAAATCAGTAGTCTTTAATTCAATTTACTATAATTGGTAATTATTGCTCAAAATTAGCAAACAACAAAGAAAGATCTAAAGTTTCTCTATGGAAGGATTAAAAATAAACTATATGATATAAATTAAAGGATCATAATAAATTAATACTAATAAACAACTTTTAAAATGTATTACATTGAAATAAAAGTACTCTATAATAATATAATATTATATTATAATCATTTTAGTTTTTTTGGAACTTGAATGAACATTGTTTTTTATTTTTTGCTTTTTGACTTTTTGCCCATTTGTCTTTTTTTTTTTTTTATTTGTATAGTTTTTAGCGTTGACACTTGCAATCCATTAACATTTTAAAGACTTTGTAATTGAGTTTTACGTGTTTGTTTTTATGTGTGTGCCGATATAAATTTAAATTACTATTCATTCAATTGTCGGTACTGGTACGGCACCGGTATTTGAGGGTAAAACCCGGTGAATACCGGTGTCGAACCGGTATCGAAAATACACCCGGTGTATCCAATACCATTTGCTAATCTCTTAGTAAAATTACTATTCATTCAATTGTATTTTAAGATGAGGTAAATGCCATTTTAGTCCCTTTGGTTTGGGCCATTTTGCCAGTTTAGTTCAAATATTTTATTTTTCGCCTGTGGGTCCAAAAAGGTTTCACCGTTGCCATTTTAGTCCACTGGGTTAACTTTATCTATTATTTTCGTTAACGAGAAGGGCAATTCAGTCATTTTAAATGGCCAAATTGCCCTTCTAGTTAACAGAGTTACATATAAAATGACAGAATTGCTCTTCTCGTTAACAGAAAAAATGGATGAAGTTAACCCAGTGGACTAAAATGGCAACGGTGAAACCTTTTCGGACCCACAGGCGAAAAATGAAACCTTTGGACCAAACCGGCAAAATAACCCAAACCACAGGGACTAAAATGGCATTTAACTCTTTTAAGATTTATTAAAATCTCATAAATCGAAAACTAGCTCCTGGTTGTTGAAATCCTCTATTGGCACATCCTTATTTTGGCCGTAAAACTCACTGCCTACACTCCGAATCAGATAATTCTAGATGAAGACGTCTTCACGTTTCACAAACGTCTATTCTTATTATTTTAACTGGTTTTTTCAATCTCTCAAAAGTAGCTGTTCCGGGTTTCCAATGTGGGTTATATAGTTTATGACTGTCTAGATGATTTATAGTAATCAATGCAAGATCCAAGTATTTTGATAGGTCTCTTAAAATCTTATTTAGATACTTCAGAAAACAAGTGTGTGTGTTATGTTGTCAGAAATGAGTTTGATACTTGTAAACAAATATCGATTAATAACAATATAATTCACATATAGAGAGTCATCATCAACGATTGCTTTTCAATTATAATTAAAAAATTACAATATGTTTTACAAAAGTTGACTCTACAGACTCCCCCTCAGCTGATCACGTAACAATTCAGTTCGTACAAGAGAAAAGGTGATGTGTGTGATGAACAGATCACTAACAGGTGTGATCTATTTATACTAAGTATGAAAGTATTGTTGTGTGATTGGCTGACATCACCCTCATAGTGACATCTAAAATTTCTAACAGAAAAGATTTCACAAATGTTACAAACATCTGTGCAAATCCTAACATTTGTTCTAACTAGTCTAAATACTATTACAAGATAAATATTGTTACATTGTGAAACCACTGTCTAGACTATCCTCTGTTGATGTGATCAAAACATCTGTTTGGCCAGACAGATGTTTGGTCTTCTTTATCAGACCTTTGGCTTCAACAGATTTTAGCCTTCAACAGATGTAGTTTCTTCTTGAACAACGATTCCAAGGCTTGAACAGATGTTTGCTTTGTTATTCAACAGATGTTCTGATTAGGTGTTCAAGATTCACTATCTTTGGGAAGAGACTGATTCAATCTTTTGTTTATTTCTTGATCAGTTGTTCATGTTTTGACTTTTGAATATCATCTGCTCTTTTGTAGGTCCAACGTATGTTGTGAAAACACTACCCAAGATTAAAAAAAATGTGTTTGTTAGGTTGAGAACACAGGCGCTAAAACAAACAAATATTCGTGTTGACCAGGTTCGTTTGTTAAGAAACGAACGCATTCTTGTTGGATAATATCCTAAGCAAACATAAGCAAACACAAAATGAATATAAAATGGTCACACTAAAGTTGTACCTCTCAGACAACTGAATCGATGATAAGAAGACACTTTTCAACAACGTGAATCTTTGGCCATTCAATTGATTGCACACTGGATAATAGAGTGATAACGAATTAGCGACAACGTTGATGATTGCTGATGGAATGTCGATGCCCTGACACAAAAGCCAAAAACTAAAAAGTCAAGTGAATTAGTGATTAGTCGATCAGTAAGACTTGTTTCTAAAATTTGTTTTAGTCGATGCCTAATGGGCTAGTTAGGCTATAGGGTGTGGTCATGACCCTCCACATAGGCACCACATCATCCATCTTTAATCCATTATTCAAAACCACTACTCTAAGGGTGTGGTCATGACCCAAACCACTATCCCCTTTATTTTTGTTAATTTGTTTTTGTCTTAAAATTATCAAATGAGAGGGTCGTGGTAATCGTGCTTTAATCCATGGGAACCACCATCAATCAAGGAGGGGGATGATATACCATTTAATTAATGATCCTATGTGGAAATAATGTTCCAATCCATGACCCCCACACCCCATAGCCTTAGTATTACTAATAACTAGTTCATTAATTGTAAATGAAAACATAACTAAAAATGAACACACAAACAAATTCAAATAAACAGGCGCATAAACAAACATAAATGCACAAACGTTCATAAAAGAAAATGACCAAAGAAAACATATATTCATAGTCACTATTGAATATTGAATTTAATGAACAAAAGTTTTTGTTATGTTCATTTGTTTGTTACATAAACAACTTCCTACAAAATAGTTCACCAAATCATTCACTAAAACATTCGTTTAGGCTACACGTTGTAGGCTAATGCCCTAACCCACATTAGCCAACCTCTCAACATTGTGTCATGAGCTATTAACACATCAACCCTTTAAAGACCCATACGGTGTGGGCGTGGAAGCCCCTCCACGCCGGAAACACCATCTCGCGTATAGCGTGGAGGGCGGCGTTGTAGGTGGGGCTTGAGGATATCCACCAGCGTGGGGGCAAATGTGTGGGTGAGGTTAAGGCTCTTGATTGGTAGGTGTAGTTTAGGTTTGTTTTGATTGGTTGATGTTTATTTTTCCTTTTAAATTTTTTATTCTCTTTCACGCCACTTTCCCACCCCGTGTTTTTTTTTCTCCATGCCGCCATGCTGACGTGGTTTTCACGTGTCGCTCCATGCCCTCCTTTCAAACCCCTGCACACCGTGTGGTCTAACAATCGTGAGAGGGGTAAGGTTGTGGGGTCTACCCCAATCAACCAATCACACACCTTTTGTGTTTTATATTTTGGCCTCGTCTATTCACACACCCCTTTTGTCTATTTTGACATCTTAAGCGGTGAGCTTTGGCCAGAGCTCAGCGTTTTGGGTAATACTCAACGCTGAGCTTTGGCTAAATCTCAGCGCTTCAGGGTAACACTTCGCACTTTGGCCAAAGCTCGGCGCTTCAGGGTAATACTCAGCACAATTAGACTAATTACACTTAGTCACGTAGCATGATTTAATAAACTAGACGCCTACGTAAAAAAGTGTATTTCAAATTTACATACATGACTTAGATTTAGGGATGGCAAAAAAACTGGAGCCCGACGGGTATACCAGAAAACCGAAATATTCGGGACGGGTATACCCGATACCCAACGGGTATGAGACCGAGTATGGGATTGGAAAAAAATATTTCGCGAGTATGAGAAACGTATGGGATTTGGTGATACCCAACCCGATTACCCGGAACCTTATATCCGAACCATATGCCTAAATAAATTTTAATTTCAAAATTAATTTTATTTCCTATTTATATTTTAATCGTCTTTCATTTAGCATTTTTCCCTTATTTCATTTAAAACAATCTGTATTACATAAGAACATGAATGGTATTTAGTTTTTAAAGTAACCACTGTTATATATCTAAAAATATCATTATATACGAATAGCAAACGTTTCAATTGTTAGAAAAACGACACTATACTTCCAAGATATTGGAACACACAACCGTTAACTATGAAAAGTAATTTTTTTTGTTAATTTGTATTTCACCATGAATTCATTTGTTGTAATTAGAAAATGCATAAAATATACAAAACTTAAACGATATAAATGTACTTGAGATACCAACGATTGTTTTTAATAAACTCGTGGGTATACCCGATGGGTAATTACCCGACATATACCCGACGGGTAATGAGCCAGATATGGAACACTAGTTTGCAACCGAGTATGGGTATGGGATTAATCATACCCGTCCCATACCTGACCCATTACCATCCCTACTCATTGATTTCAAGTTTAAATTAAGTTTTCGTCAAACTCATTGGCGTGTTGCCCTATAAACATTTGTATAGGCTACAAATTAACACTATTTTTTCACCCTCACAATTTTCTTTGGATTTTTTATTGGATCTTATGATCACATCACTAATTTAGTGTAGCGGTCAAGCATGACTGATATTCGTATAACTATACATTTTTACATCATTTTAACTCACTTTAATGGTTTTCTTGGAAATATAAATGAAATATGCTTAAATTAGTTTATTTTTAATTTTCAGGACAAATCGGGCAAAAAATGGACAGACAAAACGAAAAAGACGAAAAAATGAAGTTCTATAACGGAAATGGCCATGCACGCCCGGACAC
Source organism: Helianthus tuberosus (assembly GCA_030545235.1). Classification (NCBI taxonomy): domain Eukaryota; kingdom Viridiplantae; phylum Streptophyta; class Magnoliopsida; order Asterales; family Asteraceae; genus Helianthus; species Helianthus tuberosus. Next base: position 101,062,457 of record CM060389.1, read on the forward strand.
CGATTGTCACCGACACGACCCGTACGACCAAAATATGTCATAATACGACCAATAGAAACATAATACGCCATAACAATAAACGTCACGATACCAAATGTCACTGACACGACCCGCACGACCAAAATACACGATAGTACGGAACAATAGTGACAATACACGTCATAATACGACATTTAATGACAAAATACGTCAAGTACTGATCCGGTAGGACGCGTATACATACAAAATGACACGTTGGACTACAAGTGAAATCAAAACAGAATCACATGAAATCATGGAATACAATGGCTGTGATGAGGGTGTGCGGGGAGGACCACCGCAGAAGGCCCGTGATTTCGAAGGGTAGGTGTTTTTTTTTTTTTAAATCCAATATATATGTTATTTTTTTAAATAGTATACCCATAACAATTCTAAGATAGGCCATTTACATAACAATTTGTATGGTTTAGACGTTAGCTCATTGTCATTAGGTTTAGCGAGCCCAATACTCATTTGATTTTGAAAAAATAAATAAATAATAAAACATTACGGAATGGCACACGCACGTTTTTTCGAGCTCGAACAGGGTACATAAATTCTTAGATACGCCACTGATGGAATACGACAATACACGTAACCGAACTAATCCCGAACATGTCGTATAGACCATATACATCATAAAATGACGTGTAATAACAAAACACGTCAAAATTCGACAAGTATAGGTGCGTTTTTGAATTAAAATCAAATTTAAAAAAAATTAAAAAACCACCCATACGCCGAGCTTTGGCCAAAGCACTGAGTATTACCTTGAAGTGCTGAGCTTTGGCCAAAGCTTAGCGCTGAGTATTACCCTTAAGCGCTAAGCTTTGACCAAAACTCAACACTTCAGGGTGTGGAAATAAGATGATGGGTCTCTGAATAGCATGGTCCTATATTTTTCTTAGTTAAACCAAAATGTAATAATGGGATGGTGGTCCATTGGCAAATACAAAGCCTTTAAAACACCTAGGTTAGGAAGGGGAAAGTCTTGGATTCAAGTCCCACAAACAACAAGGGATTAAAAAAATTAACCGTTCAAAAGAAAGTTAAACCAAAATGTGATGGTTTAAAAGAGATTAATTATAAATTTTATGAGGTTGTCGATGCTTTAAAGTCTCCGTTATTTTGTCTAGTAGTAGATCATTCGTCTTATTTTCTCAAAAAAACAATTAAGGGGCTGTTTGGTAGTCTCTTAATGATCATTCAGATGCTACCTCTTAATGGTTTAAAACCTCTGAATGAATAAGAGGTAACCTCAAGTCTGAATGGTTAAGAGGTAACATCTGAATGGTAAATCATCACATGACACATTCTTCTACCTGCTCATTGGTAAATTTCTTAATGGTTCCATTAAGAGGTAGCATCTTAATGACCATTCAGAGGCTACCAAACAGCCCCTAAAAGTTATAAAATAGTTCACGCAATACTTATATAAAATCCGAATTCTATTTATCCACGCGTATCTAATTCAAAATTTGATATGCCACTTGCATGCAACCAACATAATATTCTAAATTATTAAAAATTAGAAATCATTTGAAGAAGACGATATTTTATAATAACTTTAATAAAATAAAATATCCAACAAATAATTATGACGACAATTTTATATGCCGATCGCAGTATCCTCTGGTCTTCCATTTCCCATCTTTCACCATCACTTTATTCAGAAACAGCAGTTTTAGAGAGAGAAAACTCACACCTGTATATCTATAGGTTAGAGAGAGACTCGTGTGTGTGTTTTTGTGTGAAAGAGAGAGGTTTTAGAGATCGAGAGACTATACAATATACATACACACTCCTGTATCTATAGCTTAGAGCGAGAGATTGAGAGATTGTGTGTGTGAGAGAGGTTTTAGAGAGAGAAAACATCGGTCTCTGTGTACACCTGTATCTATTGACAGAGAATATAGATACACACTCCTGTATCTATAACTTAAAGCGAGAGTGTATGTGTGCAGTGGCGGACCCTGGATTTTTGGACAATGGGGCCCCAATTTTCCGGTGTTCAAATTTTTTTGAATCGGTTGTTGTTCCGGTCGAGTCGAGAAACATAATAGAAAACAATATCAAAACTAAATTACAAATTTCATTTACTACACTTTCAGCTAAATATAGGTGAGAAAAAATTGAAATAGAAAAAAAAAAAATAGAGTGATTAGTTTAAATTCAGGTTTAAAAAAAAACACAAAAAAAATGAAACAAACAGGTATCGAACCTGGGACCTTCTGTGTGTAAATATGGGGTTTCACTATTGCACCAGGCTCACTCTCATTGTTATGGGGTCCAACTAAATTATTTTATGGGGTCTATAAAAATTTTATATACAGCTTCTACTACTTTTTAAAAAAAGATTAGGGTCCGGGGACCCCGTTCCGCTTAACGTGGGTTCGCCCGTGTATGTGTGTGTGAGAGAGGTTTTAGAGAGAGAAGGCATCGGTGGCTGTGTATACATACACACATCTGTATCTATAGAGCGAGAAAGAGAACAATATACATACACACTTGTATCTATAACCTAGACCGAGTGTGTGTGAGAGAAGATTCAGAGCAAGCATCGGTCTCCGTGTATACACACACCTGTATCTATAGAGAGAGATTATACAATATATACACACGCCTGTATCTATAGCTTAGAGCGAGAGTGTGTGTGTGAGAGAGAGTGCGTGGAATTTAAAGCTGTAATCTAAAAGTTTTCTTTAGTTCAACGAGCTTCCAATCCCGAAGATTCTGTAGTGCTTCAATGGCGGACAATAAGGCCAGCTTTGTATAGATATTTCCAACCTTCTTCTGCATCATTCTCAAAAGCTTCAAGCTCAACGAAAAGTGAAATCTACATAAAAACAACTTTCGGTTGGTTAAAACTCAAAACCTCATTGCAGTTATTAATTATCTGTAAACGGATACATGCAATTTGTCGCGTCTGTCGTCTTCTTCCGCGTTTTAAGTTTCGTAAATTGACAGCTATCTGTACTGAATTATCAGTTTTAGGTTTGGATCTAGTGTTTCCTTTTGGAGTTTTATCTATTGGCGTGTAGTTCTTAATGAACAGTTTGTCATGTTATGTTGCTGCTGATCAATACCTTTGAAGTTTCGCTTGCAATATGCTTTATTTGTAGCGCTTTTTGCATTACATATATCTGAAAACATGAACAATTTCCTTTGTTAGAAGCTTATTACTCTGTTTCCGCTTATGTGTTGTTCAGATCTTTTTTTTTTTTTTTTTTTTTTTTATATATAAACAAAAGTCAATCTCTTGTCGGTGCGGATCAGTTCGTTTGAAGTTTCGCTTGCAATTTGCTTTACTATAATTTTGAAAAATATGAATAATTTCCTTTGTTGGAAGCTCATTACTCTGTTTCCGCGTATGTGTGGTTCAGATCTGTAATTAGCTTGTGTTATCACTAGTATAACTTTACTGGCCGAATGCAGAGTCTGAAAATTTGCTTTGATCAACATCTGTGTTTTGATTTCTGTCTAGATTAGGTTAATTTTCAGATTTAAGAACTCAAGGGTATGAAAGGTATTTCTCTTGATACCCTGATAGAAATAAGTGCATAGACACATAGGTTCTCTGTAGTAGCATGCAATTGATGTGGTCCTATGGAGAATGTTTTGGTTGTATTGGTTCTTCAGGATGAATGAAATTGGATGTATCACATGTGTCCTGCAATCTGTAGGTTTTGTTATAGTGATCAATGGAGAAAAACAAAATTAATTTTACTTCAAATCATAAATCCTTTTATTATTTATGTAAAAGCCCTAGGTATTTCGAATCTTGTAGAAAGATATCATGCATGGAGGATTTTATAAACTCCATGTATTATAAGAAACTTTTCTATGCGTGTTGAATGACGTTGTAATCTGTTTACATTTGTATTTTTTTTTCTGGTTACACTAATGATACTGTGAAATTTGCTTTGTATATGCAGTTGAAAAGGGGATAGAGCAAGTATGAAGCAAACAGACAAAAAAAGAACTCCAACGAATAACCAAACCAAACGCTCTGTACGATCGCAAACCCGAGATAATAAGCAACTACAAGAAAAAGGAAGCCAACCACCTAAATCAAAAAACACCGATAAAAAACCCGCGCCTGATGAATCCTCTCAAAACGTTAAAACTCTCGAAACAAATCAAGAAAGCATAGACCAAATTCATAAAGGGAACACTAATTTAGACGAAGTATCAGACTCTGAGACGGTGACTGATTCCGTATCATCCAGTGGGGATTCACGGGCCGCAGAGGACGAAAAACTAGAATCCGGTCAAGCGGTTTCACAAAATCCGACGATAAGAGATAGTTCGGAAAATTCGTCACATAAACAAACAGTGAAATCCAATAAGGCACCTTCAGGTAATAATATATCCAAGAAGACGACAATATCTGATAACAACTCAAAGGATGTGAAAGTTCATCCAAAACTCCCATCAGCACCGTCATCGGTGTCTTCTGACGGAATAGACGACCAAAATGACCAAACTACCCCTGAGCTGAAGGAAGTGGATATCTTGGATGATGATGAAACAACGAAAGAGGATTTGGATCAAAAGATCGAAGAAATGGAAATGAGAATTGAGAAACTCGAAGAGGAGCTAAGAGAAGTAGCTGCTCTTGAAATTTCACTCTATTCAGTTGTTCCGGAACACGGTAGCTCGGCCCATAAGGTGCATACCCCTGCCAGACGCCTTTCTAGACTTTATATTCATGCAGCCAAACACTACTCTCAAGGGAAACGCACTACCATTGCTAAGAACACTGCATCAGGGTTGATTTTGATTGCAAAGTCTTGTGGCAACGATGTTCCGAGGTACTCAATTCTTTGTTTTGACTTGTTTCTTAGATTCTCGATTTCTTGGTGGGTCAGGTAACTAGGGCTGTAATCGAGTCGAGCCGAGCCGAGCCGAGCCAGGCTGGGCTCGAGCTCGAATTTAAACGATCCAGCTCGGCTCGTAAAAACTTTGAGCCAGCTCGAGCCCAATCGAGCCAGCTCGTTAATTTTTTAAATTTGTAATCTTTTTTTTTACAAATATTGGTAACATAAAAAAATACAAAAATTAACACACTTATCTAAAAAAATACACATATACACACACAGATACATATGAGCCATAGGGTCGAGCCACAGAGCCGAGCCATCGAGTTGAACCACAAGTCGAGCACTCTGGCTCGAGCTTAGCTTGAAAACAAAATGAGCTTTTTTCGAGCGAGTTTCGAGCGAGCCTCGAGTCGCGAGCTTTTTGAACACCCCTACAGGTAACGGGTCAAACGGGCTTGGTCCAAAAATTTTTCCAGATTTTGAAGTGCTGAGAGTATTTAGTGTCAGATGATTATCTAGTTTTATTTAATAAAAAGTTATCTCGGAATTTCAACAATAATTTGTTTTCAAATAACATGAGTTTGGATGATTTATGTATTATTGCATTAAGGATACATTTTGGGAGGCTTTTTGACCAGTTTGACTTGTTTCCTTTAAATCTGTATATAATTTATTTACGTGTTTGACCCGTTAGAGATAAAGCATAGCTCCAGTCAGCCTCTTTGTTACAGAACTTGTTGAAATCTTCCTTTCTACTTTGACTGATGATGCAATCGTTCTTTCCATTTACAGATTGACTTTCTGGTGGTCAAACACTATTGTATTGAGGGAGACAATAACCGAAGCATTTGGCAGTTCATGTCAATCAAGTTCATCAACAAGAGCACTCGATGCACATGGATCAAGTAAACAATTTAATAATAAACCTGATTTTATCGAGTTCATCGATGACTGGCAAGAAACAAGAAGCTTCACATCTGCACTTGAGAAAGTTGAATCATGGATCTTTTCACGAATTGTTGAGTCTATATGGTGGCAGGTATGAAATTTTGTTTCTTTCAGGTTTTTTTTTTTGCATAAATATTAAAAATACTAACATACTTCTTAATCTGCCCTGTTATAGTTGTTTTACACTTTTTTTGTACATCTAGAGTCACAAAAATATGACTTTGTGTCCCGTTTGAGTCACTTTGTATACAAAAAACCAGCTTAAAACGATAGTTTATTATGTAATAATGTTAGATTTATATATGGCAGTTGTGTCATTGGCCTCTAATAATCCCTGGTAGACGTCATTGGCCATTGACAGTCTCACTTTTTTTTATTCCCACTGGCAGTCCCACCTTTCAACTATTTTTCCTCCACCGGTTCTCTGTTAAAAAAACTTAACAGATTTCAGTTTTTTTCCGAAATACAAACTAAAGTATTAGGGCTTTTGATCAGAACGGGGATACGAGTCTATTGATGTAAAACTTACCTCGAAACGGTGCTCCAAACGACTTGATTTTTGTTAATTGGAATTTTTAACACCCGAATTGAAGCACCGTTTTCGCCGTCTGGAGCACCGTTTCGAGGTAAGTTTTACATCAATCGACTCGTATCCTCGTTCTGATCAAAAGCCCTAAAATGCCAGTTCGTAATTCGGAAAAGAAACTTAACTTCGTTAAGTTTTTTTTAACTGGTGGAGGAAAAATAGTTGAAAGGTGGGACTGCCAGTGGGAATAAAAAAAAGTGGGACTGCCAATGATCAATAACGTCTACTAGGGATTATTAGAGGCTAATACCCCAAAAATCTATCTACATTTGCAAAATTTTTACATAACTTTTGGACCTAATTATTTTAAAGGTTAAATTCCTTAATATTCAAAACTTAACTGTAAAGTCACTGGATTTTAATTTTCTGTTTTGTCAGAAAGGTACTTATTTCACATGATTAATCCCTTCAAGTTTTCTAAAAAATAACGAAATGGTCCTTTCATTATGTCCAACATTTTATAGAGAGGACTTTTTTTTCTGTAATCTTTAAGAAAATCCAGGGATTTAATCAATAAATTTTGTAACGTTTAGTTTATATAAAATTATCAAATTTACGGACTACAAAATGACCCAAATTGTAGACAATATGATTAAAGCAGGACAGATGAAAAATACATTGCTATTCTATTAGAAAAACACTTTCTTTAGGGAACCAAGCTATATATCTTGTTTTGAGTTTTGACCTTTCTCTTGCAGACATTAACACCTAAAATGCAATGTCTAGGAGACGGCAATTATACAGAGAAGTTGCTGGGACCCGCCTCGGGTAACCAGCAACAAGGCAACTTTTCCATTAATTTATGGAGAATTGCATTCCATGATGCTTTCAAGAGACTTTGCCCCGTTCGTGCTGGTGGTCATGACTGCGGTTGCCTTCCTGTGTTGGCAAGAATGGTATGCCATTTATGATTCATTATTATAAGTAGCTTTGACTTTTTCAAAAGTAAAAACAATATTGGATTATACAGGTGGCAGTTTCAAACCATTTGATTGATTTGGTCTGTGTTTTATCTCAAAAGGGCAAACTTAAAACGATATAGCTAAAACATGAACGGGTCAAATGTGTTTAAAGTTGTCTAAAGTATTCTTCTTTATTTATCTCTTCCTAAAAGTTGGAGATTTCACATGTATCATTCTAAATTCAAAATATCATACCTTTCAAAACACTAAAATATCATATTTTTATACATTCAATAGTAAGTTAAATATACTGTTACCTAAATGTTAAATCAGCCTAATACATGAAGAGAACATTATGTGCCGAGATGATTCATTATGATAACTTTGTTTAGTTATATGTTTGTCTAATGAAACGGAGTAATTAACCGATTTTATTTATATATACTATGGTATTGGTAAATATGACATTTTAATGTTTTAAAAAGGCAAATGCAATATTGTGAAATTCAGAAGGCTTTCTATGATTTTCTAATTTTTGAAACGATATTTATGAACTAGTCTTTTATTCAAAGGTTTAAGTTATTGTGAAAACATTGTTTTGTTAGTTGTAACCATACCTCAGTTAACATTGATTGAGATTTCATATATCTTAATGTTTTGGTGGTCAACCTTGTTTAACCCAGCCTGGCCTATTTAAACTTATTGCTACAAAATGACTTGTTTTAACTTTACGCGGAACCCCATTTGACCCGTTGCCAAATTTGTCATCTTGGTATGTAATCATATATAGTCGTATTAATTTGAATTAAAAACTTTTATAAGCTCAACAGTTTCAGCATTTCATGACAAGATTTTTTAATACTTTTGTCATTAGGTAATGGAGCAATGTGTTGCTAGACTTGATGTGGCGATGTTCAATGCTATTCTTCGTGAGTCAGCACATGAAATGCCAACGGATCCTGTATCGGATCCTATTGTTGAGTCCAGAGTTTTGCCTATTCCAGCTGGTGATCTAAGCTTTGCCTCCGGGGCCCAACTCAAAAACGCGGTATGTACCTAAACTCACATCTTGCCACCTCTATATTTTATATCTATATAATTCTCGTATGTAAGTGATACAAATTTACATGGCTTTCCTAGGTCGGAAATTGGTCTAGATGGCTTTCTGACTGGTTCGGGATGGAGGAACATGAGCCTGAACATGTACATGATACATGTGAAGATGTTTCACAAAAAGACGGAAAAAGCACTGGACTCAAATGTTTTCATCTCCTAAATGCATTAAGTGATCTTTTAATGCTACCCAAAGACATGCTTATGGACAAATCAGTTAGAACTGAGGTATGCCAATAATCTTATTTTGTTTTGTTTTTTTTCCTTTTCTTTTTCATTTTTTATTTTTTTTTATATATAGGTATGCCCGTCAATCAGCCTTCCGTTACTTAAACGAATCCTCTGCAACTTCACGCCGGATGAATTTTGTCCAGATTCAGTTCCTGGTGCGGTATTGGAGGCAGTAAATGCTGAGGTATAACTTTTGTTTACTTTTATTGTTCACAAGTATTTTATATAAACAAATTCATATCGTGCTTTATCTTTAACGTGTAAAAATAAAATATAAATAAAAAGAGAAAAATTGGTAAAAGGTAACATGACAAATGAGTTGAAAGTTGTTCAAAGTGTTTTTTTTAATATAATTTAGGTGTCAGTTTAAACTGATTTTTTTGTAAAAAACGTCAGTTCTGGTTGGATTTTAATGACAGTTAACATCGGTAAAGTTCTCTAAACTAGTTGTAGATGAATGCCATCACCACTTTGGTGGGGTGGTAGAGGCTTTGTGTCTCTTGGGGAGTGACCAGGGACCCAGGGTTCAATTCCTGGCATGTGGTAAAAGCTGGTGTAATTTAGGAGTAGTGTTTTGCCGTTCAAAAGAAAAAAAGTTGTAGATGAATAGGGTCAAACATGTCAAACGTCGTTAGAAGTTTATTCAAACGCTTAAACTCCCATAAATAGTTTTCTTTTTAAAGGTAGATTTTTACTCCGTTTTCATAATTGTGTTTTAACAATCTAATTATTTATAAACTCCGTTGTCATAATTGTGTTTTAACAATCTAATTATTTATAAAATTCTAAAAGTGTCGGTGCGTCACCTAACCCTGTCTCACTTCTTTTGGCATGTCCTTAAAGTTGTTACTCATTTTGACCTAAACCGATCCGTTACACAACTCTCCTTGTGTCTTGTAGTCACAGTTTTTTTTTTATTTATTTTTTTTATTTTTTTTGTATGGATAAAAAGTGTTATCCATACAAAAAGTTACCTGTTTTACTAATCATTTGACTCGGGCCGTGCAGGCAATGATAGAGCGCAGCTTATCGGGAGACAATTTAAGCAGCTTCCCTTACCCAGCTGCTCCAGTCATATACAAACCTCCTTCCTCAGTTGATGTTTCTCAAAAAGCATCCGAAGCTGGTGCAAAACAATCCCAGTTGAATAGAAACCCATCTGTTATTCAAAGAAAAGGGTATACAAGCGATGAGGAGCTAGAACAACTCGATTCACCGCTTGGTTATATCATCGATAAACAACCATATTTATCTTTAAATCTTGCAAGAAATGGAAATGGCCAACATATGGACCAAACCACCCGTATCGCGGTCAACGCTAGGTATGAACTTCTTCGTGAGGTCTGGTTATCATGAGTTACGGCTTTTCATTAGTCTTTCCAAAGTAAAAAAAAGCTGAAAAAAAACAAAAGAAATAAGTTTTATTTTCTCGTGTATCTTTAGAACAATGGTGTTGTAATCATATGATATTTATTATCCGAAAGCAAGCAAATATGTCAAATTTTCGTACATTTACCATTTATATTTGAGTTAAGAACTTGTACCCGGGTTTGGACTGCACGCATGGTAGTCAACAGGGCGGCTATGAGAATTCGTGTACCCTTGGGTATTGGACTCGCTAAAGGTTTATAATTAATGGGCTAATAATTAAGCTAAACCAAAGAATAGTTTTTTAAGTGAGCCTACGTTGATGTTTGTATGGGTATACCCTATTAAAAAATACATGTACAAATCGTGTTTTTTTTTTAAAATAACGTGCCCTTCGAAATATCGGGCCCTGGCCGGTGGTCCTCCCCGCCCACCCTAGGGCAGCCCCTGGTAGGCAAAGCTTGTACGAGCCAGAACCGTCTTATACAGGCTACCATTAGAAAATGCCTAGTGTTGACGGAAAAGATTTTTTTGAAGAAGAATAATAAAATTGTTACACCTTAAGCAAATCTCATAAGAATTTCTTCACTGTCAACATGAACGCTTTGCCAATAGAGGAGAGAATTAAAGAAACAAATGCCAAATGGGTTCTGAGTGGGTACTTGGCTTCAACCGAATATGATTACATACCAAGATGGGCAAATTTGGCAACGGGTCAAATGGGGTTCTGCTTAAAAGTTAAAACAAGTCATTTTGTAGCAATAAGTTTAAATAGGCCAGGCTGGGTTAAACAAGGTTGACCACCAAAACATTAAGATATATGAAATCTCAATCAATGTTAACTGAGGTATGGTTACAACTAACAAAACAATGTTTTCACAATAACTTAAACCTTTGAATAAAAGACTAGTTCAAATAAATATCGTTTCAAAAATTAGAAAATCATAGAAAGCCTTCTGAATTTTACAAATAAATGACAATGTCACAAATTATGTCAGGCATTTAATGAGGAGTGATTTTCTAGCACACTCAAAACAATGTACCTCTACCAAAAAGTATGTCAATCATTTAATGAGGAGTGTGATGCTCACATGGATCCTAACAAAAAGTATGTCAGGCAGGGAAATTACATATATGTCCTCAACACCCTTTTCAAGACTTGAGACGTGGCACACTGGTGTCCATCTAATGAGTTTTCAGGGTTTAGTCAACTGGAGTGGGTTTTCTCCTTATAATTAGCCTATATATATATATATATATAACTAATAGGTATAAGTGAAACCAAGATTCGAATACGTTAATTATATTTTACGGGATGTCACATTATCCCCATTTTGAAAGAATTTTCGTTTCGGAAATTGAGTAAACATGAGTTGAGTCGCTAAGTTTCATTGAGAATTTCCCAGGCTGTCACAAGTAGTCATCTTTTGGTATTCCTGGCTTTGCTTGTTTACGACGACCTGATACGGTGTTAAGATGATGTTATGTCAAGGAAGAAGAAAAGGTTCCCCGTCAACTACTGATATACGTTTCCCAGATTTAAGTCCATTTCACATCAGACGCAAAATGGGCCAGATTGCCAGGTGTAAAGTCGGTCAAGTGGTTTTTCATGTGGCGTGCTATTGTGACAAGTTGGGGACATGTGGTAACATTTCAAATGTTTGTCTCATTTATATGCTTAAATTTCGTCCGGTATTTATTTTTATAGAATAAGACACTAGACTAGGGAGACTTAAAGAGGTATAACCCGTATTAATTTCATAATACCCGTAATTCCCTCTTTGATACTCTCAACCCGGGTCACATATAATAATAATAGTTATGCCTACATAGCATAATGGATAAAAGGAAAGATATCTCTAACCATTTTGAAAAGGAGACGCGTTATCTTGTAGATACAGGAAGTAGGAAACCCTAATTCTCTATTTGTATAAACAAGGAAGAAGGAAACCCTATTCTCCATCTCTATAAGTACTCTTTGATAAAAGTAAACACATTCTCATGCACTCTCACAAACCTTAACATTATACTTACATTCTTTACATGCCTGTCCACTCCTAAGAAGTCGATACTTATTCTCATGCCAGTTTCTTAAACAAGATTGATAGTGTCAGTTTTACAGTATATCGGTGTATCCTTGTAATTCGATAAATGTCAACCCATTGATTTTTCTCAATTGACAAATCATTTTCGTACTTCTATTTCATTCGAGCTTGTTGATTCTGAGTCTTCCTCAGTTGACAATCAAAGTAAATTTTCTATTGACAGTGAATTCTATTGTTTCTAAACATCATTCACAACTTGTAAACATTCACATCTATTAATCATCTTCTCTAAAAAGAAAACTATTTATGCGGATTAGACACAAAATCAAGAAAATCAAGGGAATTCTGATTTCTAATTCAATGAAATTCCAATAAGTGACAATGTCACAAATTATGACAAAGTCATAATTGAAGATTGTGATGATAAAGCTGATGATGAAAAAGAGAAAAAGAAAATATTTTTGGAATTAAAAGAAAAATTTAAAGAAACTGTTTTACATTCGACTGAAATAGGTGAATGCTCAAAGCAAAAACCTGTTAAGAAGAATGTAGAACAAAAACAAAATGTTAAAAATTCGAAAAATTTTCAAAACAACAATAAAAGGTCATCAGTTCAGTCATCCAATCATTATAAAAAACCACAAAAATTGGAAAATCAAAACTCAAAAACTGTTGGTAATAAGTGGTGCAGGTTTGACCACAGTGCTCAAAAGCCAAATCCAGCTTTCAAGAGGAGTGATGATTACCACAAAGCCAAACAATGCCATGATCTAAGTGTTTGGTATGAAAGTGGTGAATGGTACGATAACAGAATGTGCTACAAATGTGGTTTTAGAGGACACATTGCTGTTAGCTGCCAAAGTTGGAGGTTTGAGACGAGAAGATGCTTTGAATGCCAAATCAAAGGCCATATTGCAAGAGAATGCCCAATGAGATCAATGGAAAGATCGAGGGTTGAATCTCAGAAAAAGATGAAGAAATCAGTCAAGGTCGAAGAAAAGCCCAAAGAACAGAAGGTAAAAGAACAGAAAGTGAAGCTTTCACAAGGGCAGAAAGACCGACTGAGAAAGAAAAGAAAGAAAGCTCGAGATTATCTTGAAAGGATTTTGTCCTCGGATACAACCGGAAAATCAGATAAAAGTTCTGGTGAATCGCCTTGCTCTCCAACGAATGATAAGTCAAGCAACACGAATTCATCAGATACAAATCTGAGGACAAAAGGGAGTGTAAAGAAATCAGATGTTAAGTCTGGCGATGAATTTGTTTCTTCAGAAACAAAGGAGCCACGTTTTGGCAATGATTCTAATTCGTCAAAATCAGAGGAGCCACAAGTTGAGCTCAAAAGTGAAAATTCAGTGCCGCCAATGGATGACGTAAACTTTCCACCATTGCGAGCTAAAAATTTTAAACAAAAAGTTGACAAAGTTGAGATTTCAAATCAATTTTTTTCTGAAAAGAAAGATTTTGATGTTGAAAAAGCCTTTAACCCAAATGTTCTAAACATTTTTGGAAAAATGGTTGACGGAAAAGTCAAAGGGGTAAAGGAATTTTATGAATCAAAGAGGAAAACTGATACACCGAGTAAAAATAACTCGGATGCACCCAAGACTGGTCAGGCTTGGGTGTCACCTTTCTTTACTTAAAACCTGACTTGCCGGAGTTCCCAAGTTGGTAATCGTGGAACAGGAATCGACATCTTTCTTAAAAATATCACAGATGTGAATAATGGTTGTTATGTGATATTTCGACTTACAAGTGGTTAATCAAGGACATTAAGTTGTACTTGATTTAACTATCTTACAAGTGGTATGATTATTGGAAATTGTTTTTGTGATAAACCTACAAGTGGTTTAAAACAGTGTGATGAATTAAACCCCATGTTTGTGAAATGGCAAACAAAACTAATTTTCCGGAAAAACCATTTTGATTAAAACAAACTTAAGTGTTTTGAAATCATAATGGGAAAATAGTTTGTTGTCAGGGGGAGTTCTGATTGTTTAAGCCAAGTGGATGGCAAATTGAGGCAATTCTCATCAGTTTGTCATTTTATTTGTACAGTCTATTGTTTTCAAAATTTTCTCGGAAAATCAAAATTGAAACACATTTTGATTTTAGGGGGAGTAAGAAATTTTTTAGAAATTTTAAAAATTTGAAAAATTCAAAAACATGATAAAATCTAAAAGGCCAAAAACATTGAAAATTCAAAATGAGTTTTGTTGTGAATAAGAGGAAATGATAGAAAATCAGTGGACAATCATAGTACGCTAAAGAAATGAAATGTCAAATGTGATAAACGGTCTCACTAAAGATGTGACGATAGGCTCAGCTAGACTAGTAGATTTGCGATAACGATATAAACTTAAATGAAAAAGCCTAGTTCTAGTGGGAAACACGGTTGAAAGCATAGTACTTAGTTTTGTCCTTCTTGATTGTGTGCCTACTCAGTAATCGCTGAATGCTAAAGAGCATAAAAACCGGTCAGTTTGTGAACTTTCACAACTTGCTGAAAAAGTCGATGTGATTGTGCATTTCTTTTTGCAAAGATTTAAACTTGTTTTATTTCTTTATTTTGTTTAAGCATTGGACATCCTCTGCGTATACGTGAGTATCGAACTGGATGTTAGTGCCTAAACGTTCTGCTTTATTTTCTTTGGTGTTTCGTTTAAGCTTTGGATCACCTCTGCGTATACGGGAGTATCGAACTGGTGGTTAAAGCCTAAACAATTTCAACTTGTTTTTATTTCTTATTTTGTTTAAACATTGGACTTTCTCTGCGTATCGAAAGATCGACCTGATTGTTAATGTTTAAACATTCTGCTTTGTTTTTGCACATATCACAGTTGATGAAAGTTTAAAGGCATTTCTTGAGTCAGTGTATTGCATGATGAGGGGATATGCTGAGATCGTGGGGTCCATAAGAATTTAGTGCAAAATTAATATATTTTAACGTATCGGTAAGCTTTTCGAAAGTTTTTAGATTGAGTTTAAGAGGACAACCATATCGTCAATCTATGTGAATCGTTTAGAACTTAAAGTGTTTAAAGCTCAACGGTGCTAGTGATTTGTCAAAAACTGATATGATCCTCTAACGCAAACTCACAAAAATATGTCTGTTTATAGTTTATTTCCTAAAAAACCAAAAAGAGTTTAGTGTGTTTTAGCATAAAATTTTGAAAAATTCAAAAAGATTTTACTTCATCTTATTTTCGACAACTGATGTTGAAAAGCTGATTTTCAAAATTCTAAGTGCTAAACAAGATGAACGACAGCGGGTTGGGAGAGTTTATTTGAGATGAGAAATGACTTTGAAATGTTTAAATGGTTCATTAATTTGAATCAAAATTTTTTGAGTGTTACGAATTCAAGAGGTTAAGTAGAGTTTTTTAACGTAAAAATTGTTTATCTTACAATTGGTAGAAATGTGTACAGGTTTGAGTTAGGATTCGTTCTCAAAGCGATAGCAAATTCCAGACTACGATCCCGGAACAACTTAAGGGGGAGTCTGTTAGTAAAGGGGAGTTTGAAGAGTGAAAGAGCTAGATTCAGATTCTGGAGAATAGCTGATAATGGTGATTGAAGAGAAAGAGAGAGTTTGAAGGATGCTTCAGCATCAAATATTTTGGAAAGCGTGAAGACTGATCAAGACTGAAGTTTTGACGTACTAAAGTCTCGTACTAAAGACTCCGTCAACATCCAAGGGGGAGACTATTGGTGCATATGTCTGTTGACTTCGTCTTGTATCGAGTCTTGTAACTAGATAGGATAAACCAGTGCTCGATAGGCTAGAAATTAGAATTGTAGTGAAGGTTGACCAGTCCACATGAACTGGTTAGGGCCAGTCCACATGAACTGGTTAGGGCCAGTCCACATGAACTGGTTAAGGCCAGTCCACATGAACTGACTCTGGTCACTCCATGTGAACTGGACATGCCTATATATACCTGAGCATGGTTTCTCATTTGTAACCTGGTGATTTTGGAGCCGAGGTGCTGCCAAATTGTCTCCAACCATTGTAACGTTGTATAATCAATACAAGAGACAGTTAAAGTGTATAACAAGCTGAACGAAGACTAAATCTTTGAATTCCGCCTCTGATTTAGTCTGAGAACTCTTCTGAACGACTCATTAGGTCGCTAAAATGATCCTACAGATACCACCTTATGTCACGACCCCCGACCCCACCCTGGACGGAATCGGGAACCGTGAACCAGTTCAGTGGTACCGGTGGTTATTTAGAAAAGTAGTGCAGCGGAAATTTCATCAGGACCGTGAGTTAGGAAAAATATCAGAGTTTGAAAAACACCGGATTTTATTTATTAAATAGATGGGATAAACCCATGTTTTGAAAGGTAGCTTTAAAATGGGATAAACTCGAATACATAAAACAACTTTTCTTAATTTAATTTAATTGATAAATCAAGCCACTTCTGTAAGCCTTTTGGTGCCGTATCCAACTCTTATTCCGATCTACTGTAATTACCTGAAACGCGTTTTAAAAATATTTGGTCAGCATGAAATACTGGTGAGTTCATTCAGGTTTTATGAAATGACACCTTAGTTATGAATTACAGCATAAGAGCGATTACAATGGCTTCTATCTTATTTTTATCTGGCGCCGTGTCACCTCCTGGTGACGATGGTCATACCACTATTGGGCCCTTTCACCCAAGTAGTGATGATTATCACTGTTAGGATTTATTAGCCTAACCGTGAGAAATTAGTAATGTGCACAATACCCCACTAGCCAGTGATTCAAGATAACCACGACTTAATCCCTGTAATTATAACCTTTGAAAATAATTGGAGTATTGTAAAATACTTTTGATAAAAGAGAATGACTCACTTTATAAGCACGCAGTCGTGATTTAACAAGCTTCTTGATTCTACGCCTTCTGATAACTAAGCATATATTTTATTGTTCTGAACCTTCTGATGATTAAGCATCCATTTTGATTGTAAGAGTATGGTGTAGAGTTTCGGGTAGTTAAACATTTAGTTTAACAGCGTGGAATACGTATTAGTGGAAAACCACATCAAACCTAACGATGGTCACGAGATTCGAACCTTAACGAAATTCACAAAGTATAGTCTTGTTTAGACAGCATTTTGGCATCCGTTTAACGAACTCACAAAGTACAGCACTTTGGCATCCGTTTAACGAACTCACAAAGTACAGCATTTTGGCATCCGTTAGTTGGTTCCTGAATCGATCGGACAGAACATCGCATCGGTGATTATTGGTTAGAACACCAACGTATAGAGAGAAGAAGAAAAGAAATGCGCAAAGGAAATGAATTCCTAAGCTTCCTATTTATAGGTAAAGGATAAGTCTTACCCCTATATAGAATTTCCCTAGGTGTTATCTTCCCTAGATAAAACCTTCCCTAGATAAAATTTTCCTTAGATAAACATTCCTTAGATAATACCTACCCCATATATATCTATTTTTCATGTATATCTATTTAGGTGTTTAATAAATCTTACTTAGCTGATTAATTAATCTTACTTATCTTAATTAATCTTGCTTAACTTAATTAATCTCGCTTAGCTTAATTAATCTCGCTTAACTTAATTAATCCCGCTTAACTGATTAATTAATCATACTTAACTTTAATTAATCATACTTAACTGATTAATTAATCTTACTTAACTTTAATTAATCTTACTTAACTGATTAATTAATCTTACTTAGCTGATTAAGTTTAACTTATCTATTAAGGTTTCTTAACCGCTAAGTTTTATTTAACTAGTAAGATTACTTAATTGCTAATTATTCTACTTTAGCATCTCCCTGGTTACGAGTTCTAATTTTTAGATAAAATGGAACTCGTATTAGTGTATTAACCCAATTCAACTTTAACGATAATCACGAAATCAAAACCCTCACGATGAATGACAAAGTATAGCCGTATATCGGCAACACTTAAACATTCATCGGATTCACGACGAATGACAAAGTATAGCCCAAGTTCGGGCAGCACTTAAACATCTATCGGATTCACGACGAATGACAAAGTACAGTACTTAAACATCCATCGGATTGGTTTCAATCGATCGGATAAAGTATCATACCAGTGATTAGAGTTATTACTCTAATAACGGGCAGAGTTTCGGGATTTAGAAGGTATAATACCGAGCTACTATTTGCTATAAAAAAAGCTGAAGGAAAGAAAATATTGTAGCAGTTTGAAACGTAGCAGTGATCGAGCTAATACCTTGTAGTCGTAGCAGCGTTTCACTACCCGTAAATTCAATTTTAGCATAATAGGAGCGTTTTAAGAATGAGATTTCGAGCACAGAGGACAGCCCTAGGTCCAGGCAATTTATAGCATGAAATTGGGTTTTACGCAGTCCGCGTAAACCCACACCTGATTCTTACGCGGCCCGCGAGAGCCCGCTAGGGTTGGTGTGTCATGAGTAGGGTCGCCACGTGTGCGACACGTGGCCTGGAAAGCTTATCCAGCCAACTTTAAGTTGACGCGGCCCGCGTAAACTCCTCTTATGGTTTACGCGGCCCGCCTGAAACCTAATTTTCTTGATTTCTTGGTTTTTCATGCACATTAGGGTTTTAGGGGTTCGAGTTTTCACTTACGGGTCGATTTGGGACATTTTCGCAGGTCCTTACAGAAACCTTACCATAGGTCCCGAGGAGGCTCCGCTACCTCCAACTGAAAAGAGCCGTCTAACCAAACCGTAACTACACCAACGCCCCAACAAGAGACGACTCCTCCACCAAATCAAGAGCCTACCAAGAATCCCCCGATACCATACCCCGGTCGGTTACTTCGCCAAAAGACCAATGAGCAATTCACAAAATTCGTAAATCTACTAAAACAATTGCATGTTAAAATTCCATTTGTAGAAGTCCTAACCCAAATGCCTAAATATTCACAATTTATGAGGGACTATCTCACTCACAAAAGGAAAATTGAATCATTGCAATTAGTTAATTTAAGCGAAGAATGCTCCGCCTTGCTACTCAACAAACTCCCACAAAAAAAAGATCGATCCCGGAAGCTTCACCATCCCTTGTTCGATTGGGGGATCACCCATACGCAATGCACTAGCCGATCTTGGGGCTAGTATCAATGTTCGACCGACTCAGATTAGGAAAAACAAGCCCTACAAAGATGAGCATACAGCTCGCCGATAGGTCCATTAAATATCCACAAGGTGTCGCCGAAAATCTATTGGTAAAAGTCGGAGACTTTGTCTTCCCGGTTGACTTTGTCATACTAGATATGGAGGAAGATACCGAGGTACCACTTATCTTAGGAAGACCATTCCTAGCCACCGCCCATGCAATGGTGGATATGAATGGTGGGAAATTAACATTGAGGGTTGGGGACAAAGAGATGGAATTCATGGTTGGGAAAAGAGTAGAGGACGAGGACCCGGTCAATTACATGAAGGTCATAGACTCAAGTTTGGATGATGCTATCTGACGGTGCAACATAGGATGCAGGACATCCTACTTGGGTAACATATGACCGACTTTGGGTCTAGCCAAGGACCCTTATAAACGTGGCGCACCACAGAGGCATTCCGCGGAACTATCCTTAGTTTTAGTTTAGATTAACTTTTATGTTTTCTAGTTTACTTTTACTTTTCAGGAATAAAACACACTCGGAATGGTGGAGGTTACTAAGGGAAACTTGAGCCCACGCCCCATGCACAAAAACAGAGCCTCCCGACGATTTTTCTTCATTACAGCAAATTCAGCAAGGGGTCGTGCTCAGCCCAACACGCCCCGTGCTCAATGGTCTGCAGAAAATGCGCAGTTCAGGTAACTGGACACGGGCCGTGTTCACTGAACACGCCCCCGTGCCCAGCCTTCTGTTAAACAATGATACTGGCAATCTGACCACGGGGCCGTGCCCGGACCAACACGGGCCCGTGTCTAGACGCCCAGTAACATAAGGTTTTGTTTTTAAACACCTTTTTACACATTCAATCAACCTAAAAACTTATTTTTGGGACACATTGAGGACAATGTGTAATTTAAGTGTGGGGGGGAGGGGATGCTAAAAGCTTGAATTTTGCAAGTCCTAATAACAAGCCTTATACAAAACTCTATTGGAACCGCTAATCACCCCAAATTTTTTTGAAAACTTTTCATTTTTTTTTACTTGTCTTGGTTTAATTTGGGAATAACAAGTTCTAAAAAGGTTATATTTTTACAAATTTACAACCGATAGCGTCGTGATAAAAAGAACCAACATAAGAAAATTATGAAACGGCATGACAAATCTAGTTAAAATTTGATTATATATACTTGATCACATTAAAAACTCATTCCCACAAAAAGTGAGTTTTGAGCCTTTATTGAGCATAAAAGCATACATCTTTAAATTAAATGCTCATATTTCGTTTCTTGTGTGAATAGCCGCTTGGTTTCTTACGACTCTAGAACTTGCAATGACGATGCATTCCCGGTCCTTATCAACTTAAACCCAAGTAAGTAAATGATGGAGGCATTAGGACTAACCCTTTTTCTTTCTACACCATTATTTTTCAACTTTTTATCACCTACCCAAAATTCCCCTAGTTAACCCCTTTGAGCCCAAACCTTTTCGTTTCTAAACCCACAAAACAAACACCCTTTACCCACCAAAACCCATTTTATTTTTAACCCTTTATTTTAGTAAAAAGCTCGGTTTTCATGTGACATTCCTTATTAAAAAAAAGAGAGAAATGAAGTATAGAAATAAACAAACAAGTTCCTCAAAAGAAACTTTGTTTGAAAATGCTTTGTTTGAATAAAAGTCAAAAAAACAAAAAGTTTTACGATGACCGACGCTTTTTACGCTTTTCGCCCTTTTTACTAACCACTAACCCAAAAACCACCTACCTTTAACCCAAGCCTAACCCTTCCCCAAAGTCCTCTTGATATTTACAAAGGTATATAGTTAAAAAGGAGTAGGATTGATTGCTTGGCAAGCATATGGTAGAAATAAGTTCCATGTCGGTCTCAAGTGTTTCACAAAAATACATTTTTCGGCCGAGTGTTGAGTGATCTCTCTTGAGGTATGTGAACTTGTATATAAATGGAATGGAATTTTAAAAAAGGCATGTTATGCCCAAATAAGTAATTTTTCTTATGAAATGTTCTAAATAAATCATAACGAATAGGATTGTAAATAACATAAAAATAAAGCCTAATAAAGATCCTGGATTCCTGACACTCAAGTCAAGCCCAAAAACTTCTCTTCTACCCATTCCATTTGGGAGTGTAAGCCACATTATAAAGAGTTTTGCTTGAGGACAAGAAAATATTCAAGTGTGGGGGTATTTGATGTGTGTAAAATTCAGCATATAAATTACATCAAATTAGGCATAAAACTAACCCTTTTTTAGTACTAATGTTGGAAAAAGTGTGCTTTTGTCTTCCTTTTGTATTTTCAGGATTAAATGAGCGTAAATGAACAAAAGGAGCAAATATGCAGCAAAATCTAACATAATTACAAGAAAAGGAACAAATGTGGCATGCCCGACCCCTCGACAGCATCTTCCCAAGCAAAAACAAGAAAACAGAAGGCTGAACACGCCCCGTGCCCAGCGGACACGGGGGCGTGGCCAGATGTCTGCAGAAAGGATAAAGCTTTAGAAGCTTCTATTCCCGACACGAGGGCGTGCCCAGCTCAACACGGCCATGGTTAATGCTAAGATTCGCAGCATCCAAGCAAATCTTGATAGTAAAGATACGCTTCTGCACACGGGGCCGTGCCTAGCGGACACGGGGGCGTGTGGAGCTAATGCAGACAAATTGCAATTAATGAAGAAAGAGAAAGTGGATGGACATGGGGCTGTGCCCAATGGACACGGGGCCGTGTCCGGGCTTCTGTGCAGGCTATAAATAGAGGTGCTTGGTTCACTTCAAAGGCATCCCTTGGCAAACCACCTCTCTACCACTTCACCCACACTCCACCACCATCACAACACCCACATCCACCACTATCATCCATCATCCATCTAGAGCGTGTGTAGTAGTCTCGGGATCCAAGATTGATAGTAAGAGTTCTTGACAATCAAAGGCCATGTTTGCCTAAGTGTCTTACATCACTTGGTGAAGACAAGCATTTAGTGTAATACCTTTGATTTTTAATCTTTTCGCACTTTTTATTTGGTTTTGTATTAATGACTTTAATAACTAGTTTCTTATGTTGTAGGTGAAACTTCCTTATCATTTATCCGTGGTGTCTTGGCGTTATTTTACTGTCTATATAAAATAAAAGATTTACACCATTCATATCTCTACGGTCTATATAGAGATATGTTAGCTACCTGGTCGGGGGTTAAGGGAATTGTTTGGTAATGTTCTTGCCTTGTTCAGTGTATAGATCCTACAAGGACCTGGGTCAAGCTTACTAGGACCTCCTTCAATACCCACTGGTATTGGATGGCGGGGGTGCGAATGGCTTGATCCCCTCAAGTGTAAACTACTATTAATACATTAACCCGGCTATTTGGGATTGTATCCCTGCTGACTCAAATCACTTAGCCGAGGGTAACGTCACCTTCAAAAGAGTGGCCTACCACATTACGCATTAATAACTTAATTAATTATCTTTCAATATTCCGACCCTTTAGGATTGTATCCTTGCTGACTCAAACTATTGGGTTAAGGGTAACGTCACCTTCAAAAGAGGGGCCTACTACTATAACTAAGATAATCTCTTAAAAAGTGCAAAAGTGCAGAAATCATCAAAGGTTACACTAAAGGCGAGTCAGATCCAAGTGATTCATCTTGTCTATCTGTTTTTATTTTATTTTCAGCATTTTAGTTTTTATTTTTGAAGAAACACTAGATAAATGGTCGGAACCGAGATATCTAGGGGGTTTGAATCCACATAAAAGATTGGTTTCCTCTCGATTGATTCAGGTACAACAGGTCTCCTTCTCCGGTAATTCTGCAAAAAAGAGCACCGTTAGCCTCGCCAAGGGGAGAAGAGGGTTCTCTCCTTGACCCGACTCCGGCGTGAGAATAAGTAGGTGTTTATGAAGAAGAAGAAGTATGGACGAAGTGTGTGTAACTTGAAGTTCGTACCTGAATTATCCTCATATTTATAACCGAGAGTTTGGGCGGGAAAACCCGTTGGTGAAATGTTGACGGAAGATGCTAACCCCGTAAGCGGTTACATTTCCTTCCGTTAAGCCTCTCGATCCGTCATGAGTGCACACGGATCGCTGTTTTGATCTATGGTTGGGGGTTTG
The DNA here is from genome assembly GCA_030545235.1 of Helianthus tuberosus. Lineage (NCBI taxonomy): Eukaryota > Viridiplantae > Streptophyta > Magnoliopsida > Asterales > Asteraceae > Helianthus > Helianthus tuberosus. The sequence goes on from CM060389.1 coordinate 101,085,705, forward strand.
CCACGTGGAAAGTGATCAAGTGGAGGTTTCTCTCCAATTACATGCTATCGTTGTGATCTCAGGGAAGCCTGAGATGATGACACGTGTCCAGTCGGTTGTAACCGTTTAGTGGTGCACGATTGAGTCCTTCTAGAAGGTTATTGCCATAATCCTGTGTGACTCTTTCTCGTGTGGCACCAATTGGGTAAATAATATCCAGGTCTGGATATTATTAGGCGGAAGTGTTTAACTTAGGATTTTTATCCTTTGTTTATGGTGGAACGCGCAAGGATTTATGATTTCCTTTTGGCGCGCAAGTGTTGTTTGTTGTCTTTCTTCTGTGTCCTCTTTGTTGGACCTGTGCATGGCCGTGCAAGGTCTAAAGAGGGTTAAAGATGAAGTTATGGTTTTTCTTTTAAGTCTTCTTTATTGGACCAGTGTGCGGCCGCGCAAGGTCTAAAGAAGGTTAGAAAATCGAGGTTGTGGTATGGTCCAAACACTCGAAACGAGGTTTTTTGGGACCTTACCCCTTCAAGTCCCCCCAGTCTAGTGTTGCTCTTATGCAAATAAGTGGAGCACTGGACTATGAGAGAGAAATGCTTTTTGCTGCAGGGTTTTTGGCGCGAAAGTGGAGATTTTTTTTTATGAGAAGATACACTTGAGCATTTTTGTGTTTTTCGAAAAATCTTAGAAGAAAACTTATGAGTTTTCTTCTTTGATCTGACTTGCTTTGCCATGATCTGACGTTATTTGAAAAATAAACATAAATACATGTAGTACCCTTTCATCTTCTCTTTTTTGGAATAAGTGCAGACGTTGTTATAATTCATTTAATGAGATATGACGTGTTTCTGGTAACACCGTTTTAGAGGAAGATCATCTGATAGTTAATCATTACGGGTTCTGTTGTCCTCTCTTATTGATGCTCGATATTTCTTTTCCTTATTATATATACATGTGGGGAGTATGCATTTTTACCAATTTTGGCAATATAGAAACTCGCCGATCTTCCCGTTTTCGGAAGCTTTCTGAAGTTTTGAAAGTTTATGATGCGGCGGAAGGTCTGCTCCTCCTTGCTAACTCGCCGTTGAAAGAAATTGCCGGAGGCAAGGGACTTTTGGATTCAGGTCCACCTAAACTGGTAGATACCGATAGTGACTTCCCTGCTTCTAAGGGTGTTGATGATGGATATGCCGTTGGATTGTTTGCTAATGCTTTGAAGGAGTATCTTTCGGTTAACCAGAAAGATCAGCCTTTGCTTGTGTACCGGCGGCGTCAGAACATGTGTTATTCTGATCCTTCCTCTGGGAATGAAGGAATACCAGTTGTTGATGGGGAGATTGAGCTGGTTGTTGTTCCCTCTTGTTAGGGTGTTCGGGGAAGTACTGTATACCTCTGATGAGGCTTTAGTTATGTTATTTTGGTGTTTATTGATTTATGTTTGAATTACAATATGTTGCATGTGTATAATTACTTTGTTTAGGTAGAGCGAATGAAAATGGTATTGTGCTCATGTGCGAACGTAAGTCTAGACTGTGCGCGGGGCTTGCTCTTTTTTAGACCGTTCATGAGGCTTACAATGTTCACCATACTGTTTTCGCGTATACCAAAGGAATTACATGCAATTTGTAACAAACAATAATATGTAAAGATAATTTTTGCATTAATAGGGAGCGGGGCCAATAAAGTGAAATGGAACAAATACCTTGCCTATATAAGTCTGATTTGTTGAATAGCTTGGCTACTTGCTGCGCGTTCCCGGTGTGAGGAACAGTTGTTGATCACGCTAGTTGTGTCCGTCTTTAACTGTGAGTAGGGATGTAGAGATAGTGAATAGTACGTGATTGCTCATCGTGGGAATTGGTTGTGCAAACCTTAGTGCTTGTTGATTGGTTGTACTAGCGTATTTCCATGAGTTATCAGGGTTGCGCGTATGTGTGTTCGCTCGTAAGCAAAGGAGTATGCGCGTATGGCGACTTAAAGGAGTATGCGCGGATAGCGACTTACGTGCTCATGTGTCAAGGAGCAAGCGCGGATGCCAACTTACGTACTCAAATGTAAAGGAGCATGCGCGTATGGCGTCTTACATGCTTGTATGTAAAGGAGCTAGCGCGGATGGCGACTTACGTGCTTAAATGTAAATAAGCATGCGCGTATGGCGACTTACATGCTTGTATGTAAAGAAGCATGCGCGTATGGCGACTTACGTGCTTGTATGTAAAGGAGCAAGCGCGGCTGGCGACTTACGTGCTCAAATGTAAAGAAGCATGCGCGTATGGCGACTTACGTGCTTGTATGTAAAGGAGCAAGCGCGGATGTGTCTTACGTGCTTGTATGTAAAGGAGCAAGCGCGGCTGGCGACATACGTGCTCAAATGTATAGAAGCATGCGCGTATGGCGACTTACATGCTTGTATGTAAAGGAGCAAGCACGGATGGTGTCTTACGTGCTTAAATGTAAAGAAGCATGCGCGTATGGCGTCTTACGTGCTTGTATGTAAAGGAGCAAGCGGGGCTGGCGACTTATGTGCTCAAATGTAAAGAAGCATGCGCGTATGGCGACTTACGTGCTTGTATGTAAAGGAGCAAGCGGGGCTGGCGACTTACGTGCTCAAATGTAAAGAAGCATGCGCGTATGGTGACTTACGTGCTTGTATGTAAAGGAGCTAGCGCGGATGGCGACTTACGTGCTCATATGTAAAGAAGCATGCGCGTATGGCGTCTTACGTGCTTGTATGTAAAGGAGCAAGCGCGTATGGTGACTTACGTGCTTGTTTGTAAGGAAGCATGCGCGTATGGCGACTTACGTGCTTGTATGTAAGGAAGCATGCGCGTATGGCGACTTACGTGCTTGTTTGTAAGGAAGCATGCACGTATGGCGACTTACGTGCTTGTATGTAAAGGAGCAAGCGCGGCTGTGCTCTTATCCTTGAATAAGGAGTATAAATTTTTCCGAAATTTTTGATGTGATTTTTCAATCGGCGGTATTATACCGCAACAATAGTGTTTATATTGTTCCCCTCATCGCGAAAAGATAACGGATTACGTATGCCTTTTTTAATGATTTCTTTCATCCATTGAATTTTAAGTACCAGTTGTACAGATATAGACGTTCTAATTATGCTAGTCAATTATAAATGCTTGTGCATATATATCTGTTATAGCGCAGATAAGTGTCAGATTGTAACACTTTCATGTTGAAAAGTCATGGCACTTGAATTAGTATAAGTGCCAGTTTAAATGTTTATAAGTGGTAGCACCAACTGTTTAGTGTATGCTAGAAGGTGCTTACGTTGTGTAAAAGAATTCATGAATTTGTTCTCTTTCACTCATTTTGTTTAAGGAAAACTCGAAAAGATATTTTAGAGGAAATTGTAGTACCTAGGTTTTGACGAAAACCGTATTTAGTCAAGGCTTATAGCCCCAAGAAGCAAAGCTTCGGAAGTTATACGTTGTGCGACCTCAGATCTGCAGCTTGTTGATCATAGAACTTAAATGAAACCTCCAAATCTGGAGTGTTTGTGCAAAATTTGGTTCAGATCTGTTGACGAATATCGGATCTTGTTAACCGGAGATCTTTTCTTCGACAAACATACATCCCCCGACACTTGTGCGAAACCTCTTCTCGTTCTTCGAGCGATATCAAAACCGAGCCTTTGAAAGACTTCAATAGCTCTGATACCACTTGTGAGTCCCGAAAAACCCGTGACATCACTCTAGGATTAATCGAATGCGGAAAATAAGATCAATCCATAAGAACAAAAAGAAAATATTCATTACAACTCAAAGTGTCGCTGCTTAGATCGCACACAGTCTCAAGGACTGTCTGGTACGATCTTCGAGAACCTTGCACACAATCTCTAGGATTGTCGGGTACAAGGTTCTCCTTTTGAGGATTACATTATAGCTAAATGGGAGAGCTCTACTACAATAACCTAATCAAGACTATTTATAGGAGCCTCTACCCCATTGGCCGACATGGCCTAGCCCAAGCCCAAGACATAATTTAAACCAAATAAACATAATAAAACGTAATAAAGATAAGCGTAAAACTTTGGACCTAACAATTCTGGAGTTTTTCTCCATGAATAGATCTGAACGGTTATGAACTCCCGTTTGCCTTAGGGAAGTAATTCCTCCCGAATGACTGTTGCTGCTTTCTTTACTCCCCATGATTCCGTCGATCTGGACATCTCGAATTGCAGAAACCTGGAATTCAGATCGAGGATTTGATGGGTGAAATAATGAATTCTCTGCCATATGAAACAGAGAATGAAGAAAATATGAATCGAAACGAGAAAAAACAGATGAAACTGAGAAATCGGTGGGTGCCAATGAAGAAACACTAGATAAATGGTCGGAACCGAGATATCTAGGGGGTTTGAATCCGCATAAAAGATGGGTTTCCTCTCGATTGATTCAGGTACAACAGGTCTCCTTCTCCGGTAATTCTGCAAAAAAGAGCACCGTTAGCCTCGCCAAGGGGAGAAGAGGGTTCTCTCCTTGACCCGACTCCGGCGTGAGAATAAGTAGGTGTTTATGAAGAAGAAGAAGTATGGACGAAGTGTGTGTAACTTGAAGTTCGTACCTGAATTATCCTCATATTTATAACCGAGAGTTTGGGCGGGAAAACCCGTTGGTGAAATGTTGACGGAAGATGCTAACCCCGTAAGCGGTTACATTTCCTTCCGTTAAGCCTCTCGATCCGTCATGAGTGCACACGAATCGCTGTTTTGATCTATGGCTGGGGGTTTGCCACGTGGAAAGTGATCAAGTGGAGGTTTCTCTCCAATTACATGCTATCGTTGTGATCTCAGGGAAGCCTGAGATGATGACACGTGTCCAGTCGGTTGTAACCGTTTAGTGGTGCACGATTGAGTCCTTCTAGAAGGTTATTGCCATAATCCTGTGTGACTCTTTCTCGTGTGGCACCAATTGGGTAAATAATATCCAGGTCTGGATATTATTAGGCGGAAGTGTTTAACTTAGGATTTTTATCCTTTGTTTATGGTGGAACGCGCAAGGATTTATGATTTCCTTTTGGCGCGCAAGTGTTGTTTGTTGTCTTTCTTCTATGTCCTCTTTGTTGGACCTGTGCACGGCCGTGCAAGGTCTAAAGAGGGTTAAAGATGAAGTTGTGGTTTTTCTTTTAAGTCTTCTTTATTGGACCAGTGTGCGGCCGCGCAAGGTCTAAAGAAGGTTAGAAAATCGAGGTTGTGGTATGGTCGAAACACTCGAAACGAGGTTTTTTGGGACCTTACCCCTTCAATTTTCATGTTTAAAACTTTTTATAAAATTTTTGATTTGATTAGACGTTGAGGATAAACCGATACTAAAAGCTCTTGTGTCCTTGGACGACCTCGGTATCTTACCAACGCTATACTACGCTCACGATGGGTGCACTTGCCCATATGTGTGTTTAGTGTTAGTAAAATATCGTGTTTTATAAATTTAAAACTTGACTAAAGTGTTAAAAAAAGGCTTTAAAATATACATAAAAACTTATAACACACCGCACACATCAGACGGGAATCACCCCATTCGGTCAGAATAACCTTTCTTGATGGAAATTCATGTTTAACCCATGAATCGGTCATCTCTCAGGTGGAAATCCGTTTTCAGAGCGGTTCTCAACTAAAGAGTGAGTAGAGAGCCTGAATGAGTCTAGATTCCGTCGGTTGTGTGTAGAATGTTGAAGAAAAGTTTGAAATTAGTTGAAGGATGATGAAATCTGTGGAAATCTAGTTGAGATTTGTGTTGTATAGTGTAGAAATCCTTTAGATCTGAACCAAGCATGACGGGATGACGTCACACAACCGATTGCATAAGCAACCTTGATGATGTCACCTTTAAGAGGTCCAAATCAGGTGATTTCTAGATGAAAATGAATGATTTCAGTGGAGAAGATGGTGAAGAAGCATGTAGCGATGATGGAAGTACAAGATTTAGGAAGAAATGCTTACGAAATAGCCTTGAATCGTGAAGAAAAGTGCTTGAGAACGAGCTGGGAGCGAGTTGGTCAGATAGAGCTGTCACATCAGTGAACAATGATGTGTGTATGGGTATTTACAGTGTGTGAGAGAGAGAGAGAAAGGCGGTGCAAGTGAGTGCGTGGGTCGGATGGCTAGTCGATCGGATGGCCATCCGATCGGATGGTCATCCGGTAGGATGTCTATTCAATCGAGTGGTCATTCGACCAGTCGAGTTGTGTTTTGTTGGTTTCCGACTTTCGTTTCGCGCATTAAGCGTTGCGTTTAAGCGAGTTGCGAGTGAGCGTTGCGTTGAGATATCCACACATAACATTTAAACAAATAATCACACAATTAACACACATAAAATGCCTAAAGTAAATCCGCATTTCGAGTTTGCGATGTGATAACGTTTAGTATCAACATGTGATATGCGATAAAATGCATTTAAATAGTATGCGATGTAAACTGCGCAAAATGTGATAATTGCGTTTTGAATAGGCGTTGTGGATGTGTTGTAAGACATAGTTTTAAATATCGTTTAAAATAGTCGACCCATAGCGATAATTGAAATCTCGAGAGTACAAGTCAATTAAACGAGAAATAACAGACCTAAGTAATGACCCGGAAGGTCGGGTTGTTACAGCCTCCCCTACTTTAGGGAATTTCATCCCGAAATTAAGGTGCAGGCGTAACAAAGAGTTGTGGATATTTAGCTTTCATATCACTCTCGAGTTCCCAAGTGAACTTGGCACTGCGTTTGCCTTTCCAGCGAACCTTCACTATAGGAATGTGTGAGCGTCGAAGATTCTTGGTCTCTCGGTCCATGATTTCTATTGGCTTTTCCACGAAGTGTAGAGTTTCGTTAACTTGCAAATCCTTGAGAGGGACATGCAGGTTTTCTTCGGCTAGGCATTTCTTGAGGTTCGAGATGTGGAAAGTTAGATGTACGTTGCTGAGTTCCTCTGGTAATTCGAGTCGGTAGGCCACTTTGCCAATTCTTAACAAAATCTTAAAGAGTCCAACGTATCGAGGCGCTAACTTTCCTTCCTTGCCAAATAGGATCACCCCATTCCAAGGCGAAACCTTTAGGAGTACGTGATCACCAACTTCGAACTCAAGGGGCTTGCGACGTTTATCGGTGTAACTCTTTTAACGACTCCGCGCTTTCAATAGATTGTCTCGTATCTGGAGGATCTTGTCAGTCGTTTCATGTAGTAACTCAGGACCGGTAATTTGCTCGTCTCCGATCTCGTGCCATACAATAGGCGATCGACATTTTCTTCCATATAATGCCTCAAATAGTGCCATTTGAATGCTAGAGTGATAATTGTTGTTATACAAGAATTTGACTAAAGGTAAATGCGAATCCCAATTGCCACCAAAATCTATAAGGCACGAACGATGCATGTCTTCAAGGGTGCGAATCGTGCGATCAGTCTGACCGTCGGTCTGGGGATGGAATGCGGTACTGAGATTGAGAGTCGTACCAAGAGCGGATTGAAAGGTTTCCCAAAGGCGCGAGGTAAATCGACCATCGCGGTCAAAGATGATGTCGCGAGGTGTCCCATGTCGACAAATGACTTCGTCCGTATAGATTCATGCTAATCATTCTACCTTAAAGTCTTCTCGTATCGGTAAGAAGTGAGCGGATTTCATAAGACGATCAACGATAACCCAAATGCTATCGTGACCTGATGGCGTGCGGGGGAGTTTCGTAATGAAGTCCATAGCTATACTCTCCCACTTTCACATCGGGATCTCAGGTTGTTCGAGTAAGCCAGAGGGTCGTTGATGCTCAGCCTTAACTTTGGAGCAAGTCAGGCATTTCAAAACGTAGAGAGCGATATCCTTCTTTATTCCAGGCCACCAATACCTGGCACGGAGGTCCTGGTACATTTTGTCGGCACCGGGATGAAAGGAATATCAAGATTTGTGGGATTCAGTCAGCAAAATATCGCGGAGATTATTGCGACTAGGAATCCATGTGTGATCGAGATAGTGAAAGATACCATTCGGTTTATTCACTAGTTGGTTTTCTGTTCCAAGAATTCGTTCTTCCTTCAAAGTGCGTTCGGTAAAACAGGCATGTTGAGCGTCGCGATTGAGAGCTTCGAGGTCGCGTTGGGCTTGAATATTACGAACACTATGTAAATAGCTTCGTCGGTTTAGAGCATCGGCAACGACATTTTCTTTGCTTGGGTGGCAACGTATCTCAAAATCGTAGTCGTTGAGAAGTTCAACCCATCTGCGTTGGCGCATGTTCAGCTCTTTCTGGTTCAAGATGTGTTGCAGGCTCTTATGGTCAGTGAAGACCGTACACTTTGTACCATAAAGGTAGTGTCGCCAAATCTTTAACGCAAAAACAACTGCACTGAGTTCAAGATCATGGGTTGTGTAGTTTTTCTCAAGGACTTTGACCTGGCGAGAGGCATACGCGATAACCTTGTCTCGTTGCATAAGAACACAACCAAGACCTAGGTTAGAGGCATCGCAATAGACTACGAAATCGTCGTTTCCATCAGGTAGCGCGAGTACGGGAGCGTTGCAAAGCATATGCTTAAGAGTTTGAAAGGCATCCTCTTGTCCGGTTCGTCAAACAAAAGTCTTGTCTTTATGCGTAAGAGAGGTGAGAGGAACGGCGATTTTAGAGAAATCAACGATAAATCGATGGTAATAACCCGCCAATCCGAGAAAAGAACGAACTTCGGACGGGGTTTTAGGTGTAATCCAACTTTTGACTACTTCAATCTTCGCGGGATCGACATGAATACCTTGACAGTTGACGATGTGACCGAGGAATTGAACCTCCTCGAGCCAAAATTCACACCTGGAGAACTTGGCGTAGAGGCGATTCCCTTGGAGAGGCTCGAGAACTAAACGAAGGTGTTGCACGTGTTCGGCTTTCGACTTAGAATAGATAAGGATATCATCGATAAACACGATGACGAAGCGGTCGAGGAAGGGTTTACACACACGATTCATCAAATCCATGAAGACCGCGGGTGCGTTTGTAAGACCAAAAGGCATAACGATGAATTCATAATGTCCGTAGCGCGTTCGAAAAGCGGTTTTAGGGATATCTTCCTCCTGAATTCGTAACTGATGATAGCCAGAGCGTAGATCGACCTTAGAAAAACACGTAGTGCCTTGTAGTTGATCAAATAAATCGTCGATTCGGGGTAAAGGATAGCAATTATAATCGATGCACATTCGGAACGATCCATCCTTCTTGTTAACGAAAAGGACAGGTGCACCCCATGGCGATGTGCTAGGGCGTATGAAGCCTTTATCAAGTAATTCCTGGAGTTGACTAGAAAGTTCACGCATTTCGGACGGTGCGAGGCGATAAGGGGCTTTAGCGACAGGGTTAGCTCCAGGAATGAGGTCGATACGAAAATCAATATCACGAATCGGGGTTAGACCAGGTAAATCGTCAGGAAAGACATTCGGAAAATCACGAACCACAAGTACCTTTTCCATTGGCTTCTTTTCCTTTTCCTTTTCCGCTACTGCGATGTGTGCTAAGAAAGCCATGTATTCCTTTCGGTGATACTTGCCTGCTTGTATGCACGACATGAGTTTTAATTCCTTCGAAGATACTTCACCATATACACAAAGTTGATCACCGTTTGAAAGGGAGAAACAAATCATCTTTTCGAAACAAACAACTACAGCACGATTCTCACGAAGAAAATCCATGCCTACTATGATATCGAAGCTACCAAGTTGCATCGGAATGAGATCTATCGGGAAGACGTGATTGTTGAGTTCAAGAGTACAATCATGGAGAACGAAACTAATGATTACGGTTCTTCCGGTGGCAATTTTTACGTCGAACGTTGTTGGGAGGTTAGCGCGTTTATAGTTTAGGAGCTTTTCGAATTCAAATGACACAAAATAGTTATCGGCTCCAGTATCAAATAAACACGAAGCATAAATACCGTTGACAAGAAACGTATCATTGACAACATTGTTGTCAGTCTAAGCCAGGCGGACATTGATGTTGAAAGCTCTTCCGCAAGCTGCTTGTTGTGGTTACTGTTGTTACTGCTGCTGTGGTTGCTGCTGCTGTTGTTGTTATTGCTGTTGTGGTGGTTGTTGTGGTTCTTGTTTCACCACATGATTCGGGCAGACATTAGCGAAGTGATTCCGGTCACCACAAGAGTAGCAAGCTCATGCATAAACAGCGGGAGCAGGAGCTGCTTGGTTCCCCTGAGGAGCAGGGAGTGGAGCTGGTAGGGCTGGAGGAGCTTGAGCTGGAGTTTGTTGATGTAGGCCAGTGTGACAGTTCGCTGTGAAGTGTCCATAGAGGTTGCAGTGGACACAGAAACGACAAGCTATCCCAGCTGGGTGATGATAGGTGCAAGTAGGGCATAGAGGATGAGGACCAGTGTACGCATGCTTAGTAGGCAGTGCGTTGGTCACAGGTGCTGTGACTTGACGGTTATGATTCTGGTTGGGTTGGACAGGAACAACGTTGAGAGGAGCGGCGGTAGTAGCGTAGTTCTTGTTGTTGTTACCCTTGCACTTACGATTCTGGCGTGAAGACTTTGAAACTTGAGGTGCTGCGGTTTCAGTAGCAGGAGTAGCAGTGACCTGATGGAGATTCTTGGTTGAGGTTTTGAAATAACCAGCCAAAACTCGCTTGTCATTGATCTCAGCTGCGAGTTGGAAGGTTTCCTCAATGGTAGCAGGTTTAACTACTTGCACAAAGTCAGCTACACCATCGGGTAAAGCTTGAATGTACTTCTTGATCATTATATCCGGAGTTGACACTTGACCAGGACAGATAATATTGAGCTGCTTGAAGCAAGTGGTGAGACCCGCGTTGTCACCTCCTTCTTGCTTGATACCCCAAAACTCGTTTTACAGCTTCTGGAGTTCATGTGCGGGACATAATTCATTCATCATGAGTTCCTTCACTTCCTCCCAGGAGAGTCCATAAGTTGCATCGTTACCGGGCCTGATGAGCTCAGCACTCCACCAGTCCAGAGCTCTGGACTGAAAAACTCCAGTAGCATTAACAGTGCGGAGGTCATCTGGGCATCCGCTTTGATGAAGAGTGACTTCGATGAAGTAAAACCACTGAAACATAGCAGTGGGTCCATCTTCACTAGTGAAGTCTTTGGGACCGTAGGCCTTGAATTGCTTAAAGCTGAAAGGAGCTTTCGGCGTGTCGCTCTTAGATTCGACAGATGATTTGTTGCTGACCTCATTGATCTCACTGACGATCTGAGGTATGACTTTAGCCATTTCCTTGGCGACGAGAGAAGGGATGCGCTTGTCATCTCTGCTTCACTAAGCGTTTCGGCGGGTGTGAGAACCAAGGGAAGACATTTTCTGTAGCAGACATCGTCGTATGATTTAGACGAGATTCGATTATATCGGGTTTTTAGTTTTGAAAAAAAACGTATCGTTTAACCATCCTCTTTTATGTAAAGCTCAGGAACATGTAGTCACATAACACATAGGCACATAGTCCACATAGGCACATAAGCACATAAGCACGCAAGCACGTAATCCACGTAAGCACATATTTTGCACGTATTCACCTATATTTCAAAGCCGCGTTTTGTGTTTGAGAGTTGCGGGCGTTAGCGAGTATCATAGCGTGTAAGAGTTCTTTAGTTTGTCTGCAATTTGTTAGCGCTTTGAGCTAAAAGAGCTGTGCGAGTTGTGCGCATTTAGTGAAGCGATGAGCGGAAAAGCGTATGGTCTTCCAAAATCAGAGCATATAAACACATAAAAGCACATAAAATCGAAGAATCAGCGGCTGTGAGCTCATAATCGAAATAGAATGTCTTGCGTGTTAGACATCGACTACCCAAAGTGATTCAACTATCCACAACGGCTCCGAGTACAAGCTTTGGCCTAATAGACTGTGCTCTCGCCAATTTATGGCGAACGACACTCATCCTTTCAGTTACTTGCGTGAATCGTGTCATTGGAATCCATCGAGACTTTGGTGAGAGTTTTGTAAAACCAAAGTAGAGATTGGAACTGGTTGTTAAGATGTGGGTTTCACCCCTAACCTAACAACTTCATTCTTATAAGTGTGGTAGAACCACGAGATAGAGATGGAGATTCTCGTCGAGATATGGATGTCACTCCTAGCTCAACAAAGATTCTCATGCTGAGAGTAAGAATACGCATAGAGTGAGTAATCTTATCGAGAGTTCTTGGTTTTCACACCTAATCTCGATCAAATCACTCGGTTGTGTTATGCGAGTGTTTTCGAAAACAAGTGTATTGTGTCAGCTTTAGGAAAAGCTAAGTAGTTTCCGGCCTTAGGAAAGGCTACCATGCGCGAAGCTGTAGTATGCGGTGTTCGCGCAAAGTTATAGTTTTAGAGAGTTTGAGCGAGAGTAACAATAGTAAGCTCATGCAAGACCCCTACGGGGGTTCGCACAAGGCGGTCTGTTGGTACTTAGACTATAGACTTGGTCAATTCTAAGACATCAACCCAGACTAGGTCGTGTCTCTCCTAATTTCCTATAGTTATGGCTCTGATACTAATCTGTCACACCCCAACGGATGGCGGAAACATCGGGGCGTGACACTGAGCGAAACAGATTGTCCAAGAGAATCCATAACAACTATTAATGACAATATATTTAATGTTAAAGTCCCATACCAATAACATATAAAGTAAAAACAGTCATTACAGATAGGGTTTCTCAAAAACAAGTAAACTGTTCCGACAACTCAGATTTCTTATTTGGTGAGTTTCTAGACCTCCTACTCGATTCATCGAAGCAACATAGCATCCTATCAACCTGCCACATACGTTAAAATAAAGTCAATACACAGATTGTAAATGTGAGTACACAAGTTTGCATAGTATATAGTATAGCGAAAGCGTTTACGTATAACCAGCATGTAACACGTAGAAAGGTGAATCAAGTAAGCTATCAACAATGACGTATGTGACGTGACCGTGTTGTCCCGATCAGTCAAAAACCCAATTAAACCTAGGTAGCTAGGGTAAGTCGGGTATCGTATCCACGAAGAGGAGGTGGTCAGTATCGCATGACCTGTTCGATTAGTTAGACTATTTACAAACAATGTACAACGTGATTATGAAGTTTTCTAATTGTATTTGTTCAATTGATTTGAAAATAAATCGGAGTGAACCGATAATGGGTATTATATAAAACACTTGTGATTAACTACAATTGCAACTAAAATACTAACTAGAAAGTTGAAACAAGAAATGAGAATACGGATCACACCCGGTTCGATAATTGCAAGACCTAGGGTTCCTACATGTTTTAACTTGATTCAATTGCATATAGTGATTAACGGATTACTATCACGAAGCTTAGGTGCCAATTGCTATCAACGTCATAGACAACGGACCGTAATGCACTTCGTTGCCTTGGACATGTAAATCCTAACCTAAGATAAGGCATAAGTGCACAAATTCATTTCGCAAAGTCATAACTTTATCATCGTTCGACAATTCACAAATTCAATTCAAATGCACGACAATTATCATAAGTTTCAAATACTAAACAATTTGTCACAAAACCAAATTAAAATACAAATGTATAAACACTAGAAATCTTACAACATCTACACTGGGGTGAAACCGACGAGACTAGCTGCGTATACTCATGACGTCCCTCAAAGACTTCCCCTTTTTTATTCTTGATTTCTATGCAAAGTGGTCAAGAGTGTTGCCTCCTCTCCAAAATTGCGGACCGTAACTCCCCTGTGCGAACCCCCCTCACTCAATTAATGTGATGTGATTTCCTTTTTTTAGCCATCCAGCATGTGCGTGTATATCCCCTTTTTTTATTTGCCGTCAACTGTTGTCCAATATACATCATGGGATCCCACTTTTTCTAAAATTCCCACCAACTTATTTTTTTTGTGTTATGGACTTGAAGTCTCGTAAAAGCCCAGCTACAAGTGACCCAGTTACTTTTCACCACCAATCAATTCCTTAAAATAATGAAGTCCAAATTATTTTTATTGTATTCTCAAGACTACCTGCAATGTCAACATAAAATAATTACATATCTTGAATTCATTATTAATGACCATTCAATATTTAACATTAAACTCCAATTTACTTGCATGACTTTCAAAAGTGACTTGTCGTTTATCTAAATTCCTTTGAACACACAAACCAATTCATGCCATAACAATTAATTCATTTATTAATTTATATAGTACCACTTTGACTCACCCTCTCAATAACCCATGACAAGAATATTCAACTACAATAATATATTTAGTAATAATATCAATGCATTTAGTTTATGATTATTATCTATTAAAGTGAACCTATAATGCACCGATCAAGAATAAAACACATAAGTTAAACACTTTAACGCTCGGTTTTCACTCTCTACATCAGTATGCAACCGACATTACTACGAGTGTAGAATGCGCAACACATTATCACCCCTGTGACCATGTGAAGTAATACCCTTAACAACCCCTGTCCACGACAGGTGCTGAGTCCAAACTATAGTACTATCATTGCTAAGGTTTCAGGCAACAATCACTGAGTAAACATAACATACAAGCATTCATCGAGTCACGTAATACATGCGAGAGCGGTTAGCGTTTGAAAGTGTTTGCGTTGTGTGCTGGTGTATGTTGATAGCGAACGTATGTAACACCCAAAGTGCGTTAAAAGAAAATGGGTTCGAGTATACTCACAGTCGGTGTTTAGCTAGTAAACACAGTACTTGGATTGAAGGGAGCACATGGATATTAGCCTGAGCACAGAACAGTAGCGTAAGCGTTGAACAGCGTGTAAACAGTGTGTCGAAAGAGATAAGTGTCGAAAGGTGAGTCGAGCGGATGGTCATCCGGACGAATGACCATTCGAACGGTTGATCATTCAAATGAGTGAGTGTGTTTGTAAATCGTTTCAGAACTTTTGAAGCTTTTGTTGTAGTATAGATCAAGTCATCCGGTCGGATGGTCATCCGGACGGATGGCTATTCGATCGGATGGCTATTCGATCAAGGGTTTTGAAGTTTGAAGTTTTGATCAAATATTTAAGTGTTGAGGATTGAAAAAGAGTAGATAATCCAAATGGATAGTCATTCGATCAGATGGTTATCCGATCGGATGACTATTTGAGTGAGTGAACTTGTTAGTTGAAAGTTTGTAAAATTTTCCCAAGTTAAAAGTTTTGAAGTCTAACGGAGACGGCGTGATGACGTGTCGAACAACGGAAATCCAGACCAAGTCCAGCTCATTCGATGGGATGGGAATCACCCCATTCGGTCAGAATAACCGTTCTTGATGGAACTTCATGTTTAACTCGTGAATCGGTCATCTCTCTGGTGGAAATCCGTTTTCAGACCGGTTCTCAACTAAAGAGTGAGTAGAGAGCCTGAATGAGTCTAGATTCCTTCGGTTTTGTGTAGAATGTTGAAGAAAAGTTTGAAATTAGTTGAAGGATGATGAAATCTGTGGAAATCTAGTTGAGATTTGTGTTGTATAGTGTAAGAAATCCTTTAGATCTGAACCAAGCTTGACGGGATGACGTCACACAACCGATTGCATAAGTAACCTTGATGATGTCACCTTCAAGAGGTCCAAATCAGGTGATTTCAGTTTAAAATGAGTGATTTCAGTGGAGAAGATGGTGAAGAAGTATGTAGTGATGATGGAAGTACGAGATTTAGGAAGAAATGCTTACGAAATAGCCTTGAATTGTGAAGAAAGTGCTTGAGAACGAGCTCGGAGCGAGTTGGTCGGATAGAACTGTCACATCAGTGAACAGTGATGTGTGTACGGGTATTTATAGTGAGAGAGAGAGAGAGAGAGAGAGAAAGGCGGTGCAAGTGAGTGCGAGGGTCGGATGACTAGTCTATCGAATAGCCATCCGATCAGATGGTCGTCCGGTCGGATGTCCATTCGATCAAGTGGTCATTCGACCAGCCGAGTTGCGTTTTGTTGGTTTCTGACTTTCGTTTCGCGCGTTAAGCATTGTGTTGCGTTGAAGCGAGTTGCGAGTGAGAGTTGCGTTGGGATGTGACAACTGTGCTCTGTGAACGATGTACGATGTAAAACAATATCAATTATCAACAAAACGATGTGTTTTGGTGTTAATATATGTGTATATGTGTTTGATGATTTTACGATTTGATTCGAGTTCGATTTCAAGCTTTAAATCGCTTTCTGGAAAGTTATACGCAAACTAATGTGTAAACGTAATCAGTTTATCGTTAAAAAAACTCCAGAACAGTGATATAGGCTTAACATACCTTAAATAACCTAAACATAACTTAGAAGTAAGTTTTGGAAGGTTTGGTGTGTCGAAAACAAGTTTATTCGATCGCTGGGACTGTTTCCGTCAAACTGCGAAACTATGCCGATTCGTATGGTAACGAACATTCCGGAACTTGATCATAAGTTAAACATACCCTAAATATCCTTTACATAGCTTAGAAATAGGCTTGGAGGGGATCGGTATGCGAAAATAAACTTATTTGATCAACAGGGACTAAAAGCGTCAAAAAGTGCATAAGTTTGCATTTTTCCTAATATCTTACGTTCTGAACATATCCGGACATCCAAAAATTTTTGCAATCATTAAAATATTTTATTTTAGTGATTGGAATGAAAAATTACGCGATGAATCGTAATTTGGATCGTTTTGCGTCCGTTCGAGTTTTCGTCGTAATTAACCGAATAACGCAACCGTACGACCAAACGAACCAACATCCGAGATGTTTTCAAGCATATTTTAAGTTCCCTATACTTTAACTTCATTTTAGAGCCTTGAAATGGGGTTAACAGGTCTTAAACGTGCCGAAAATCAAGTTTTAAGCACGCAAGGACCTGTTTTGCCAAATTTTGAAACTTGAAACTTACCTCCCCCGAGCCACGCGCTAGCCCAGGGACTCCCTGGTGCGCCACGTGACAGGGACCTAAACTCAGCATTCATTTTTCAGCATCTGGCTTGATTTCCAGGGTCTTTTGTGTAAAATTCTCAATACCTGGAGCTGGTTTTCGACTTCCATTGTATTGTAATACCATGTGCACAAGTGTAGGGCCATGATTACACCTTCCTAACACTTGGAATGATCTTGATGATCCAATCTTCCTATAAATAGCAATGGCTTCTCATTTGGTTCTTCACACTTGATTCAATTTCGGCTCTAAGTTGGGGTTTTCATACTTCATACCTGAGCAATTTGAATCAAATCTTCATTGCTTGTTCCTTTTGTAAGCTTCTTTCATGCTTTTATGCTTTTTATGTATTTCAAGCATGAAAATCAAACAGTGTTTGACTTTCTGCTTTGACCACGAGTTGGTCAACATAAAGTTCGTTTGAACTTTGTAACGTGAGCGTAATCACGATGGTTATAGTCCCTTGTGACTATACCTACTGATTATCACGTCAATTAGACGAAGTGACGAGTCAAAGTTTCGGTCAAAATACGTGTTTATGCGTATTTTGCATCGAAGCTATTTTCGGGTATCAAAACACTTTGTTTTGATATCAAAACATGTTTTCTAACTTAGTTAAACATGTCTTAACTTGTTTAGCTCGTCACTTTTAGTCTAGTTGTTGTATAGGGTCGTAAGATAGGCGGTCTTAACAACCGCTTAGACTTTCGAACCGGACCCATTTGGTCGATCATTAGGATCCGAACAAGCACATTTAGTGACCATAGTTATATAGGGAATAACCTTCCGAGGTTATACCTTATGGTCACTTTGTTTAATTAGTTTTATGATAGGTAGTTTATATGCCTTAGGTAAATGACCAAAATGCCCTTTTCATGCATAATTGGTATTTAAGCATATGTAACTTAACCTTTGCCACTTAAACTGATTATGCAACATATTTAGGCATATAATACTTGTCATAGGACTAGTTAGATGTCTCGAACACGCATTTGCGCGAACAACGCGTTAAAGTAGCGTAAGTTACCTTAATGGGTCGTAACGGGTCGAAAGCACTTAGGATAGGTTCCGTTTTAGAATGTAGGCTTTGTTAAACCATATCACATGAGTTCCAATACTCATTTGGTTTACGAGACCTCATTCTATCCAATCTTCCGATTTAGGTGTCGATTTATTAACTAGCGATCTGATTACTAGGTACTACTTGAATTCCTTGGTTTACTCGAGCTTTGTTAGTTCACTTTGATCAAGGATACTTTGCACTTCGATGTGAGTACATAGTTCCTCTATTTTACTATTTTCAATTGTTTTGGGGTGATTCATATGTGTTAAACGATTTCGATGCTTTTAACGACGATATTCTAAAACGAATACTATGGTTTATATTAAACTAGAACGATTTCAATAGATGTGAAAGAACTTGTTGGACATATTTACATAACGAATAACATTCATTAACATTGATCAAGCCGACCAGTATCAGGTTATGGTACCATGGGATCTGACAAATCCCGTTATCGGACTGCGCCCATGGTTATGTATGGGGGTTATGTGGGTAACGACTGAAACTGTTAATTGTTAACTTACCCTTTGGTGGTTTGTTAATACGAGTTGAACGATGGACGAGTTACGAAGGTTTGAATGTATTCCACGAGACGACCAAAAGTAGTTTTTACAATTAAAACGAGAACGATTTGAACGAGAACGATTGAACGATTTGAACGATTTTGAACGATTGAAAACAATTGAACGATTTGGAATGATTTGGAACGATTTGAACAAGTTAAACGAATTGAACAAACGATTGGTTTTTGGTTAGTGTTTAGATAACGAGACGGGTGTAGTGTGATAAAAGCATGGTAGATACGCCGCTGGTACTTCTTATATATAAGTGCTTTCATCATATTATATTCCGTGGCGTTATTTAGTTCACTTGGGCGAACGATTTTAAAACGATGTCATGCAAACGATGTTTACTATACGATATAAACCATACAAGTTTTATTACGAGAACGATTTACGATTTGGGTTACGATATACAAATGTTTTGGGTTAAGACTCATGGCATCGAGGTTTTATAAACTATAACCAATCTGTTTTGACTTGGTTATTCATTTTACAATACAAATGTTTTACAAAACAAGGTTTTCTAATATCGATTAACGAAGTTATACGAGTTATTTAAACATGTAAACGAGCCATGAATCTGACACTCACACAAAACCTATGTGCTCGCCGGCATTTCTTTGCTGACTTATTTTTACATATGTTTCAGGAGGTGTTGAATGATGTCGATTGCAAGTAGGATGCATGTTCATTTAGGACTGATGAGGCCTTAGTGATTTAATAACAAAGATAGACTATGTTTGACTTGTATGTTTAACTTTAAGACAATGTTAATGTTTAATATTCTAATAAAACGAAACTTTTGAATCCATGGTTGTGAAACAATAATTCTGTTGCTCCACTCCCCGATGTTTTCGCCGTGGTTTCGTTGTTTTAACGCGGTCGGGGTGTGACAGAAGAGTTGGTATCAGAGCCAATGGTTATAGGGAATTAGGTTATTAGTAATGCTTTGACCTAGACTATAACTTTTCTAGGACCCTAACGCAAGTCTCTTGCGTTTAGATTTTTAAAACAATATCGTCACCTATCTTTAGGTGATAACCACAACGAGAACACAATAACAAATCCGATTTGAAAATCAATCATCTATTATTAGATGATTTCTTATAAGGTTTTGAACCTTCAAAGTTTTTGAAATCTCGTTAAAGTTTGGGTCTTATAATGTGAACACGTGCAATCTGGAAGGGTGGATGCCTGTATCTTGAGTTTTCTGTCTAAGGCTAGAGTGTTTGTACAAATCCACATAATCGGACCAGTCACTCTTACCTGGGAGCTCTTGGGGTGAGTGTCCACTTATAGGCTAAAGCATGTCTTCGTGATACATTGTATTGACCCATTTACTTTGATTAGTCACTATGAGTCGTTTGTTTGTTCGAGGTAACGAACGGATGATCGCCTTCCTTGTGTTTTGTCGATGTTTTCAATACCTCTTTGGTTTATCCAATTGTCGATCTCACTCGTTTCCCATGTTTCCTTGTTCTTTTTAGAATATGCCACCTAGACGTGACCCCGAA
Source organism: Helianthus tuberosus (assembly GCA_030545235.1). NCBI lineage: Eukaryota > Viridiplantae > Streptophyta > Magnoliopsida > Asterales > Asteraceae > Helianthus > Helianthus tuberosus. The sequence goes on from CM060389.1 coordinate 101,105,679, forward strand.
CAGGATGCTGCAATCGCAGCCCTTGTCGCTCAGCAAATCGCAGCTGTGCTTCCGAACCTAGTAACTCAGATTAATCAAGCGAACAACAATAACAATAACAATCATGCTCAGTGTAGTTTCAAGAATTTCAATTCGGCTAAACCATTGAAGTTTTCTGGGTCTCAAGGAGCAACTGTGCTCCTACAATGGTTCGAGAGTTTGGAAAGCATCTTCAGACATGTGCAATGTCCGAATGAGCGTAAGGTCGAGTTTGCGTCAAGTGTTTTTGAGAAGTGTGCTCTTACTTGGTGGAACGGTGTGATGCGTGATAGGGGTGCCGATGTGGCAATGGCACAAACTAGGGAAGAGCTCCGAGCTCTCATGATGAAAGAGTTCTGTCCCCGTCACGAGATTAGGGCTTTGGAACGAGAATTTGACGATCTGAAACAAGATGGGGGAGAACACTGTGCTTACACGGATCGTTATGAGGAAATGAGTTTGTTGTGTCGTATCATGGTTACCCCATTGGAGAAAGCGAGGTATATCGATGTTCTACCTGATTCTGTGCAAGACATTGTGACTGGCAGTAATCCTACCACTGTTCGTCAAGTGATCAAATTAGCTGCTACTCTGACTGAGTCTCAAGTCAGAAAAGGTAAACTGACCCGCAAGGGTGGCAAGGAGCAGTCGACCGATTCCGTTTAAGACAAGGGTAAAGGCAAGGGTAAGAAAGGCGAGTCTTCTAGGTGGTCGAGGAAGTGCAAGGCTTCCCAAAATTTTGCAGTTACCAACCAGAATGCTCAGAACCCACTTGCACAACCTCCTGCGAAGAAACGATATGCTGGTACAGCACCTCACTACAATAGGTGCAATGGTCACCATGCGACCCAACAGGATTGCAAACAGTGTACCACTTGTGGTAAACTTGGGCACTTGGCCAACATTTTCCGTTTGGGTCAGAACCAAGCTGCTCAGAATCCAGCACAAGTTCAGGGAAATGCTGCTAGATTTCCACCTGGTTCATGTTATAACTGCGGAGAAATGGGTCATTTCTGCAACAACTGCCCGAGGTTGGCGAACGCGAATGCAAATCCGAATGTCAATGTCAATGTTAATGTGAATCCCGCTCGTGGGCGAGCATACAACTTGAATGCAAACAAGGCGCGTGCTGACAACGAGGTTGTTAATGGTATGTTCCTTGTTAACCAACGACCTGCATCTGTTCTTTTCGATTCTGGTGCCGATAGAAGTTTTGTTTCGTTATCATTTGAGCCTTTGCTTGCGATACCTAGAACTAAACTGAGGAAACCCTTATATGTTGAAGTTGCTACAGGTAAACCTCTTGTACTCGATTTGGTTATTCGTGATTGTCAATTGAACCTCGATAACCATCTTTTTCCTATTGACCGCACACCAATGCAACTTGGAAGTTTTGACATTATCGTAGGGATGGATTGGTTAACTAAGTTTCATGCTGAGGTGGTTTGTTTCGATAAGATTTTCCATATCCCCCTTTCGTCTGGTGAAGTTTTAGAGGTTCGTGGCGAGAAACCATCTAGAGGTTTGAAACTTATGTCATGTACTAAAGCCCAAAGTTATTTACGAAAAGGATATGTGGCTTTTCTGGCATATGTCACCGAGGAGAAAGGCAAGAGCAAGTGTATTCAAGATATTCCGATTGTTCACGATTATCCTGAGGTGTTTCCTGATGAACTGCCTGGTTTGCCTCCAGTTCGTCAAGTCGAGTTTCATATTTATCTTGTACCTAATGCCAACCCGATTGCGAAAGCACCTTATCGTCTTGCACCGTCTGAGATGCAAGAATTATTGAAACTGCTTCAAGAGTTATCTGATAAAGGATTCATCCGACCAAGTTATTGACCTTGGGGCGCTCCAGTCCTGTTTGTGAAAAAGAAAGATGGATCTTTTCGAATGTGTATCGATTATCGTGAGCTTAACAAGCTTACCATCAAGAATCGATATCCCCTACCACGAATTGATGATCTCTTTGATCAGATGCAAGGTGCTTCATGTTTTTCCAAGATCGATCTGCGTTCTGGGTATCATCAGCTTCGTGTTCTCGAAGAAGATATTCCCAGAACTGCTTTCCGCACGAAATATGTACACTACGAGTTTACTGTCATGCCTTTTGGTTTGACGAATTCCCCAGCTATCTTCATGGACTTAATGAATAGGGTTTGTAAGCCTTATTTAGACAAGTTCATCATTGTGTTCATCGACGATATTCTTGTTTATTCGAAGTCTTGAGCCGATCACGAACAACACCTTCGTTTGACAGTGGAACTCCTGAAGAAGGAACAACTTTTTGTTAAATTCTCCAAGTGTGAATTCTGGCTTAAAGAAGTTCAATTTTTGGGTCACATTATTAACGAGCAGGGTATTCATGTGGATCCTTCCAAAATAGATGCTATTAAGAATTGGAACACACCTACGACACCCATAGAAGTTCGTTCTTTTCTTGGTCTTGCTGGTTATTATCGTCGTTTTATTTCGAACTTCTCGAAGATCGCGGTTCCTCTCACTGCTTTGACTCAGAATAATAAGCCTTTTGAGGGGGGACCTAAACAAGAAGAAGCGTTCCAAACGCTGAAACGAAAGCTATGTGATGCTCCTGTTTTGTCTTTGCCTGATGGAAACGATGATTTCGTTGTCTATTGTGATGCGTTGAATCTAGGCCTTGGTTGTGTTCTTATGCAACGAGGTAAAGTTATAGCAGATGCGTCAAGACAGCTGAAAATACACGAGAAGAACTACACCACTCATGATCTTGAGTTGGGAGCTGTAGTTTTTGCACTCAAAATCTGGATACACTATCTTTTTGGCACGAAATATGTGGTTTTTACAGACCACAAAAGTCTCCAACATATTTTTAATCAGAAGGAGCTAAACATGAGATAACGACGTTGGGTAGAACTCTTGAACGATTACGATTGCGAGATTCACTACCATTCTGGTAAGGCGAATGTCATAGCCGATGCGCTAAGTCGAAAGCAACGAGTCAAGTTTCATTATGTTCAAACTCTATCTGATATTCAAACTCGTGTCCTTCAAGCACAACGATCTTGTGTAACCAAAGGCTTATTGAAATATGAGCTACCACTTCAACTTGAGCTTAAACTCAAAACGAAAGACGATGGGTTACTCTATTTCAAGGATTGTTTGTGGGTTCCGAAACAAGACGATCTTCGCACTTTAGTGATGGACGAATCTCATAAGTCTCAATATTCTATCCATCCTGGTGCTGACAAAATGTACAAGGATCTTCGTACTCAGTTCTGGTGGCCTGGTATGAAGAAGGATATTGCTTTGTATGTATCGAAATGCCTAACTTGTCTCAAAGTCAAGGCTGAACATCAATGACCATCTGGTTTGCTTGTACAACCATAGATACCGGTATGGAAGTGGGAGAACATTGCAATAGATCTTATCACTAAGTTACTGCGTACATCTAGAGGCCACGATGCTATTTGGGTTGTTATCGATCGATTAACGAAGTCAGCTCACTTTATACCGATTCGCGAGGATCTATCTGCTGATAAACTTGCAAAGATTTATGTTGATGAGATTGTATCTTGACATGGTGTTCCTTTGGATATCATATCTGATCGTGATGTTCGATTTTCATCTCATTTTTGGAAGACCATGCAATCTGCTATGGGAACTCAACTAAATCTAAGCACTGCTTATCATCCCCAAACAGATGGACAATCCGAGAGGACGATACAGCATTGGAGGATATGCTTAGAGCATGCGTGATAGACTTTGGTGGTAATTGGGATTCTCATCTTCCGTTGATCGAGTTCTCTTACAACAATAGTTATCATGCTAGCATTAACATGGCACCATTCGAAGCTTTATACGGTCGAAAATGTCGTTCACCTGTCTGTTGGAATGGGATCGGTGAAGCTCAGCTTACTGGACCTGAGCTCATTCTGGAAACAACAGACAAAATCAAGAAAATTCGCGATAATCTTCTGACAGCTAGAAGCCGTCAAAAGAGTTATGCGGATATGCGATGCAAGCCCTTGGAATTTCAAGTTGGAGACCGTGTCGTACTCAAGGTATCTCCTTGGAAGGGAGTGGTGAGATTTGGGAAGAAAGGAAAACTTGCACCACGATATGTTGGACCATTTACGATTGTTGAAAGAATCGGAAAGGTTGCCTATACCTCCTGAGCTTGGGAATATTCACCCAACATTTCACGTGTCCAATTTATGAAAGTGTTTAGCCGATACTGATCTTCACATTCCACTCGACGAAATTCAAGTTGATGAAACAATGCACTTTGTCGAGAAACCTGCGGGGACAATGGACCGTGCAGTCAAACAATTGAAGAACAAGCGAATTCGATTAGTCAAAGTTCGCAGGGAGTCCAAACGTGGTTCATAGTTTACTTGGGAACGTGAGGACCAAATGAAATCAAAATATCCACGTTTGTTTTCACAAGTTTCCTCTAGTTAAAATTTCAGGACGAAATTTCCTAAAGTAGGAGAGACTGTGAAAACTGTGAGCTGTAAACGATGTACGATGTAAAACAATATCAATTATCAATAAAACGATGTGTTTTGGTGTTAATATATGTGTATTTGTGTTTAATGATTTTACGATTTGATTCGAGTTCGATTTCAAGCTTTAAATCGCTTTCGGGAAAGTTATACGCAAACTAAAGCGTAAACGTAATCAGTTTATTTGCGACAAACACTCCAGAACAGTGATATAGGCTTAACATACCTTAAATAACCTAAACATAACTTAGAAATAAGTTTTGGAAGGTTTGGTGTGTCGAAAACAAGTTTATTCGATCGCATGGACTATTTTCGTCAAACTGCAAAACTATGCCGATTCGTATGGTAACGAACATTCCGGAACTTGATCATAAGTTAAACATACCCTAAATATCCTTTACAGAGCTTAGAAATAGGCTTTGAGGGGTCCGGTATGCGAAAATAAACTTATTTGACCAACAGGGACTAAAAGCGTCAAAAAGTGCATAAGAGTACATTTTCGAGCATATCATACGTTCTGAACATATCCGGACATCCGAAAATTTTTGTAATCATTAAAATATTTTGTTTTAGTGATTGGAATGAAAAATTACGCAAAGAATCGTAATTTGGATCGTTTTGCGTCCATTCGAGTTTTCATCGTAATAAACCGAATAACGCAACCGTACGACCAAACGAACCGACATCCGAGATGTTTTTAAGCATATTTTAAGTTCCCTATACTTTAACTTCATTTTAGAGCCTTGAAATGGGGTTAACGGGGCTTAAACAAGCCGAAAATAAAGTTTTAAGCATGCAGGGACCTGTTTCGCTAAATTTTGAAACTTGAAACTGACCTCCCCCGAGCCACGTGCCAGCCCAGGGACTCCCTGGCGCGCCACGTGATAGGGACCCAAACTCAGCATTCGTTTTTCAGCATCTGGCTTGATTTTTAGGGTCTTTTGTGTAAAATTCTCAATACCTGGAGCTGGTTTTTGACTTCCATTGTATTGTAATACCATGTGTACAAGTGTAGGGCCAAGATTACACCTTCCTAACACTTGGAATGATCTTGATGATCCAATCTTCCTATAAATAGTAATGGGTTCTCATTTGGTTCTTCACACTTGATTCAATTTCTGCTCTAAGTTGGGGTTTTCATACTTCATATGTAAGACCCTAATTCGTACATGACAAAAGTCGCAGCGGAAACACGAACCATAAAATTTCTTTCATTACAAACGTCTTGACTTACTTGAAGGTTCGTTTTGATATGTATCTTTTACAAAAATAAGGCATAAGTCCTGTTTACTAATAGTACATACTCAATTATTCCCGTACAATCTATCTTGTGACTCGGTCTTCGATCTCTATTCCTTGTGATAATCACCCGTGATCCGTATAACCTGCACTCACCACATTCATTCATAACGTTAGCACACATTATATAAACAAGATTCATTCACGTACACTTCACATTTCGTCATTTTTCAAACTTTAAGCATTTCATCTGCGTATCCATTTCCTGGTGAGACTTCAATAATGTACCTGCATTACTTTTGATTCTCAAGGTACACCATTAATAACGTTAACACTCAACGTGTCTAAATCATGCATACGTACGTACTTACATACAAACATACATACACATTTACATACATACATACCTTTCCTACAGCTTTACATACGTGCATACACTCATACATGTCTTTATGCATACATACATACACAACTACATACGTACATACCTTTCCTACATCTTTACATACATGCATACACTCGTACATATCTTTATACATACATACATTCATATCTACATACGTGCATGCCTTTCCTACATCTTTACATACATGCATACACTCGTACATCTCTTTATACATACATACATACACATCTACATACGTACATACCTTTACGAACACGTACTAGATCACGCGTACCTCTTACATAATCATACATTATTTACATGGGTCTTAGACTTAGATTTATAGCCCATAAACATCTAAGGAACCATAAAATCATGTTTGGAAGGTCCGCCGTAGTCCACGGATAACAAACCGAAGCCTACGAAACATAAATCAACTTAAATATCAAGAATTTGGCTTTTGAGACTTGGGGAGGCCGTCGCCGACGGCCCTAGGGGCGTCGGCGACGGGCCTTGCATTTACCCGTAGCCCAAAAACCCCGTAGACAGGTAATTAACCCGTCGGAGAAAAACTAATTTTCTAGAGCCCGTCGGCGACTACCCTTAACCCGTCGGCGACTACCTCTAGAAATGACACTTTTCTGCAGTTCCGTTTCGTCGTCCGTACGCACTAAAACGCGCATAACTTTTGAACCGTTTACCCGTTTAACCTCCTGTTTCTTCCTACATGCTTGTAAATTCACATTCTATCATATGAACTTAAAATCCCACATCCGGATTAAGGAAATTCTTAACTTACACGCTATCATCTTATTATTCATTTACGATTTATCCGACCCGTTCATGCATTCATTCACATAACTCGTTCGATTGACCATAACTTCTTATGAGCCTAATAATATCAATGACGGCTATCATAAAAGATTAAATTCTCGGATGCCTTGCATCCCCTTAACCCATTTTCGCTCAAAAGCTTATTTTGACCCGTTATGGGTATTTGCGCATTAAATGGTCTATGACATATAAAACCCTATACTTTGCTTTCATACTTGACCAAGACATTACTCTAATCGAATAGCTCGTTTCCAAATGACTTTTAAGGTCGTTTGCCCGAAATACCTATCAAGGGTGTTTTTGTCAACTTTGCTCTATCCTTAACAACAAAGGACTCCCTTGCATAAGTAACCAATCCTACTACTTAGCTACAATTCCTAATCACACATACCTTGCTCGGATCAAAGCTAAGATCCGTGTAATACTTCATCGGTATCATACAATTCTTTCCTAATTGACCTCGATTATCATACTTAATTAAATTGCATATAACTTTACATAAACAACTAAGAAGTGATTACGAAAATCACTTACCTTAGGCGTCCGTGCTCGTATCCGATTCCTTGCCTCTTCTTGACCCGTTAACACCTCATGCTTGAGTCCGTCTCGACGTGATTCCTATACTTTCATTTCATCGAAATCACGCTCTTATTAGCATACACATTTGTACATGTAACAATCATATCACTCGCATAATTCACACTTAACTTTCCTTAGTCATTTCTAACAAGCATTACAATGTATAATCAACTTCATATAATCATATCCGTATACGTTAAACTCATGTAACTCATCATGTCATTACATTTAACACGGATTGCTATAACATGTACCATACGACTTCCCATCAACCTACATTTACGACAACGAGTCAAATCATGTTTCTTATACTTAGTTGACTTTCAAAAGTCAACTATTAACCATACTTAACTATCGACTTATCATCATATACCCGTAACATCATAATCGACTATACGGACGACACTATATACATCTTATCATACGCTTGGTGTGTGTACCACCTTTTAAGCATAACGTACAACCAATTCATGCGTGAATCTTCTAAACTCATATATAACTCATCAAATCCTTCTACTAATCATCATATATCATTCCAAATGAACATTAAACATAACATCATCATATTCCTATACTTTCATCTAACAATAATTCATCATACCCACATAATACATCAATCATTCAACAAGACTTGAACATAGGAGGTGATTCTAGTCATCATCTTCACCCTAACTAACGGGCTTCACCTCTAATCATCAAATTAATGCAAACCTTACATAACCCATGTTCTATACGAGGATTCTAACCCTTGTACATGATCAATTTCATATTAACTCACGGATTAGAACATAACCCACTTCACCCATGATCACCAATCTTAGATTTAAGACATACCTTACGATCCCCTCGTGTCGGTGATCATTAATCCATGCTCGGTTATGGATTTAAGCTTCATCTTGCCTTCCGATTTGAGCATAAAGAAGATTTAGGGTTTGAGGCTCCATGGGAACCTCTTGATCTTTCTCGAACACACACGTATGTGTGTGTTTGTGTGTGTCTAGTTATTTTATAACTTAACTTTCATTTGTTCCACGTTAGCCCCTCGGGTTTACCTTTAAAACATAACTGACACTACCCTCATCATTTAATACTTTTGACCATACCCTTAACTAGGTTAAATAGCCTAGTTATTTATTTCATGACGTGTCACATAAGAACATACGACAAATATTAACATTCAGATTTTGGGGCGTTACAAGTCTACCACCCTTAAACGAGGTTTCGTCCCCGAAACCTTTCTCACTTTCATCGAACACACATTATCTTTTCTTCCAGTCCATCTATACGACCACTAGCCCATCCTAATTAGAATCTTCTAGCTCCAAGAACCCGTTCCGGAGTTCTTATTAGTATCGCTTTCACTAGTAGCGCTAATTTCTAACAACCTTCATAGCTAGTGGTTTATTCCTCGTTCAAATATTCCTTCATCATGTGCAATACATCCTTTTGTTTACTTAAATAATTCCAACATTTCATTATTAACATTCTTTCTGTTTATTTGCACATTCATATCGTTTTCGTCGACTAAACGACCTTACTTTGAATTTGAAATCTATACATACTCATATATGCTTAACTTTAACATTAACCTTATTCTACATTTTCTATAGTTACGTATACCTTGCATACCTTTATATTATCTTTAAATCATTTCGTTCATTTCATATTACTATTGCTTTCACTTCATGCATTACTTAATTCACGTGTATAAATAGTTCATATCTCTCCAATCATGAGTTAAACATTTTACTAACCTCTTTTTCATTTCCCAAACCACGATCCGCAACCCAGATCGATCATCTTCTCCTCGAGTACTAGCCGTACAGGCCAGGATTCATTCCTTCGTGTAATGAGCTTCCGCTCGTGCACGTCCTTTCACCAATACGATTGGTTTCATCACATCGATAGTTCTAACATTATCATCAACAACATCGGCGGTTAGCATATGTCATTCAAACATTCATTACACTAGGTGATTACCCACCTATAACTCTTCTACAATTTCCTACGTACCTGCTATAACGTACCGCACATTCTATTTCTTACATGCAAACTTTTCATTCAATTAATCATTTCGCCAACTGAAGTACACGCTCGTACTTCCTTCCATTCATGCTTACTTGCAAAGACCTTATTACATCGTTTCAATATTTCTTACTAAGCTTACCATTTCCGCCCATACTCAAGTTATTGTCCGGGTCACAACCCGTCATCACTCTGATTTCTAAGAGTCAATTACTAACACATCTAACACGTAACTTATACAAAACTTCATCTATTATACTATCACTTTTTACTTTATACTTATTTCTATGACCCGTTCGACTCAATCACGGTCAAACTGTCGACATCTTCTTAGGCGGATTAATTTCATCTTTTTATATATTTTTTTAATCCGTCTCACGGATTCAGACGCATCATTCATGCTTTTTCATTCATTGAATCCGCCTTACGGATTCAAACATTACATTCATGCCTTTCATCCTTGAATCCGTCTCACGGATTCAAACATATCATCCATGCCTTTCATCCTTGAATCCGTCTCACGGATTCAAACATATCATCCATGCCTTTCATCCTTGAATCCGTCTCACGGATTCAAACATATCATCCATGCCTTTCATCCTTGAATCCGTCTCATGGATTCAAACATTGCATTCATACCTTTCATTCCCTGAATCCATCTTACGGATTCAAACATATTATTCATATCTCGTTGATCCGCACTTAATCACGGATTCAACATTCTTCATTCTTATCAGGCATGTTTTTCATTCTTACATAGTACTCTCAATTTCCCGAGAGTCTTACTTCCCATTTCACCCACACGCCCGCCTGCTACCCAACTCTACCGGACATACCTGTAACAATTATCATGATCTCACGAACGTCATACGTTTCTCGTGTACTGGCCAGGTACACAATCCACATAGTAGTTTCGTGCCTTCATGTAATTGTCACCTTATGTCCGTAGACTTAGGTTTCGGCGCGTGTATCACTTCCAATACTTCATTACTATACAATCATTGTCTTTCATTTTAAAATTCTCCTTCCCTTAATGAATTTTACCATTACTTACACCCACATATTAAATTTACGTACCTGGGCTCATTTACCTACTTATCTTATTACCTCTTTGCATGCCTTAGTATTCATCCTAGACTGCATTCACGGATCATCCTCTTCCAACACTTATGCTTACCTTGAACATACAAAACCGTCAGTTTCTTTATACGTATACATAAGTACATACTTACATTAGCCTTTACCTTTGGATCTTGATCGAGTCTTAGATTGTACGGATTTCTTATCTCAAGAGCACACAAGTTTGAGTTCAAGTACTTACCTTCTCGTACTTGATTCCTTCAAACCAGGGCTCTGATACCAACTTGTAAGACCCTAATTCGTACATGACAAAAGTCGCAGCGGAAACACGAACCATAAAATTTCTTTCATTACAAACGTCTTGACTTACTTGAAGGTTCGTTTTGATATGTATCTTTTACAAAAATAAGGCATAAGTCCTGTTTACTAATAGTACATACTCAATTATTCCCGTACAATCTATCTTGTGACTCGGTCTTCGATCTCTATTCCTTGTGATAATCACCCGTGATCCGTATAACCTGCACTCACCACATTCATTCATAACGTTAGCACACATTATATAAACAAGATTCATTCACGTACACTTCACATTTCGTCATTTTTCAAACTTTAAGCATTTCATCTGCGTATCCATTTCCTGGTGAGACTTCAATAATGTACCTGCATTACTTTTGATTCTCAAGGTACACCATTAATAACGTTAACACTCAACGTGTCTAAATCATGCATACGTACGTACTTACATACAAACATACATACACATTTACATACATACATACCTTTCCTACAGCTTTACATACGTGCATACACTCATACATGTCTTTATGCATACATACATACACAACTACATACGTACATACCTTTCCTACATCTTTACATACATGCATACACTCGTACATATCTTTATATATACATACATTCATATCTACATACGTACATGCCTTTCCTACATCTTTACATACATGCATACACTCGTACATCCCTTTATACATACATACATACACATCTACATACGTACATACCTTTACGAACACGTACTAGATCACGCGTACCTCTTACATAATCATACATTATTTACATGGGTCTTAGACTTAGATTTATAGCCCATAAACATCTAAGGAACCATAAAATCATGTTTGGAAGGTCCGCCGTAGTCCACGGATAACAAACCGAAGCCTACGAAACATAAATCAACTTAAATATCAAGAATTTGGCTTTTGAGACTTGGGGAGGCCGTCGCCGACGGCCCTAGGGGCGTCGGCGACGGGCCTTGCATTTACCCGTAGCCCAAAAACCCCGTAGACAGGTAATTAACCCGTCGGAGAAAAACTGGTTTTCTAGAGCCCGTCGGCGACTACCCTTAACCCGTCGGCGACTACCTCTAGAAATGGCACTTTTCTGCAGTTCCGTTTCGTCGTCCGTACGCACTAAAACGCGCATAACTTTTGAACCGTTTACCCGTTTAACCTCCCGTTTCTTCCTACATGCTTGTAAATTCACATTCTATCATATGAACTTAAAATCCCACATCCGGATTAAGGAAATTCTTAACTTACACGCTATCATCTTATTATTCATTTACGATTTATCCGACCCGTTCATGCATTCATTCACATAACTCGTTCGATTGACCATAACTTCTTATGAGCCTAATAATATCAATGAAGACTATCATAAAAGATTAAATTCTCGGATGCCTTGCATCCTCTTAACCCATTTTCGCTCAAAAGCTTATTTTGACCCGTTATGGGTATTTGCGCATTAAATGGTCTATGACATATAAAACCCTATACTTTGCTTTCATACTTGACCAAGACATTACTCTAATCGAATAGCTCGTTTCCAAATGACTTTTAAGGTCGTTTGCCCGAAATACCTATCAAGGGCGTTTTTGTCAACTTTGCTCTATCCTTAACAACAAAGGACTCCCTTGCATAAGTAACCAATCCTACTACTTAGCTACAATTCCTAATCACACATACCTTGCTCGGATCAAAGCTAAGATCCGTTTAATACTTCATCGGTATCATACAATTCTTTCCTAATTGACCTCGATTATCATACTTAATTAAATTGCATATAACTTTACATAAACAACTAAGAAGTGATTACGAAAATCACTTACCTTAGGCGTCCGTGCTCGTATCCGATTCCTTGCCTCTTCTTGACCCGTTAACACCTCATGCTTGAGTCCGTCTCGACGTGATTCCTATACTTTCATTTCATCGAAATCATGCTCTTATTAGCATACACATTTGTACATGTAACAATCATATCACTCGCATAATTCACACTTAACTTTCCTTAGTCATTTCTAACAAGCATTACAATGTATAATCAACTTCATATAATCATATCCGTATACGTTAAACTCATGTAACTCATCATGTCATTACATTTAACACGGATTGCTATAACATGTACCATACGACTTCCCATCAACCTACATTTACGACAACGAGTCAAATCATGTTTCTTATACTTAGTTGACTTTCAAAAGTCAACTATTAACCATACTTAACTATCGACTTATCATCATATACCCGTAACATCATAATCGACTATACGGACGACACTATATACATCTTATCATACGCTTGGTGTGTGTACCACCTTTTAAGCATAACGTACAACCAATTCATGCGTGAATCTTCTAAACTCATACATAACTCATCAAATCCTTCTACTAATCATCATATATCATTCCAAATGAACATTAAACATAACATCATCATATTCCTATACTTTCATCTAACAATAATTCATCATACCCACATAATACATCAATCATTCAACAAGACTTGAACATAGGAGGTGATTCTAGTCATCATCTTCACCCTAACTAACGGGTTTCACCTCTAATCATCAAATTAACGCAAACCATACATAACCCATGTTCTATACGAGGATTCTAACCCTTGTACATGATCAATTTCATATTAACTCACGGATTAGAACATAACCCACTTCACCCATGATCACCAATCTTAGATTTAAGACATACCTTACGATCCCCTCGTGTCGGTGATCATTAATCCATGCTCGGTTATGGATTTAAGCTTCATCTTGCCTTCCGATTTGAGCATAAAGAAGATTTAGGGTTTGAGGCTCCATGGGAGCCTCTTGATCTTTCTCGAACACACACGTATGTGTGTGTTTGTGTGTGTCTAGTTATTTTATAACTTAACTTTTATTTGTTCCACTTTAGCCCCTCGGGTTTACCTTTAAAACATAACTGACACTACCCTCATCATTTAATACTTTTGACCATACCCTTAACTAGGTTAAATAGCCTAGTTATTTATTTCATGACGTGTCACATAAGAACATACGAAAAATATTAACATTCAGATTTTGGGGCGTTACATCATACCTGAGCAATTTGAATCAAATCTTCGTTGCTTGGACCTTTTGAAAGCTTCTTTCATGCTTTTATGCTTTTTATGTATTTCAAGCATGAAAGTCAAATAGTGTTTGACTTTCTGCTTTGACCACGAGTTGGTAAACACAAAGTTCGTTTGAACTTTGCAACGTGAGCGTAATCACGATGGTTATAGTCCCTTGTGACTATACCAACTGATTACCACGTCGATTAGTCGAAGTGACGAGTCAAAGTTTCAGTCAAAATACGTGTTTATGCGTATTTTGCATCGAAGCTATTTTCGGGTATCAAAACACTTTATTTTGATATCAAAACCTGTTTTCTAACTTAGTTAAACATGTCTTAACATGTTTAGCTCGTCACTTTTAGTCTAGTGCTTGTATAGGGTCGTAAGATAAGCAGTCTTAACAACCGCTTAGACTTTCGAACCTGACCCATTTGGTCGATCATTAGGATCCGATCAAGCACATTTAGTAACCATAGTTGTATAGGGAATAACCTTCCAAGGTTATACCTTATGGTCACTTAGTTTAATTAGTTGTATGATAGGTAGTTTATATGCCTTAGGTAAATGACCAAAATGCCCTTTTCATGTATAATTGGTATTTAAGCATATGTAACTTAACTTTTGCCACTTAAACTGATTATGCAACATATTTAGGCATATAATACTTGTCATAGGACTAGTAAGGCATCTCGAATGTGCATTTGCACGAACGACGCGTTAAAGTATCGTAAGCTACCTTAATGGGTCGTAACGGGTCGAAAGCACTCAGAATAGGTTCCGTTTTAGAATGTAGGCTTTGTTAAACCATATCACATGAGTTCCAATACTCATTTGGTTTACGAGACCTCATTCTATTTGATCTTCCGATTTAGGTGTCGATTTATTAACTAGCGATCCGATTAATAGGTACTACTTGAATTCCTTGGTTTACTCGAGCTTTGTTAGTTCACTTTGATCAAGGATACTTTACACTTCGATGTGAGTACACAGTTCCCCTATTTTACTGTTTTCAGTTGTTTTGGGGTGATTCATATGTGTTAAACGATTTCGATGCTTTTAACGACGATTTTCTAAAACGAATACTATGGTTTATATTAAACGAGAATGATTTCTATAAATGTGAACGAACTTGTTGGACGTATTTACATAACGAATAACATTCATTAACATTGATCAAGCCGACCAGTATTAGGTTATGGTACCATGGGATATGACAAATCCCGTTATCGGACTGCACCCATGGTTATGTATGGGGGTTATGTGGGTAACGACTGAAACTGTTAATTGTTAACTTACCCTTTGGTGGTTTGTTAATACGAGTTGAACGATGGACGAGTTACGAAGGTTTAAATGTATTCCACGAGACGACCAAAGGTAGTTTTCACAGTTAAAACGAGAACGATTTGAACAAGAACGATTGAACGATTTGAACGATTTTGAATGATTGAAAACAATTGAACGATTTGAACTAGTTAAACGAATTGAACGAACGATTGGTTTTTGGTTAGTGTTTAGATAACGAGACGGGCTGTAACACCCCGTGTTTCGAAAGTCAAAGTCAAAGTCAAGATTGAAGTAAAAGGAAGACAAGATTGCTAATTGCGATCTGTCTCACCTTGCTCAATTCCTGTTTTGACTTCTTTGACTTACGATTAGTCTATTATATTTTCGCTTTAGTTGTATTATGTGGAGTATCTATTAATAATCGCATATTAATCGCTATTTATCGCATGTTTAATCGCTTTATCGCTATCGCAATCGCAACTCGATTTTACACATTCTGGTTATTGTATACGTGTGTGTGTGCCTTATGTGTTAACTGTGCATGTTTAAATTATATTATGTTTGGTAATCAATCGAATCGCAATCGAAACTCAAACGCAATCGAACTCAATCGCAATCAAAATGGTATGATAATTGGTGGAGAAGAGACAGTGTGAGATATGAGTAGTTAGGATTAAAAGTAATTTGACTAGGAAACTCTATCGCATCGCAACGCTCGAAATCGAAATCGAAACAGCAAAAATCGTCGCACCAAACACTCGAACCAAGTGCCATCCGACCGGGTTGCCACCTGAACGAGGTGACATCCGACCGGACTGTCATCCGGGCGAGATGCCATCCGACCGACCCGCCCCTTTCCACTTTGGGTATCCTATAAATACCCCATGTCACTTTCATTCTTTCCACTTTTGGCAAGTGACGTCCGACCAGCTCGTGTTCCTCGCTTTTTCTCTGATTTCTCGCAATCTCGGTAAGATCTCGTCCCAAATCTTGTACTTCCTTGATCTACACGCACTCCTACACCTTTCTATCTTTTAAATCTTAACTTTTAATCGTGAAATCATCAAGATTCAAGGTGTTCCAGGATGACGTCATCATGTGTTCTTGAAGAACTTCATGTTTTGGCCTCAACCCACCAAGACCAACTTAGATCTAACCGATTTCCACATAAAAAAAAGATCTTTCATAGATCTGAACATATTCACAAGAAAAAGGATTGAAAGATAGTTATTCAACTTTCTTTCAACTCTTTTACACTCAATGAAATCAAAACTGATAGAATCGGAGCTTGTGTCGACTCACTACTCAATCTTGTGGTGGTGTTGGTTCAAGATCCGTATTCTATCCACGAGATTATCAATTTCGGGTTGACCAAGAGCAATCGTCTTAAACCGGTGGACTGACCGAACTTGGGTGGTTCATGTTCGATCAGGTCACTAGAGCTTAGGATGGGACTCTGTTGGTTAGCACGAAATCAACACATCTCGATAACACGACAAACAGTCAAAATGACCAAGTGTAAGACGAACAGAACGACCAGGACGGAGTGCCATCCGAGCGACCGGCTGTCCGAACGACTTGCACCTTGGGTCCCACACTTAACTATTTTGCCAACGATTGAAGTCTGGTTGTTGAACAAGTTGTTGTCCGACCGGACTACCATCCGATCGGATAGCCACCCGAATCATGAGACATTTGGACTTTAACACTTAAACAATTTTCAACATGTTCAACAACAGGGTTGCCACCCGCTCGGATGGACATCCGACCGAGTGACCGCCCTGCTTTTTTCTCATTGAGTAACCTCGCCACTTGAGTCGCCGTCCGACCGGACGACCGTCCGACCGGACGACCGTCCGACCGACCGACCTGAAAGGTAGAGATACTTCAATGTTTTCAAAATGCTACAACGAAAACTTCAAAGGTCAAGCCATCATACACAAACACATCCTTCTCATAAGAAGAAACAATCCACTCGAATAGTCATCCGACCGGACTACCGCCCGACCGGATAACCATCCGAACGGATTGTCATCCGCACGACTGGTTGTCCGACCGGACTACCATCCGACCGGACTGCTGTCCGAGCCACTTGTACTTTGCATCGTTTTGCGCGTCACTTATCGTTATGCTATCATTCTGATCAGGCTAACCCTACTCTCTAGCGCTCCCTTCAATCCATCAATCGCTCTGAGTATACTCGATCCCTTTTTGCTTTACGCACTTTTGGGTGTTACATACGTTACTTATACTAAATCACATCGAACACACTACGCAATACTTTAAACGCTAACCGTTACCGCATGTTATACGTGACTTAATGGATGCTTGTTTGTTATGTTTACACATGGAATGTTGTCTACCTGCCTTAGCGACGATAGTACTATAGTTTGGACTCAGCACCCGCTCATGCGGGGGTTGTTAAGGACAATTATTTGCATGGATTATAGTGGTGATCATGTATTACGAACTGCCTTGGGCAGTCAACCCGCAATCATTGGTATCAATAGGTTCATGTCGATAACTAACATGCCTCATTTCACTCTGTGTACGTGCTGGTTATGCGTAACGCTTTCAAACTCTATATGCTATTATCAAACTTGTATGCTCACCTTTACACTATGTGTATTGACTTTTACTTTAACGTATGTGACAGGTGCTTAGCAAGTTTACATGCTTAGCTTGCTGTGAACTTGAGGCTAGGAAAGGTCTAGGATGCTCTCTGTGCTGTGATGAAATCGAGGCTAGGAAAAGAGGTCCTAGAAACCAATAAATAAACTATCTATGTATAAATATGAGTTATCGGAACAGAACTACTTGACTAGATTTATCTGTAATAATTTGGTTGCCTTTTGAGACATGGTATGGGACATGTTACTTTAAATTAATTGGTAATGATAATTGTTATGGAAACTTCTGGACAATCTGTTTCGCTCAGTGCCATGCCCCGATGTTTCCGCCATCGGTTGGGGTGTGACACGGGTGTAGTGTGATAAAAGCATGGTAGATACGCCACTAGTACTTCTTATATATAAGTGCTTTCATCATATTATATTCCGTGGCGTTATTTAGTTCACTTGGACGAACGATTTTAAAACGATGTCACGCAAACGATGTTTACTATACGATATAAACCATACAAGTTTTATTACGAGAACGATTTACGATTTGGGTTACGATATACAAATGTTTTGGGTTAAGACTCATGGCATCGAGGTTTTATAAACTATAACCAATCTGTTTTGACTTGGTTATTCATTTTACAATACAAATGTTTTACAAAACAAGGTTTTCTAATATCGATTAACGAAGTTATACGAGTTATTTAAACATATAAACGAGCCATGAATCTGACACTCACACAAAACCTATGTGCTCGCCGGCATTTCTTTGCTGACTTATTTTTACATATGTTTCAGGAGGTGTTGAATGATGTCGATTGCAAGTAGGATGCATGTTCATTTAGGACTGGACGAGGCCTTAGTGATTTAATAACAATGCTAGACTATGTTTGACTTGTATGTTTAACTTTAAGACAGTGTTTATGTTTAATATTCTAATAAAACGAAACTTTTGAATCCATGGTTGTGAAACAATAATTCTGTTGCTCCACTCCCCGACGTTTCCGTCGTGGTTTCGTTGTTTTAACGCGGTCGGGGTGTGACATGGGATATCTACACATAAGATTTAAACAAGTAATCACACAAATAACACACATAAAATGCCTAAAGTAAATCTGCGTTTCGAGTTTGCGATGCGATAGCGATGTGATAGCATTTAGTATAAACACGTGATATGCGATAAAATGCGTTTAAATAGTATGCGATGTAAATTGTGCTAAATGCGATAACTACGTTTTGAATAAGCGTTGTGAATGAGTTGTAAGACATAGTTTTAAATATCGTTTAAAATAGTTGACCAATAGCGATAATTGAAATCTCAAGAGTACAAGTCAATTAAGCGAGAAATAACAGATCTAAGTAATGACCCGGAAGGTCGGGTTGTTACAATTGGGATTACTAGGGTTTATGTTCTTGATGATTGTTTGACAAATCTTGATGAGTTTTGTTGCTTAATTGGATAGGTAACTCGTATAACCTGCAATAGATGGTGTTGATCGGTTGTATAATCGCAAAACATGATAAATAAATCATTAAAACTCGTTTTTGTAAAGTAAAGTCGAAAACAGAAGCTGTTAGAATTTTGCAGCCGTCTTGCAACGGCTGTAACTTGATCATAACAGAACCAAACCGAGATTTTCTTGAGTCTAAATGAACCTCCTTGAAATACGCTTCTAACCGCGCCAATTTCATAATTTTTTGACCTCGTTTGATCATTCAAAATAATTAAACCGTTTCGAAGGTCTAAGATGTGAAATTTGGCAGATTTAGTGTGTAATGTTTTGTGTTGTATCTTGTTAATTACTTGGTGATATGTTATGAAATTTATACAGTAGATTGTCTTATGTGTCTAAATCAACTGGAATCATGTCAATCGGATAACCGAAGCTTTTTAAATAAATTAAACCGTAGACAGGGGTCAGAAAGTGACGAATCTGACAACTGCTTAGTAAATGATTTTTCATAAATTTTCTGTGATGAGTTGGGATTTGAAAATTTTACACAAGGTTCATTGGACCTATTGACACGTCACATAATTTATTGGGAATTTTTCTAGCTCAGCAACTATTTTATAAAAATCCCCGAAAACAGTCCAGTTTTGGAATATAATCTGGAACTGTAGTAAATTAAGTTATGCATTCTTATGTGTTAATTTTACTATCTTAGGTGTTATTACTTGTTTAATGCCTACATGACCATAGTTTAACATGTCGTATGCTATGCTATGAACACGTGCAAGAAACCACACGATTGAACGGCCATGTGGCAACTTGTTTACTTGCTATGTGATAATTATGCGTAGAACTTATGTGTTTTGTATGAACACACACTAATGAACCTATGGTAACCATAATAGGATGTGGTTGACCACTTCAGCTCATAAAACACTTAAGTCTTATTGAGCAAAACTAAGGTGAGTTCATGGCCCCTACTTTTTAAACGTTTATAAAACACAGGGGGAGAAAACATGTATCGCATTACTGCAAGGTAATGCCACGTTACGGGAACGTAATGCTTCACATTATAGTCATATAACATCTTTAGTTGATAGAGTTTTTGTTATATCGATATGGTTACAAAGTAGCATTTATCACATAAAGTCATCATAAACCTCGGACCATTGGTATTGGGTGGATAGCGGGGGAATTTTGAGTAGTACTACTGGGCCCGACAAGCCTCACTCGAGCTAGTCGTGCGAGCTAGACCGGTAACGGTCAACGGGTGTAGAATTGGCCTAACTTATCGCCACGGTCAGTGATATACCTAGCAAACAGAGGCAACAACAATCAACTTCGGTTTCGAACTCTTTCGTGACATAACATAGGTTAGCTACCTACGATATAACAAGTAACTGCTAAACACTACATTTTACTGTTTAGGTTGAAACAGTAGAAACCTTTGGGAAACAACTTACTTTATAACTATAAACTAAAAACTCGTGAACTCACTCATTGTTAACACTTGATTCTTACATGTTTTTCTCAAGTCACAAAGGTACTCACGGTTTAGGTGCACAACATGGATATCAAAACATTTTTCTTAATGATGCACATGTGGATTTGTGAGGTGTGACACTACCGTAGCGTAAATCGAGTGTGATTGGCTTGAATCCACATTTCAAACATGGCTTACCAGGTTTGAGATAAACCCGAGTGCCATTTAGTGCTTGCTGGTCCGGGCACAAAACGACGCGGTGGAGGTTCCGCCAAGGGAGGAGGATTACGAACGGAAGAACCTTTTTATATGGCTTTGTACGCACCCAACAGAGATACAAGAAATGCCCGAGCGAGCCCTTGTAGGTGTGGGCATGAGTCTTATATGGTCACGTCTTGACGTTATTCCACTATATCGTCGTTTCGACAATCATAAGTACTTTACTTTATTTATAGTTCATTCAATATTGGTTTTTATAAAATTTATGCTCCCCATACATAAACATAACCTCGTCTTGAAGAATAATTACAGTAAAGTATGTGTAGGTAGGATCAGTTCAAATTCAAGATCGTGATCTCTTACGAAGTTTAAAATTAATTCCACAAACAAAAGTTTTATTTGCTTCTGTTTATATCTTTATATGAAATGGTAACATGTTGGGCCATAAAACCCTATTGGGCCACATCAATGGGTTTAAGATAATTGGTCATGAATTTCACAAAATATATTATAGCCCATTGGGACACATCAATGGGTTTAAGAAATTTGGTCACAAAAAGCACAAAATAATTCACAACCCATTGTTGCTTGTTTCCTTTCATTGAGGCCTTTGTTTCTAAGCTTGTCGTGACAAACTTTAATTTATAGAAAAAGTTACAAACTTATAAGATCGTAACCCTTGTAGATTAAGCTTCAAACATGATTCAGAAAATTAGAAGAGGTGAAATTAAAACATAAAAAGACATGAAATTATATTATTCGTTCTTTTAACAAATTAAAATAGTCTACCAACTAAACAATCTTAGAAGTTTATTCAAAAGTTAAGTTCAAAGATTTTAACAGATGATAGGGATATGTAAGTGCCAGATTGTATTTTATAATTCAAACCCAAAAAATAAGATTGTTTAATAAACAAGCCGAGCCTAGGTTTCACTTATCGAGTTTGAGCTAGCTCGAGAACCTAAATGAGTCTATTTTTAATTTTTTTTGCTTAACATACTTTATATAATAACTATATTATATATAAAATTATGATAGGTAACTGTATAATATATATTATGCTATATATAAAAACTATTACTAACATACGTAAAAAAAAATAAAAAAAAATAGTAATAAGTAGTAAATGAGATGTGCTGAGCTGGAGCCGGGTTAAGCTTGAAATTTACTCACAAGTCGAACTCGAACTTTTTAATTAGTGTTTGAAATGAGCCAAACTCAAAACTAGACAAGCTCAAGCTTGATTCGACTCGTTATACCCCTAGTCGAAAATAAGGCAATAATGAAGAGTCAGACCTCTTAGGTGCAATAAGTTACACTAGTCTACAAGGTTGTTTGTGTAATAAGTGACATGTTACATAACATTATTAACTTCTAGCACAATTAAATAACCTATAAAGCTTTTCATAATGAATTTCTAGCACAATTAACTTCTAACAAAATTAAATAACTTATAACTAACTTCTAACACAATTAAAGAACCTATATTCTCTTTCTAACACAATCAAATTAAAAGTGATTATAAGTAACTTCTTTCATCATTCTTTATATTGTTACCTTAGTGGCGGACCCAGAAATTATTTGCTGGGAGTGCGGATGAGACGTTCAACCATATTTTCAAGGTGTGCGGTCGGGTTTTTTTTCCTAAAATATACACTAATTTTTTTTTTTCAAGGGGTGCAGCGGCCAACAAGGCCAAAGGGTAGACCCGCCCCTGTGTTACCTTGTTAACCAGTATGATCCGATAAGATGTAGCTTATGAGTTGAGCATATGATCTTCAAAGGTCAGAAACTAACAGAAGTTTGGATCGGTTTTTTAAAGTTTTATACTTGTCTTGCTGTGTTGATGAGTAGCCCCAATTACTGATTGTGTCCGTTCATGTTGGATCATTATATTCTCAATAATCTGACTACATAACCTGTCGAAAACAACTTTTTTTGCCTATTGTTATGACCAAGCCTAAATTAATTAAGTCTAAATCGGTCAGCTCAGTTGGTTGGTTGGCCGGTTGTCTCCATTTGAGGCGCCGGTTCAATCCCCGGCTGATGCTGGGTATTGGACATCTCGGTGAGGGCTTGGCCCGGGGTTTTACCCGGGTTCGAGTCCGAGGGGGGGGGGGGGGGGGCGGTTTTACCTATTTCACGGGGTTTCCACGCATCTTTCCACGCATCTAGGGTGTGCCACGCTTTCTAGCGGTGGTTGAGTAATCGGCCTTTGGATATAGCTCCGAAAGGATGGGTTTACACTTGGAAAACAGTTAGCCCTTAAAAAAAATAGAAAA
This sequence comes from Helianthus tuberosus, assembly GCA_030545235.1. Taxonomy (NCBI): domain Eukaryota; kingdom Viridiplantae; phylum Streptophyta; class Magnoliopsida; order Asterales; family Asteraceae; genus Helianthus; species Helianthus tuberosus. The sequence goes on from CM060389.1 coordinate 101,129,058, forward strand.
TAAACCCATAACATAATTAACCATACTAGTCTCGACCAAAAACAAATTGGTGTTTTTTAGGTTTCGGTTGAACCAAATTGCCCTCTGCGCACCTTAAAAATAAAATGCTCATTGCATTAAAAAAAGAAAGTTTATATGTTGTAAAATTATTTTTTTTTTATCATTTCGTATATTAAACTTTAATTCCTTAACATTTATCACAACTAATATGTTATAATCATAAAAATTGATTTTTCTCTCAGGTTGCAGTATTTCCGTTTATTATATGGTAGTAAAAATATATATTTATTAGACTCTCTGTAGTGGGGCGTTATGTTTAGTTTTTTTTCCTCCGATCGCGTCCCATAGCCCCCCGAACACCACGACGGGCGGCGCTATGGGGTCAAATGGGTGGGTGGCGCCATGGATATAGCGGCGTGATGGTTGTTTAAAGTTTTTGGTTAATACATGTTTGGTCCCTGCAAATCGGAGAAGAAGACAGAGGATGCAGTATTGGACCCTGCAAATCGGATAAGAAGACCGAGAAGAGGACGGAATTTCAGCCGGAAAGTCGGCCGGAGAAGAAGACAGGAGGCACCTATTTTATTTTTAAATTTTTACACATTTGGTCCCTGCATTTTCGCAAATATCTAAAATTGGTTTTAAACTTGTTTTTCTCTTATTTTAACATTAAAAATCTGGCAGTTTTTTTATTTAATTTTAATTTAAAAAAGTTAGGAATTAATTAAAAAATTGAAAATTAATTAACTGAGTAATGATGAGTTAAGGGCTATGACTACGGGCTATAGTGATATAACGCCCCATAAAACCCTTGTGTGACGTGGCACGACACGTGTCGCATAACGCCTACAAAGGGGTTTTATGACTACGGATGACCTTATGGATAAAAGATCATGTATGAGAGAGATTTATTGTAGGAAGTGTAGGAGACAAGTTTAATCATTAATCTCCCAACATCAATGGCTCAAAGCTAGGCGATTACACTTTTGTAAATATGGGGTTCAAATAATTCAAGAAACAAATAGAGAATGGGTATTCAGGTTCTTTCCCACTTGAACTCCCCTCCTCGATTTTCAAACGGCTACAACTTTTTCATACCGTTATTTTTTTTTTTTGAAATTACATCGTTGTAACGAGCATTTCATTCTCTTTAATTCGAGCAACCTATTGCTATAGTTTTCTTAAAAAAAACTTGATTTTGAATACTCATTACGCGATTACGTGATTTTGAATACCTAGCACATGATTATGTGATTTCGAATACCGATTACGTGATTTCTTTATAGTATTTGAATCGTAGTAAGTTATTACGTAACAATAGTTGACTATGTATTTATTACGTGACTACATGTATGTTTGGCAAAAGTAGCTGGTAGCTGGAAACTGGTAGCTGACGGCTAGTAGTTGTAGCTTTTTAGATATATTTGGTGTTTGGCAGAGTAGCTGAATCTTTTAATAAAATGTATAAAATGACCAAAATGAACATAACTAAAAATTTAGAAAGCTTGTGGATTAAAAAATTCATTATCTTTAGAGGTTAAACTAGTTATTTTTCCCTAAAAGCCTGTAGCTCCTTCTAAACATTATTAGTATGAGCGTTTAACCAAAAGTTTCAAGCTCCTAACCTAAAAGCTTCAAGCTCCTTCAACCAAACAAGACTTTTTATTGAGTATGAGCTTTTTCTTAAAAGTTTAAAGCTAAAAGCTCCATGCCAAACATACCCTACGTGATTTTGAATACCCATTTTTTGATTACGTGATTTCATTATAGTATATTTTATGTGAAATCACACTGAGTGATTACGTTATAAGCATAATTGTAATAACATTAGTAACAAATCATATTGAATATGTAATCGCGTAATGATTTATGTTGAATGTGTAATCACGTAATGAGTATTCAAAATCACGTAGTCATGTGTTGGGTATTCAAAATCACGTAATGAACTAATGAGTATTAAAAATCATTAAAGTTTTTTTTAAGAAAAATTTAGTAATAGGCTGCTCGAATTAAAGAGAATGAAATGTTCGTTAATATGGTGTGATTTAAAAAAAAAATTACTAACGTATGAAAAAGTTATAGCGAAAAATAAGGGGAAAAGTTGTTCACTCGAGAATTAACTAGAATACCCTTCAACCCAATGACACTTGTCAATTTCTCCTTTGTATGAATTTGTTGTCTTAGGCCAGGGGGTGTGTCTTAACGCCACCATGTCACCACACCTTTTTTAGCTCCTCGGGGCGCTATGGACCACACCGCAGCGGTTGGGGGGGGGGGGGGGGGCTATGCCCCTTTTGCCAGCACGCTAACGAGCAAAAAAGGGGTGAATGTGGGGCCACCTCTTTTCAACCAATAATTTTTTTTTAATTTTGTTTAATAGGGGGGCTTTAAACCATTGCATGCAAGTTAAAGGGAGGGGCTTTAAAGCCCCCAAATGATGTGGCGCCTAGGTGGATCTGACGTGGCATGATAAAGCCCCTAGAGACCTAGGGGCTTTATACTACACCCTCCATCCTTATACATTATCCTTTCTCATTTATTATCACACATAGTTAATATCATACTGAAGAGGTACGGTCTCAATTTCATGCACACATGGCAGTGACTAAACCACCTTTTATCCAATATGGCGCCTACATCAGCAAACGTATCCAGAAGCTTCTGGAACCTGGCCCAGGTGACACCAAAGATGCTTCTCCAAACAAAAAGGACAACACATGTCACCAATGATCAGACGCCATATGGACCTGCAACACGATCTAAGGACAGACCGACAACTGCAGTACTAATTCCCCTGTCTGGACAAATAACGATGCGCCACGTCATCCACCATCCTGACCACAGCAGAGGAGACCAAGAGGATATTACCCTTGGTCGAACAGCTGGCGCCCGGTGGCAGCTGACAAGGTCTCTCCTCCCACCTTCATCCTTCGGCTATAAATAAGACCCTTCCTCATTCAGGTAGAACATTCGGCTATCCTTATATTTCACTTACAACACACTATTTCTCCTCAAAGCAGTACTTATTATCACGCCGGAGGGTGGTCACAAGGAGAACCCCCCTATTCTCCTCCTTATGTCGAGTCACCGGTATTCTGTTTTGCAGGATTCGAGCAATCAGTGAGTGGAGAAAAAGATTGAACCCCACATACGAGACGACCCAGCTGGTTAGCGCTAGTGTTAACCAGTGTTTCATCACATTGAGAAAATTATATATAAATGAATAAAACATGTTAACGGGTTAAACACGGAGAACAATAATTTATATTGGACGAATTCTATATGACACAATCTGTGAATATGTTTGTTTTTTTCTCGTTCTTCCAAAAACATATTTCTCTTCATTCATTTAAGCAACACCGACATGATTGGAAATTTGAAATTCATATGTTGTTATTTTGCACGTGACGTAATTGTTTGTGTTTGCTTGAAATGGACCAAAATTAAAAATATATTGTATAGGGGTAATCCTATATAAAATTATGTGTTTTTTAAATTGGAATTGATGTAACGTATATTGTTAGGGAGATTTTATTTTCTCTTATTATTGCGTATCTAACTATGACGATGACACTTGATCAAATCAAGATAAAGATATTAAATAGAGAAAGAGAGGAGATGGACACATGTTAACATTTAGGATAATGGGTGTGGAGGTGGTTCATCAACTAGTGATGGACCGTCATGTAAGCGACTAAGCGGCCATGTTATCAGGGTTATCACCTTACTCAAGTGATAGGTCTGAGGTGTGGGTGATGAGCCTCCCCCTTTAATATTCACATCACAACGGTCAAACACATAGCCCCGTCTCCTTCGTCTCTTAGCCGATGAAACCGACGTTTCGGGCCCCTAGAGGGCGGTGTTGACGGGCCGCGACGAGCCATAATATCCCCGGGACGTACCCCACACCACACCCACCAGCCTTAACATCATATTAATGAAAATAAGGTTAATTTTAATTATAAGAATACCGAAATGCAATGTTTATACAAACGAGTCAGAAGACATTTGATTATTCCCTTTTTTTTTCATATTTTTAATTCTATAATTTAACTAAAAATCATACATTTCAAATTTTATCCCTCATTTATAAAAACTCTCACATCTCATCTATATTTTTTCATTTATTATACATTTACAACACCTACATTTTCCCTTGTCGGCGGGAATAGTGATGTTGGGTGGTTGGCCAAAAGTGGCGGCCACCCTTTTCCTTTTTTTTTTTAATATAATAGTGATAGTAATTTATAGGTCTTGTCAAATTACAATTGTATTCTAAGTTTAAAATTACGATTATGTCCCCGGTTCAAACTAAAATTTTTCTTTTGCCTCTGCCTAAATTTATGTTTTTCCCCTCAGTAAAAAAAATACGCTTTTGACCCAGTTCAAAATAAAATTATTCTTTTTGCCCCAGCTAAATTACGATTTGGTCCTCAGTTTAAAATTACGAGTTCACCCCCTTATTTTCCCTTGTCGGCGGGAATAGTGATGTTGGGTGGTTGGCCAAAAGTGGCGGCCACCCTTTTCCCCTTTTTTTTGTTAATATAATAGTGATAGTAATTTATAGGTCTTGTCAAATTACAATTGTATCATAAGTTTAAAATTACCATTATGTCCCCGGTTCAAACTAAAATTTGTCTTTTGCCTCTGCCTAAATTTATGTTTTTCCCCTCAGTAAAAAAATACGCTTTTGACCCAGTTCAAAATAAAATTATTCTTTTTGCCCCAGCTAAATTATGATTTGGTCATCAGTTTAAAATTACGAGTTCACCCCCTGTTCAAAATAAAACTTGGTTGGCGGGAATAGTTGTGTTATGTGGTTGGCCAAAAGTGGCGGGCACTTTCGTTTTTTTTCCATATAATAGTTATTTATAGGTCCTGCCAAATTACAATTTTATCCTAAGTTTAAAATTATGATTTTGTCTCCGGTTCAAATTAAAATTTTGGTTTTGCCCCCTGCTTAAATTTACGCTTTTGTCCTCAGTTAAAAAATACGTTTTTGCCCCAAGTTCAAATAAACTTATGGTTTTGCCCCTAGCTAGAGTCCTGCCAAATTACGATTTGGTTCCCGGTTTAAAATTACGATTTGGCCCCCAGTTCAAAATAAAACTTTGGTTTTGCCCCAAGCTAAAAATTATGATTTCGCCCGCAGTTAAAAATTACGATTTTGCCCCCAATTCAAAATAAAAAATTAGTTTTGCCCTCAGTTAAAAATATTATCTTACCTCCATTATAAAATTATGATTTGACCTCAACAAAAAAATCGCAATCTTGCCATCGTTTTTTTTTTTTTTTGGCAAAACCATGGTAGTGTTTTATTTTACTTGGTTGAGTCAATTTTGTTTTATTCGTGCGAAACAGCTGCCTGGCACTCGCTAATTGGTCCTGACAAATTATTCTTTTGCCCCCAACTCTAAATTACACGCTTGCTATCGTTTTAGTTATTTTTTATCATAACTATGATACTGTTTTTCTTTAATTGGTTAACTTGGTGTATCTTTTTTTATATCGTGTTAAAATTAGCATGTATACCTAACCGACATAAAGACGTCAATGTTATTAAACTATGAAATATTCGGTTTAGCGCCCCGCAACGCGGGCGGCGCATAAGTCTAGTTTACAATAATTTGATGTAAGGTAAATAGTAGTTTTCATATATGAATAGCTACTCTAGCGATTTTTTCAAAATACAGGGATGAAATAAAGAAATGATGGATGGGATGTAGTGACTTTTTAGTAGATTTATTTTTAAAATTTTAAAGACAAGGGAGAGATTGATAGACTAGATGGTCAAAGAGGTGTAATTGGCATTTGTAATATTCTTTTTATAAAACCTTGTTTTTTTAAAAAGAAAATTATGAGTTAAACTATCCAGTTGCAGTCGGTAAAAAAGAAACCCTTCAATCAATACTTTCAAGATCCACCACTTTTCTCAACATTTTCGTGATTATACTCTTCTCAATTAATATACCATAATAATTATTTTTTCTTGTGCCAGTGCTAAACCAACTTATATTCACTTAATTCGTGCTTAAATCTTCGTAACGAATTCATAAGAACTCTTCCTACAATAATCAGCCAAGATCAACCTTCCTAGTCAACATCATGGTCAAGCATTTACTCTTAAACAACTTGACTAGCTTCAATTTCGGTTAATTTTACTTCAATTTTTATTGTTCAAAACATTTATCATAAAATATCAACTTAATTCCTCAATATAATGCTAAATAGTAATAATAATAAAAAACCTTGACCCCATCTGCATGGTGTTGTTATGTGAAAAAAACATGTAGGGGCCTCGTAAAAATATGAAAACCGTAGAAATTGCATTTAGTATCTTTGACCCAATAATTTGATCATTTAAAATTGTGGACTCAAAAAATTATCTGAGTAGTTTTACCACGGCATTATTTTAAACGTTATATACACATTTTTATATATAACATGAAATTTTTTAAATGATAATGCAAATCGAAATTATTAATTACAGTTGTACCTTGCTAATGAAATAGATCATTTAAGATTAAAAATAGTTATCCATAGCTATACCAAGAAAAGGCAAAAGGAATGTACCCAAACCACCATATTTGTCTTACCTAACCAACCAAAAATTAGATCCATAATCATAATCATGTTTGTTCTATGAGTCCATCAAACAACCTAGACTAAATCATAGGTGACATTATTAATTATTTTACATTCGCTTTAACTTAAACGACATATGAATATCAAACTATCATAAATCAACAACGTTTGATACCTATATTGGTAGAAAAATTGGCTGACCAGAGAGATAATGAAAAACCTGGACACAATGTTTTCATAACTGGAGTGGTCATCGAGTCATTCGGTTTAATGGATGATGTTCATATTGACTCCATTGGACCAATTACGTACCTGATCCCTCGTCTAACAGGGTTGTCTCTGTTTGGTCCGATTATAACTTATAAGGATAGTGCATGGACCTAACCACACAACTTTCTTTTCTATAAAGTTGACACCTTTGGTTGATCTTTTACTATTGCACCCTTCTATCACGCTATGCACAAACACAAGTACACAATAATTGGTTTGGTTTTCTTGGCATCATCTATATAACAAAACCATGCATAATCAAACATTTTGGTGTATTTTTGTGACATATTGGAGGCTAAATAAAGAATGTAAGTACAATTATGGATGGTATTATATTGTAAGAAATTATTTATGTACTTTTTGGCATACCAAATATTGGAAAAGTGTTTTGAGGTGTAGGACAAACATACCATACCACACCTTTTAATCTTTTATTATCCACACGAGTGGGAGGGAACAAACCTTATCTTTACACCAATGTACATTTCATCCATGGGTGTAATGTCAATGACACATTTTCTGAAAAGTGGGTATGTACACATTCAATGAGAATATTAAAACTTGCCATTAATTTGGTTTTTAAATTACTTTATTTTATCTTTTATAAGTATGTATTTAAGGAGGTTGTATTTTCAGTGAATTAATTTGGTTTTTAAATTACTTTATTTTATCTTTTATAAGTATGTATTTAAGGAGGTTGTATTTTCAGTGAATATAAATAATTAAGGTTTGGTAGCTCTTTGTTTTTTAACTAATGGTTATATTTGAAAGTAAATTCTCTTGAAAAGGGGTTAAGCGATCTCTAAGTCGGTTACAACTTACAAGTTCATGTGTCAAAGGCCTTTGGTACGGTACACCAGCAGTACTAAGGTGTTGGATAAGACTTCGGTGCTGTTTGTTTTTTCAGAGGTAAAACGTCTGCAGTCTACGGACCACATCTGCAGAGATCTGTAGCAGAAGAGATAGACCAAACCTCTTCAGTCTGCAAGAAGAAGACTGTTTGTTTTTTAACTTCTGTAAGAAAAATCGATTCACTCAAAAGAACAAGAACAATCGATTTGTATAAACAACAAGACAAATTGATTTGCATAAACAACAAGAACAATCGATTCACTCAAAACAACATAACAATGAACAAAATTGAATTGGGGGCAATTTCTATGAAAAGAAAAACATAACAAAAACATAACAAGAAAAACATTACCTGGTGTTGAAGGGCGACGACGCTGGAGGACCGCGGTGGAAGGAGGAGGACTGCGGTGGAAGAAGGAGACTGTGGAAGGTGGCTGCAGTGGAAAAAGGAGGATTGCGGTGGAAGGTGGCTGCGATGGAAGGAGGAGGTGGCGGCGGTGGAAGGAGGTGGCTGTGGTGGAAGGTGGTTGTGGTGGAAGGTGGTTGTGGTGGAAGGTGGAGGTGGCGGCAACTGGAGTGGTGGAGGAGAAGAAGAAGGTGTGCTAGGGTTTGTGTTTTGTATCTGTGATGTTAGGCAAAAAGAAAGGGAAAAAGAGGTTAGAAGAGGTGAGAAGACTCTTTCCCACATCTGCACCAAAAAGAGGCCAGAAAGACCTTTTTAAATGAAATGTCTTCTAGAAAACAAAAAATCTACAAACTCAAACGTCTGTGCGTGGTCTACGTGGCGCAAACATAAGAGGGGAAGAATAGCTTTTCAAGAAAAACAAACACCCCCTTTGTCTTTCTAAGTGGTGGGGTCTACACAAATAAATATAGTTTAGCAGTAGAACTAAAAGTGTGAGTTAACGTTCTAAAAAGTTTGCAAGTTCACGTGAAATGGTTAAATCGTAACACGTTGTTTCTCTTAAGAGAATGGGTATAATGTTAATTTCAGGTTTGTTAGACCTTTCGTAGTCGTATGGTATATAACGCCGAACACCCTCATCACGCCTTATAGCGCTAGGGAACCCCGCCCCGGCCGACGCTATGTAGCGGTTTGGAACGATGCAAGCGAAAATTATAACGGGAGTTTAGTGTTGGGGTTTGTGTTGGTCTCTCACACACATATATTTACATACATATGTATGTATAACTGAAGTGGTTATAAAAGAGCATTCACAATGTATTCTTTATCAATATCCATAGAGTTTTACTAAAAACAACTACTTTTTTCTCTTATTTTTAATTAAATAATATTTTTATACTTTTGTCATTACTTTTTCTCTATTCTCCACTCACAGCCATTTCTAAAAATATTATAAAAATTTATAAGGTTTTCTCTCTCCAGATTTTTCCCATATATTTACAGATGAATAGTATCTTTCCCATATATTGTGAACGCGTATGAGGATCGTATTTGACTCCTGAACGATTGTGAACGATACGTACGACGTGCGAAATCCGTGCACGTGTGTGGACAGAACACAAGAACGTAATAAATCGATGATTCGATTAATCGTATGACAATATATAAGCACCGTGAATCACCATGATCACTTTCTCTCTCTCTAGATCTTCTCTCAAGCTCTAAATGTTGCAAATGACAAAAGTTATAAAATGACACAAAACACTCCTATATATAGGGCTCTAATAAGGAAGATTTCCTTATTTACAAAAATGCCATTACCCTATATTTAACACTCTAAAACATTGTTTTGTTCCATTTCTTGCTACAATATTAATGCACTCACATATATTTTCTCTCTCCTTCACTCACAACCACTAAAAAAACACTAACAACATATAGTTATCTCGCGTTATTTTTCGTGGATGATTATGATAGGTTTCGAATAAGGCTATTGTTATTCTTGTTGTGGAAGTAGAGCCGCGAACACAGGTCGTATCACGGTGTTGGTGCAAACACAGGTGGTTTAGTTAAACTTAAAAAAACGTGGTTAACGTTGAAATGGATACCGCATTTTATTAAATGATGATTCCATAGCTAATCGTTGTTGACTAACCCGTTCATGACCGTTTCTTTGAAGTTGTAAAAGGATTATATAGTAAGCTTGTATGTTAATAAAAATGATGATATTTTCAACATATTGCTAACTTGTAAGCAGAAGTAAAGCAAGTCAGAAAGTATTCACCTCTTCTTGAGAGCCCCTTCCCGTCAGAACACAATGTATCAACTACAGAAGTTAAGGCAATTCCCGACATTTAGAGATCCTCAGAAGAAAGGTTTGGTGATTGGGTTGCATTGGTCGACCCGTATCATGATCCGCCTACAAATATGACTTACAAGCAGGTCTTCACTTTTATTTAACAAACAATTTTTGATTTTTATAACTACGTAACTCTTTAACCTGAACCTTCACTTTTGATTATAAAACTTGTAGGTGGAACAAGACATTCTAAATTTCGCTGAAGGTCTAAGAGTGATTGGAATCAAGCCATGTGAAAAGCTAGGACTTTTTGCTGACAATTCTTGTCGGTGGTTTATTACTGATCAAGGTGGATTGCATTCCGATAATAATCGATCCTTAATAGTAAACTTAACATCTGCAGTGCTTTTTTATTATAATTGATCCATATTTAATGCATGATTATTTCTGTTTGTTCCCTGTATCATAACCTTGAAATTATAAACTACATGTATGGTTTAACATATGTGGTGCTAACAAGTCAACTGAGATTTTTTTTTAAGAACGACTAACTCGTGCCCTCAAAACCTAACACACCTTGATACAACTAGGTTACAAGCCCTTTGGTAATTAAGAAATTAACATATGAGGAAGTAGGAATAATACTAAAAGCCATAGGATTTTGTGCTTTGAGGAATATGCTATTTAATAAAATGTATGTTTGCACACGGGTTTCACTACTAGTTTCTTATAATATAACTAAATTCACTCACATATTTTTTAGGATCATCATTGTGAATGTTCTAACCCCTTTTCCACTTTACACTCAAATCATATGAACTTCTCTCTCTTACACATTTTGCCACTTAGACCACCCGTAGTCAATGAAATTTGAGGCGTTTTTTTTTATAAAAGCACGCCCACCCAACCGCCCCCGGGGTGTTTTTGAACAAAAAATTGGTTTTGGCTTTTTTTTTTCAACGCCCTGCTTCAATTCTTTTGGCCAATCACCTATTTTCACACTCCATTTGTTCAATAATATTTTTTATGGCTTTCTTTTTATTTAATTCTATTACACCACAATGCCCACATCACAACTACACCTATTTTAGAAAACGCCACAAAATACCCCATTACTGACTGGTCTGTCACATAACGCAAAACGCACAAAAAATAGAGACATTACCACTACATATGATATTATCACATAACTCTTCTTGTGGGGCTTTTTAGGGTTTGAACACTAAACATGCTAAAAAAAAACAAATGTCATAATTTAGAAAGAAGCAAAGCAACCAGCAAAACGTAGTAAATACAATACGTATCATCCATGTTATTTACTCTCACTTTCTCTGTTTTTTATCTTTTACCTACAACCGGTTGGTTAAGTAAACATTTGCTGTCGGTGGCCATTTTTATCCATTTTTCTTTATGTTGAAAAACCTACATTTTTATTTTATAATTGCTTTAGTAAATCCTACGTATTTCATTCTATAAACTATATTATTATAGAACTAGTAATTAGATCTGTGTGCGTTGTGGTGCAGGTACATTGTAAACATCGAATGAATTAGTTCAAACGATTTATGATGCGTTAACCTTATGAAATTTTCAAAGTTGAGGAAGTGTAAAAATAGAGTAACAAAGTGCGAGGAGTAAAAACGCAAATTTTGAAACTTAAGGGGATGGTGGCAGTAAAAATGGAGCAATAGTGCAAGGAGTAAAAACGCAACATTTAAAACTTGAGAGGGTGATAGTGCAAGGGGTAAAGACACAGAGTTTAAAACTTGAGGGCGTGATGGCGTAAAAAATGAAGTAATAGTGCAAGGGGTAAAATATAAAGCTTAAAACTTGAAGGGGTGGTGGCGAAATTCAAACTTGAGGGTTTGAATGCGGTGCGCGACGGATGGAAACGTGTAGTAAGATAATACACGATTCGTAAAGGCGCAAAGTGTAAACGACAATTTAAAAAAAAGTGCAAAACACAATATGTAAAAGACAATTACAAAAAAATGTAAAACACAAATGTAGACACGAAGTGTAAAACACAATGATTAAGACACTTCGTAAAACACAATGCAATGATATTTGCAAAAGTATGAGTAGTAGTCTAGGGGGTTGCAATTGTAATTTTAAAGTTGGGCGGATGTAAAAATTGAGTAATAGTGCAAGGGGTAAAAACGCAAAGTCTAAAAAGGCAAATTGTAAAAGCAGATGGGTGGTGGCGGAAATGTGTAAAAGATGAGAGAGTGGTGGTGAAAATGTAAAAGTATAGGAGTGGTGGCGTAAATGTGTAAAAGCTAGAGGGTGATGGTGGAAAAGCAAAGTAGAGGGTTGTGCTAGAAAATTTTGAAATATGATGATTTGGTTACAAAAATTCAAAGTAAAAAGGGTTGTGGTGTCAAAGTTAGAAAGTTAGGGTGTCAGTGGCGTAAAAGCCACTGACTTTCTTATTTAAGATGGGGGTTGAGTTATAATACAAAATATTTAAAAATAAGAAGGGTAAGAAGGCACCAGAGAGTGACAAGTGTCCTATGAGTAATTAAATGGAAAGGGTAATTTTGTCTACAAGAAGAAAGAGAATATGCACATGCAAGTCACATGCTATTACCCCCTAACTTTTAAACGTCCGTAACTTTTTTATACATCATTTGTTTAAAAAAAAAATTATACCATAAAATCGAGCGTTTTTTTATCTTTAATATGAGTACCATATTGTTATATTTTTCAAAAAAATTTCAAAAACCCAGTTGCATATTACACAATGGACGTGATGTAAAACACAATGTAAATTAGATTCAAAGCACAATCAATGACAACAGATAAAGACACAATGGACAACATACTAAAACACAATGAACATAACGTATAACACAATGACGATAATATATAACACAATAAGAATCAGACTAAATAAAAACACAATTGATGACAACAGATAAAAGACACAATTAATGACAGCAAATAAAAGACACAATGGAGAGCAGATGAAGACACAATGAAAAACAAACTAAAAACACAATACTTAACAAACTAAAACACAATGAACAAGATAATAAAAAATTTGAACAAATTATTAAACCACAATGGACAACATATTAAAACACAATGAATAACATATTACACAATGGACATGATGTAAAACACAATGTAAATTAGATTAAAAACACAATCAATGACAACAGATAAAGACACAATGGACAACATACTAAAACACAATGAACATAACGTATAACACAATAAGAATCAGACTAAATAAAAACACAATTGATGACAACAGATAAAAGACACAATTAATGACATCAAATAAAAGACACAATGGAGAGCAGATGAAGACACAATGAAAAACAAACTAAAAACACAATACATAACAAACTAAAACACAATGAACAAGATAATAAAAAATTGAACAAATTATTAAACCACAATGGACAACATATTAAAACACAATGAATAACATATTACACAATGGACATGATGTAAAACACAATGTAAATTAGAATAAAAACACAATCAATGACAACAAATAAAGACACAATTGACAACATACTAAAACACAATGACCATAACGTATAACACAGTGGCGATAACATATAACACAATAAGAATCAGACTAAATAAAAACACAATTGATGACAACAGATAAAAGACACAATTAATGACAGCAGATAAAAGACACAATGGAGAGCAGATGAAGACACAATGAAAAACAAACTAAAAACACAATACATAACAAACTAAAACACAATGAACAAGATAATAAAAAAATTGAACAAATTATTAAAACACAATGGACAATATATTAAAACACAATGACCTGAACTAATAACACAATTTATATAAAACCCAGATATAACAAAATCTTCATTGTGTCATATATTGTGTTATAGGTTTTTATAAAAACGCAATGGATAGAACTCAAATTAACATTGTGTTATAGGTTTTGATAATAACACAATGTATAGAAACTCTACTGACCAAAACCCAGTTAAAAGACACAATGACCTGAACCTTTAACACAATGCCAAAAAACCCAGTAAAAATGAAAATTTTTATTTTATTTTTATATGATAATATGGTACTCATATTAAAGATAAAAAAAACGCTCGTTATTATGGTGAAATTTTTTTTGAAAAAAAATGTCGTATGAAAAAGTTATGGACGTTTTAAATCGATGGGGGAATTGGCATGTGCCTTGCATGTGGAGAGAGAAAATCCATAAATATATGATTCCTTTTATGCCCTTCTATTATCTTCTTTTCCTTACAACCAATCTCAACCCTTCAAATATAAGATCAATGGACTAGAATCCTTCTTACACTTCTTATTTATTTTATCCTTTTTATTTGATCCTAACCCTTTAAGATGGATAGATAATAAATTAATGGAGTGCATAATCTTTTATGAAATAAAATCATGATCTAATTTTTTTGCTTTAACGATGTCATTTTGTTGTTTGGAAAATGTGTATTATTATGTAAAAAGTCTTATTTACAATTATTGAAATTGAATTTATTCTTTCTTATTAATATTTATTACAATTACAATTATTGAAATTGAATTTATTCTTTCTTATTAATATATTGTTAATACAGTTACATCGTCATATCATTCATGGTACAATTAATTCTCTCGACGAGGGACCTTACTATAGTTCATCTATTATTATATACAAAATACTGAAAATATTATGTAGCCCCGCCCCTTCACCTAGCAAGAGAGCGGCGTGGAGGGGTGGGGAACACCCCAGGAGGCGGCATCGTGGAGGATGGAAGAGGGGCAGGCGGGGAAGTGGCCACGACGTGGAGAAGGTATTGGTGGTGGTGCTATCAAGGATTTTTTTTTTTAATTTATTAAGTTTCAATTCATAATTTATATATAACCTCTACCCGATTCACATTTTTATACCAAACACCCACTTCCAACCCTCTTTTCGCTCTATCTTTTTCTACATTTTATAAAAATCTACACATTTTTATAAAATCATGTTTCCATGGGGCAACATAGACTCGAACAATCCATACCGAAACATACTGAATACTCCCAACACACTAAATACCCCAAACACACCAAACTCTTAATCCAACAACTACCTCTTCACTAGTTTTTATCAGTCGGGGATTCATTCTTTGAGTCACCATAAGCTGTGGCGTCGAACTTTTATTACCAATATCAATTAAACACCCAAGGTTCACAAACCACAATACCCGAAACTCAACCCGACATGGTGCAACCAACACAAGCAGGTCCATCATAAGAAAAAAAAAGCAAGCATGGAAAGAAGGCGGGCGATGCCCTACCCGTTGAAGAGTAGCCAAGAGGTGGACGTCTGCGGAGGAGAACGCTTTGGCTCGCGCTTGGGTCGACATTGTTCCTAATAACAAGTCTTACATAAAACTCTATTGGAACCACTAATCACCCCAAATTTTTTTCAAAAATTTTTATTTTTTTACTTGTCTTGGTTTAATTGGGTAATAACAAGTTCTAAAAAGGTTATATTTTTTATAAATTTACAACCGATAACGTCGTGATAAAAAGAACCTAATAAGAAAATTATGAAAAGCATGACAAATCTAACTAAAATTTGATTATATATACTTGATCACATTATAAACCCATTCTCACAACAAGTGAGCTTTGAGCCTTTATTGAGCATACATGCATATATCTTTAAACTAAATGCTCATTTTTTCGTTTCTTGTGTGAATAATCGATTGCTTTCTTACAACTCTAGAACTTGCCAAGACGATACATTCCTGGTCCTTACCAACTTGAACCCAAGTAAGTAAATGATAGAGGCATTAGGACTAACCCATTTTCCTTTCAAAACCATTATTTTTCATTTTTTTATCACCTACACAAAATCCCCCTAGTTAACCCATTTGAGCCTAAACCTTTTCGTTTCAAAACCCACAAAACAAACACCCATTACCCACCAAAACCTTCTTCTTTTCAAACCCCTTTGTTTTAGTAAAAAAACTCGGTTATCTTGTGACAAAAAAAAAGTCTTGCAATAAACAAACAAGTTCCTCAAAGAAATCTTGTTTGAATATGCTTAGTTTGAATAAAAGTCACAAAAACAAAAAGTTTTACGACGACCGACGCTTTTTACGCTTTTCGCCATTTTTACTAACCACTAACCAAAAACCACATACCTTTAGCCCAAGCCTAACCCTTCCCCAAGTCCTCTTGATATTTACAAAGGTTAATAGTTAAAAAGGAGGATGTTTGATCGCTTGGCAAGCATATGGTAGAAGTAAGTCTCATGTCGGTCTCGAGTGTTTCACAAAAATACACAAATCGGCCGAGTGTTGAGTGATCACCCGTGAGGTATGTGACCTTGTATATAAATGGAATTTTAATGACGCATGTTATGCCCAAAAAAATAACTTTTCGTATAAAATGTTCTAAATAAATCATGACGAATAGGATTGTAAATAAAATAAAAATAAAACACAATAAAGATCTTGGATTCCCGACACTCAAGATAAGCCCAAAACTTCTCCTCTACCTCTTCCATTTGGGTGTGTAAGCCACATATTAAAGAGTTTGTTTGAGGACAAGCAAAGATTCAAGTGTGGGGGTATTTGATGTGTGTAAAATGCAACATATAAATTAAATCAAATGAGGCATAAAACTAACCCTTTTTAGTACTAATGTTGGAAAAAGCACGTTTCTTTCTTCCTTTTGAATTTACAGGACCAAACGAGCTTAAAAGAAGAAAATGAGCAAATAAGCAGCCAAAACCAACATAATTACAAAAAGAAGGAATAAACGTGACGTGCCCGACCCCTCGACAGCATCCCCAAAGAAAAAACAAGGCAACAGAGACTGACCACGGGGTCGTGCCCAGCTGGGCATGGGGCGTGGTCAGGAGCCTGCACAAAAGACAAACCGTATACATTTCTAAACAGTCACTTAAATCCCCATGTATACGGTTTCATTTAACTACATTTAATTTGTTTTTTAGTCAAAATCCCGTCTCACATAAACGGGTAAAACACATTGATATTGATTACCATTTTGCTCGTGAAATGGTTGCATCAAGTCGTCTCACCACCGAATTCGTTCCAACTACTCAACAAGTTGCAGACATTTTTACCAAAAGTCTTCCTCTTCCATTGTTTGAGCACTTTCGCACACTGCTCCGTATCAGACCTCCTCCAGCTCACATGGACCCGGGGGGTGGGGTTAATAGACGCCAACCACAATATGGAAACAATTCAAAAGTCTCAATCAGAGATTGACTAAATATTCTGTAATATTTGTAGTGATTTGTTTTGGTGTATATATATTTGTATTGAATCATAATAGAAACCAATTCCTTGGCATATCAAATCTCTCACTTTTGGACCAATTCCGAGTAATTAGGGTTGCAAATGAACTAAACTTTCATCAAACTGTTCATGAACCGTTCGATGAGAAGTTCTTTTGTGTTCGTTTGTTTAATAAATGAACGAATACGAACAAAAAACTTCGTTTGTTTATTTAAAAGAATGAACATGAACAGAGGTCACGTTCGTTCATTTATGTTTATGAACGTTCGGTAACGTGTTCGTTTATATTCGTTTGTGTTTGGGGTTTTTTAATTCTTATATATATATATATATATATATATATTAATAATTAATAGTATATATATTTCTTTATTTTTATCAAATATTAAGTACTTAAGTATGTTTGGATAATTAGGTGTGGTATATACTGGATGGATCTACTTAGTGTCTTTGATGTCATTCAAATTTGAAATTTAATATATGTTCGTTTGTGTTTGTTTTTGTTCATTAACATTCGTTTGTGTTCGTTTATGTTCATGAACACACTTGTTTGTGTTCATGAACGCAAATTTGTGTTCGTGTGCGTTCATGAATGTCCGTTTGTGTTCAGTTTCTAAAATTAACAAACGAACACGAACAGGTTCATTTCCTTAACAAATGAACACGAACATAAAATCTTGCTCGGTAAACGTTCTTGAACACATGTATATCCTTAACAAACTTGTTCTAATAAGAACTTGTTTGTGTTCGTTCGATTGTTTGCAGCCCTACGAGTAATCAATGAACTTTTGGGACTTCTCAAAAGTGGCATGAACAAATATACATGTATCCAAGCTTTTTCTAGTAGCTCGTTGTCGGCTATAGCCAGGGCCGACCTAGAGGGTGGGTAAACCGCATCCCCGGCTGAGGTCCAATTTTTATTTTTGGGGCCTCATTTTTGAAATATATATATATATATATATATATATATAGAGAGAGAGAGAGAGAGATCTGAAACTGGAAAATTGATTAGATCCTCTCTATAAAAAATTAATCTTACAACTTATTAGGTCTAAATAAATTTATTTTTACCCATACCTGAAATTTTATAACATATTAAGCTTATTAGTCTTATTTTGATCCATATTCATTATCCAAACATCCATCCAATTCAATTAATAATAAAAAAGTAAAAAAAAAGATCAGATATAGATATTGATGGTGATGAACTTTTTATGGAGTTTTTAGTTATTTAACACATTAGAAACCAGTGAATTTAGCAACTCTGTATTTTTGCTATGTTTATTGTTATAACATTAATCGTTGTTTAAAAAATAGTTTATATAATTTATTAGGCCAAATAACCTTTTTTCCGGCTTGGTCGAATAATTTAAATCCTCATAGACGACTCTGGCTACAACCCATTGGTTTTGTTTCGCACCCAAGGACGTGACCGCTTTCCTATCTTCTTTCTAGTAGCAGTCTTTTTCGGTTACAAGGACAAATATTTATTCACACTAGCGTTGCAAGGTGCCGATGTGGATGTTTTGATGATTGAGAAGACTAGAGCTTGGGGAGTTCAATATTATTGAAATTTAGATGACCGAGATTTTAAAATTGAGTAAGCCTGAGATTTGGAATTTGGAAGATCCCAAGGTTTTGAAATTGGGAGAGCGAGGGTTTTGGAATGGAATGGTGGATGCCCAAAGTTTTGATACGAGATTTGGTTTGGTTGTCATCAAGAGTGTCATCGTCTAGCAATTGCAAAAAAATCCCCACCCGTCCGACCCTTAAGGTGTCACACGAACTCATAGGGGGAAGCGCACGGTGTGAACTTGGTCGGTTTTCATTGCATACGATATAAGTAAACAAACTATATGAATTAAAACATGCACGATGTTCATCCATTCCCATAATTGAAATTACAAGTTGTAACACCTCGAAAATTCACGTCCTATAAAGTGTAGACACGTGTCATATGTTTGAACGTGTGAAAGAATGTTATAGAAGGACTAAAGTTGACAGTCATGGAAAGTATGTGAATATACGGGTTCTAAATGTCAACAGTGAATAAACATATTGTACATTAAACCTACATGATGCTCATACATTCAAACGAATAAATCATGGATCATACGAAGCTAAATATGGAAGAAAGTGAGAGATTACAAAATACAGGGGTTAAATGTGTCAACATGTTTAAGTTATACCTCTGAGTGGCCTTTTGACAAACCCAAAGCTTTGTAACGGTTAATTATGCTCACTAGAATGCACGATATAAATTTCGTAAAGTTTCCTTATCGTATGAGAAAGTTATGATCAAATTCGTGTGCGAGGGGTTAAATCGTCAACGTTGAAAGTTAGGACTTTTCGAGTAACAATAAAGTTAACCGGGGACTTAACAAAGTGGGTAAATACCTTAAAGCCCTTATAGGTAAATAAGAGGGGGTCAAATTGCAAGAAATTAGCTTAATTGACCTTTCGGAAGGGCCAAGAGACGAGATGAAACAACTTGAAAACGTTTTGTCTGATCAGAGAGCCCAAGCGGGCCGCGTAAAGCCCATCAACACCTTTACGCGGGCTGCATGGACCGCCCAGATGCAGAATCTTCAAACAGCCTCCTGTATTCGCGCATAATCAACCCAAAACAGATGTTTCACCTCATGGGCGACCCCTAGGCAACCCCTAAACATCTAGGGACACTTGTTGATGAGTTATGGTCAGTTGTAGACTTGTGTGTCAACATTCTATGGTGGATTAAACACTATAAAAGGCCATGAAGTTGCAACTCATTCTTCACACCTTTCTCTTGCCTTCCTGATCACTTCTGGAGCTCAAGACTTCTCTCAAGTGATCTCTGGTCGTTCATAGGACTCTTGTAAGTTTGCTAATCCTTCCTTAGTTAAGTTTTTGCTTAGTAATAGCTTAAAAGTCAAAGTCTGTTGAACTATTGTCAAAGTCTGGCTACTAGACGAAATAGGCTGGCTACTAGACGAAATAGGCTGGCTACTCCAGGCATCATTACTCAAGTTTCGCAAGCTCTAGATGTCAAAGTCTGTTGAACTATTGTTTCTATTTTATTTTGATCCGCCTGTGGATCTTTTAGTTTCTGTTGTAATACTGGATATTACTTTATATTCGGATTGTAATATTTTTCTCTTTTGCTTCCGCTGTGCATTTATATAATTGTGTTGTTTGACTATTATGTTGCCAACCACGTCACGATACTCCCCACCGGGCCTGTGACAACTCGATTTTTTTTTTCTTTTCCGACTTTCACTTTCGCATTGAATGCACGTTGACTTTGATTGTTTTGTTGTTTGACTTGTAGCTATACACGTTATGTTATAATGAAAGGCACTATGATTGTTACATGTTTATGTGATTTAGATTATAACATGAAATGTATGGTATTGTGAATTTTTGCATGTATGTGATTAAAATTAAAACATGAGACTTGGCATTTTAGGAAAAACACTCGAACTGTTAACACATGAAAAGCATCTCGACGAAACAGACTGGACCCGACGAAACAGACTGTTTCGCCAAAAGCATCTCGACGAAACAGAAGTCTGTTTCGCCGAGCCCAGTTTCACCAAAGCCCAGTTCGGGCCCAACACGTTATTTTGAGTTTTAAAACGTGAAACAACATCAGTTTTACACCTGCTACAAAACAACCGAAACCCTAGAGCCCCTTTCTCTCCTGTGTGACGGCAGTTGGAGGTTCCCGAAGATATCTTAGCGATCGACTCGTATTTCTCATATCTCGGTTAGTTGTGTGTTCGTTAATCGGTTTCTTGATTCTGTACCATCTCGATTCATGTTTGTGTAAATGATTGATGCGTGTTGTTGCTGCGATTCTAGTATGACGGTGATATAGATTTCGTTTATGTATGATGTAGTAGGATATTCAATGCTATGCGAAACTTAATACAATCGAGTGCTCGGTTCTGGATATTGTTTATATGGCCTGATTCTGAATATACATTAGTATCTTGATAGGAATCGATGATATGATGTTGTATGTTAATCTATATGTTGTACACATAAACTAGGGTTCATACTAGACAAGAATTCTTGGATGATTGAGTTAGGATGATTCTGGGTGCACATCGATCTTCATATGATTTCTGATTATTGATGGCGGCTGTTAGAATGACTAGGGTTTATGTATATTTCAGAACTGCTGTTACTGATGTCTGCGAAACTGATATCCGACGAAATAGAACTCTCGGCGAAACAGAAAGTGTTTCGCCAAGAGTAATCGACGAAATTGAATTCTGTTTCGCCAAATAAGACCCCGACGAAACAGAACGTGTTTCGTCGAATGTGTGTTTCGCCAATATCTGTGTTTCGCCAATATGTGTATTTCGCCGAACAGTTAATCTGCGCACTAACTTGAGTTAATTCTGTTAAGTGTTAACTGGGTTAGTTAACTGCTGTTATGTATAAAGTATTACTTGTATGATTGCAAATACGTGTATTGTGATTGATGCGATGTTCATGATGATTATGTTTACGCACAAACAACTTTAATACAAACTGATTATGTATACGTGCATACCTTAGGACGTGATTGATTAACCGTGAGCACATACTTAGCATACCGAGCGAAACAAGGTGAGTTCACACTTCTACCAAGGCATGGGATTCCTGGGGTTGGGAATGGGTTGATTGATTATTTATGTTGAATAGTTATCGGAATTACATACCATAGGCCTCGGGAGTGGAAGGTCAATGGTATATACTACTAGACTAGTGATACACATACTTCTCTTCGCAAACATGCCTGGAATGGCCGCGAACTATACTAGAACGATCTTCGCAAACATGCCTGGAATGGCCGCGAACTATACTAGAACGATCTTCGCAAACATGCCTGGAATGGCCGCGAACTATACTTTAATCTTCGCAAACATGCCTGGAGGGCCGCGATACAAATATAACTAGTCTAGAAAACATGGGAAACCCCCACTAAACTTCGCAAACATGCCTTGAGGGCCGCGATGCTATTACATACGATACATGATTACTAATCGAACATACGATTTACGAAATGAACATTATTACTAAATAGCCAACTGTGAACTCGCTCAACTAGTTGTTGACTCTCTGTTACATGCCTTGCAGGACCATAGGTACTTACGGAGCTTGCACGGGAGGCACGGTCGTTGTGGATATGGATCGTGAATGTGTTGTTAAATATATGACTTTTTGTACTTAAACTGATGATGGGTTTGTACATTAATGCTTCCGCTACACACTTGTTTATATTTGGTTTTGTAAACACCTATCGTATTGATGAATGACTTTTGATTTATATACTTATGTTCAATATGATTGGTGGCTTGATCCTGGTCATGTCACGCCTCCAAGCGGTGGTACTCCGCGTGTGGATTTTGGGGGTGTGACAGATTGGTATCAGAGCCATTGGTTATAGAGAACTCGGTTTTAATAAGGGGAAAACGTTTTTTTTATTAAAACCAGACTATAACCAGAACAGTGCTCAACGATCCACAACGACGCCTCGCTCCACGTGCAAGACTCGACATCCTAGGTAATATGGTATATGTTTTATTGCCTACTTGCTAGAATTTGCATAGAACTTTGCTCAGAGTATGCTTAGATTAACGTAACACTACTGCATGAGAACATTTGTGTGCTTACTCTCTTCTGTCATCGCACTACTCGCGAACCTCTCTCACTTATGTCATATTTGTTATGAAGATCATGTCTGGACGCATTAACATGACGCAAGCCCAATTGACGGCTCTCATTAACGAGCGAGTTGCTGCGGCACTTGCAGCCGCACAAGCAGGAGGTATACCCTGCAGTTGTAAACTCACACTAGGATCTTTAGATCCTACACTCCTAAACCAACTCTTGTGTTTAATCTTGTCCTGGATTCTTATACACAACAGGTCAGCACGCTCAGCCACCTGTTTGCACCTTCAAGACTTTCATGGACTGTCGTCCTACTACTTTTAGTGGCACGGAAGGAGCGGTTGGACTCCTCCATTGGTTTGAAAAGCTCGAGTCCGTATTTGAAATGTGCGAATGCCCTGAGGCTCGCAGGGTGAAGTACGCCACTGGTACTCTAGAAGGCATTGCGTTGACTTGGTGGAATGTGCAAATTCAGATGTTAGGGTTGGCTGTTGCTAACGCCACACCCTGGAATGATTTCAAGGAATTGATCAAAGAGGAATACTGTAGCCGTGATGACATTCATAAGCTGGAGGTAGAGTTTTACCACTTGAAAATGACGGGGTCAGAAATTGAAGCGTACACCAGAAGATCGAATGAGTTGGCTATTCTGTGTCCTACTATGGTGGACCCTCCCATTAAGCGTATCGAACTGTATCTCAATGGTCTGGTGCCGGAAATTCAAAGTCACGTAACCTCAGCGAATCTTGGCACTATTCAACAGATCGTCAAGTTGGCTCATCGCCTCACCGATCAGGCAGTGGAACAGAACAGGCTGCCTAAACGTATCAGCGCTACTACTATCGCTACCACTCCAGCTACTCCTGCTAATCCCAGTGACAACAAACGGAAATGGGAAGGGGATTCCAGCAAGGGTTCAGCTATTGTACAATCTCAAGCACAGCAACAGCGCAAGACTAGTGATTACCAGAGTTCGAGTCAGCAATCGTCTGGTGGTCAGGGGCAGAGTGGATATCGGGGAATTCATCCACTGTGTAACAGGTGCAACAAACACCACAGTGGTCAGTGTCGTAAAGTCCGCTGTCAGAGATGTCTAAGGGTAGGTCATGAGGCTAAAGATTGCAGGAGCTCAAGGCCTGCGAATCAGAACCAGCAACAACAGCCACCAGTTCCACGAAACCAGTCACAGCAACAACAACAAGGAAATAAGGCATGCTTTCAGTGTGGGGCTGAAGGTCACTTCAAGCGGAACTGTCCCCAATTAAACCAGAATCAGAATAACAACAACAATAATCAGGGCAGTGGGAACAACAATGGGGGAAACAACAACAACGGTGGGAACAATAACAACAATGGTGCTAGAGGCCGTATGTTTGTGATTGGTCAGAGTGACGCAAGGAACGATCCTAACGTGGTTATGGGTAAGTTTCTTCTTGACGACTTTTATGTTACCGTATTATTTGATTCGGGTGCGGATACCAGTTATATGTCTCTGAATGTTAGTCAAATGCTTAAACGTGCACCAACACTGTTGAACATCAAACATGCCGTAGAGTTAGCTAACGGTAAAAGTTTAGAAGCCACACACATAGTTCAGGGTTGTAATCTTATCCTCGCCGGTCAGACTTTCTCTATCGATCTCATTCCTATAACTCTGAGTAGCTTTGATATCGTCATTGGTATGGATTGGTTATCCCAACAACAAGCAGAGATCCTATGCAAGGAGAAGATCATTCGTATTCCTCGTTCTGGAAAAGAACCTCTCGAAGTTCAAGGCGACAAGAGTGGTGTCGTGAGTGGCATCATCTCTTTCTTGAAGGCTCAGAAGTGTCTGCGAAAAGGCCACGTAGCTATTTTAGCACTCGTTACTGATACATCGACGACAGAGAAAAAGATTTGGGATATTCCTGTAGTACGCGACTTTCCTCAGGTGTTTCCTGAAGAGTTACCTGGGTTACCACCCCATCGCCAGGTCGAATTTCAGATCGAGCTAGCTCCAGGAGCAGCACCTATAGCTCGAGCACCTTATCGCTTAGCTCCAACCGAACTGGAAGAACTGTCTAAGCAATTGCAAGAACTCTTGGAAAAGGGTTTCATACGTCCTAGCTCTTCGCCATGGGGAGCTCTAGTATTATTTGTGAAGAAGAAAGACGGTACCTTTCGTATGTGCATAGATTATCGCGAACTGAACAAGGTGACGGTGAAGAATCGTTATCCACTTCCACGCATCGACGACTTATTCGACCAGTTACAAGGGTCGAGCTATTACTCAAAGATTGATCTAAGGTCAGGTTACCATCAACTGAGAGTCCGGGGTGAGGACGTCTCCAAAACAGCATTCAGAACTCGCTACGGTCATTATGAGTTTTTGGTCATGCCATTCGGGCTAACGAACGCGCCTGCGGTTTTCATGGATCTTATGAACAGGGTGTGCAAACCTTATCTTGACAAGTTTGTTATTGTTTTTATTGATGACATCCTAATTTATTCGAAGAATCGGGAGGAACACGAACAACATTTACGACTTATTTTGGAACTCCTTCGAACGGAACAACTGTACGCTAAGTTTTCAAAATGCGACTTCTGGCTTCGTGAAGTCCACTTTCTAGGCCACGTGGTAAACAAGGATGGGATACATGTTGATCCATCCAAGGTAGATTCGATCAAGAACTGGCCTGCACCTCGCACACCGATAGAAATACGCCAATTCTTGGGATTGGCGGGTTATTACAGACGGTTTATCAAAGACTTCTCAAAGATTGCACAGCCACTTACATTACTGACACAGAAAGGTGTTGCTTACCGTTGGAGTGATACACAGGATACAGCGTTTCAACATTTAAAGGATAGACTTTGTAGCGCACCTATCCTCTCATTGCCTGAAGGCACGGACGATTTTGTAGTCTACTGTGATGCATCTATCCAAGGTCTTGGATGTGTGTTGATGCAGCGGGATAAAGTCATTGCTTATGCTTCGCGCCAACTTAAAATTCACGAACGGAATTACACTACGCACGATTTAGAACTTGGAGCTGTTGTTTTTGCGCTCAAGATATGGCGACATTACCTGTATGGCACCAAGTGCACCATCTACACCGATCACAGGAGTCTTGAGCATATTTTCAAGCAGAAAGAATTGAACATGCGACAACGTCGGTGGGTCGAGTTACTGAACGATTACGAATGTGCTATAAAGTACCATCCAGGCAAGGCCAATGTGGTGGCCGACGCCCTCAGTCGAAAGGATACTATACCTAGGCGTGTACGAGCGTTGCAACTCACTATTCAGTCTAGTCTTCCTTCACAGATACAAGGTGCTCAGGTAGAAGCATTGAAACCAGAAAACGTCAGGGCTGAAGCTCTACGCGGTTCAAGGCAACGGTTAGAACAAAGGGCAGACGGAGCCTACTATGTAACAGGACGCATCTGGGTCCCACTCTATGGCAATTTACGCGAGCTTGTAATGGATGAAGCTCATAAGTCTCGCTACTCAGTACATCCTGGTTCGGATAAGATGTACCACGACCTCAGAACTACATATTGGTGGCCTAGCATGAAAGCTCACATAGCAACTTACGTTAGCAAGTGTTTGACTTGTGCGCGAGTCAAAGCGGAATATCAGAAACCATCAGGCCCACTCCAGCAACCTGAGATACCACAATGGAAATGGGAACAAATTTCCATGGATTTTGTTACTGGCCTACCTAGGTCTCAGCGTGGGAATGATACTATTTGGGTGATCGTGGATCGACTCACAAAGTCTGCTCACTTCTTGGCTATCAAGGAAACGGATAAGTTCTCCACTCTAGCAGACGTATACCTTAAGGAAGTTGTCTCGAGGCACGGGGTGCCCACATCTATTATCTCTGATCGTGACGCACGTTTTACTTCAGAATTGTGGCAAGCAATGCACAAATCTTTTGGCTCTCGTCTAGATATGAGCACAGCTTATCATCCTCAGACCGATGGGCAGTCTGAGCGTACTATACAAACTCTAGAAGACATGCTTCGGGCGTGCGTAATTGACTTTGGCAAGGGCTGGGAAAAACATCTGCCACTTGTGGAATTTTCATACAACAACAGTTACCACACCAGCATTAAAGCTGCTCCATTTGAGGCATTGTACGGGCGTAAGTGCCGATCACCTCTTTGTTGGGCAGAGGTGGGTGACAGTCAGATCACAGGTCCAGAAATGGTAGTTGATACTACTGAAAAGATTGCTCAAATACGACAACGCATGGCGGCAGCTCGTGACCGTCAGAAAGTATACGCCGATAAAGACAGGAAAATACTCGAATTCCAGGTTGGGGATCGAGCACTACTCAAAGTTTCACCTTGGAAGGGTGTTGTTCGTTTTGGCAAACGAGGCAAGCTCAATCCACGATACGTTGGACCATTTGAAGTCACAGAAAAGATAGGCAAAGTGGCCTACAGACTGAACTTACCAGCTGAACTCAGTGCAGTTCACAACGTTTTTCATGTGTCGAATCTGAAGAAGTGGCAGTCAGATGAGACCTTCATAGTTCCTTTGAAGGAGCTCACTATCGACGAACGGTTGCATTTCGTCGAAGAACCAGTTGAAATCACGGACCGGGATGTTAAGGTCCTCAAGAACACCAGAATACCTCTTGTTCGAGTTCGTTGGAACTCCCGTCGTGGCCCAGAGTTTACCTGGGAACGCGAAGACCAAATGGAACTCAAATATCCCCAGTTGTTCGAAAACAATGCAACTACTACTGAGGCTGAAGCTACTACGGAATTTCGGGAAGAAATTCCAAATCAACGGGGGGATGATGTGACACCCCAGGAGAACCAGTAAACGATAACTTACCTAGCTTCCTCAGTAACCGCATGCTAAATTTCGGGACGAAATTTCTTTCAAGTTGGGGATAATGTGACAACTCGATTTTTTTTTTCTTTTCCGACTTTCACTTTCGCATTGAATGCACGTTGACTTTGATTGTTTTGTTGTTTGACTTGTAGCTATACACGTTATGTTATAATGAAAGGCACTATGATTGTTACATGTTTATGTGATTTAGATTATAACATGAAATGTATGGTATTGTGAATTTTTGCATGTATGTGATTAAAATTAAAACATGAGACTTGGCATTTTAGGAAAAACACTCGAACTGTTAACACATGAAAAGCATCTCGACGAAACAGACTGGACCCGACGAAACAGACTGTTTCGCCAAAAGCATCTCGACGAAACAGAAGTCTGTTTCGCCGAGCCCAGTTTCACCAAAGCCCAGTTCGGGCCCAACACGTTATTTTGAGTTTTAAAACGTGAAACAACATCAGTTTTACACCTGCTACAAAACAACCGAAACCCTAGAGCCCCTTTCTCTCCTGTGTGACGGCAGTTGGAGGTTCCCGAAGATATCTTAGCGATCGACTCGTATTTCTCATA
This sequence comes from Helianthus tuberosus, assembly GCA_030545235.1. NCBI lineage: Eukaryota > Viridiplantae > Streptophyta > Magnoliopsida > Asterales > Asteraceae > Helianthus > Helianthus tuberosus. The sequence continues at coordinate 101,157,284 of CM060389.1, forward strand.
TCTCGGTTAGTTGTGTGTTCGTTAATCGGTTTCTTGATTCTGTACCATCTCGATTCATGTTTGTGTAAATGATTGATGCGTGTTGTTGCTGCGATTCTAGTATGACGGTGATATAGATTTCGTTTATGTATGATGTAGTAGGATATTCAATGCTATGCGAAACTTAATACAATCGAGTGCTCGGTTCTGGATATTGTTTATATGGCCTGATTCTGAATATACATTAGTATCTTGATAGGAATCGATGATATGATGTTGTATGTTAATCTATATGTTGTACACATAAACTAGGGTTCATACTAGACAAGAATTCTTGGATGATTGAGTTAGGATGATTCTGGGTGCACATCGATCTTCATATGATTTCTGATTATTGATGGCGGCTGTTAGAATGACTAGGGTTTATGTATATTTCAGAACTGCTGTTACTGATGTCTGCGAAACTGATATCCGACGAAACAGAACTCTCGGCGAAACAGAAAGTGTTTCGCCAAGAGTAATCGACGAAATTGAATTCTGTTTCGCCAAATAAGACCCCGACGAAACAGAACGTGTTTCGTCGAATGTGTGTTTCGCCAATATCTGTGTTTCGCCAATATGTGTATTTCGCCGAACAGTTAATCTGCGCACTAACTTGAGTTAATTCTGTTAAGTGTTAACTGGGTTAGTTAACTGCTGTTATGTATAAAGTATTACTTGTATGATTGCAAATACGTGTATTGTGATTGATGCGATGTTCATGATGATTATGTTTACGCACAAACAACTTTAATACAAACTGATTATGTATACGTGCATACCTTAGGACGTGATTGATTAACCGTGAGCACATACTTAGCATACCGAGCGAAACAAGGTGAGTTCACACTTCTACCAAGGCATGGGATTCCCGGGGTTGGGAATGGGTTGATTGATTATTTATGTTGAATAGTTATCGGAATTACATACCATAGGCCTCGGGAGTGGAAGGTCAATGGTATATACTACTAGACTAGTGATACACATACTTCTCTTCGCAAACATGCCTGGAATGGCCGCGAACTATACTAGAACGATCTTCGCAAACATGCCTGGAATGGCCGCGAACTATACTAGAACGATCTTCGCAAACATGCCTGGAATGGCCGCGAACTATACTTTAATCTTCGCAAACATGCCTGGAGGGCCGCGATACAAATATAACTAGTCTAGAAAACATGGGAAACCCCCACTAAACTTCGCAAACATGCCTTGAGGGCCGCGATGCTATTACATACGATACATGATTACTAATCGAACATACGATTTACGAAATGAACATTATTACTAAATAGCCAACTGTGAACTCGCTCAACTAGTTGTTGACTCTCTGTTACATGCCTTGCAGGACCATAGGTACTTACGGAGCTTGCACGGGAGGCACGGTCGTTGTGGATATGGATCGTGAATGTGTTGTTAAATATATGACTTTTTGTACTTAAACTGATGATGGGTTTGTACATTAATGCTTCCGCTACACACTTGTTTATATTTGGTTTTGTAAACACCTATCGTATTGATGAATGACTTTTGATTTATATACTTATGTTCAATATGATTGGTGGCTTGATCCTGGTCATGTCACGCCTCCAAGCGGTGGTACTCCGCGTGTGGATTTTGGGGGTGTGACAGGGCCCACCGGTCAAACGTGTGGAAATGGGGGTGTGACAGGTTGGTATCAGAGCCAACACTGAGTGAATTAAACACTAGCCTTTGTGTTTAATCTCAATTACACAGTTGCACATTCTTGAGTCTAGACAAGAACATAGGACTAATCCAAATTTGTTTCATTGTCTTTTAATTACTTCTTTGTTATTTTTCTGATTAGCCCTTGCATGGGCAAGTCATTTTCTTAAGAAGTCCCGTTTAGGGCAACCATATACTCGTTTAAATTTTAAAGGAACGATTATATTTAAAATATCATTCCTATATTATAAGATCTACCATTATAATAAAATGGCAAAATCTAAAAAGGACAAGACCTAGCCATGTGTCACATTAAGACAAGGCCAAGACGGTAGTTCCACAATTAGATTCAGATCCTCGTTAACATTTCAATTAAGTATTGTTCTGCGTTAATTATTATTAAAAAGAATCTAAAAGGTAAAACCTTGCCTGAATGTCACTGCAGACAAGGCCAAGATGGTAGAACCTATTCAAGAGATTCAAAATTTTTTAAAATACCTAAAAGCATATTATCATGCTTGACAAGATGTGACACGATGAAATCACATAAGTCATTCTTAAGTGGGTTATTCTAAATTCCCTTATTTATATAATCATCCTTTATGGATGAAGTGCCCACGGGCTATAATTAACGTCCTCTGAGACTAAAGACAGTGGTAGCTTACGACTCCCTGTCGAGAAAAGGTAATGAACTTTGATTCAAACCTTAATGCCTCGATTCTCTGAAATCGTGGCTTATAAATTAAACTTGTCTACGTGACTAGGCCTTTTGTGCTATTATTAACTTATAATCTAGGATTATGATAAAGATCCTGAACAATTTTTATATTTAACAAATTAACTAAAATGTGTATTAAAAGCACGGTTAATAAATCGTTTAAGAACGATAGTACTATATGGGCTTCTAAATAAACCTTGCCCTTATTTTCTTTTTGTAGCAACTAAGACTACATGGCTGACTCTGACGAGATAAACAGTCATCCTTTGGAAAACCGCGATGATAATGATAGGATTAATATAACCAAAGGAGAGCTTCGTACATTGATTGATACAGCTGTATCTAAAGCTGTAGAAGAACAATTTAAGGAGTATAGTGGGACGCATAGTCGAGCCTCATCTGTACCCCACTCTAAGTCTGTCCCTAAAACTCATTCAGAGCCTCATAACAAGCCGCCCTCTAAGAAAGAGGAGCCAAAGAAGGATGATGATCGACATTCATCAAATGAACACAGTGTTCCATCCAAGAAGATAGTGTTCGATAATGAACCACGTACCAAGTCTTGTACCTATAAGTACTTTGTTTCCTGTAAACCCCGAGATTTCACTAGGGATAAAGGAGCAGTAGATTGTATGACCTGGTTGGATGAAATGGACACGGTGGTGGACATCAGCGGTTGTGCTGAAAAGGATGTAGTAAAGTATGTATCCCAATCGTTCAAAGGAGAGGCACTGGCATGGTGGAGGTCTCTCATTCAAGCTGCTGGGGAGATCCCACTCTACACCATGTCATGGGAACAGTTTGTTACCCTCATTATGGAAAACTACTGCCCTCAACATGAGGTCGAAAGAATTGAATCTGATTTCTTATCATTGGTGATGACAGACTTAGATTGTCAAGCTTACCTCACCAGTTTCAATACCCTGTCCAGACTGGTTCCTTACCTTGTAACACCAGAGCCCAAGCGAATTGCTCACTTCATTGGGGGTTTAGCCCCAGAAATCAAAGCCAGTGTTAAGGCTTCAAGACCTGCTACATTTAGGTCAGCAGCTGATCTCTCTTTGTCCCTTACTTTAGATGCGGTCAGGTTGAGATCGCTAAAGAAATCTGAAGAAGGTAAGAGGAAGCGTGAGGATGATAACTCACGAGGGTCAGAGAAGAAGCACAAGGGAAACACCGATTCTAAGAAGTTTGGGTCTGGAAGGAATAGTCAGCGAACAGAGGAAAAGCCAAAGTGCACGACTTGCCAGAAACGCCACTTTGGAAAGTGCAGACTTGAGTCCAATTCTAAGTCAGGAGCACCTGCATGTGGGATATGCAAGTCTAAAGAGCACAAGACGATAGAGTGCAAGAAGATAAAAGATGCCACATGCTACAACTGCAATGAGAAAGGGTATATCAAAACCAACTGCCCTAAGTACGCCAAGAAGCCTGAAGAGGTCAAGAAGACCAATGCAAGGGTCTTTCGAATGGATGCCAAAGAAGCGGTTCTAGACGACAATGTGATTACAGGTACTTTCCTTGTAAATGATGTCTATGCAAGAGTACTCTTTGATTCAGGCACTGATAAGTCTTTTGTAGATCATAAATTTTGCAAATTGCTGAATTTACCCGTTAAAACCTTGAGTATAAATTATGAGGTAGAGTTAGCAGATGGCACCATAGAAACCGTCTCAACTGTGTTAGATGGATGTGTTATATCCATTAAGAACCACTCTTTTCCTCTATCTCTACTTCCCTTTAAGTTGGCCGGTTTTGACATAGTTTTGGGTATGGACTGGTTATCTCATAACCAGGCCCAAATTGTCTGCAACAAAAAGCAAGTGGTGATAAAGACTCCGTCTGGTGAATCACTTACCATTCGGGGAGACACCCAGTATGGACTGCCTGAGCAAGTGACTATGCTCAAGGCTTCAAAGTGTTTAAAGAAGGGTTGTGTCATCTACATGGCACAAGTGATTATTGATGAGCCTAAACCGAAGATAGAAGACATCCCCGTCATTTCTGAATACCCTGAAGTTTTTCTGGAAGAACTACCTGGCTTGCCACCAGATAGGCAAGTGGAATTCAGAATTGACATCATCCCTGGAGCAGCACCTGTTGCTAGAGCACCTTATAGGTTGGCGCCCACGGAAATGAAGGAATTGAGAAAACAACTGGATGAATTGCTAGCTAAAGGTTTCATTAAACCTAGTTCGTCTCCTTGGGGAGCACCAGTCTTGTTTGTCAAGAAGAAGGATGGATCGATGCGTCTGTGCATCGATTATCGTGAGCTTAATACGGTCACGATCAAGAATAGATACCCATTACCAAGGATCGACGATTTGTTCGATCAATTGCAAGGGGCAAGTTATTTCTCGAAGATTAACTTGAGGTCAGGCTACCACCAACTAAAGGTTAGAAATGAAGACGTACATAAAACTGCATTTAGGACTCGTTATGGTCATTACGAGTTCCTAGTGATGCCTTTTGGGCTCACTAATGCACCTGCCGCGTTCATGGATCTCATGAATCGCGTTTGCAAGCCTTACTTAGATAAATTCGTCATCGTGTTCATCGACGACATTCTGATCTACTTGAAGAACCAAACTGACCACGAGAAACACCTTCGCTGTATTCTTAAACTCCTGCATCAGGAGAAGCTCTATGCTAAATTCTCTAAATGTGAATTTTGGCTTAGAGAAGTCCAATTCCTTGGACATGTGGTGAGTGAGCGTGGTATCCAAGTGGATCCCGCTAAGGTAGAAGCAGTTATGAACTGGAAGGAGCCAAAGACGCCTACAGAGATTCGTAGCTTCCTGGGATTGGCAGGATATTACAGGCGTTTCATTGAAAAATTTTCAAGGATTGCTGCACCCCTAACTTCCTTGACTAAGAAGAAAGTAAAGTTCGTTTGGGGCCCTAAGCAGCAAGATTCCTTTGATATCCTAAAGCAAAAGCTGAGCAACGCCCCAGTACTGACATTGCCAGATGGAATAGAAGATTTTGTGGTTTACTGCGATGCATCGCACACTGGCATGGGGTGTGTGCTTATGCAGAAAGGCAAGGTTATTGCATATGCATCACGACAGTTAAAAGTGCATGAAAAGAATTACACCACCCACGACTTGGAGTTGGGTGCCGTTGTATTCGCACTAAAACTGTGGAGGCATTATTTATATGGAATCAAGTGTGTGATGTATTCTGATCACAAGAGCCTCCAACATCTGTTTAATCAGAAGGATTTAAACATGAGTCAACGCCGTTGGATGGAGACTTTAAATGATTATGATTGTGAAATCAGATATCATCCCGGCAAGGCGAATGTAGTCGCTGATGCCTTGAGTCGAAAGGAAAGGGTGAAACCCATCCGAATCAATGCCAAGCCCATGGAGATAAAGAACAATTTGACTGAAAGGTTGTTAGCTGCACAGAAGGAAGCTGTGTTGGAAGCTAACTACCCTAATGAAAAGCTAGGAGTAACTGAGGAGCAGTTATCTCTTGGCAAAGACGGAATTCTGAGATTGAATGGACGAATATGGGTTCAAGTTTATGGAGGACTTCGAGATGTCATCCTCCAGGAAGCCCATAGTTCCAAATATTCCATTCATCCTGGAGCTGATAAGATGTACCAGGATCTAAGGGCAAATTATTGGTGGATAGGTTTGAAAAAGTCTGTAGCTGCCTATGTAGCTAAGTGCTTGACTTGTGCGCAAGTCAAAGCAGAACATCAAAAGCCGTCAGGCTTGCTACAACAGCCTGAACTTCCTACGTGGAAGTGGGAAATGGTAACTATGGATTTTATCACCAAGTTACCTAAGACGAGGAAAGGAAATGATACAATATGGGTTATAGTTGATAGACTGACTAAGTCAGCACATTTCCTAACCATTAAGGAGACTTACAGCTCCGACATGTTAGCCCAGTTATACGTGGATAAGATTGTAGCTTTACATGGCATACCTGTGTCTATTATCTCTGACAGAGATACTAGATACACGTCACATTTTTGGAAAAGTTTCCAACAATCTTTGGGCACGCGTTTGAATTTTAGTACGGCTTACCATCCTCAGACAGACGGTCAAAGTGAGCGTACTATTCAAACTTTGGAAGACATGCTACGTGCATGTGTGATCGATTTGGGTGGTAGTTGGGATAACCACCTACCCTTGATTGAGTTCTCCTACAACAATAGCTACCATACCAGCATTAAGGTTGTGCCTTTCGAGGCCTTATACGGTAGAAAGTGTAGAACGCCCGTTTGTTGGGCGGAAGTTGGAGATGTCCAATTATCAGGACCAGAGATAGTCTTTGAAACGACGGACAAGATTGTCCAGATTCGTGACCGTCTCAAAGCTGCCCGAGATAGGCAGAAAAGTTACGCTGATCCAAAGCGTAAATCTGTTCACTTTGAAGTAGGTGACAAAGTTTTACTTAAGGTATCACCCTGGAAGGGAGTGATGCGATTTGGTAAGAAAGGCAAGCTAAGCCCGAGATACATAGGACCTTTTGAGGTTATCGAACGTGTCGGGTCAGTTGCCTATAAGTTAAACTTACCTGAAGAGCTCAGTGGAATTCACAATGTGTTCCACATCTGCAATCTGAAGAAGTGCTTCGCTGATGAATCACTGGTTATACCACATACAGATGTGCATATAGATGAGAGCTTAAAATTTGTGGAAAAACCATTGTCGATTGAAGATCGACAGGTTAAGAAGCTTCGAAGGAAGCATGTGCCTATTGTGAAGGTCAAATGGGATGCCCGTAGAGGTCCCGAATACACGTGGGAGGTTGAATCCACAATGAAAGAAAAGTACCCTTATTTATTTCAGTAAATCTCGGGTCGAGATTTATTTTAAGGGGGTGAGGATGTAACACCTCGAAAATTCACGTCCTATAATGTGTAGACACGTTTCATATGTTTGAACGTGTGAAAGAATGTTATAGAAGGACTAAAGTTGACAGTCATGGAAAGTATGTGAATATACGGGTTCTAAATGTCAACAGTGAATAAACATATTGTACATTAAACCTACATGATGCTCATACCTTCAAACGAATAAATCATGGATCATACGAAGCTAAATATGGAAGAAAGTGAGAGATTACAAAATACAGGGGTTAAATGTGTCAACATGTTTAAGTTATACCTCTGAGTGACCTTTTGACAAACCCGAAGCTTTGTAAAGGTTAATTATGCTCACTAGAATGCACGATATAAATTTCGTAAAGTTTCGTTATCGTATGAGAAAGTTATGATCAAATTCGTGTGCGAGGGGTTAAAGCGTCAACGTTGAAAGTTAGGACTTTTCGAGTAACAATAAAGTTAATCGGGGACTTAACAAAGTGGGTAAATACCTTAAAGCCCTTATAGGTAAATAAGAAGGGGTCAAATTGCAAGAAATTAGCTTAATTGACCTTTCGGAAGGGCCAAGAGACGAGATGAAACAACTTGAAAACGTTTTGTCTGATCAGAGAGCCCAAGCGGGCAGCGTAAAGCCCATCAACACCTTTACGCGGGCCGCATGGACCGCCCAGATGCAGAATCTTCAAACAGCCTCCTGTATTCGTGCATAATCAACCCAAAACAGATGTTTCACCTCATGGGCGACCCCTAGGCAACCCCTAAACATCTAGGGACACTTGTTGATGAGTTATGGTCAGTTGTAGACTTGTGTGTCAACATTCTATGGTGGATTAAACACTATAAAAGGCCATGAAGTTGCAACTCATTCTTCACACCTTTCTCTTGCCTTCCTGATCACTTCTGGAGCTCAAGACTTCTCTCAAGTGATCTCTGGTCGTTCATAGGACTCTTGTAAGTTTGCTAATCCTTCCTTAGTTAAGTTTTTGCTTAGTAATAGCTTAAAAGTCAAACCGTCGTAATTAACGGTTGACTTTAAGATTAATCACTAATGGTCCAGTGATTAGTCGAATCAAAAGTAGTTATAAGTTGGTAATTATGTGGGTAATAAACCCTTAAAAGGGTTCCCCCTGATTCCCACTCTAACTAGGTCAAATGTCGGGTCAAACTTGTTAATAAAAAGTCAACAGGATACTTAAATTCTAATTTATGCATGATTAGCAATGTAGAACACATACAACCTATTTGATCATTAATATAACTTGGTAATTAGTGTAAGAACATGTCTAAACATGTTCAACCCGACAATTTCCTGTTTAGACCCGGTTCGGAACCGAAAGTCGCAAAGCTTTGACTTTTGCTTTGACTTCAGTTCTGACCCGTTTAGGTATGATTTAGAAATACCTTAGAGCTTCATTTGGACCAGGTTACATGCTAGTATAACCCTCTGTGATTATACACCATGGTTCATTAGTTAACCGATTAATACGCATGATTCCGTTAATTGCTCATATGTTGACCATTATGCCCTTATTACCATAAAACGTGATTTTTGGAAATGTAAAAGAGTAGAAACCTTAGTCACTGATATATAAACTTGTATGCAAAATTTGACATCAGTTTGAGGTGTAGTTTGAGAGTTATGCTCATTAGCGTAAATTGAAAGCTTTATGTTAATTAAACGGCGTAATTAGCGTATAGCCTAGTTAAGCCTACTTTTTGATATCAAACTTATTACCCACTGATGTAATATATTATTTTGGGATTTTTGAATATTTTTAATAAATTTTAGGCTGAGCATAACTTATAGTCGTAGGCTTAATCCGGTAATTGTCGGTTTTGCCCTTACGGGCTATAAAATGAGTTTTACATATCTAATCGATTCCAAACCTTTTGCTACTGATTTTAAATGACAAATAAATTATTTTAAACCTTCTGGAATAATAAAAATATCAGATTTCTACATAGAACCCAGAAACGGCTTCTAATCGCCTTTTTAAGCGTTTTTAACGCATAGTATGTACTAGAACCATTTTAAACATACACGGGTTGATACCTACTGATATTTTAAGTAAATTATGATATTTTAACAATAAGCAAAAGTTGTTAAACTCAAACTTCAGTTTTGAGCTTTTCGACTTATGTGAAATTACCAAAATGCCCCTACGGTGCATAGTTTGGTTATAATTGATAAATTTCACATGTCTACTTTACCCTACTGTTATAACTTATCAAACTAAGTATTTTTGCTGATTATATCAGACCTGTAACTCAGGTTAATACTTAAACTCCTTTTATAACCTTATAAATGACCAAACTACCCCTACGGGGCATAGTTTGTGTTTAAATTCGTTCCGGGCATAATGAAAGACATCTTACTGATGTCACAACATAATTGATGCATATTAACTTAGGAAACCTGTATATGGCTCTCATGATTACCCGTTACGCCTCTTACGCGTTCGGTTCGGCTTATGTAACTAATTTACATAAATTAGCCGAAACGGGTCAAACCTTATCGGTTTTATCTCAATATCCAGAGTGTGTTTAAGTTACCCACATTATACAAGCATGCAAGCTTGTTGGGTCAAAACCACATTCTAAACCGGTCTTCGCTTCTTCATGCGTTTGAACCGTGTCTTCCTTTTTAAAACTAACCGGTCTAAGCTAAGGCTTAATTAAAGACCCGTTAGAAATCTAATAGGTTATTATAAACCTTCGTTCCAGATTAGGAGCCCAGTAAAAGTACTTGCATTTGCTGTAATTGATTGATACTTTGCTCAGGTAAATACTCTTAACTTATTTTCCCTATACGGGCTTGGGATACGGTATTATAAAAGTACCGCTTGGTCGGGTATGTAGTCATTTAAATCGGATTGTGATTAATGTATTTACATAACTCGCTTTGTTCTGTATTATTTGATGTATGGCCCTTGGGGGTTAAATGACCATGTCCCGGATATCCTTGGCATCATTTTACGAAATGGCCACGACCTAAGCACGGGGTGTAGGCGTACACCTGACAGATGCATTATGTAAAAACTGGTAATCCACGTAAAGGAATCAACCTTGTGGGCATTATACCTGTGGCGTGTCAGTTAACTTAAACCGGCTCTTCTAACCGGTGCTAATGGACGGCAAATGAGTAAAACTGTATACAAGATTATTTTAATAATTGTCCCAAGTTATAAAAGATATTTTGTGCCGAAGTGCATTCAAATCAATTTTTAAACTCTTTTCCAAATGAGTCAGTTGAGTTGTATTTACCAGTGTAAACTGACGTATTTTCCAAAAAGGCTAAGTGCAGGTACTAGACGAAATAGGCTGGCTACTCCAGGCATCATTACTCAAGTTTCGCAAGCTCTAGATGTCAAAGTCTGTTGAACTGTTGTTTCTATTTTATTTTGATCCGCCTGTGGATCTTTTACTTTCCGTTGTAATACTGGATATTACTTTATATTCGAATTGTAATATATTTCTCTTTTGCTTCCGCTGTGCATTTATATAATTGTGTTGTTTGACTATTATGTTGCCAACCACGTCACGATACTCCCCACCGGGCCCACCGGTCAAACGTGTGGAAATGGGGGTGTGACACAAGTCATACGTTGTTTGATAACAAAAGACACATAAGTTAATAGTTTTTACAAACTAGACTTGTCCAAAATAAAGTTTTTAAACATCAAGGCTTTGCATCCTATGTCCCGTTCGAAGATGGAATATATGGACCAAACCCTTCAAAATGTGGATGGCATCGACATCTTGATAACCTTGAAACCTTGTAACCATCCGCACCAAGATCCACTTATTTGCCTAAAATACATGTAAGTTTAAAAACATCAACAAAAGTTGGCGAGTTCATGTGTTTCGAGTCTGTATCAAATGATCTTAAAAACATTTGAAAGTTCGTGAATTGAAAATTGGTATGTAAAGCATCAATGAACTTGATGATCATTAATGTTTTGCAAGGACATTAATATGTGTGCCGACATAGGAAGCACTCAACCCGTAGACGATTTAGTGTTGATTACCCTCGACTGGGACACAAAAGCACTCCATGCGGCCACACAAGGACCCATGAGTGGGGCTCGCCCTGTACCTGATAGATCTACCCCTTTTGTTCCTTGGTCTTAAACAAGATTAATGGTGCTTAAGATAGCGCCTATTCGCACATCATCCGAATATTTCATTCCATAGCTTAACCATACCACAATGACATGTATCCCCCCCCCCCCCCGAGAGTTATGAAACCGAAAACATTTAAAAGAAAAAGGGAGCATGAACTCACAGTATTGCGTCCGTAAATAGTATATGCTAGCAAGCAGGGTATCCAATGCGCGAGTCAACCTACATGTGTTCTAACTCATTAGACACTTAAGTTTCTATTAAACCATCTACACGTTGCTCATCTTGAACGTTATTGTATTTGTATTTGTTATGTATTTGGAACCCTTGTATATTTTAATATGTTGGCATATGTTTCGTATATTTGTTTTAATATATATATAATTCTTATATATATATATATATATATTTGCATTCATAATGTGTACGAACGGGCCTCGCCTATAATGACCCTCCTAAAATATTTTTGGACACCCCTAAATGTCCTAAAATATACACCGTATATGAGAAGCGGACCTGATATACCTTGGTACTTGTGAAAAACAAGAAAAACAAATTTTGGGTATCGCTCGCGGGCCGCGACCCAGACCTGCTTGGTCCCTCGCGGGGCGTGACAACCTAGACTTGCCGGACACACAATGCCGACACGTGTCGAAGCTAGATTCACAGACTCGACCAAGCTAGGGCCTAGCCTAGTGACCTCGCGGGCCGTGAAGACCTAAACTTAGGCTTACGCAGGGCACGAGCCGCCCTAGATCAGCCCTATAAATTGGGTCGACGAGCTCATTTGAGTTTCATTCATTTCTCGATTTCTCTCTCAAATTTCTATATAGTAGAAACTATACCCGGGCATAATACCCACTATAAAGCGAAGCTCTGCCTCGTTGTAAGTACTATAACTCTGCTATTACCCTACACGATCCATTTAGGATTCCGTAACGCATGTCGGCTCTGCCCAACTCGGTCGTTGGAATTATGTATCGTGTTACACTCGATTGATCTAGGATTCCGTAATGCATGTCGGCTCTGCCCGACTCAGTCATTGGAATTCTGTCTCGGGTTGTACGGTTAATGTGAATTGGGTTATTTTACTAACACGTGTGCATTGTTTGATTTTAATAGATAATAACCAGGAGAATCACCAGGAAGCTTTAGTTTTACCTAAGTCAACAAAGTGAGTACATCTGCTTTTTGCCACCTTTTTGTAAATCTTTTGTGAGTCAAAATGTTTTACTAAACCTCAAATGTTTTAAATAAACACTTAACAGTAATTGAGTATTTATGATTCTACAATTACTGCCGCTATGTTGGGGTTTTGTATACAAAATGTGAAAGACGTTACCATTGGACAAAGAGATAGCCAATGAGTAATATGACCCACAGGTCAGGTGTTGACAGTACTGAATGAGTAATTGAGTAGATATAAACAAATGTAATTGCGGATGCCCTCAATACTGTAAAGTGATAAAAATTGTTTTGATTAAACTGGGATGCACTCACCAGTAGTTCTTGCTGATAAAATGTTTTTAAAACGCGTTTCAGGTAACACAGTGTGAACGCCATTAGAAGCCAGCTGGAGACCACTGAAGGCTTGGAAAAGTGGCTATAAAAGTTACCTAAATAAGAAGAAGTTTTTGTTTTCAATAATTAGGGTTTATCCCTACAAATGTATTGTCAAATGAACTTGGGTTTTATCCCAATAAATTATTATTATAAGAAGTTTGGTGTTTTACTCTGATAAAAATATTTCCTAACTACGGTCCTGATGTATTCCTCTGCCAAATTAATAAACACCGATACCACTAATATTGTCCTCGCGGCGCCCGCTCCCGGGGTAGGGGTCGGGGGCTGCAACAGAGAGTGGTATCAGAGCTACAGCCACTGGTTTAAGCCAAAGAAGTGTTCTGCTGACACTTAAATTTTAAATTCTATGTTAGGAAATAACTTATGTGATTATGTGTTTTGTGTTATTTGACTATTTGTTAGTTTACAGTATGAGTGAACAAGGAACTTCGGATGCTTATCGTCATTTAGATAGTTCACCAAAAGATGAGGGAACATCATTTCAACCTAATCCCTCAGGATACTTAGCCGATACTGAGGAAGGGATATTTATATTTAAGGCACAGTCTGAGGAACCTTTTACTACTAAAAAGAGATGTTGGTTTAATAGAGGAGCACATGAGAGAAGAAAAAGAATGAAGAAGTGACAACAACAGAGGGCGATAGTCATGGCTAATAGGGAAGTAAATGCACAAATTCAGGAGACAGTCAATAGGCCACCTTGGGAAGAGGAACTAGATAGACAGCTGGCCAATTTCCACATGTTAGCCACTACAACAGTAGACTTTAACTTAAATCAAATAGCTAAACTGCCACTGTTACCTTTATTCCCAGACAACAGATGCTAGAACCCTACCAGGAAGATCCATTTCCAATCCCAGATGTAGATCCCTATGAGATTCCCAGAATTCCCCCACCAAACCCCATAGCTCAGTACACTGACCTTAACCCTTTAGATCCCTTTTGGAGCAGCGAATGGTGGACACAGAGTGTAATAAGAAACCCATACCCTTATGGACAACCTATCCCCCAACACCCTGATCCAATACCAGCACCCATGCCACCTATGAGCCAGAAAAATTTGGAGGAACCCGTACCTCAACCTGAACCATTAGACCCACCAATGAGTCAAAAACATGTGCAGGAACTCCATCAGTATGTAGAAGATTTAGTAAACAAAGGGAATAGAATTCTAGAAATATGGGAGAAACTAGTTTGGAAATATGATGGGCGAGAAATGCATTACTGGATGAACAATACTTAGAATAATGCCTAGATGTATATGTAATTTTGTACTTTGAAATAATAATAATAATAATAGATACGGATGCATAACTGCTAGTATATTTGATTTCCAGTTGTAGTATGCATATATGTATATATAGAAAAGAGTAAAAGTCACAATGATCGACGTTTTTGATCATTTTGTTTGTGTGAATATGTGTAAGTAATTATATTAAATTCATTCTGTGATAATTAATACTTGCTAAATATTCCTAATTCAGATGGACAACGAAGCAAATTAGGAAAACCAGAATAATGAGAATAACGGAAATCAAATAGATAACAGTGCCATCCAACATATAGTAGCACGAGGAATTATAGATGCTATGCCTTATATTATCAAGAATGTTAAAGAAGCAGAAAATAATGGAAGTAAACACCAACACACTGAACCAAGTCACAGTGTGAATGATGATAACGGACCTATTATCCAAGCTCCAATTCCTAAAAGAAGAAGAACCACTTCTTACGGTTGTTCTTATAAAGAATTATTGGCCTGCAAACCAATAGAATTCTCAGGCAATGAAGGAGCCATTGCAGCCTTACGTTGGATAGAAAAGACAAAAGCATTCATAAAAATAAGTAAATGTGCATATGAAGATAAGATTATGTTTGCTTCTAATCTTTTCAAAAATGCAGCCTTAGAATGGTGGAATACTATTCTCCAGTCTAGGGGAAGTGACAGAGTTTATAATATGGAATTGATCAACTTTAAGGAAATGGTTGAAAGAAAATTTTGTCCTCCTAATGAGAAGGAACAAATCGCCAATAAGTTCCTAAATCTCAAAATGACTGGAATAGACTCCAAAGGTTACACTACCATATTCTTCGAATATGCTAGGATAGTGCCAACCTTAGCCTCACCTGAACTAGTGTTAATCTCCCGTTATATTTGGGGATTAATTAGTGAGATTAGACACGTAGTCAAGGCAGCTAGACCACAAACCATAAAAGAAGCAGTAGAACTAGCGAATACCCTGACTAATGAATTGGTACCTACACAAGAGGAAAACCAGAGAAAGAACCTAGCTCAAAAACTTACCCAGGAATTTCGCTGCGGTAATTCCTACCGTGGGAAAGGACAGGTTCTTCCTCTACACCTTATTGTAGATATTGCAAAAGAAAGCATTTTGGAAAATGCTCTATATACTGCAACTTTTGCAAAATGCCGGGACACAAGGAAGAAAACTGTAGGAGGAAACCTAGTAATTGAATATGTTTCAATTGTGGAGAAAGTGGGCACATCAGACCGAACTGTCCAAAACTAGCTCTAGCCACAACCAACAAGGCTAAGACAACTGAAGCGCCTAAGAAGAATTCCAGAGCCTTTGTTCTGACAACTGAGGAAACCAAGATGATTCCGGATGTGATTGCCGGTACGTTCTTAGTTAATAATATATTTTCCAAAGTATTGTTTGACTCTCATGCAAACCAAAGTTTTATCAGTACTTCTTTCTACAAACTTCTTGACCAACCCTTAGCCAAACTTCAACAAGATTGTCTGGTAGAGACAGCCAACGGAGAATCCATTAAGATAAGTGAAATCTTGCAGGGAGCAAGAATAGAAATCCTGAACCATCAATTTTTTGCTAACCTTTACCCAATGAATCTGGCCAGTTTTGATGTCGTATTAGGAATGGATTGGTTGGTAGCCAATTGTGCCAGTATTTTATGTGATTAAAAGTCAGTACAAGTAAGTACACCAAGTGGTGAAAAGATCACAATCAAAGGAGATAAGCCAACCCGATCGACAAAATTCATCTCTGTAATGAAAGTGCAAGTTATGAAAGGAAATGAGGATTAGTATATATGATTTCCATAATCATTAATACTAAAGGAAAAGAATTAAAAGATATTCCTGTAATATCTAAATGTTTAACTTGTTCACAAGTTAAAGCTAAGCATCAGAAACCCTCAGGATTACTACAACAATTAGAGATACCAATATGGAAAGGGAATTGATAACAATGGACTTTGTTACCAAATTACCCAAAACAAGAAAAGGAAATGATACAATCTGGGTGAATGTAGACAGATTGACCAAATCTGCTAATTTCTTACCCATGAAGGAAACTTTCAGTATGGAACAGTTAGCCAAGCTTTATGTAAATGAAATAGTTTCATTACATGGAATTCCTTTATCTATTGTATCTGATAGAGATAGCCGTTTTACTTCTCATTTTTGGACAAGTTTCCAAAAAGCAATGGGAACCAGGTTAAATCTAAGCACAGCTTATCATCCACAGATGAACGGACAAAGCAAAAGGACAATTCAGACAATGGAAGATATGCTTAGAGCCTGTGTAATTGATTTCAGAGGAAATTGGGACGATCATTTACCATTAATAGAATTTTCCTACAATAACAGCTATCATACTAGCATTAATGCTGCACCATTTGAAGCACTTTATGAACGAAAGTGTAGAACTCCAGTCTGTTGGGCAGAAACTGGAGAAAAGTAATTATCTGGACCAGAGATAGTGCAAGAAACGACAGATAAGATAAGATAATTCATGTCAAGGAAAGACTAAAAGCAGCGCGAGATCGCCAAAAGAGTTATGCAGATAACAGACGAAAACCTTTAGAATTTCAAGTTGGAGATAAAGTATTATTAAAAGTTTCTTGATGTGTGTGTAGTGTTATATATTCTTATTAATATTTTAAGCCATTTTACACATTAGTCAAGTTTTAAATTTATAAAACACGATATTCTACTAACACTAAACACACATATGGACAAATGCACCCATCGTGAGCGTAGTATAGCGTTGGTAAGATATCGAGGTCGTCCAAGGACACAAGAGCTTTTAGTACCAGTTTATCCTCAACATCTAATCAAATCAAAAATTTTAGAAAAGGTTTTAAACATGAAAAATAAAAACTAAAATGCTGAAAATAAAAATAAAATAAAAACAGATAGACAAGATGAATCACTTGGATCCGACTCGCCTTTAATGTAACCTTTGATGATTTCCGCACTTTTGCACTTTTTAAGAGATTATCTTAGTTATAGTAGTAGGCCCCTCTTTTGAAGGTGACGTTACCCTCAACCCACCGATTTGAGTCAGCAAGGATACAATCCCAAAGGGATGAAATATTGGAAGATAATTAATTAAGTTATTAATGCGTAAAGTGGTAGGCCCCTCTTTTGAAGGCGACGTTACCCTCGGCTAAGTGGTTTGAGTCAGCAGGGATACAATCCTAAGTAGCCGGGTTAATATATTAATAGTAGTTTACATATGAGGGGATCAAGCCATTCGCACCCCCGCCATCCAATACCAGTGGGTATTGAAGGAGGTCTTAGTAAGCTTGACCCAGGTCCTTGCAGGATCTATACACTGAATAAGGTAAGAACCTTACTAAACCATTCTCTTAACCCCCGACCAGGTAGCCAACATATCTCTATAAAGACCGTAGAGATATGAATGGTGAAAATCTTTTACTTTATATAGACAGTAAAGTAATGCCAAGACACCACGGACAAATGATAAAGAAGTTTCACCTTCAACATAAGAAACTAGTTATTAAAGTCATTAATACAAAACCAAATAAAAAGTGTGAAAAGATTAAAAATCAAAAGTATTACATTAAATGCTTGTCTTCACCAAGTGATGTAAGAGACTTAGCCAAACATGGCCTTTGATTGACAAGAACTCTTACTATCAATCTTGGATCCTTAGACTACTACTTTCACTCTAAGGTGGATGATGGATGGTGGTGGTGGATGTGGGCGTTGTAGTGGTGGTGGAGTGGTGGTGAAGTGGGAAAGAGGTGGTTTGCCATGGGATGCCTTTAAAGTGAACCAAGCACCACTATTTATAGCCTGAATAGAAGCCCGGACACAGCCCCGTGTCAGCTGGACACGGCCCCATGACCATCCTCTTTCTCTTTCTTCATTAATTGCAATTGTCTATATTAGGCTCCACACGCCCCCGTGTTCACTGGGCACGGCCCCGTGTGCAGAAGCGTAGAGATGCACAAAATAACCGGTTAATTAACCGTAACCGGTTATTAACCAAAACCGTAACCGGTTAATAACCGATTTAGGAATAACCGGTTAGTGGTTATTTTTAACCGTAGGTTAGTAACCGGATATAAGTGTTTAGTATAATAACCGGTTATTAACCGGTTTTTTTAAACCGGTTTTTTAGCCGATAGACTGGTTAACCGAAAAAATAACCGAAAAATTCAAAAAAAAAGGCAAAAAAACCGGTTAATAACCGAAAATAACCGGTTAATTAACCGAACCGGTTAAAGTAATTAACCGGACCAGTTAAAGTAATAACCGGTTAAAGCATTAACCGGTTAAAGTGAAAAAGTCAAATTAACCGGTATAACTGGTTAACCGAACGGTTATTAAAATTAACCGGTTTGTGCACCTCTACAGAAGCGTATCTGTACTATCAAGATTTGCAAGATTCTGCGAATCTTAGCGTTGACCACGCCCCATGCTGATCTGGGCACGCCCCCGTGCTGGGAATAGAAGCTTCTATAACTTTGTCATTTTCTGCAGACACCTGCCGACGACCCCGTGTCCGCTGGGCATGGGGCCGTGGTCAGCCTTCTGTTTCTTGTTTTTGCTTGGGAAGATGTTGTCGAGGGGTCGGGCATGCCACATTTATTCCTTTTCTTTGTATTTATGTTAGTTTTTGCTGCATATTTGTTCCTTTTGTTCATTTAAGCTCGTTTGGTGATGAAAATACAAAAGGAAGACAAAAGCACATTTTTTCCAACATTGGTACTAAAAAAAGGTTAGTTTTATGCCTCATTTGATGTAATTTATATGTTGCATTTTACACACATCAAATACCCCCACACTTGAATTTTTGCTTGTTCTCAAGCAAAACTCTTTATTATGTGGCTTACACACCCAAATGGAATGGGTAGAAGAGAAGTTTTGGGTTTGTCTTGAGTGTTGGGGATCCAAGATCTTTATTTTGGTTTTATTTTTATATTATTCACAATCCTATTCGTTATGATTTATTTAGAACTTTTCATAAGAGAAATTACTTATTTGGGCATAACATGCCTCTTTAAAATTCCATTTGTATACAAGTTCACATACCTCACGGGAGATCACTCAACACTCGGCCGAAGATGTATTTTTGTGAAACACTCGAGACCGGTATGGAACTTACTTCTACCATATGCTTGCTAAGTAATCAATCCTCCTCCTTTTTAACTATAAACCTTTGTAAATATCAAGAGGACTTGGGGAAGGGTTAGGCTTGGATTAAAGGTAGGTGGTTTTGGGTTAGTGGTTAGTAAAAAGGGCTAAAATCGTAAAAAGCGTCGGGCGTCGTAAAACTTTTTGTTTTCGCCACTTTTATTCAAACTAAGCATTTTCAAACAAAGATTCTTTGAGGAACTTGTTTGTTTATTGCTAAACTTCAATTTTTTTTTTGATAAAGAATGTCACGAGAAAACCGAGCTTTTTACTAAAATAAAGGGTTTAAAAGAAAAAGGTTTAGGTGGGTAAAGGGTGTTTGTTTTGTGGGTTTGGAAACGAAAAGGTTTAGACTCAAAGGGGTTAACTAGGGGGATTTTGGGTAGGTGATAAAAAAAATGAAAAATAATGATGTTGAAAGAAAAATGGGTTAGTCCTAATGCCTCTATCATTTACTTACTTGTGTTTAAGTTGGTAAGCACCGGGAATGTATTGCCGTGGCAAGTTCTAGAGTCGTAAGAACCAAGCGACAATTCACACAAGAAACGAAAAATGAGCATTTCGTTTAAAGATGTATGCTTGTATGCTCAATAAAGGCTCAAAACTCACCTTTTTTGTGGGAATGGGTTTATAATGTGATCAAGTATATATAATCAAATTTTAACTAGATTTGTCATGCCATTTCATAATTTTCTTATGTTGGTTCTTTTTATCACGACGCAATCGGTTGTAAATTTGTAAAAATATAACCTTTTTAGAACTTGCTATTCCCAAATTAAACCAAGACAAGTAAAAAAAAACGAAAAGTTTTTGAAAAATTTGGGGTGATTAGCGGTTCAAATACAGTTTTGTGTAAGGCTTGTTATTAGGACTTGCAAAATTCAAGGTTTTAGCATCCCCCCACACTTAAATTAAACATTGTCCTCAATGTGTCACATAAATAAGTTTTTAGGTTAATTGAATGTGTAAAAAGGTGTTTAAAAACAAAATTTTATATTACTGGGCGTCTGGGCATGTGCCCGTGTTAGTCCGGGCACGGCCCCGTGCTCAGATTGCCAGTATCATATTTAACAGAAGGCTGGGCAAGGGGGCGTGTTCAGCGAACACGGCCCCGTGTCCAATTACCTGAATTGGGCGTTTTCTACAGAGCCTTGGGCACGGGGGCGTGTTGGGCTGAGCACGACCCCGTGCTGAACTTGCTGTAATGAAAAAAATTGTCGGGAGGCTCTTTTTTTGTGCATGGGGTGCGGGTTCAAGTTTCCCTTAGTATCCTCCACCATTTCGAGTGTGTTTTATTCCTGAAAATTAAAACTAAACTAGAAAACATAAAAGTTAATCTAAACTAAAACTAGGGATAGTTCCGCGGAATGCCTCCGTAGTGCGCCACGTTTATAAGGGTCCTTGGGTTGCATGGGTGGATTTTTGTCGGATGGAGGTAGCGGAGCCTCCTCGGGACCTACGGTACAGTGTCTCAATGTTATGAGATGTACTTGCGCCTTCGGGTTGGTCTCGGTATTGCTAGGTAACGCGCCTTGTGGCCTCTCGGATAAATTTTGAGCTAGTTGATTTAGTTGTTTTTTCAATATTTTGAATGCTAGCTTGTTGATTTCTAAAACTTGATTCCATTTGTTGGAATCGATTCGAGTTTTTCTTTTCAGTGTCAGATATGAGGTGTGAGATAGTATCTTCAAGCCTCTCTCGTCCCCCTTGTTGTTGTTGAGAGAAATTTTGTGACTCATTTCTTGGTTGTTGAAAGTTTGTTCGTTGATTTTGGTTTTGTTGATTACTACTATTGTCGGGTTCTCTCCAACCAAGGTTAAGGTGGTTACGCCATCCTTGGTTGTAGGTACCCGTTGGAGGACCCGACGGCCTATGTCTATTATCAATGTAGTTTACCGTTTCTGTTTGATTATCCATTTCTTTCATACAACTCCAATTTTCATGTGGCCCACCACACCTTTCGCAAGCCATAACCGAGGCCGTTTTTGCCATTTTTAATTTTTTGATTTTTGAAGAAAGGGCCTCGATTTTGGCTTGTAAAGAAGTGCTTTCAACAACCTTATGGGCGCCCGGGGCAATAGATTTTGTGCCTCAGAGAGTGTGCCATTTAAAATTGTTTTGAGCAATTTCCTCAATTTGATTATAAATTTCATTTGGGCGACGATTACCTAAAAGTCCCCCAGAGCTAGAGTCGAGTGTTTGTCTTATGTGTGGCAACAACCCATTGTAGAAGGTGGATACTTGTTGCCACACCACAAGACCATGATGGGGGCATTTTCTTAGTAGCTCCTAGAACCTTACCCAAGTTTCATATAAGGATTCCGCATCCTCTTGGGAGTATGTATTAATTTCAGTCATTAATTTAGCCGTTTTAGAAGGAAGGAAATACTTATATAAGAACTTTTGGGCTAGTTCATCCTAAGTGTTTACCGAACCACTTGGGAGGGTGTTAAGCCAAGCCTTAGCTCGGTCTTTTAGTGAAAACGGGAACATTCGGAGGCGGATGGCGTCGTTTGATGCCCCATTGATCCGAAAAGTATCACATATTTTCAAAAAGTTGGTAATATGTAAGTGGGGATCTTCGTCCGCAAGCCCATGGAAAGTTGCGGAGTTTTGGAGCATTTGAATCAAATGCGGCCAAAGTTCGAAGTTGTTGGCATCGACATTCGGTGCATTGATAGCGGCGCCGAGATTAGCTACTGTGGGTCATTGGTAATCCATTAGGGTTCGTTGATCCGCCATTGGAAGTGGATCCCCCGAAACTTTCTCTTGAATTTTAGCTTTAAGTCTTTTTCTTAGAAAGCTTTCGGGTTCGTCTAGAGGTTCTTTTATGTCTTTATTGGAACTAGAGCTCATGCACTGCGTAGGGAGTTCAGGTGCGGCGCCTGGATTCCAAGTCCTGCGATAAAAACATAAAGATTGATGGTCAGAAGTCTCACCATGGCCCCGTGGTCGTGGTTACAGTGATTGTTTTTCGGATCCCAGCTACTGGAGAGTTCAACACGACCCCGTGTCACCTCTCTGTAACTCAGAAAACAAAAACTGCCAGTAAGGGTGCTGGGCACGGCCCGTGTCCGACCAGGCACGGCCCCGTGCTGCAGTCTGTAGAAGCTGAAAAATCTAGAAAAATCCTAAAAAAATAGAAAAACAAGAAAAAATGATTACGCCGTAGATTCCTAACTTTCTTAAAATCCTTGTGTCCCCGGCAACGGCGCCAAAAACTTGATGCGTGTGTAGTGTTATATATTTTTATTAATATTTTAAGCTCATTTTACACATTAGTCAAGTTTTAAAAAGGGCTTAAAATATCAATAAAATTATATCACACCTAACGCACATCAAGTTTTTGCCGTGCCCAGCATCGTTACTGGCAGTTTTTATTTTCCGAGTTACAGATAGCTGAGCACGGGGCCGTGTTGGTGCAGCACGGGGCCGTGTTCAACTCTCCAGTAACAGGGATCCAGAAAACAATCACTGTAACCACGACCACGGGGCCGTGTTCAGCTGAGCACGGGGCCGTGGTGAGACTTCTGACCAACAATCTTTTTGTTTTTATCGCAGGAATTGGAACCCAGGTGCCGCATCTGAACCTCCTACGCAGTGCATGAGCTCCAGTTCCAAAAAAGACATAAAATGTAGGTTCGTTTTGTGACCCAAATGAGTCAATCAGAAGAGTTCTTATCAATTCAAGAGGCGGAAACAGATGAATTGACTTGGAAAACAGCTTGTTTCACTTCTAAAAGTCTTATATATTGATTTTAACAAGTTTACAGATCAGTAAACACGTCGGCAGCACTTCGGTACCGGAAACATGAAAGTTACAAATGATTTCGCTTGAAGGGTATTTATAGTGATGGTGATTTCGCTTGAAATTGACACTTGCCACTTCAAGCGAAATTAACCCTTCAACACTTAAATCCTATTTTCTCGAACTACGTGCCCTGATCTAACATTTCTAGTACAAGACTCGATACAAGACGAAGTCGACAGACGTATGCACCAACAGACTCCCCCTCGGATGTTGACGAGTCTTAAGTGTCGAGTCTTCACAGTCTTCTGTCTTTATCAGTCTTTGGGCTTCTTTTCTCAGATTTCTCTCTTCTTTGGATGTTGTTCTACTAGCAGACTCCCCCTTGAATTATGCTGGGATCGTAGTATAGCTTTTACAGGTTCTAGAATCGCAACCCGGCTCTCTCATAGCCATAACCTGCACATTCTCTACCTCAAAGTAACTTTTACAATTTTAAAATTTTGACAAATTATAAACTTTGCTAACCACTTTATAATCTTAGTTCAAAACATCAATTATTGATATAACAATTTTAAATTTCTGATTCGATTCTTTCGACCTCGTGTTGAGGGCAGTAGTTCTCCATAATGAGAGCAACAAACTGTTCCCATGACATGTTGTAAAGTGGGATCTTCCCAGCAGCTTGAATGAGTGCCTTCCACCATGCTAGTGCCTCTCCTTTGAACGATTGGGACACATACTTCACTACATCCCTCTCAGCACAACCGCTGATATCGAAAACTGTGTCCATTTCATCCAACCAGGTCATACAATCGATTGCTCCTTTCTCCCCCGTGAAATCCCAGGGTTTGCAGGAAACAAAGTATTTATAGGTACAGGACTTGGTACGCGGTTCATTATCGAACACTATCCTCTTGGATGGAACACTGTGTTCATTAGATGAATGTCGATCATCATCCTTCTTTGGTTCCTCTTTCTTAGAGGGCGGCTTGTTATGAGGCTCTGAATGAGTTTTAGGGACAGACTTAGAGTGGGGTACAGATGAGGCTCTACTATGCGTCCCACTATACTCCTTAAATTGCTCCTCTACAGCTTTAGATACAGCTGTATCAATCAGTGTACGAAGTTCTCCTCTGGTTATGTTAATCTTATCATCATCGCGGTTTTCCAGAGGATGACTGTTTATCTCGTCAGAGTCAGCCATGTAGGTAGTTTTAATTGCTACACAAAGAAAAATAAGGGCAAGGTTTATTTAGAAGCCCATACAGTCTTATCGTTTTAAACGATTTATTAACCATGGCAATATAAACCATATTGGTTAATTTGTTAGTTACATTTATTTAGCATTTTTATTATAATTTATCCTAGTTATAAAACATTAAGGATATTAAGGTGGCGCAAAGGCCTAGTCACATGGACAGTTTTAAATTTACAAGCCATGATTTCAGAGAATCAAGGCATTAAGGTTTTAATAATAGCACAAATGGCCTAGTCGCGTAGACCAGCTTAATTTATAAGCCATGATTTCCGAGAATCGAGGCAATTTAGTAGCACAAAAGGCCTAGTCACGTGGACAAGTTTAATTTATAAGCCATGATTTCAGAGAATCGAGGCATTAAGGTGTGAATCAAAGTTCATTACCTTTTCTTGACAGGGAGTTGTAGGCTACCACTGTCTTTAGTCTCAGAGGACATTAACTATAGCCCGTAGGCATTTCCCTTCTAAGGGATGTTTATAATATGATAATCTTATAGGATGATATAAGCTATGATTTCTAAATCAATAGACTAGATAAGAAAATTGGAAGGATCCGATATAAGAATGACTGTTGTGATTTTCTCGAACCACATCTGTCAAGAGTGCTAACACGTTCTTAGGTGTTAACAAGGATTTGAATCTCTTGAATAGGTCCTACCATCTTGGCCTTGTCATATAGGCTAGGCTTACCTTTAAGATTCCTTTTTAATAATAAACGTAGAACAATCCTAACTCAGGATCTTAATAAGGATCTGAACCTAAATTGAGGAACTGCCATCTTGGCCGCGTCTTAATAATGACACCAGGCTAGGTCTTGTCCCTTTTTAGATTTTGCCATTTTATTATAATGGTAGATCTTATAATATAGGAATGATATTTTAAACATAATCGTTCCTTTAAAATTTAAGCAAGTATATAGTTGCCCTAAACGGGACTTCTAATAAAAATGACTTGCCCAAGCAAAGGCTAATCAGAAAAATAATCAAGGAAGTAATTAAAAGACAATGAAACGAATTGGAATTTGTCCTATGTTCTTGTCTAGACTCAAGAATGTGCAACTGTGTAACTGAGATTAAACGCAAAAGGCTAGCGTTTAATTCACTCAGTGTTGGCTCTGATACCAACCTGTCACACCCCGACTTTCTACGTGTCACCGGTGGGCCCAGTGGGGAGTATCGTGACGTGGTTGGCAACACAATAGTCAAACAACACAATATATAAATGCACAGCGGAAGCAAAAGATAAATATATATTACAATCCGAATTTAAAGTAATATCCAGTATTACTACGGAAAGTAAAGGATCCACAGGCGGATCTTAAAACATAACATTGTTCAACAGACTTTAGGCGCCTAGAACTTGCAAGATTCCTTATAAACGCCCTGAGCTTCCAGCCAATTACGTTCAGTACCTGTCACTTGACCCTTTTGGAAAATACGTCATTTTTCACTGGTAAATACACTCAACCGACTCATTTTGAAAAGGTTTAATAAAATTGGTTTGAATGCACGTGGCACAAAATATCTTTTTATGATTTGATTAAAATGCACAGAGGCAAAATTAATCTTTTATAGTTGGGACAATTATATTTATAATCTTGTATACAGATTTATATGTTCGTTATACGTTCAGGGCTCGATGTAGAAACCGAGTCAGATTAACAGACACGCCACAAGTATAGGCCCACAAGAGAATGAGATACCGTTATCTCTTAAGCAACTGTCAGGTGTATGCCTACACCCCGTGCCTAAGACGTGGCCATTTTATAATACAATGATGTCAAGGATATCCAGGGCATGGTCATTAACCCCTAACGGTCTTTATTTCAAACAATACAGATTAAACCGGTTTACCTCAATAATTTAACCACAATAAGATTAAACATTCAATACCCGACCAAGCGGTATTATTATAATACCGTATCCCAAGCCCGTATAGGGAAAATAAGTTAAGAGTATTTACCTGAGCTAGCTCCTGTCTTAAATAGCAAGAATTTAATAACTCAGCCGTATTCACTTAAGTAAGCGTAGGTACAATTTACCGGAAGGCTCTAGTCTGGAATGATGGTATAAATAACCAATTAGAATGCTAACGGGTCTTTTAATTAAGCCTAAGCTTAGACCGGTTAGTCTTAAGGAAATATACGGTTCAAACGTATGATTAATCGAAGACCGGATAGAATGTGATTTAGACCCGACAAGTTCAGAGACTTGCTTAATATGGGTATTTCATACACACTCTGAATTTTGAGATAAAACCGATAAGGTTTGACCCGTTTCGGCTAATTTATGTAAACTAGTTACATAAATCGTACCGAACGCGTAATAAGCGTACCGGGTATTCATGAGAGCCATATACAGGTTTCCTAAGTTAATTATGCCTCAAATATGTTGTGACATCAGTAAGATGTCTTTCATTATGCCCGGAATGTATTTAAACACAAACTATGCCCCGTAGGGGTAGTTTGGTCATTTAAAAGGTTATAAAAGAGTTTAAGTATTTACCGGAGTTACAGGTCTGATATAATCAGCACAAATACTTATTTTACTAAGTTATAACATTAGGGTAAAGTATATATGTGAATTTACCAATTATAATCAAACTATGCACCGTAGGGGCATTTTGGTAATTTCACATAAGCCTTGAAGCTCAAAACTGAAGTCTGAGTTAAACAACTTTTGCTTAGTGTTAATATATTATAATTTACCTCAAATATCAGTAGGTATCAACCCTTGTAAGTTTGAAATAGTTTTAGTACATACTATGCGTTAAAAACGCTTAATAAGGCGATTAGAGGCCATTTCCGGGTTCGATACATAAAGCCGATATTTTTATTATTCCAGAAGGCTTAAAATACTTTATTTATCATATGTGATCAGTAGCAAAAGGTTTGGAGTCAATTAGATATGTAAAACTCATTTTATAGCCCGTAAGGGCAAAACCGACAATTACCGGATTAAGCCTACGACTATAAGTTATGCTCAGCCTAAAATTAATTAAAAACCTTCAAAAATCCCAAAATAATATATTACATCAGTGGGTAATAAGTTTGATATCAAAAAGTAGGCTTAACTAGGCTATACGCTAATTACGCCGTTTAATTAACATAAAGCTTTCATTTTACGCTGACGAGCATAACTCTTAATCTACACCTCAAACTGATGTCAAACTTTGGGTACAAGTCTATATATCAGTAATTAAGGTTTCTACTCTTTTACATTTTCAAAAATCACATTTTAGGGTGAAAAGGGCATAATGGTCAACATATGAGCAATTAACGGAATCATGCGTATTAATTGGTTAACTAATGAACCATGGTGTATAATCACAGAGGGTTATACTAGCATGTAACCTGGTCCAAATAAGGCTCTAAGGTATTTCTAAAACATACCATAACGGGTCAGAACTGAAGTCAAAGCAAAAGTCAAAGCTTTGCGACTTTCGGTTCTGAACCGGTTCTAAATAGTAAATTGTCGGGTTGAACATGTTTAGACATGTTCTTACACTAATTACCAAGTTATCTTAATGATCAAACAGGTTGTATATGTTCTACATTGCTGATTATGCATAAATTAGAATTTAAGTATCCTGTTGACTTTTTCTTAACAAGTTTGACCCGACATTTGACCTTGTTAGAGTGGGAATCAGGGAGAACCCTTTTGAGGGTTTATTACCCACATAATTACCAACTTATAACTACTTTTTATTCGACTAATCACTGGACCATTAGTGATTAATCTTAAAGTCAACCGTTAATTACGACGGTTTGACTTTTAAGCTAAAACTAAGCTAAAACTTAACTAAGAAAGGATTAGCAAACTTATTGAAGTCCTAAGCTTGATTAGTGATCACTTGAGAGAAGACTTGAGCTCCAGAAATGATCCAAAGTGCAGATGAAGGTGTGATTGAAATGTTGCAATTTAGGGGCTTTATATAGTGATCAAATCACCACAAAATGTTGACATCTAAGTCCACCACTGACCACAACTCACTAACAAGTGTCCCTAGATGTTTAGGGGTTGTTTAGGGGCCAAACAAGATGAGGAAAATCGGATAAAGGTCAGTTGCAACGTTTAAAACAGCCAACAGCCAACTTTTTGCATCTGGGCATACCTTGCGCACCGCAAGAGTGTGGGTGTTGAGGTGCGCAAGCATGTCATCAGGGCCAACAATCTCTTTTTCAGTTTGCATCCTTGGCTCTTGGTCCTCCGAAAGGCCAATTAACTTATTTTCTTGCACTTTGAACCCTCTAAATTGACATATAAGGGCTTTAAGACATTTACCCACTTTGTTTAGTCCCCGGTTAACTTTATTGTCACCCGAAAGGTCCAAACTTTCAACGTTGACGCTTTAACCCCTCGTACACGAATTTGATCATAACTTTCTCATACGATAACGAAACTTTATGAAATTTTAATCGTGCATTCTAGTGAGCATAATTAACCTTTACAAAGCTTCGGGTTTGTCAAAAGGTCACTCAGAGGTATACTTAAACATGTTGACGCATTTAACCCCCGTAGTTTGTAATCTCTCACTTTTATTCACAACTAGCTTCGCATAATCCATGATTTATTCGTGTAAGGGTATGAGCATCATGTAGGGTTACTGTAAATTATATTTATCCCTTGATGACATTTTAAACCCTTATATTCACATACTTTCCATGTTTGTCAACTTTAGTCCCCTCTAGAGTATACTTTCACACGTTCAAGCTTATGACACGTGTCAATACATTATAGGACGTGAATTTTCGAGGTGTTACAGTGAGAGCTCAGGTCAGAACTTCCGTTCAGCAGAGAGATGATGGCTCGACTTTAGGTGTGTTCCCTTTAGAGAATCTTTTCTTCAACAGCACATGATTAGCATTTTGTAATGTTTCATCATTTGTTGTACTGAGGGCGGCGCTATATTTCAAGCAAATGCAGAAAGTATTATACGGGGACTAGGCCATTGCTTCCACAAAATCAGAAGTCCCGGGATAATACCCCAGATATCACTGAGTATAAAGACCTAGTATCTCAGAAAGAGGGACCTTTCAAACAAGATTTCAGGGGTTACCCATATATTCGAGAGATGTTCCCCACAATGTAAGTAAGTTTGAAATTTAGGTTTATATCTCGTCACAATCTACTAAATGTGTAAAAACCTACTGGCACATCATCAGTGAGACCGTTTATCACATATTGACATTCCAATTCTTTAGCATGTTGTGGTCGTCCACTGATGTACTATCATTTCCTCTTTTCACAACAAAACTCGTTTTTGATTTTATCATGTTTTTGACTTTTTCAAATTTCTAATGTTTTTGGATTTTCTGAAAATTCTTACTCCCCCTAAAATTCAAAATCATTTAAAGGAAATTTGAAAAACAAACTGTACAATTAAAGTGACAACTGATATCGAATTGCTTCAAATCGCCATCCACTTGGCATAAACAATCAGAACTCCCCCTTTCAACAAACTATTTTCCCATTGTGATTTCAAAACACTTAAGTTTGTTTTAATCAAATGGTTTTTCCGGAAAATAAGTTTTGTTGAATTTATAAAACCACTTGTAGGTTAGGGGGTACAATTCATCACCTTGTTCTTCAACCACAAGAAAAATATAACAGTTTTAAGATCAATCAACAAATACCTCTTGTAGAAAATCAAGTACAACTTAATGTCCCTGATTTACCACTTGTAAGTCGAAATATCACAAACGTGAATTTCTCAAGAAATGTGCCGATTCCTGCTCCACTCTTACCAACCTGGGAGCTCCGGCAAGTCAGGTTTTCAATTTGAAAAAGCTGTCACCCAAGCCTGACCAGCCTTGGGTGATTTTGGTACACATCTATCCCACCATCTTTTTGATCTGTAAAAATCTTGTGCACTTTTCACTTTACCATCTACCATCTTCCCAAATATATGTTTGACTTTCCCGTTGAAAGCCTTTTCAGCATCAAATTCTTCTTTACTAGAGTAGAATTGACTTGAAATCTCAAACCTACCTTTTGATTTTAAATTTTCTTTTGACAATGGCGGAAAATTTTCCTCGTTCAACTCTGGAACGGAATTCTCAACCTTTTTCTCAACAGATGACTCCTCTGATTTTATGGAATCAGATTCATTGTCAGAACTACTCTCAGATTTCACAACCCATCTTTGTTTGTTCAAATCAACTTTTCTTTTGTATAAATGTTTTGAAACACCACCAGTTTTGAAAGTTGAATTTTCAAATACTTTAGATTTCTCAATTGATTGTTTCTTTTTATCAATCTGTTTTTCTTTCAATTTTGAGTTAAAAGAAACTCCCTGTTTCGTGTTGTTGAACTGTTGGCAATTCCAAGCAATATGCCCAACCTTTTAACATTTAAAACAAGTTCTTCTATCAACCCTTCGTTCAGATTCTTTTAACATATTCTTCTTTATTTCAGCAAGAAACTCTTTGTTTGACTGTTTCCAGAATGGTTTCTTCTGCTCTTCTTCAGAACTTCCTCCTGCAACAAATTTCGTTTTTTGTTTATAATTTTTCTCATTTTTATAATTTTCCGGGGAAATGAAACCTAATCCTTGCTTTTTGAAATTACCGTTATGGTTTGGTTTCTTTCGATAACCTGAACCAGAATTGTAACCCTTTTTCTTGTTCAATCTCTGTTGAACTTGAAGTGTACTTTTTAAGTTTTTCATGAAAGTTTAAATCTTTTATTTCAGAAACATTAATTTATGTTAATTTGAAAACCTGTTTGATCATTTCAGTTTTGACACTTCTTATTGGAAATTTCTCATCAGAATATAATTTGTCTGAATCATTCAAAGTATAGGCCACTTTGATTGGTTCGTCATTCAAATTAGATTTTGATAACAAGAATTCTTTATTATAAACCCGTTTAACCGGTGAACTCGGACTCTTTTCTGACGAACTCGAAGTTTCAGACTTAGACTCCGACTTTGACTCTTCATCCATATCCAACACCTGATCGACCACTTTCTTTAACAATTCAGACTCATGATCAGTGTCAGACTCTGTGAATGTGACATCAATATTGTCTGGTAATTCATCAATGATTTCAGACTTTAACTTGATGTTGAGAGCCTTATTTAAACGTTCCTCATTTGGCATTCTGGGAAAATAACTTTCAAAGATCGGGGGCGGACACTTATTATACTAAGCACTTTGTTTCTTACCAGCATCCGTTTCTTCTTTCTTTTGTTCTTGAAAAGCTTCAAGACCTGCAACAGTAGGATAAACTCGATCAATCAAATAATCACAAGTTGTATAACTCAACAACAATCTTTTGATTCTTTCACTTTCTATTTTTTCGAGTTCCAAATACTGCTTCAATTTTGCACAGTCTTCAATGTATTCATTTATGACTTTTTGCTTCGACATTAATGTAGAACTCATCTTTGTCATAGAAACCTCAATTTCTGAATTTGTCTTTTTCAGACCATTTACTGTTTTGTTCAGCACATCGTATGATTCTTTCACATACTTCACATCAGACAACAAATTCTCTTTCAATTCTTCCAGTTCTCTAATCTTCTTGTCTTTCTTCTCACAATCTTTGCAAGATTCTAAACATTTTTGACAAGGTTTAATAATCTCAACTATCTTTTCAACCTCGACAACCTTTTCAACTTCAACGAATTTTTCAACTTC
Source organism: Helianthus tuberosus (assembly GCA_030545235.1). NCBI lineage: Eukaryota > Viridiplantae > Streptophyta > Magnoliopsida > Asterales > Asteraceae > Helianthus > Helianthus tuberosus. The sequence goes on from CM060389.1 coordinate 101,189,338, forward strand.
AACTAATTTTTTGACTTCAACAATTTTCTCTATCACTTTCTCAACTATCTTTTCACCCACATCTATTTCTTTATCAACTTCTATTTTTATCTCACACTCTTCATTTTCAACTTTCTTTGTTAAAATTTCTGCAACTTCAACTTTCTCAGCTTTCAGTTTTTCTTTTTCTTCAAATATTCTTTTTGCTTCCAACTCTTTTTTTAGTCTAGCAGCCTTCTTCTCATTCAACATCCCGATCTTATCTGCAAAAAACAAATTAAAACTAAATGAGTCTAAATTTCTTCTTGCATTATTAATGTATTCTTCCTCGTCATCAGTATCATCATCACTTTCTGATGATTTAAAGATCTTTGTTCTTTTGACTTCTTCTTCTTCAAAGATTCTAGCAACAAGACCTGAACCAGGTGGAATGTATTTATCCCAGCTAAATCCTTCTACAACAAATTCATCATCTTGATCAATTATCCCAAAACAAGCTCTTTTCTCTTCAATGGTACGTGCATGAGCAGTTTGTGGTTGTTGAGCAATCTGATCAAAAATTGACTTTTGATAATAATTGTTCTTTCCAGACTGATCTTGTCTTCCATTTGCTTCTTTGTTTTTGCACTCCCACTTAAAATGACCTTTTTCTTTGCAACGAAAACAAGTAACCTTTGATTTGTCAAACCCTATTGGAGATGCACTCATTTCTCGAAAATCATCTCTTCCGGTGACTTGTGTAAATTTTTCTGCTCTTCTAACTGCACTTGCTAGACACCACTTTATATCCATCAGTTCAAGTTCCTCTGCATCAATTTGATCATAATTCTCTTTGGTAAGCATCGGATTACCAATTCTGCCAGCTATCAAACTTTCATATGATTCCAACATAGCAACAAGTGATGCCATGTGTTGCTTAGCTATTTCCGGAGAAAGATTTTGACCATTTTGAATGTTCATAGTAACATTGCACTGCAGATTTGTAGAATTCTTTTGTTGAGGACTTGGTGTTGTAAAATTTGGATTAAAGTTTGAATATGAAGACGAAGATCCACCACTTTGAGTCACAGTACTTCCCTTTGTTCCGGAAGAACTATCAGCATTGAAACCAGTCTGAATCTTTGGACTTGGAGTAACTTCAAATTTGTTTTCTCTGTAGTATAAACTCACATCTTGTTGAACATTTGGATTAGACATAATAGCAGTTTTCTGGATATCCAACTCATGCTCTTCAATCTTCTGAATAAACTGTGCCAGATTCATATTTTCAGATTTTCTCATGTGTTTTATGATTAACAAATAAGTTCCCCATTTCTGTTGTGGTAAAGCATCGGCTAGCTTATCAACCCATTCTTCATCATCTTTCTTTATATCTAATCTTCCCATTTCCAAAACCAAATGACAATATCTATCAATGGTCTTTTTTGTTGTTTCACCTTCCAAAGCTATAAACATATCAAATGATTTCTTCAGTAAAGCTCTTTTGTTCTTGATCATATTTGCACTTCCTTTAAATTTTTGAATCAAAGCATTCCAAATTGACCTAGCAGTACCCTCATGTTGGAGCAAAACAAAGATATCTTCTTTAATCGCTTGTTGAAGAATACTGATCATCATTTTCTCACTTGTATATTTCAATTTATCATTTTCTGAAAAATCACAAAATGCTTTTTCAAGCCCACGTTCATTTTTCGGTTTCTCGTAATCTTTCTCTAATGAACACCATGCGTCAAACTTATAAGCTTGCACCAAGTTCTCAAATCGATTCTGCCATCCTTTAAAATCTTCAATGTACATAAGCTTCGGCGGTTTTTGATGAGTTCCCGTCTCATTTTCACAGTAAATACCTTTCAAGCGAAATCATTTGTAACTTTCATGTTTCCGGTACCGAAGTGGCAAGTGTCAATTTCAATCGAAATCACCATCACTATAAATACCCTTCAAGCGAAATCATTTGTAACTTTCATGTTTCCGGTACCAAAGTGTTGCCGACGTGTCTACTGATCTGTAAACTTGTTATAATCAATATACAAGACATTTAGAAGTGAAACAAGCTGTTTTCCAAGTCAATTCATCTGTTTCCGCCTCTTGAATTGATAAGAACTCTTCTGATTGACTCATTTGGGTCACAAAACGATCCTACATAAAAGAACCTCAATACAAACCCTAACGCTTTCTAAGAAAGAGACTTAAAGCTAAAATCCAAGAGAAAGTTTCGGGGGACCCAATCCCAATGGCGGATCAACGCACCCTAATGGATTACCTACGGCCCACGGTAGGTAATCTTGGCGCCGCTATCAATGCACCGAATGTCGATGCCAACAACTTCGAACTTCGGCCGCATTTGATTCAAATGATCCAAAACTCCGCAACTTTCCATGGGCTTGCGGACGAAGATCCTCACTTACATATTACCAACTTCTTGGAAATATGTGATACTTTTCGCATCAATGGGGCATCAAACGACGCCATTCGCCTCCGAATGTTTCCATTTTCACTAAAAGACCAAACTAAGGCTTGGCTTAACACCCTCCCAAGTGGCTCGGTAAACACTTGGGATGAACTAGCCCAAAAGTTTTTATATAAGTATTTCCCTCCTTCTAAAACGGCTAAATTAATGACTGAAATTAATACATACTCACAAGAGGATGGGGAATCCTTATATGAAACTTGGGAAAGGTTCAAGGAGCTACTAAGGAAGTGCCCTCATCATAGTCTTGCGGTATGGCAACAAGTATCCACTTTCTATAATGGGTTGTTGCCACACACAAGACAAACACTTGACTTTAGCTCCGGGGGACTTCTAGGTAATCGTCTCCCAAATGAAATTTAAAATCAAATTGAGGAAATTGCTCAAAACAATTTTCAGTGGCACACTCCCCGCGGCATAAAATCTATTGCCCCGGGCGCCCATAAGGTTGACGAAAGCACTTCTTTACAAGCCCAAATCGCTCTTCGAAAATCAAAAAGTTAGAAATGGCAAAAACGGCCTCGGTTATGGCTTGTGAGGGGTGTGGGGGGCCACATGAAAATTGAAGTTGTATGAAAGAAATGGATAATCAAATAGAAACGGTAAACTACATTGATAATAGACCTAGACCGTCAGGTCCTCCGACGGGTATCTACAACCAAGGATGGCGTAACCACCCTAACCTTGGTTGGAGAGAACCCGACAATAGTAGTAACCAACAAAATCAAAACCAGCGAACAAACTTTCAACAACCAAGAAACGAGTCACAAAATTTCTCTCAACAACAACAAGGGGAACGAGAGAGGCTTGAAGATACTATCTCACGCCTCATCTCCGACACCGAAAAGAAAAACTCGGTTCGGTTCCAAAAATTGGATTCGAACTTTAGAAATCAACAAACTAGTATTCAAAACATTGAAAAACAACTAAATCAACTAGCTCAAAATTTCTCCGATAGACCAAAAGGCGCGTTACTGTAACACCCTTATTATTATTTAACGGTTTTCGTATAGATTACGAAAATAAACGGGTAGTTATGATTTCAAATACATTGAAAATACGGGTTTATTAAACTTTTTTACAGAATTAAAAACTATACAACATATTATGTGTGAGTTCGTCATTTTACATAACAACGATACATAGTGCGGAAGCTTATTTCTTGATCGTGTTCGGTTCTTCATTGTGCTTGATCGTCCTCCGGTGCTAGAATTTCACCTGAAACTCATAAAACATGAGTTGGATTAGTCATACGTAACTTAGAACGTATTTAAACGGGTTCGCAATGCATCAACGGTTAAAATAAACGAATTTCGCGAAACTGACACATGCTCGCTTGGTTATAATGTTATTCTACCTCACATTACATTTCTTGACCGTGATCGTGTCACATCATGTTTAATTCATATCAACCTTTCATTTTCGAAAACATCACTTTTTCGAATATATCGTCTTGCGCCTATTAGTGTCAAGACTTGTATCCTTCATGCTTACTATTTAAATTCCTATCAGAATTTATATTTGTAAAAACGTTATTTCTTACTAAAACTTGAAGTTTTAGTTTAACGTTTTATCTTTAATTTATGTCAAGCAATTTTGACGACTTGACATTTACTCTTTTACAGTCTTTTTTTTTTTTTTTACGCGAGGATTCTCAACTGGTTCCCTCGCTTTGTTTAAGTAACTCGTAGGTTCTCTCACGTAGCCTCGTAGGCTATTTCCTTAGGTCTTCACCCCCTTTTTAATGGGAACCCTAAGGTTTATTTCTCTTTCTATTCGTGACTCGAGGGTCATTCTGGTCCCGTAGACCTTAACACTAATCGTATTCCCGTAGGTTACGATGATCCCGCAGATTCATCTTTTTATTTGTATCTACATTCAAATGTATATATATACATATATAGCTTCAAAGCATGTCTTTTTATGTTTGGAATCGTAAAATTTTCGCTTTTGAACTTCAGTTGACCTTGACCGTATCATTTGTTTATTCTCGGGCGAAATTTTCCGACTTTATGACTTCTCATGTCATTTATGCGTAGGTTCATCTTATGCTCACCATTATCCAGTTTACATACATTCATATTTGATTATGTCCCATTACCGGGCTCATTATTCTTTTGCTTTTAACGCTACCATTATCCTGCTTGCGTTTACTCATGTCATCCGGCATGATATTATATTCGACCCGTTCAACTTTAAAATAGTTGAACATATTTATTCAAAATTTCTTTTACGAAATTTTACAGTCATAATTCATAATCCAAGTCTTTTGAATTTTCAACCCGCGTTCACGTCTCTTGGTTTACGCATGTGTTTAATTCTTACCCATCAACCGGGTGTTTTACCGAAGTCATTATTATTGCAACCCTCCCGGTATGCATTAAGACCTCTCTTCATTTTTATATTCCAACTTTGTCCTTAAGTTTGACGTTTTACAAAAAAAAACGACCCGTTAAGGGACATATTTGCATTCTCCGGGTTCGAGTGTAAGCACACCCCTCCCAATTGCATACCTTAATCGTTTTACTTTAATCTTTGTCCCTTCACTCGGGCTCATCATCCTAATGTAATACGCTTCCGTCACCCGGCTGTGCGTTTACATTATTATCAAATATTTTGCTCATTTGATTCATTTGGGTACTTTTTAAGTTAGTCCCATTCACCCCGCCCTTACTACATCGGATGTAAATGTGTCCGCTATAAGAAGTTCATGGTATCATATGCCACTACTTACTTGGCCAGAGTAAGCGATTAACACATGACACACATGACCTTTTTATAGTTTTCACATCACGCCCTATGTAAGTAACGCCTCTATTTAGTTTTCTTGGAAATAATATCCTGGATAGGTATTCTATTCAGGTTTTCCAAGTTTCTAATTTACATATGCAACAATCATTCTCTACATGTTTGTTGCATATTGTTATTTGTGCGATTATATTTAAAAGCACGCACATGGTGATGCTTGCCTCGACGGGCGTTTCTTGCCATTAACTTTGTTCGCGGTCGTTACGTGATTTAGTCCTTGGTGAGCATGCTCCTCTTGTCATACTTCGGACCGTTCTTCTATCATATCCGTAATTTGTTAAACTCTCGCTATCCTCATATGCGAGTGTCCTTCAACTAAAACATATACAACAGTTAATAATTTCAACATTAAAGGATGCCCGTATTATAATACAAGGCTTTTCTACTATACGCATCAACGCGTGTAATTTCGTTGACTATATCTATCGTTTGATTGGGGTAACGTGTGTTACACGATAACCCTATGTGTTGTTTACAACACCTTAACACGCTAAACGATTAACATACTTGTACTTACCGGATTTGCGATCAAGCCTCGAACCGAACACATTTGTCAACAACCTTGAGCTCTGATTACCAAGTTGTAACACCCTTATTATTATTTAACGGTTTTCGTATAGATTACGAAAATAAACGGGTAGTTATGATTTCAAATACATTGAAAATACAGGTTCATTAAACTTTTTACAGAATTAAAAACCATACAACATATTATGTGTGAGTTCGTCATTTTACATAACAACGATACATAGTGCGGAAGCTTATTTCTTGATCGTGTTCGGTTCTTCATTGTGCTTGATTGTCCTCTGGTGCTAGAATTTTACCTGAAACTCATAAAACATGAGTTGGATTAGTCATACGTAACTTAGAACGTATTTAAACGGGTTCGCAATGCATCAACGGTTAAAATAAACGAATTTCGCGAAACTGACACATGCTCGCGTAGCGCTAGCACATGCTTGCGCTACGCTAGCACATGTTTTCGACATAATGTTGTTTGTTGGTGCTGCAGATTCCCAGCATGACCCGATTTCACGGAAACGAGCATAACTCTCTCGTTTTTAATCCGTTTTACCCGATTCTTTTTCCTACGCGTCCGTAATTTAATTCTCCATCATATGGAGTTAAAATCCAACATCCAATATAATAAATTTTTGAGACTTCCAAGCCTTCGACTCATTACCTTTTTACAAAGTTTTGACCCGTTCATGCGGTTATCAAACAAACTTGTTTGTGGCCCTTGTTTCTTTTGTAAACATATTATTATGATTATTTCCTATTGTACAAGGTTTAAATCACGGGTTATTACACATTCTTAACCCGTTTCGCTAATACTTCTATTTTGACCCGTTAAGGGTATTTATGCACTTTTTAAACTTAATTTACGTTCGTTCCTTGTATGCATCATAATTCCACCCATCCATATTAATTTGGTTTTCCACCACAACTATGATTGTGGTGGATTTAATGTGATAGACTATTTATTCCTAGTTCTATCCTTTAGATATGTCATTTTACGGAAAATACTCGTTTCAACTCGTTGGACACTAAGGTCCCATATTATCCCTTTTTATACTTATCCTAGGGATTTAATCTATCAAAACACTTATTTCTAACAACCTTTAAAGGTCGTTTGCCCGATTTACCCATCAAGGGCGTTTTAGTCAACGCTAGCCCCTCACTTGCTACGAAGGGCTTTCACTACAAATTTGGCCATGAAGTATGTTATCCACAACCATATTTACACGTACCTGGCTCGGGTCAACTTATTACCCGGTTTTAATACCTTGCTTTATAATCGCTAATTAAGAGCGATGCGAGTATCCACTGGATATCTATTCCTGTAAGCATATAACTCGACAAAAGAATCATTAGTCGATATTGTTAAAAGGCGATGTCTACACCTTTTGACCCGGTTGGCCGAATTGACCGTTTAACTATGCGAGATGATATTTATCATCATCTCATATACATGACTCGTTACATTTAATACCGTACGGTCATTTTACTTATAAACCGTTTATTACCACTTTCGGCTCTTTATGTCTTACGCGGAAAAGCGTCTTTTTGAAACTAACGGTTATTGTCAACGTGTGACTAAATTACTGTTTTGCCCTTATTATTTATTTTGGCTTACCATGAAAGGTAACCATTAAAAGTTCATTTTTCCTTTCGTCATAATATGACCGAATTATCAATTTACTTCTTTTTAACCATTATTATGGTTTCTTTCATCTTTGATTATCTTGTTCCGTACGACTACACGACGGAACATCATATTTCAATTGTTTAGTCTCATTCGTAATTTATATGATAAGAGAATATTCCACAACTTAAGACTAGTGTAAGCTATACTTACATTGCATCCGAATTATGCTTTTCCTCCATTCTTGATTAGTTTGACCCGCTTCCTTTCCCAAGCCTCCACCTAGCTCGTTAGGCGTCAAACTATTTTCAATCATTTACAAGGCGGTCAAATTAGTCATAAAAATCACGACTATTCCACCTCACTTATTTTCTATGCCGAAGCTACTATTCGACTTCATGATTAGTTAACTTAGCGTATCAAAAGTTAACTACTTTTTGATCACATGGTTTACACAATTAAGTCAAATCAACATTATGATTAGAACCCGCTTTACCCCATCTTTCGCGTAATTAGTCAAATAAGGCAATTACGCGTTTCATTCGTAATTTCAAAATATGAACATTCACTTAGGCATTTTAACAAACACCTTGTGGGCATATTCTATAAAATCAACAATCAATTTTCATAACTAGTTACTTAGCCAAGCTTAACATCAATTAAGCATGTTCATATCAATTTTCACATTAACAAAATCTGAATTCACTTCCTAGAGCTCAAATTACACTAGAACAACAATCAAAATTCTAGTGTTTAGCATATTCTTACAAAACCCACTTATCACCTTCAATGGTGATTGCGAATTCACAAGAATTAAGCAAAATTTCAACAAGTAATTGACTAGGGTTTGTCCCTAATCACTATCTCATTCCTATTTCATCCAAGCAACTATCATGCATCATAAATTTCGAGTTTCAAGTATTGATTCAGAATTTCAATTGGAATCATTCAACGAAATTTCACATACCTTATGATCATTTCACTGAGGTGATCACTAATCCATGCTTGGATTTCAATTTGGGTGTGATTTGCCCTTCCAATTGCTTGAATTTTAGCTTGTTAGGGTTTGAGGATGAGAGCCCCTGGCTCCTCTAGAATTGTCGACCAGAACACACACTTAGAGTGTGTGTTTTGGTGTTAATGTTTTATTAAATAAAACTAGTTTCCATCTTATCACCTTTAGTCCCTCTACTTCACACAAGTTTGCATAAAAGGGTGTTTTAACCCTGTTTTTCTTATTATTCCAAGACTTATAACTAACTAGGTTATTTATTTCCTAGTTACTTTATCTTGTTCTCAACCTGTTTTATTTTAAGTCCCGTTAAATCTCGGGCCTTTTATATACTTTGCTTTTCTCAAAGTATTTCTCATCCTTTTAATAAATATTAGATTTATTTATTTAATTCCTAAAGTTTACCGGGTAAGTTTTACCACTAACTGTATTTTACCCGTCCTGTAGTATTAACGTGGTTTGATTTCCAAACCCGTTTTTGGGGTGTTACAGTTACCCAGCAATACCGAAACCAACCCAAAGGCGCAAGTACATCTCATCACATTGAGAAACCGTATCGTAGGGCCTGAGGAGGCTCCGCTATCTCCATCCGACAAGAGTCCGTCAAATCAAACCACAACTTCGCCAACACCCCAAAAGGAAATGACTCCTCCACCACATCATGAGCCTACCAAGAATCCCCCAGTACCCTATCCTGGACGGTTACTTCGCCAAAAGACCGATGAGCAATTCACAAAGTTCATAAACCTACTAAAACAATTGCACGTCAATTTTCCATTTGTGGAGGTCCTCACTCAAATGCCTAAATATTCAAAATTTATGAGAGACTTTCTCACTCACAAAAGAAAAATTGAATCATTGCAATTAGTTAATTTATGTGAAGAATGCTCCGCCTTGCTACTCAACAAACTCTCACAAAAGAAAATCGACCTCGGAAGCTTCACCATCCCTTGTTCTATAGGGGGATCACCCATACGCAATGCACTAGCCGATCTTGGGGCTAGCATCAATCTCATGCCCGCATCAATGTTTGACCAACTCGGACTTGGCAAAACAAGCCCCACGAAGATGAGCATACAACTTGCCGATGGGTCTATCAAATATCCATAAGGTGTCGCTGAAAATCTACTGGTAAAAGTCGGAGACTTTTTCATCCCGGCCGACTTTGTCATACTTGATATGGAGGAAGATACCGAAGTGCCACTTATTCTAAGAAGACCATTCCTAGCCACCGCTCATGCAATGGTGGACATGAATGGTGGGAAATTAACATTGAGGGTTGGGGACAAAGAGATGGTGTTCAGGGTTGGGAAGAGAGTAGAAGACGACGACCCGGTCAACTACATGAATGTCATAGACTCAAGCTTGGATAATGCTCTCCGACGGTGCAACATGGGATGCAAAACATCCCACTTGGGTAACATATGACTGACTTTGGGTCTAGCCAATGACCCTTATAAACGTGGCGCACCACGAAGGCATTCCGCGAAACTATCCTTAGTTTTAGTTTAGATTAACTTTTATGTTTTCTAGTTTAGTTTTACTTTTCAGGAATAAAACACACTCGAAATGGTGGAGGTTACTAAGGGAAACTTAACCCACACCCCATGCACAAAAACAGAGCCTCCCGACAATTTTTCTTCATTACAGCAAGTTCAGCACGGGGCCGTGCTCAGCCCAACATGCCCCCGTGCCCAAGGATCTGCAGAAAACGCCCAGTTCAGGTAACTGGACACGGGGCCGTGTTCACTGAACACGCCCCCGTGCCCAACTTTCTGTTAAATATGATACTGACGATCTGAACACAGGGTCGTGCCCGGACCAACACGGGCTCGTGCCCAGACCCCAAGTAACATAAAAATTTGTTTTTAAACAGCTTTTTACACATTCAATCAACATAAAAGCTTATTTTTGAGACACATTGAGGACAATGTGTAATTTAAGTGTGAGGGGGATGCTAAAACTTGAATTTTGCAAGTCCTAATAACAAGCCTTACACAAAACTCTATTGAAACCGCTAATCACCCCGATTTTTTTCAAAAACTTTTCGTTTTTTTACTTGTCTTGGTTTAATTTGGGAATAACAAGTTCTAAAAAAAGGTTATATTTTTACAAATTTACAACCGATAGCGTCGTGATAAAAAGAACCAACATAAGAAAATTATGAAACGGCATGGAAAATCTAGTTAAAATTTGATTATATATACTTGATCACATAATAAAACCATTCCCACAAAATGTGAGTTTTGAGCCTTTATTGAGCATACAAGCATACATCTTTAAACTAAATGCTCATTTTTTGTTTCTTGTGTGAATAGCCGCTTGGTTTCTTACGACTCTAGAACTTGCCATGACGATACACTCCCGGTCGTTACCAACTTAAACCCAAGTAAGTAAATGATGGAGGCATTAGGACTAACCCATTTTCTTTTCAACGCCATTATTTTTCTTTTTCTTTTAACCTACCCAAAATCCCCTAGTAAACCCCTTTGAACCTAAAACTTTTCGTTTCTAAACCCACAAAACAAACTCTCTTTACCCACCAAAACCCTTTTTTTTCCTTTTAAACCCCTTATTTTAGTAAAAAACTCGGTTTTCTTGTGACGTTCCTTATCAAAAAAAAATTGAAGTTTAGCAATAAACAAACAAGTTCCTCAAAAGAAAACTTTGTTTGAAAATGCTTAGTTTGAATAAAAGTTACAAAAACAAAAAGTTTTACGACGACCGACGTTTTTTACGCTTTTAGCCCTTTTCACTAACCACTAACCAAAAACCACCTACCTTTAACCCAAGCCTAACCCTTCCCCAAATTTCTCTTGATATTTACAAAGGTTTATAGTTAAAAAGGATGAAGATTGATCGCTTGGCAAGCATATGGTAGAAATAAGTTCCATGCCGGTCTCGAGTGTTTCACAAAAATACATCTTCGGCCGAGTGTTGAATGATCTCCTGTGAGAAATGTGAACTTATATATAAATGGAATTTTAAGGAGGCATGCTATGCCCAAATAAGTAATTTCTCTTATGAAACGTTCTAAATAAATCATAACGAATATGATTGTAAATAGCATAAAAATAAAACCCAATAAAAGATATTGGATTCCCGACACTCAAGACAAGCCCAAAACTTCTCTTCTACCCATTCCATTTGGGTGTGTAAGCCACATAATAAAGAGGTTTGCTTGAGGACAAGCAAAGATTCAAGTGTGGGGGTATTTGATGTGTGTAAAATGCAACATATAAATTACATCAAATGAGACATAAAACTAACCCTTTTTAGTACTAATGTTTGAAAAAGTGTGCTTTTATTTTCCTTTTGTATTTTCATGACCAAATGAGCTTAAATGAACAAAAGGAACAAATATGCAGCAAAAACTAACATAAATACAAGAAAAGGAATAAACGTGGCATGCCCGACCCCTCGACAACATCTTCCCAAGCAAAAACAAGAGAACAGAAGGCTGACCATGGCCCCGTGCCCAACGGACACGGGGGAGTGGCCAGAAGCCTGCAGAAAAGATAAAGCTATAGAAGCTTCTATTCCTAGCACGGGGGCATGCCCAGCTCAACACGGGTCGTGGTCAATGCCAAGATTCCCAAAATCTTGCAAATCTTGATAGTACAGATACGCTTCTGCACACGGGGCCTTGCCCTGCCAACACGGGGGCGTGTGGAGCTAATGCAGACAAATTGCAATTAATGAAAAAAGAGAAAGAGGATGGCCACGGGGCCGTGTCCAGTGGACACGGGGCCGTGTCCGGGCTTCTATGCAGGCTATAAATAGGGGTGCTTGGTTCACTTCAAAGGCATCCCTTGGCAAACCACCTCTCTCCCACTTCACCCACACTCCACCACTACTACAACACCCACATCCACCACCATCATCCATCATCCACCTTAGAGAGTGTGTAGTAGTCTCGGGATCCAAGATTGATAGTAAGAGTTCTTGACAATCAAATGCTATGTTTGCCTAAGTCTCTTACATCACTTGGTGAAGACAAGCATTTAATGTAATACTTTTGATTTTTAATCTTTTTGCACTTTTTATTCGGTTTTGTATTAATGACTTTAATAACTAGTTTCTTATGTTGAAGGTGAAACTTCCTTATCATTTGTCTGTGGTGTTTTGGCGTTATTTTACTGTCTATATAAAATAAAAGATTTTCACCATTCATATCTCTACGGTCTATATAGAGATATGTTGGCTACCTGGTCGGGGGTTAAGGGAATGGTTTGGTAAGGTTCTTGCCTTGTTCAGTGTATAGATCCTGCAAGGACCTGGGTCGAGCTTACTAGGACCTCCTTTAATACCCACTGGTATTGGATGGCGGGGGTGCGAATGGCTTGATCCCCTCATATGCAAACTACTATTAATACATTAACCCGGATACTTGGGATTGTATCCCTGCTAACTCAATCCACTTAGCCGAGGGTAACGTTACCTTCAAAAGAGGGGCCAACCACATTACACATTAATAACTTAATTAATTATTTTTCAATATTCCGACCCGTTGGGATTGTATCCTTGCTGACTCAAACCACTAGGTTGAGGGTAATGTCACCTTCAAAAGAGGGGTCTACTACTATAACTAAGATAATCTCTTAAAAAGTGCAAAAGTGTGGAAATCATCAAAGGTTACATTAAAGGCGAGTCGGATCCAAGTGATTCATCTTGTCTATATGTCTTTATTTTATTTTATTTTTCAGCATTTTTAGTTTTTATTTTCATGTTTAAAACCTTTTCTAAATTTTTTGATTTGATTAGACGTTGAGGATAAACCGTTGCTAAAAGCTCTTGTGTCCTTGGACGAACTCGGTATCTTACCAACACCGATGGGTGCACTTGCCCATATGTATGTTTAGTATTAGTAGAATATCGTGTTTTATAAATTTAAAACTTGACTAACGTGTTAAAAAGGGCTTAAAATATCAATAAAATTATATCACACCGAACGCACATCAGTGTCGAAGCTAGATTTGCTGACTCGACCAAGCTAGGGCTTAGCCTAGTGTCCTCGCAGGCCGCGAAGACCTAAGCTTAGGCTTACGCGGGGAGCGAGCCGCCCTAGATCAGCCCTATAAATTGGGTCGACGAGATCATTTGAGTTTCGTTCATTTCTCGATTTCTCTCTCAAATTTCTATATAGTAAAAACTATACCCGGGCATAATGCCCACTATAAAGTGAAGCTCTGCCTCGTTGTAAGTACTATAACCCTGCTATTACCCTACACGATTGATTTAGGATTCCGTAACGCATGTCGGCTCTGCCCGACTCAGTCGTTGGAATTATGTCTCGTGTTACACTCGATTGATCTAGGATTCCGTAATGCATGTCGGCTCTGCCCGACTCAGTCATTGGAATTCTGTCTCGGGTTGTACGGTTAATGTGAATTGGGTTATTTTACTAACACGTGTGCATTGTTTGATTTTAATAGACAATAACCAGGAGAATCACCAGGAAGCTTTAGTTTTACCTAAGTAAACAAAGTGAGTACATATGCTTTTTGCCACCTTTTTGTAAATCTTTTATGAGTCAGAATGTTTTACCAAACCTCAAATGTTTTAAATAAATACTTAACACTAATTGAGTATTTGTGATTCTACAATTACTGCCGGTATGTTGGGGTTTTGTATACAAAATGTGAAAGACGTTACCATTGGACAAAGAGATAGCCAATGAGTAATATGACCCACAGGTCAGGTGTTGACAGTACTGAATGAGTAATTGAGTAGATATAAACAAATGTAATTGTGGATGCCCTCAATACTGTAAAAGTGATAAAAATTGTTTTGATTAAACTGGGATGCACTCACCAGTATTTCTTGCTGATAAAATATTTTTAAAACGCGTTTCAGGTAACACAGTGTGAATGCCATTAGAAGCCAGCTGGAGAGCACTAAAGGCTTGGAAAAGTGGCTATAAATGTTACCTAAATAAGAAGAAGTTTTTGTTTTCAATAATTAGGGTTTATCCCTATAAATGTATTGTCAAATGAACTTGGGTTTTATCCCAATAAATTATTAGGGGTAACTTTGTAGAATAGTAATTAAGTTTTAAAAGTGTTCTAATTAGGTCACTCAAGTTTCAAAAGTGTTCCAATCAGGTCACTCAACATTCATTTTTCGTTAAAATAAATGGTTTTTCATCCATTTTATAGGTAACCATTGTCATGTGGATTTTTCTTTCTTTTTCCCCTTTTATTTGATGCTAAAGTCGAGTGATGACGTGGATTTTAACTTGTTTTTTTAATTTTTAATGTGATTAAAGTGTTTTTAGTTTTAATATATATAATTTTATATAATAAAATAATTCGACCCCAGCATCTTATGCCCATTTTTCTTTTGACAACTGTAAAAAAGGACATAGCTCGATTTGATTGTTAAGTTATATGATTGGGACAAAAACGATACGAGTGACCTAATTAGAACACTTTTGAAACTTGGTTACTATTCTGTGACATTCAGGCGAAATTATTATTATAAAAAGTTTGGTGTTTTACTCTGATAAAAATATTTCCTAACTACGGTCCTGATGTATTCCGCTGCCAAATTAATAAACACCGATACCACTAATACTGTCCTCGCGGTGCCTGCTCCCGGGGTAGGGGTCGGGGGCTGCGACATCGCCCTTCGTGAGTCTCCGTTCCTCGCACGAGTATAAGTGGGCCTAACGCATGAGAGTCATTGTACCTCGCACAAGTGAGAATGGGCCTAGCCCATTTGAGTCTCCGTGTCTCACATGGTATAAGTGGGCATAGCCCATGAGTGTCTTTGTGCCTCACACAAGTAAGAATGGGCCTAGCCCATTTGAGTCTCCGTGTCTCACATGATATAAGTGCGCCTAGCCCATGAGTGTCTTTGTGCCTCGCATAAGTAAGAATGGGCGTTGCCCATTTGAGTCTCCACACGGTGTGAGTGGGCCTAGTCCTCAAGTGTCTCCGTGCCACGCACGGTATATGTTCGTTACGAGTCACATATATTCTTTAAATATATATTTTCAGGTTTAGTGAACCTCGTTCACATGTATAAATACGTTTGGTTCGAGTGTGTATATTTGTTTCACAAATATATATGTATATCTTTTCTAGATATAATTGTTAAAAATATTTATTTTTAATATCGTATTTATGTCAATGTACATGTACGGTATTCTTTGTGAGTGTACACTTCAACAAATGTATTTGAGTACATCACTATGTACTTGCGTATTTTATACGTATACGTATACCGTGTGTATACTTGTACTTGTACCTTCCATCATTGGTATTTATGTACGTATTTTATACGTCTTGGTAAACATGTACAATTCTTGTATTCTTGCAATTCAACCAAGTGTATTATTGTACGTATTTTATACGTATTTGTATACTTGTATCCCCATATTTTTACACTTAGTGAATATTTATTTTATACTTTCCGGAACTTAGAAGTCTTGAAAATATATATTGTTCGAGTCTAAAAATTTAAAAATTATATTATTTTTAGAGTTCGTCGTAGTAATCGTTAATATATATTTTCGTGTCGAGAGTGTCCGAATGCCGTAGGTGAGGTGTACACGCTCCTTGTCGTGACGCTAAGCCGTTCGTTGTCGATAACGACGTATTTAATTTATTATAGAGTTTGTATTATATTTCGAGTTGGGTTCAGTTATATATTATTTTATCATCACATAAATATATATTGTATGGTTTGTCCGATGTTCGATTGTTCGTTGTCCGCATTGAGTTTTGGGGTATCACATAAGTATGTTTCATGTGTGTATATTTTGTGTAATAAATTCCCAAGTATAAGTATACATGAAGGTTCTCATCCGTATTTATACAATTAAGTATTTATAAAATCTTCATGTATGATGTATTTTCGTATTTGATTAGTATGCTCCTAACATCTAATACATACATACAAATACCCAAGAAATTATACACACGAGATATGGTTTTATATATATATTTATATACCTTAAGAACACACACACACACACACACATATATATATATATATATTCATTTTAATTTATGAAAATTATATATAAGTATTTATAGAAAACCCTTAGAGTTTAGGACTTAACCCTTTGTCATTAGAACTTGTATAATCACAATTAAGGTTGCTAATCACGTTTAGCCTTGTTAATCACCCTTTAATTACACCTTAATCGCGACTAAGATTTTAGAAAATTTCACCATAATTTCCCCTAAACTATGGCGTTTTCCACGTTTTAAAAACGTATTTTAAACATGTTTAAGCCCTATAATCATAATCAATCTCAAATCAAGCTTCAAAGCACCAACTTTTCATGTATAATTTACACATAAACACCCTCATACTCCATGAACTTTCTATATATATTTTCAAACAACACTTTTGAAAATGATGATACTTTTATATATTTTAACAAGATCATTATAGATCTTCATATTTCTCATGATTTATAACTAGTTTACTCCCACTTAAATAACTTGTTTAACCTACTTTTTAAGATCTTCATAGTGTAAACCATGGTTTTAAACTTTTATAAACGTTATATATGTTATAAATCACCTTCATGAGGTTGATGATCTTGTTTAGATCTAAACATCAAGATATTTAGATCATCATTCCTAATCAAGTTCATACAAGATCATCCAACTAACAACCTACTTTAACAATATCATCAAGATCATGTAAACTAGCTAACACAAAACAATATCATAAACATATAATATATCATTTTTATAGACTTTTTATGTTGTGCTTAGGGTTTTAAACTTTGATTTTTGTTAAGTTCAAGATGAACAAGTGGTACTTTATGGTTCTACATATCATGAAGTACTATGATGAAGATGATGAAGGTATAAAAGCTTCAAAGTGCCTCCTAGTGTGTATCCATGCCTGAAACCTTCTTGAATCACCTTAAAATGTCTTGTAAAGGCTTAAAAATGGTTGTTTATGAAGTGAAAATGGATGGTGGTGTGGGTGTAGTGTTGACCGAATTCATGGAGCAAGAGGAAGGGTATTTTATGTTGTTTGAAAGTGTAGTGAATAATGAAGGAAGATGTAAGATATGGTAATGTTATAATGTTTCAAGTTCTTGCAAAACTTTGGTGAACAACAAATCCTCAAACCATACTTGCATCCACCATATTGTATTAAAGAAGTATGGTGTGTGTGGAACCCACATGGGGGGGGGGGGGGGGGTTATAGTGTAAGTCATTTATAAAATATGTTTATAAAATATAACATGTGGAAAATTTGTTAATCTTTGTAGATATTTTGGTCATTAGATTAAACTTGGTTATTTAGAGGTTTAAAGTAGTTTAGGATGTTAAGTGTTACTAACTAGTTCACTAGACTAGTTGGTGTTTATTTCGGATGGTAAAAATACCACTAGTTCGCTTATCGGGTCAAGACCGGATAAATTGTGAAAGTTGTGTCGTAATACCGGGAACGATGTCTCGGATATTTATTTAATACCGTTATTCATGGCGTTTGGCATTATTTACAAGCCTTGCGAACATCATAAATGCTGAACTTTTGATGTTGCGGACAATATTGTTAATAGTTTTGGCGCGGTTCGGACAATTTATAAGTATATGCATTTTCCGAAAAGTTAAAGTGTTATTGCATTTCGTGTGTCCCTAATTAGCGATTTTGTTCATATTCCAATAATAATATGCTTTCATGCCATTCGTTGATCGTTCGGACAATTTTCAGAACTTGCTGGCATGAATAATGTGTTCAGTGAATAGTGCTTTTCAGCATTTAGCCAACATATTCGGACATAGTTTGTTGTTTTCTCGCGATACGACGAATGTAACAATATCATTTGTAAAGTTTAACCATGTCCTATGATTGCTAGACTTTGTGTGACCTAAACATGATTCAATTAAGTCATAAACGAACGCAATTAAACGTATAATTAACTGTTAAGTTGTACGGAATTACAATTATTTTTGTCGGTTGTCACATAATGAGACACCAACCCAAATGATCAAGGATACCCTTGTTGGTTAAATTTAGATTGCAACGGATGACCTAAGAGGCGTGTAGTCATTTTCATATCGAATTATTTCGATGGTTAACCCGACAAGTTCAATCGGATACAACTTAGATTGAGAACAAGAACTTAGTATGTGATTTAGTGAGAATTCGTATGAACCAACATGTCTATCACCATTCACCACGAACAATTTTGAATTAGGATGCAAAACCACTTTGCCTCCACGCCGTTATTATTTAAAATAAAAAAATATCGCCAAAATGCCTTAATATTCCATCTTGAAAATAAAAGGAAATTATAGAAAAATATTTTTCTAATATTTTTCCATCTCGAGCTCAGTCACGGGCTCTGCCCCTTTGGCCCTAGACCCTGCTCCTAGGGACACTGCCCTGAACACACCCGCTAAGGGGGCGTTGCCTCTTGGAATCCCCATTGATTAGAGGCCCAGTCCGAACACTTAGAACTATAACAAACAGTGGCGGATCCAGGAATTTTTTTCCACTGGGTTCACTTTTAGATGAACCAATTTCGTATGTCTGAACATAAAAAATTTCGGGTCGGTTCGACGGTTCGGATCGAGTAAGGTTCATCACATAATAAAAGTTCGATCGTTATTAGAAATTTAAAAACACATAATCTAAAATACGAAGGTCTTTACGAATAAAAAAACTACCTAGAGTTGTGCCTTACGAGTTTTTATCTTTTGAAAACGTTGCATTACACTCTCAACTTTGTGAGTCCGTGGGCTACACACCCATCCAAAATCTAAAAACCCACCAAATGGCTAGACTTGATCCAAAAACAACAAAACAAATCTAAGAAGATTGGATAAGTTATAATTTTTATTTCCCCACAAACAACATATACCACACACATTGGGGGAGGGTGGTGGCAGGAGGCTATAAGCTTTGCGATGTTGTGTGCATGTTTAAAGTTCACACCCTTTAAAAAAGGAACAAAAGAAAAGCCCAGAAAGGAACACAAGAAAGGCGCAGAAAAGAACAAAAAAAGGTGCAGAATTAGGATTCGAACTTGGGATGTAACAGTTAGAAATTGCGCATCAAACCAGTGGATCACTAGCCACTTATGGATATGGTTTCACTCATAATTTATTTATGGTTTCCTTTTCAATTTTCTATATACGTTTCCACTATAAATTACAAACCGAATGGGTTCCTGGGAACCCGATGTTTGAACATAAATCCGCCCCTGATAACAAACTCAAACAAATGTGCACTCCCACACCTTCTGACTTGCTTGATTCGTATTACAATTCACTTTGATCACTAAGTCAAGTAAGCTAAAATATTCAACAACTCTTGTTTATAAACCAAACACTATCTAAGAGTTTCGGTCTAAAAACCATAAAATGCTTTGTTCATCATGTTGGTCAAATATTACTTTCATTGTTTCAACTTTGTTCATCATGTTGATGTTGGTCAAATATTACTTTCATTGTTTCAACAAATTAAACAACATTCTGTTGTGGATTAAATGCTATATAAGGTAAAAGATGTTACAAAATCATACCAACAAAGATAATTATCAATTTATAGAGAATTAAAGAGGAAAGTTTTTCTATACACATAAATCATTATCCTTCAAGCATATACACATGTATGCCTGATTTTGTATCCTTCAAGTGTATATATACATGTATGCCTGATTTTGTAGGGTATTAAAATAATAGGCTTTTTTTCAGGTGAAGATGTTGACATCATAACTGTAGGCCAGTCAAAGAAAAAGAATTTATTTGTATGAATGCTCTCCACTCCCCCTCTCCACCTCCATTTCCCCTTATTCAATCTGTAAATGCAAGCAAAGTCTTTATTTTCCATTTATTTTTTATATTATTTTCCATCTCTCTCTCCTGTTTGGTGACCAACAACCCCTTCTTTGATCCAAAAAAAATTAAAAAAAAAAACAAAAAAAAAAAACAAGAAAAAACACACCCTTTTGTTTAATTATTAATATACAAGTTCTAATGTTCTATATCCCTTTAATTGAGTTTGTATAACCTCATCTCTCTGCATTTTTTATGTGTAAAGAACTAAATATTATTTGGCATTGAACTTGCTTTACACAAGTCTTGTTTTTCCACCAATTTTCCGATTTAAACAACTCAAAAATTCAACTTTAATTGAGTGTTTTCCCTCTTTCTACCCCACACCCACCTTCTTGCTCTTGCTTACCCACATTCTTGAAGCTTGATATCATCATTGTATGCAAGATTTTGATACCCTTTTAAGTCAACTTATTGTTTCATAGGTTTTCTTGAAAGTCTTGAACCATAAAAATTGAATCTTTAAGCAAATTAGACAAGCTTTTGGTGGTTTTTGGTGATTTTAGGTAATACCCATTTCATTTTTAGCTAATTTGTTGACTTATTTGACAATTTGGTTGTGAAAGTTTGAGTGTATTTATTGGCAGAGTTTTCTTGAAAGTCTTGAGCCATAAAGATTGAGTCTTTAAGCAAATTAGACAAGTTTTTTTGGTGGTTTTGGGTGATTTGAGGTAATATCCATTTCATTTTTTTCATTTTTTCAGCTAATTTGTTGACTTTTTTGACAATTTGGTTGTGAAAGTTTTGTCTTTTTTTTGGTTAAGTTCTTTAGGGTTTGAAGAAAATATGTCACATATGGAAGCAGAAAATGGTGATGGAAAGTTAAAGATGGAAGATTATGAAGTTATTGAGCAGATTGGTAGAGGGGCTTTTGGGGCTGCTTTTCTTGTTCTACATAAAATTCAAAAAAAGAAGTATGTGATTTCCATTTTCCAGTTTACCCATTTTTTTTTTTTTAATTTCCATTGCAAAACATTAAATTTTGTCATCTGGGTATGTGTGTGTTTATGTGTTATTTCATAAATCTTTCTTCTTTAAGGGTTTTTTTTATCTTTTTATTTATTTTTTATATATAATGTGAATTTCATGTTTTTGATTTAAATTAGAAAATATGAAAAGGGAGTTCTGTTGATTAGATGGATGATTATTCACACATCTGCAATTCTTGAAATTTAGAGTCTAATTTTTTATTTATGTTGTGAATTTCATGTTTTCAATTTAAATTAAAATGTGGAAAGGGTGTCCTGTTGATCAAATGGATGATTGATTATTACTTAGACTAAAGTGAATTCTATATTTATTTTTATTCCTTAAACTGCATAAACATTAATTTAGTAATTTACTCTAATTAAGATGCGGTTAATTTTTTTAATAGGTATGTCATGAAGAAGATTAGATTAAACAAGCAAACAGAGAAGTTTAAGAAGACAGCACATCAAGAGGTATTTCTTATGTAGTTCCTATTAGTTACTTGCAACTTAAAAATAGTTTTGGATTAAGTAAAAAAATAGTTAGATTTGGTGTTGACTTTATTAAGTCAAACATGTTTTATGAAAATTTATGTGATCTGATTGTACACCGAAGTTCCATATTACACAAATCAACATAGTACCCTCATAGCTCAAGAAACTAAGGAAATCTTTGTTAATTTTAGTATATATATAGATTTCTAGAAGAGGGTTCAATTGTGCTTTTAGGGGTAGTGTATAGTCGTAGATATGTTTATATTAGTATAGGCTGTTTGTGTTATATTTGTCTTGTTTACCGTGCACTCTTTTACCACTCATGTTATATTGGTAGCTCCTTACACACACACACACATACACCTAATGTTCTATATCTTTTTTCATCTTTCTTTCCTGGGTGTTTTGGAGCCGAGGGTCTCACTGGAAGCAGCCTCTCTATCCCTAGGGATAGGGGTAAGGTGTGCCTACATCCCACCCTCCCCAGACCCTACCAATAGCTCTGCTATTTGTGGGATTTTACTGGGTATGATTGATTGATTGATTGATTGATATATAAATATAACTCATGTGACAACGGTACTAAAAACCTGGAGGTATTTCTGGGATGAGGGGCACAAGGATGAAAAATTACGTGAATTATGTAGCAACGTATAAGTGTCCGCAACAGCAAGGATGGCATCATGGCATATTTGAAATCATTATCTTTTATAGTTCTCTAAATACAATATTGAAAAGTAGTAAAAGAATTGATTGTTCACTTATTTTATTAATAACATTGTACATAAAAGTCTACACATTTTCTCTTTCACTATATAAAATGCATTGAAGTAGGAATTTGTTGTGCTAGAAATAAATACATTTTGACGTTTGTGGGCATACACGAACATTTGTATAAAAAATAAAGCTTAGATCTCCTTTTTTGATTTGGTAGAAATAAGGCGCTAATTGTAATCAACGATGATAAAACGGTTCTCTTTATTGTGGAAGATAAATCATGTCGAAAGTGGATTTTGAATGGTGGTGGTAAATGGTAATATGTAGCCGAACATGTAGCGAGTTAATCCATTTAAAATAAGTATGTTAAATGTCTTAAACGTCTCATATAATAGGATAGACAATTGAAGATACGATCAAAGCCATTAGTAAAATTTAGGTTTTGAAAGAAATGAAACATTATAATTAATTTGAAATATACCTCAATGGATTTTGTTGCATTTGAAATACCTTTAGGGCTTTGAAGTTTGTACTAAGAAAGCTTTTATATGTTTTTATTGTAGATGGATTTGATTTCTCGACTTAATCATCCATATGTTGTCGAGTACAAAGATGCTTGGGTGGATAAGGTAATGTGAAATTCTTTCCTATTTTAATTTTTATTTGAAAACTTCCACATGTAAGAGATTAAAGAGAATGATTTATTGGAAAAAAAATTACAAAGAGAAAAATTGTGCATTAAGATTATTGGTTGGAACAATCATTTGTGAAATTTAATCTTTTTTCAGTAAATGGACTATTCTACCCTTTACACAATTGTATCGGGTTCTAACTAATAATGTATGTGATTAATGTATATTAGCAAGTGGTCCATTGATTTTGAACCTTATGGCTTTTCCTTGAAAGGTCATAAAAGCCGACAACTCCTCCTTAGATGTGACAGTATTGGTGATCTTTGTCTATGATGCGTGTAAGTCACCCGGTCTCGTATCTAACGGCCTCATGCCCTTATGTCTTGTTGTAAAGCAAAAACTCCTATGCTATGTCATGCTTATGAGTTAGGAAAGCAAGTTGAACTTTCTTTCTAGCAGTCAAACTGTCAAAGTCCATATTTGTATCTCCTTTTTAACATTGTTCATTTCATCTCGTATTTCTAGCATAGATGATAATAAATATTATGTAATTTTCCTTATCACTTCTCTCACTTTCTTTGGATTTATCCTTTACATTGTTACCTTTCTTTGCCTATGTCAATATACAAATTAAGCGTGGGATAAAATCTTTTTGGGAAATTTGACAACAATCCCTATATGATCTCTTTGCCACCAATAGGATTCTAATCCATTTCTTTTACCGACAAGTCGAAACGTAGGATTAGTGCTGCTACGCACAATGAAGTTGGTCTATTTCTCTCTAAAGTTCGATTTACATGACTTAATTTGAGATATCTTATATAACTACAACTCAATAGATTTGTTATGCATGTTCCTCAAGAGCTACACTTCAATGATCTTAAGTCCATTTATGCTACATTTGTAGCACCTTAGATTCTTAGATCACGGACTAAAACTATATGTATCTGCTACGTCTCCATTAGTCAAATTGGTTCTAGGATTTTCTATTCTCTCTCTCCCTCCCTCCCTCTATATATATGTATATATATCCATGTATACTTTATAGTTTTTCACCTAGAGTAGAATATAAAAAAGGGGCAAATTCATATATACCCTTACAAACTTTGAAAATATCATATACAAGAACCTTGTGTTTATATTGTTTTGTAGGCTGGCATATGCATAGTGACAGCTTATTGTGAAGGGGGAGACATGTAAGTAACTTCCTTTGACTTTGATTTTGCAACCTTATGACTTTAGTTCATGAGAATTGTTTGACTGTTTGTCAAATATATAAAAATCCTTCAAAATAAAAACAAATTAAATTAATTTAGTGGACCAAAATCTATACCACTAATTTTATTTCTAAGGATAATGATAGATAAAATAGTAATTTGAACATAAATACTTTATAAAAAAATTGTTGAAAGTCCATGCAAACAAAACTGCTAAATGACACTGATTTTTGGGTTGATCAGGGCCGAGCTTATACGGAAGGCTAGAGGAGCATATTTTCCAGAGGAGGTAATTTAATAAAAATATAAATTTTTAAATTTCTCGTTCTCTTCTTTTATTATAAAAGTTGTTAAATATACTAAACATATTTATTGTTCTTTTCATCTTTGTAGAAAGTTTGCAAATGGTTAACACAACTATTATTGGCATTGGATTATTTGCATACTAATCGTGTCCTTCATAGGGATTTAAAGGTAAATTCATCTTTTCTCGATTAATATTCTACTTCATCCGATAAATGAAACATTACTCTTTTTGGCAAAGTATCAAAGGAAAGTACCTGTTTGCCCTTGAGTTATAGAAAAAAATAAAAAAAACATTGATTTTGGCCCGCAAAGTTCCCTATTGTTGAGTCATTTTAGATGCCAGACCGCGAGTCAAACACTTGCATTATACCATGTGTCTCACATCCTCAAATTTGTAAAATTTCTTGCAGTGTTCCAACATATTCCTCACAAAGGAGAACGACATTCGTCTCGGTAAGAATGTGGTATCTTCTCATAAAAAAATTAAAATTCAGTTGTTTTATTTTTCGCTTGTTTATAAACTTTTGGTTGAGCAGGTGACTTTGGACTCGCGAAACTCCTTAACTCAGAAGACCTTGCTTCCTCGGTAATATACTTGGTTATAATCAACGATTTAAACGAGTAGTTTGACTACATGTCATGTCAAACCCTATATTCTGACTAGAGTAAAGTACACGGGTGGTCCCTGTGTTTTACCAAAATTTTGGATTTGGTCTCTAGCTTTTCAAAAGTACACAGATGGTCCTTGTGGTTTGCACTTTGTAACACATTTAGTCCCCAGTTTTTTCCAAAAGTACATGGATGTCCCTGTGGTTTGCACTTTGTAATGCATTTAGTCTCTAACTTGGACCCGCTGAAACCTGATGGCTGGGGACTAAATGCGTTACAAAGTGCAAACCACAGGGACCATCTATGTACTTTTAAAAAGCTAGGACCAAATCCAAAATTTTGGTAAACCACAGGGACCATCCGAGTACTTTTCTCTTCTGACTATATAGTAACCACTTTAATTCATGTCAATATATATTCTTTTGTTCTTCACTACTAACGGTGGCTTCAGTCTGTCTACTTATGAATGAGTCAATATGGGTTGTGTTTTGTCTTAAGTGAGACGGGTCAAATGGGTTGAAAGCCGCCAAAAGTCATATTAATGCATACAGCCCCGTAAACCGTTTTAATCATAATTTGAATTGTTATTCTGATATTAGTTAACATATCACGTTTATATGAGATTTTATAAAACAGGACAAAAAGTTGTTTGCAGGTCAACCCAATCCGAAACTAAAGTCAACATATGTTCTCCAAATCCTAATATTTTTTATGATTGTTGAATATATAGGTTGTCGGCACTCCCAACTACATGTGTCCCGAACTCCTTGCAGACATTCCTTACGGCTATAAGTCAGATATTTGGTCCCTTGGTAAGAACAATATGATCACATTACTATACATCTAAAGTCATGCAGACTTTTTTTGTACCGTTTGGGTCGTCATTAAATATCCTACACGGACCCAAACAGGACGAAAAATTATCTTATAGCGACTTCATTTGCACATTAATTTACAACCATATATAGCATTACCTATTTTATCTATACTGTATTTGACATTTATTGATTATAGTTTTTTTTTTTTTTTTTTTTTTTTTTTTTTTGCTCTTTCCATTGTCTTAGGTTGCTGCATGTTTGAGATTTGTGCGCATCAACAACCATTTCGAGCTACTGTAAGTTTTGTTAAAACTTTTTATGATACATTAATTCCTATATGGGTGGCTTTTTACCTACTACTTACTGAATTCATCTTTGAGTAACGGGTCAAAAAGGGCCACTTGAGTAACAGGTCAAAATGGGCCCGGTCGAGTCGACCCAAAACGCTTCTTGTCCTATTTGTTTTTTTATAAATCGGTAGCGTGTAAAATATGATTACATAACTATTTCTATCATATTCTTTTTTTTTTGGAATAAAATGATTTGGGATGATTTATGCATTAAAAACACACTTTGGGAAATTTTTGACTTGTTTGATCCACTTGACCTATTTTCCTTTAACTAGCACTTCTAATTTAGCAACGTGAACCAGCCCATTTATAAGTAAACGGGTCCAAACTGCCCTTATAAGTTGTGAGTTGCGACATATTTAAGATGACTTGCATCCGCACGCTAAACTTGTTTTTCATGCCTGACGCGTTTTATCTGGTCCCATTGGTTAGTAGGGTATTGGTGGGGCTGGTGAGTTTTCCGGTGACGGGTTCTCACGGTCACCCGAAAAAAAAATAGTTTTTCCCTTTCCTTCATTGTTATATTTTGAGGTTTTACAAAATTCTTTATTCTATCATATGATTTCAAGATCCTTTACTTTGACCGTTTGAAGGGTATTTTCGATATTTAACACCTTTGATCCCACAGGATATGTCAGGACTTATCAACAAGATAAACCGATCAACCATCTCTCCTCTCCCCATCGTCTATTCTTCAACATTGTAAGCGTTATCTCGTCCAAAACTAGTACCTTCGCTTGATTATTCGTCCGAACATGACAAATTTTCGTTAATGGTTCAGAAAACAGATCATAAAGACAATGCTAAGGAAAAGCCCGGAACATAGACCACCTGTAAGTCAAAAGTCAAACATCCTTGTACGAATTTCATTCGATTTTTAGTTTTTTACTAACTTTAGTACTTTTATATTATTAGGCTGCAGAACTTTTAAGGCATCCGCATTTACAACCGTACCTCCTTAAATGTCACAACCCGTCTTCTGTTTTTCTACCCGTTAAGCCCCCCAGTAGCCCGAATGATAAAGTCCGTAAAAAACATTCACCCATGAAACCGAACGGTGGAAAACATATACATGAGAGAGATGTACAAGTATTAAAGCCGAAAGTACAGGTAATGAAGCATGAAGAGAACGGTAACAGCGACATGCCTGTTAGAAGCTTACATAACAACCCCGTTTTTGCAATTGTAGAAGAAACGGAGACCAAGAGGGTGGACCCCACGAGTTATTCTAACGATAGTGGGGACACAAGTTGTGAGACTACAATAGTTTCCAATGGTGATGGGCCCGAAAATTCGGATTCATTAGCACAAAAGGTCAGCATAAAGTCAAGCTCTATAGATCTTTCTAATGGAGAACAAGAAGCAACAAGTCTTCAACTTTATGAGAAACCTGACAAGGGTATTATTGGAAATGACAAAAAAGATGATCTTTTGGTGACTTTTAGTGAAAAAGTTGAATCTTTATATGAAGAAAACATGTTGACTCAAATGGTCATTTGTGAGGTGGATACAGAGCAACCAAGAACCGTTGAGCCCAAACCGGTCGAACCCGTTGACCAAGAACCAGACTTGAAGCAACCAGAGAAGGCTGCACCGGTTAACGAGTCATTGGGAACCCACGCCCCGTCAAGTGACACCAACGGCAAGACTGAATGGCTAAACCCGACTCAACAAAGAGCCGATGCATTAGAGTCTTTACTTGAGTTATGTGCACGGTTACTAAAACAAAATAAACTTGAAGAGCTTGCGGCTGTTTTGAAACTGTTTGGTGAAGAGACGGTTTCGTCTAGAGAAACAGCGATTTGGTTAACGAAAAGCCTCATGGGCGCGCAGAAATCTTGAATTTATAACTTTTTTAATAGTTTTATAGAGGTTTAAGTGTGTAAGAAAATGTGTTTAAAATAGGGTTTAAGTAACTAGTCCTTTGACTTTGACTTGTACGGGGGTTGACTTTTGTTTATGTAAATACATGACTAGTTGACCACCCCCTACAACTTGGCACAGAAAGGGCTTTTTGGTGTTTGATTGTTTATTTTTGTCTAGTATGGGTGTTGTTTTTTGGAACATGATTCATGTTCTTGTTACCAAATATTTATGTTTAATGTGAACTTATTATGTGATTATTTTACCTAATGAGAGTGGTAGTGTGCATTTCTCGACTTGGCTCTTTGGCGCGTACCATTTACAAACCGTATTAGTACTTCAGTATCATCTGTTGTAAACCGTATTAGTATCATGCGTTATGATCTGTATTGTTGTTGTATAAACCCAAGTGTCGACATCAAATGGACATTCGGGCCTTTTAGCATCTGCATACTGTTTCATTCTATTACGAGCCTATAATGTAGCAACTGTTTAATCTTAATCTGTCGGCTTATTGTCTCCCTACTCTTGAATTAAACCTCCATTGCTGCAGTCATGGGTGATCCAATCCAATGGAATAAAATGACAATATTTTGTCAAACGACTATCAAACCCACTTATAAAGTCCATCGATATATCCATAAATATGGACTTATGGATGAGTGATGGTTGTAGCTATTCAAATAGAGCGAATGTGTCAAGTTATTATAGCAGATACACCTTTGTGTCTAAAGCATCATGTATACATACCGACTTAACTGTCTAATATCTATAAATATGAACTTTATTTACCAAGACACTTTAAAATTTAAATAAAAACACATCAAAAAGTTTATCTATATCAATATTTTTACACACTTTTTGGTACTATATAGCCCACTTCAAAATATCAGTATATGAATGTAATAATATGTTATTTATATACAATTCTGTTTCAAATATTAAATACTTCAAAAACAAACTGTTTACAGGCCCACTTAAGAGTTAAAAATAAACCTTATGATTTTGATTTTGAACTTGATGTTATGAATCACTTAAGAGTTAAATATTCCGTATGATGTAGATTCATCAACGAGTCGTTGTAGTATAGTGGTAAGTATTCCCGCCTGTCACGCGGGTGACCCGGGTTCGATCCCCGGCAACGGCGTAACATATTTTTGGCAGCCTTTTTTTATTGAAATAAAAACTAAAGGATATATTTTTTTGAGATTCTTTTTATATATAATAAAAATTATCAAACTTCGAATAACTCCCTCGGATTTCAGCCCAGAAACTCCAAGAAAAAACTTACATGATAAAATATCAAGAGAAATTTGGTTGGATTGATGCAAGATTCGAACACCATACCTTTGGTATAAACAGCAAAATTCCAAAATGTCTTGGTCAGTGGCCGAACTAGCCCATTAAATCAGGGATATCTAAAAAAAAAAAATTTACCGTGCAATCATACAATATCAAAAATTCCTGGCCCATTTGGTTGCGTAAATCTGTCTTGATAATCTTCAATTTCGAAAAACATATTTCAACGGTTGTGGTTGCAACCGGTATAACCAAAGCTAGCTTAACCACCCGATAAACTAAAGGACAAGAACTATGTTTTCCCATTTCTACTATAAGACGCGCAAGATCACTTATTCTATTATATGAGCTTTATTAGTTATTACAATTTGGGCTTAATTATCATAAAACTAATTATTTGGGCTTTGTTACTAAACAGGTTCTGGGTTAATGAATAATATCAAGTTTCATAATTTTCTCTTTGTGGTATCCTCATATATGTTTTTCGGTATGCTATGTATAAAACCAAAAAAAAATTTACACTGCAAATATGAATACGGCTCATTCTACATTGGTTCAGCCCCTGGTCTCGGTGATAGACTCAATTCAAAAAAAACATATTAGTGACCTGACCCGATAAACTTAATAGACATACAACTAAGCCAAGAAAGTCGGGACCCAATCAAAAAATTCTTAGGTCTGCCACTGAGTGTATTTAATATTATAATTTTTTGCGTGAAAGTATCCTGAAACTAAACCATGAAAGCAACCGCAATTAGACATAATTTAACTGATTCTAATAGTTAACAAGATCAAATCGACATTCACACAAGGTGTACTGTTTTTACTACACAAAACGAAAAGGATGATGTTGATCCATTTGAATACAATTCAAGAACAAGTTGTATTCAATGTAGTGTTTCTTCTTGTACACTACCATTACCATTGGTGGACCTTGCAGGGGCCGCTTTTGCAGGTGATGAGCGTTCCGCTTGGGAAAACTGGATCAAGATTTGCATTAAAAAGGTAATAATACCCAACCCGGTTGCAGTGAATGTGAGACCCTTCCATGAAGATAGAAGATTAGACCATTGCAAGAATTTGAAGGTCCCGAGTACAAGCAGACAAGCCCAAGAAACAACCACCTGTTATTGGATACACAAATATTTTTACGTGTGAAGTAAGCAAACTAAAAATGAAACAGGTCAAATGAGTCGAGTTGTTTAATGTTGCCAAAGTGCATTTTTAATGTGTATCCAAACGGTTCAATAAGTGGTTTTCAGGGTTTGGCAGTTTAACGGTTTTGTATGTCCAAGAGAAAATTATGAAACTTGATATTATTCATTAACCCAGAACCTATTTAAATAGTAAAAAATTAAATAGAAAAAAAAAAAAAATATGTCCAAGGTTTGATGCAAAACTACCATCAAGTTGAGGGTCTCACTAGAAGCAGCCTCTCTATTCCTACGGGGTAGAGGTAAGGCTGTCTACATCTTACCCTCCTCAGACCCTACCTTAGCTTTGCTATTGGTGGGATTTACTGAGTATGATGATGATGACGACATTAATTATAACAAAATCAGATACAGCATATTGGGTCAACACGGGCGGTTTTGACGTGAAGAAAAATTAACCGTTTTGACCCGCCCTGACCATTTTGCCCGCGATTCTTACCACAAGAGATTTCAGTGGTCGGCCTATATCAACGAGTTCTGAATCAGGAAAGGAGTCTGCTATTTTATGCTGGTCTAATAAATCATCCTGTAGATAAAAACAATTAATGAATAAGGAAGCACAATATATACGTCAAAAAGATGTAGTAATCTATGACAAATAGTGAATACCTTACAAATAGAGAAATTGTCATTTTAGTCTTGAGGTTTGACCCAAAATATCACTTTAGTCAAAATAGTTTTCTTCCTGCCATTTTAGTTCAAATAGTTTTTTTTTTCTACCATTTTCATCCACTCCCTTAGCTCCATCCAAAAATCTCAGTTAACTAAGGGCCATTTTTGTTAGTTTACCACCACCACTCACCCCATCACAACCTTCTATCACCGCCACCACCTGCCAGCACCGCTATAACAACCCTCCCAGAACCCTTAACGTGACCCTAGATGTCCTAAAATATACCCCGTATGCGAGAAACGGACCCAGAATACCCTTATATTTATAAAAATCAAATAAAAACAATAATATGTGTCGCTCGCGGGCCGCGACCCACTCCCCTGGGTCTGTCGCGGGGTGCGACAGAGTGACACCAGGCGAGCCCTCCGGCTG
Source organism: Helianthus tuberosus (assembly GCA_030545235.1). Taxonomy (NCBI): domain Eukaryota; kingdom Viridiplantae; phylum Streptophyta; class Magnoliopsida; order Asterales; family Asteraceae; genus Helianthus; species Helianthus tuberosus. Next base: position 101,221,105 of record CM060389.1, read on the forward strand.
CCACGTGGCCAGTTACGTGTGGAGCCTACCACTTGACTCATCAAGCCTATAGCCGCCTTATGGCTCTCGCGGGCCGCAAAAGAGATAGAGGTGGCTCTCGCGGGGCGCGAGAGACACTCGACCAGCCTATAAATAGAGGCTTCAGCCTCATTCAGTCGCTGTTCAATTTTTTTCTTTTCTCTGAAACACTAAAGCTATTATACTCGGGATATTATACCCCTATAAAGTGAAGTTCTGCCTCGTTGTAAATATTATAACCCTGCTGTTTCCCTACACGACCGATCTAGGGCCCCGTAACGCATGTCAAGGCTCTGACTGACTCAGTCGTTGGAGTTCTGTCTCGTGTTGCACCCGTTGATTTAGGATTCCGTAATACATGTCAAGATTCTGCCTGACTAAGTCATTGGAGTTCTATCTCGAGTTGTACGGTTAATGTGATTTGGGTTATTTTACTAACACATGCGCATTGTTTAATTTTAATAGATAATAACCAGGAGATCACCAGGAAGCTATAGTAGTATCACCTAAGTCAACAATGTGAGTACATTCACTTTTTCTCACTAGTGAGTACATTTCTCTTTTATAAACACTTTTTGTGAGTCAAAATGTTTTACCAAAACCTCAAATGTTTCAAAAACAATTACAGTGATTAAGTCTTGTAATTCTACAATTGCTGCCAGTATTATGGGGTTTGTATACAGTACTTGATAACCTTTACTATTGGGCACGGCTATCCAATGTGTGATATGACCATAGTCACAGATCCGTCGAGTGACACGTACTGAACGAGTAATTGTGTAGATATAAACATTGTAATCGCCCTTAATACTGTAATGTGTAACAACTGATGCTTTACAAAATGTAATGTACTTGCCAGTACTTCTTGCTGATAAAATGTTTTTAAAACGCGTTTCAGATAACAAAATGTGAAAGCCAATAGAAGCCAGTTGGAGAGCACTGAAGGCTTGGAAAAGAGGCTACAAAAGTTACCTAAATAAAAAGGAGTTTTTGTTTTCAATAATTAGGGTTTATCCCTACAAATGTATTGTTAAATGAACTTGGGTTTTATCCCAACGATTTGTTATAAAAACTTTGGTGTTTAACTCTTATAAAAATATTTCCTAACTACGTTCCTGATGTATTCCGCTGCCAAATTAATAAACACCGATACCACCAGCTCTGAGCGCTGCTCGCGGCACCCGCCACCACCCACCCACCCCCAGTGGCGGAGCTTGACCAAAAGTTTCGGGGGGCGGAAAGTCATGGGACCCAATTTATATGTTATATAAATATTTAGGCAAAATAATTGGGGGCGATCCTTTATAATTTTAAAAATTTCGACGAAAAATTTGAAATTTTACACTTCTGAGGGGGTGCACCCCCAGGTATCAACTAAGCTACACCCCTTCCTACCCCATCATCATCACCCACCATTTCCACCACCACCGCCACCCACGTCATCAACCAATACCACCGCCATCATCGTAAACCAACAACAACCGCCACCATATCATCTTCATTGTAAAATTAGCATACCACCATCCCCATGCCATCGCATCTGCAAACGACGACAACTACTCCACCTTTTTAAACCACCACATCTCTTCTCAAATCGCACCTGCAAACCACATTTCATCCCCCCCCCCTCTCTGTTGGATCTGAATTCGGTTTTTGTTTCTGTTAAACGGTGGGGAGTGATGGTGAACGGTGGGGACGGTGGTGTTGAAAGGTGGGGAATGATGGTGGTGTTGAACGATGGGGCTTGACCAAAATGCCCCTAAGTTGAACAATGTGGTTTGACCAAAATGCCCTTAAGTTAACCGACTTTTTTGAATGGAGTTATTGGGTTGGATGAAACTGGTAGAAAACAAAAACTATTTGGACTAAAATGACAGGAAAAAAACTATTTGAAATAAAGTAACATTTTGATTCAGGCCTCAGGGACCTAGATGACAACTTACTCAAAATAAAATTAAAACATGTACCTTGGCAACAAAGTAAATAAAAATATGAAAATGTATTTAACTTAAAAGGTAAAGAAAATAATTATTATTATAATTATAATATTAAAATAATAAAAACGTAAAAAAAACTATATATATATTATTTTAATATTAAAATTACTATTCATTAGCTTCTATTATTAATATATAAAATATAATAATAATAATAATAATAGAGTTTGAGAAATAAGAAAAAAACTATATAAAAGGATGAAAATACCCCTGAACTAATTGATTATTTTTGATAAAGTTAGTGGCTTGGACCAAAATGACAAAAAAAAAAAAAAATGGGAACCTCGAGACCCAGAGGAGAAAAAAGCTATTTTGACTAAAGTAACATTTTGGACTAAACCTCAGAGACTAAAATGGCAACTTAAACTAAAACTAAAACATGTACCTTGGCAACAAAAAGATCTTTACACCATTGTGCAACTCCTTCGTCGGTTTCTGGCAGATCCTTCATTAAATGGCGCTTAACTCTAACATGAATCTGCAAAAAAGGGAACATGATAAACGGGTTTCTAGCGGATCCTTCATTTTGGCTTGCACAAAGATATGAGTCAAAAAAGTTGTCCGGTGTGTATTTTTAAAAATGAATTACTATCGGATAATAAAATAGAATAATGATGATATAAATAAGGGTAAATTGCATTTTATATTCTTTAAGTTTAAGCAAAATTGCAGGCATTGTCCTTTAACTAACAAAATTACACTGAATGTTCTTTATGTTACAGTTTCTCATCATAGGGTGTCTTTTGCCCTAACCCAGTTAACTTTTTGTGTTAACTCTTAATATGTGCCACTCATATGAAGGTATAATGGTCATTTTCACTTAAATATATCTTCCTCTTGAAGTTTCATAAGTAATTTTTATTTTTTGTTTGTTTTAGTTATTAAGTGAAATGACCATTATGCTCTCATGTGAGTGACATGTGTTAAGAGTTAACACAAAAAAAAAAAAAAAATTTAACTGGGTTAGTGTAAAAGAACACCACATGATGAGAAACTGGGTTAGGGTAATTTTTTTAGTTAAAGGACGTCTACAGTTTTACTTAAATTTAAAGGATCTAAAATGCAATTAACCCTATAATTAATTGGTCACATGTTACACAATTAGGCATGTCATGGCCTTCAATTTCCATCAACTGGATAGTAGTTAAGTTTTATGATGTCATCTACCTAATTTATCTAATTTAATTATTGAATTGACAATCCATCAACTGGATAGCAGTTAAGTTTTATGATGTCATCTACCTAATTTATCTAATCTAATTATTGAATTTGACAATGTCATCTTCCTAATTTATCTAATTTATACTCACTAGTTTTAATCGCGCGTTACGGCGAAACAAAGCAAATGATAATATAAAACAAACGTTATTTGAAAATGTAGCATGTTGTTTAGAAAGTCAAACCGTTAGAATCGGTTCAGTTTATCATTGTATCATTTTACGATAGCAAATAAATACTTTATTTTTGAATATAAATTTGTTTTTAATAAAACTTATATTAATCGAGGGTAAAAATTAAGCTCAACTAAATACTTAAGTTAAAAAAAAAATCACGAACATAAGTTACTAAAGAAATATCAAATCTATACTATATAATAAAAGAAACCAACTTTGGGACACTTGTCATCATATTAGGCCATGTCTTATGGATAATTATTATTTAAGTTTAATCTCTTTTTATTAATTATAAATAACCCTCCTATAAAATATTATTTAGTTTAATATCTTATGGATAATTAATATTTTATTTAATCTCTTCTAAATAATTATAGATAACCCTTCTACTAAATATTATTTTGTTTAATCTCTTCTACTTAACTATAGATAATTATTATTTAATTTAAATTTAATCAATACTTCTCATTTATAATATTGTTGATCATTTAGATTTATTTTGTACTTCTGTAAATGAATTATCGATTGCTTGATAATGGTTATTATTTTATACTTTTTGTTCTATTATTATTTATTAGTATTTTTGTTAGTGTACGTTTGATCATCTAGATTTATATGTGAATTGAATTGTTAGCCTTTTTGTTCTATTATTATAGATTTATTTATTTTATAACTAGGTTATAAACTTTTCTACTAAATATTATTTTGTTTAATCTCTTCTACTTAACTATAGATAATTATTATTTAATTTAAATTTAATCTATACTTCTCATTTATAATATTATTTATTTGATTTTCTATATCATATGACAAAAACATATTTTTTATTTGTAATATACAAATTTACTCTTATTCTTTTCGATTACCAAATAAATAAAAATTAATATTAAATCTTATTCTACTTTAAATGTCGAATAAAATACTTCTATTTTTCTAATTAAATATTATCCTTAAATTTAAATTATTGATTTAAGATATTTTTTAGTAACCAAATTATTTATCACTAAAATCAAACTTTGTATTAATATATTATTATTTTTATTTTCATTATTAAAAAATTATTATATCTATTTTATTACATAATTTTAAACAAATTGTATATAATTTCAATATTACTTTATATATAAAATTATATTTATTACGGGCTTTTTAAATATAATTTATATTTTATCACTCAAATTGCTGCTTATTTGCTTCTTGAATAATATGTTTGACCACTGTATTTTCTTTTCAATAATTATCTCCACAATCACCATATCTATCGTGTACCGACTATACCCATTAGTTTTTTAAATATAATTTTCTTACTTTTTGGTATATAAAATCATATTTATTCAAGCCGTGTAATACACGAGAGTTTTAAAAATATAACTTTTTTTTATTGTTTGGTAAACAATATTACATTTATTCAACCCATGTAATACACGTGGTTTTAAAGATATAACTTTTTTATTATTTGATATATAAAATTATATTTATTCAACACGTACAATATGGTTCTTATAGATATAACTTTTTTTTATTATTTAATATATAAAGTTATACTTATTCAACCCGTGCAATAAATGAGATTTTTAAAGATATATTGTTTTATTATTTAGTATATAAAATTTATTTATTCAACCCGTGTAATACACGGGGTTATAACCTAGTTAATTGATAAAGTAAAGATAGATTTAAAAAAAGAAAAAAAATATTATTAAAAACAAAATAAATGATAAAGGAAATATGGTTTTAGAAAAGAAAAAAATAAAAATACTTAAAAGTTAAAAGTAAATAGAAAAAAATTATACTATGTTAAAAGTCAAAAGTAAATATTAAAAAAATATATTGATATAATAAAATATTAAAAAGCTATATATTATTTTAAATTTGAAATTACTATTCATGATCCTTTGAAAATTATATATTATATATATATAATTACTGTCTTCACTAATAATTATAAATTTTTTTATCGTTTTCTATATAGTTTCTTAATTTATTAAACAACACCACATGGTAATATAATATTCTGAAAAAAATAATTATATCATTAAAAAGATCTCAGTTCTCAAATGAACCCAAAATTAAAAGATCGGTGATGTTAAACACATTCAATATAACACTATTTCTGTTTGAGAAAAAAAAAAGTGGAAGGGACACCATGTCAAAAACACACAATGACGTCACTAATATGTAACTCTAATAACAACTGGTCTTAAGCCCCTGCTTTGCGGGGCGTAAAATCATGCTAGGTACCAATCAAATGTCAACCAAAGTTGAGAAAAAAAATCTTACAAAAACATGAATTTCTAACATAAATGACTCACGTGACGTAATACGTAGACGAAGTTGAATCTATACCGACACGTATTAAAAATTCGAGGGGTAAAAAAACCTGAAAGACTAATTGTAACCACCAAACATCATGCTAAGTAGCAGGGGCGGACCTTAAGTGCAATCGGGCGTAGCCCGGGCTACGGCTCAAGTTTTTACCCGTAGTGTAAAAAAAAATTTTTTTTTCCGATTTTTATACACAGGACACCCCTGAACAAGTACGAGGACACCCTAAAAAATTTTGGGATACCCCTGAGTTGAAGTTCTAGTTCCGCCACTGCTAAGTAGCAACAAGCAATGACCAACTAAAAAAAAGTAAAACATAATGTGTGCGTACTTCTAAATTGCATGTTTGGTAGTTTAAGACTTTTTAAGTATTTTTATTTGCTTACATAATAGTTTTTTATTCAGATTTCGTGTAACATATGGGTTGCAAACTAATTGTAGTGAATAGATTATTGCAATCAGATAAAACAGGTTAACCAGACCCGAACTAGAATTACACTTTACATGGTCAAAAAAAAAAAAACATAACGATGAAAAAGTCTTACCACAGAAGACTGGCCTTTAAAGAGCCTAAGCATTGTTGGTGGGGTTGAATCTTTGGGGATAGCCACTGTCATATCCATAATTGCAGGAGCAAATGATCTCATCTCCCTCACGGAAGTAACAAACCCCTGAAAAATTCTTAACAAAATATTAAGTATATAAAAACATCAATCAGAAAAACATTTGGGTTGGTCTCAAGTTTGAATCCGGTTCCAATCAGGTTTTACTGCAGTGGGCTTTTGGGTGACGGGTTTTTCCCGGAACTAGAGATGGTGGGCTTGGGCTACCCAACGCTGTCTGCGATCACGGGAGTATAGGAACGCTTTTTTCCCATTGGGTTACCCCGAGTTACCGGACTTTTATTTGGTTGTGTTTCTATGGAACCTCTTAACAACATAATATTACTACTTGAACCCTCTAGGCTAAACTGAACAAAAGAGAATTTCATGACCTAGGGTAAGGGTGTTTGTTTAGCTCTTAGGGTATGTTTAGGAAAAGTAGCTGATTGATGGCTGGTGGTTGAAAGTTAGTAGCTGGTGGCTGGTAGCAATAGTTTTTTAGATATATTTGGTATTTGGCAGAGTAGCTGGAGCTTTTAATAAAATGTATAAAATGACCAAAATGGACATAACTAAAATTTAAAAAGTTTGTGTATTAAAAAAGTTTATTATCTTTAGAGGTTAAAATAGTCATTTTTTTTTTTCCTAAAAGCTTGTAGCTCCTTATAAACGCTACTAGCAGGAGCGTTCAACCAAAAGCTTTAAGCTCCTGACCTAAAAGATTCAAGCTCCTTCAACCAAACAAAGCTTTTTATTGAGTATGAGCTTTTTCTTAAAAGCCTAAAGCTAGAAGCTTCTAAAAGCTCCATGCCAAACATACTCTTAATGGTTCAGACCTCTTACTGGTTTAACACTTAATGGTTTAGACTGTTTGTTTCACGAGCATATATCTGAATGGTTTAGACATTTGCCTCTGAATGGTTAAGCATTATACTGAGTCTGAATGGTTAAGAACTCTAATCTAAATTGGTCAGACATTGGCCTTGAATGATCAATCATTTTACTAGCTTTTAACAGTTCAGACCTATTACGGGTTCAACATTTAATGGTTCATACTCTTACTAATTCAGCATTTAACCATTCAAAAGTTGTCAAACAGCCCCTAAGCATGGTTGTAATTTGGTTTGGTTACGGGCTAAAACCATGTTTTGGCTTTTAGTTTTCTTGTATATTCTTAAAAGAGTAAAAATGTTAAAATAGTCCTTGTAGTTTTCTTGTATATTCTTAAAAGAGTAAAAATGTTAAAATGGTCTCTGAGTTTAGGGTACTTTTCCCACTTCAGTTTAAAGATGAAACCTTTTTGTATCTGGGTCTCTAAGCTTTTATTTTTGTTACCATTTTCATTCAATTGACAATCTGGGTTAGAATTTTCTGTTAACTTCTCATTTTTTTTTTTGTCATTTTCCTAATTTAAATGAAGAGTATAATCTTCATTTTATGCCATAATATATTTTAATTCAATGAGGAAAATGAAAAAAAAATGAGAGAAGTTAACAGAAAATTCTAACACAGTTTGCTGATTGGATGAAAACGACAACAAAAATAAAACAACAGGAACCCAAATACAAAGAATTTCATTTTTGAACTAAAGTTGAAAACGTAACTAAATGTGGACCATTTTAGCATTTTAGAAGTTCAAAGTTACACATGCACATATACAATAGCATGTTCAATATAGAATCAATTTTACTGAATAAACAAAGAGAAAATTATTGCTAAAATGATTCCGAATATTATTGTTTTTTTCTTAATTTAATTAAAGAAGTTCAAAGTTACACATGCACATATACAATAGCATGTTCAATATAGAACTAATTTTACTAATAAACAAAGAGAATATTATTGCTAAGATGATTCCAAATATTAGACCACCCGTAGTGGAGCGTTTTTTTTTTTTAAAATTGAAAAAAAAACGCCCCAAAACGCCCCCCACCCCATTACACCCGGCGTTTTGGGGCGTTATTTTTGGAAAAATTGGTTGTGGGCGTTTCAATTAAAACGTTGTGCACATGTTTGTTGAACCAATCAATGGTGAGCATTTGTATGACTACTTTGACTAGCCAATCACCATCCATCCATGTGTTTGCTTTTTTTTTTTTTTTCATTAAAAATAATATGGGGGTTATTGGCATAATGCCCCACTACGTCACTTTTGCTATAATGCCCCATCGCTGACTAGGACGCCACTTGTCGAATAATGCCCCATGGTGGGGGCATTATAACCCACTACCACTACACATGGTCTTATTGTTTTTTTCCTTAATTTAAAACAAATTGATTTCATTCTCCTTACTGTGTATTGAATAAATATGATTTTTATAGTATTTTGAAACACTAAATGTGATATTATGTAACTTAGAAGGATTATATACTAATATTAAAAAAAAAAACAAACCAAACGAAAGATAACTTCTTTGTCTTTTAGTCTATTTTGTTATGTAGTGAATTTTCATTTGCACTCCTATGTTTTACTTGGTTGTCACTTTGGTCTCTCAACTTTAATAAGGTTATTTTTTTTTCTTCCTTTTTCTTTAACTGTTTACATCACAGCCCCTAAACTTTAATATAGTTATTATTTTTAATTTTTAATGAATTTTCTGTTACGTGATTTTTTATGCGTTTTGTTTTTTATATCAACGCTCCACGCAAATTATTTTTATCTACGATTTGGCATGGATTTTCTTAATGGCGTTTCTAAACCAACCGACCATTTTAAAATAATAAAAGTAACTTTGGTCACATTATAATCTTACTTTTGTTCTTGGAATTAACACATTTCTGGGAACAGGTAATCCCGTTGAAGATGCATATTCTTGAGCTGCCAAAAGCTTTGCGTTAGTAAATCGAGTCCCTTCAACATAAAGGGCCATCAAAAAGGGTTGAGGGTAGTCTTTTAGGCGTCGAAGACCTTCCTGTAATACACATAGTGAAAATGTGAAAACACACACTAAATAACCTAAGTTATGTATATAAGTGTGATAACAATAACACCTTTAGGGTACTTTCATCTTTAGCCCACTTTCTTTCAAGAAAAAGAAATTCAGAAAACCACATTGACCAACCTATGACCTGCATGTATTCAATAGATCTATATTTGTAAGTTGTAATATATTTTTAAATAATAATTTTAGGCCTATAACTACATAATTAAAGGTTAACCAGAGGCCAAACATTCAATAATGTTAGTACATAATGCGTCTGTAGCCGTTTTGGCAAGCGTCTTGTACTCTTGTTTCTTGAAGGTGGCGTTTGGTTGTTTTGTATTAAGTTAGATAGAGTTTATGTTTTATGTAACTCAAAAGCAAGAGTCATGTGTTTGAGGTTGTCAACCGTATGGGTAGTTAACTGCATAGGTCTTACGTTTGAACGAGGGCAACCACATGAGTCATGTGCTTGGATGTTTAAGCGCGTGAGCCTTGCGTCTAAAAGGTGACTCATGCGTCTGAGTGTCATAACTTTTCATGCGTTTGGTTACTAGAATTGTCATACTGTAGCAAAACTTTGTCAATTTGACTACCGATCAATACAAAACATTTATTTAGCTTGTGTGTACACATAATCAATCATATACCTGATGGATTCCGCACATCTAGTGTGATAAATCGTAGAATAAAATGTTTCATAACGTTTAATAAAGGTCCGGCATGGGATTCAAATATTAAGTTGATATCAAAAACTGATAAAGCATTTGAATACTATTAGAAAAGAATTACTATTAAATTTATTTAAATACTTACAGGAAGAAATTTTGATGATTTTTTCATGACAGCTAATGTGCTACCAAGACAGCCTGATCTCTGTATCAGTACAATTAAAGAAGATTAGAAAAGGGCACAACCATTGCTCGCTGACATGACAATGAGAAAATGCACAAATGAATGAGGATTGATTGCCTTTAGAAAAAAAAAAAAATAATAAGAATTGATTTCATAAAATACAATCAACCATTTAACTGTTTGTTTCAGTGAATAAAAGGCCAGTACCGCCCTCCACACCAACACCTCTCGCGCACCGGCTACATCAAACAATGACCAACGATTTGACTCCTCACACGACCGCAATCGTGGTCGTGGCCGCTCCTACGACAGAGGGCGGGTCGTGGTCAATATGGTCATGGTAGGGGAAACGGTGGGAATGCTACTGGTTATCATGCTCAATATAGATATTCACCAAATAAAGTGTGGCCCACATAGCTCAATAGTGGTTATAAGACCATGTGTATGTGTAGTGGAAGGGGAAGATAATGCCCCCACCCTAGGGCATTTTACGCCATGTGGCGGTCCAGTCAGCAAAGGGGCATTATTGGGCGTTTTCTAAAATGGGTGTAGTGGGGATGGGGCATTATTAGGCATTATGTTTTGTAATAAAATAAAAATAAAAAAAGAACTTAAAATTCTTATTAGCCAATTAATGCAAACTGAAATATGATTGGACAAGCATTCCCCCCTTTCAGCGTTTTTTAAACCACGCCAAGGGGTTTTTTTTTTAATTTAAAAAAAAAACGTCCCATGTAATGGTTTGGGGGCGTTTTTAAGCGTTTTTTTTTTAATTTAAAAAAAACCCGCCTCACTACGGGTGGTCTAACCATCCTAATCCCCCACCATCTTGGAGTGGACCACAACAGCAAAAATTTCAACAATAGGCTTGTCCACCTTGCCCGTACCCAACCATAAATCCAAGGCCCAACAACAACAATAACAGCGGAAACAATATCATCAGCACAAGGCCTTACCACTCCGCCTTTACCTTAACCGACATTGAGCAAATGTCGCTAAATCAACCGGACCCGGCTCTTTACATGGATGTCCGGAAACATGACAAACAATTCAGGCAATTTCCAATTTTTCTTTAATAATAGCATGCCAAAAATTATCATTGTTGGAAATGGCTCCAACATCCCGGTTACAGGACATGGCACTCAAAACCCTACTTGAACCCTTTCCACCCCTTCTCTTAAAAGACATACTTTATGCCCCAAAATTGATCAATAATTTAATTTCCATTCGTTGGTTTACCACCGACAACTCCGTTTCTATCGAATTTGACCCGATTTGTTTCTTGTGAAGGATTACAAGACCCAAGCCCCCTATCCTTCGGTGCAACAATAGCGGTGATCCATATCCCCTTGTGCACGGATCTAGACCCACCACAACAGTATCCGCCTATGCAACTATTTCTTCTTAGCTATTGCATCAACGTCTCGGGCATATGGGACAACCTTTATTGCAATCTTTAAAACATTATTGTTCTATTGATTTTGAGGAATTGAATAAAAATATTTGTCAATCTTGTGTACTTGGAAAAAGTGTTCGGTTACCTTTTATTACTTCCAATACTCGCATTTTTCAAATTTTTTACATCATACATAGTGAACTTGACTTCACCCATTTTAAGTTCGGAAGGCCACCGGTATTATATATTATTTTTAGACGACCTAACCAATTTTTATGGAAGTATCCTATCTCCAAAAAGTCACAAGTCTACTTGATATTTTGTCACTTACACAAACAAATTGAAACTCAATTTGAACGACAAATGAAAACATTTCAATGCGACAATGGTAAAGAATATGTCAATACTTCTTTTCATCAGTTTTTTCACCAACATGGCATTATCTTTCGTCACTCTTTCCCTCACACATCTTCCCAAAATGGCAAAGCCGGACGGAAAATACGAACCATCAATAACATGATCCAAGAATTCTAGCTCACGCACCTTTTCTCGACATTTTTTGGTACCATGCCCTTAACAACGCCACTTACCTCCTATATATCTTATGAACCAAACACCTCAACAACAAAAACCCAACCGAACACCATCTTATGATCATTTACGCGTGTTCGGGTGTCTTTGCTAACCATTAATCCCCTCCACTTCAATTCACAAACTCGACCACTATTCCTACCCATGCGTTTTCCTTGGTTGACAATCCACTCACCGCAATTACAAATGCTTTAACCAATAAACCAAACAAATCATCATTTCCCGACATGTGCCATTTGATGAAACAACTTTTTCATTCGCCAACACCCTAATCCTTCCCCCACTAACGACTTTCTTTCTGACCCTTTCCGCCTCATATGTGGCCTCTTGTTCAGACCCAAACACCATCACTACAACCCACGATCCAACCCTCCCCTTCTAACACCCCAATGGCCCACACTTCTCCTACTTCCACGACCCACCAAACCTCAGCCCACTCTATCTCCCAGACGGCCTACTTCGCTATAAACTCACCCCACACCCCAAACGCCAACCTGGCCCACTCCCCTGCCACTTCCCCATCTCCAAATCAACACCCACTTCCGACACCGCCCAATACGCTACAAACCAGGCCCAACCCATTGCCACCCTAGCCCAATCTGCCACATCCGAAACCAATATGCATCAATCCACGCCTGATCAAACCAACTCATCCCTATAACCACAACAAATTCCACATCAGCCACCCATACATTTTGTAGCTCTTACTCATACCTCTACGACCCGAACCATGCACACTCGCTCCACGGACGGGTATCATAAAACCCAAACGACAACTTAACCAATATACTTCCACCATCATTCCAATACCCAAAAACCCAACCGATGCTTTGTCCACACCCGAATGGTATAATGCCATGATCAACAGATATCATGCTCTTATTAAAAACGAGACCTGGGAATTAGTGCCCCATTAACCATACATGAATATAATTCGAAGCATGTGGTTGTTCAAACACAAGTTTAAATCGGACGGTAGCTTAGAACGCTACAAAGCACAGTTAATTTGTGACGGTTAGTTACAACAGGTGGGGATTGATTGCGGTGATATGTTCAGTTCGTGGTTAAAAAAGCCACGATCTGTACTGGACTATCCATCGCTCTTTCTCAATCATGGTCAGTTCATCAACTAGATGTCATAAATTCCTTCTTACATAGCACTCTTAATGAAACCGTTTACATGTACCAATAGATGGGTTTTCGACATAAAAGCTTTCCGGATCATGTATGTCGTCTAAAGAAATCCCTTTACGGCCTCAAACAAGCAACCACGGTTCACTAACTTTGTTCTCATAATGGGATTTTAGCAATATTCATCCTCAATCATGGTCAAAATATGGTTTTCCTTCTACTATATGTTGATGATATTATGCTATTTACATCTTTCGAGCACCTTCTTCATCAACTCATAGCACACCTTGCAAGTGAGTTCGCAATGAAATACCTTGGACTGCTCAGCTTCTTTCTTGGTATCTCCATTTCATGACACAAAGATACTATGTTCCTCTCCTAACAAGCTTATACTCTTGAGATCATCAAGTGAGTCTGCATGCAGACTTACAATCCCCTACACACTCCGGTTGACACGCATGCAAAGTTAAGTGTCTCATTGGGTGAGGACTTTACCAACCCTACCCTTTATCGCAGTCTAGCCGGTGCCTTAATATATTTTACATTCACTCGTCGAGACAGTAGCTATGCGATCCAACAGATATATATATATATATATGCATGCTCCTAAAACTAGTCATTGGAATGCACTAAAAAGAATAATACGCTACATCCAAGGCACTATTTCCTATGGACTAACACCACACTAATCCTTCTTTGCTCTCCTACACGGATGCAGATTGGGCGGGTTGCCTGGATACTCGTCGCTCAAAAAGTGGCTATTGTTTTTACTACGATAACAACTTAATTTCGTGCTCAAAGTGACATGCCACAATCTCACGCTCAAGCGTTGAGGCCGAATACCGCGGGGTGGCCAATGCAGTGACAAAAATTTGTTGGTTACACAATCTATTGTTAGAGCTTCATCGCCCGCTCTCTTGCACTACTCTGGTTTATCGTGACAATGTTAGTGTAATATACTTATCAAGTAACCCGGTCCAACCTCAGTGTATGAAATACATCGTGCTTAACATACATTTTGTATGAGAGCAGGTTCAACGTGGTCAGGTTTGGGTTCTACATAGGTAATTGTATTATGTTAGGAGATTGTATTTATTTTATACGAATAGAGAGGCAGGAGGCATCAATCCACTTATCACAATTACATTCTTCAGTTTAGTAAGTAAAATAGACTGTTAAAAGTAAATGATGTTTTAGAGTTCTAGAAATGTAAAAATGTGGTATGGAATTTTAAAAGGATATATATGAAATTTCCTGAACAAGTAACTAGGCATCAATAAGGGGTATACTGGATAATCACCTGAGCAAACACCCATCCCAAGAGCCAATCGATATCACTTTTGTGATTAGATATCACAAGCGCATGTTCCTTACCTGAAAACTGGTGTTAGCCAAAACTATTGTGCAAAAATAATATTCTTCAATAAACATACCAAAGTAACATGTTACAAAATCAATATCCAGCTTACCCATCATATTTAGTGTTTCAGGATCTGTGTATAGCTTAATCTGCAACAATAGGGCGCCAAAAACTTTAATAAGACTTATCAAAAGATAACATACATATATGTGTGCATGTGAGCGAGTAGGGCTCCAAACGAACTGAAGTACCACGAACAAGACCTTGTTCATGTTCGTTTGTTAAGAAATATATGTGTTCATGAACTGTTCATGAATACTTACCGAACGAGTTTTTATGTTCATGTTCGTTTGTTAAGGAAATGAACTTGTTCGTGTTCGTTTGTGTTTGTATGTTAATTTTAGGCAACAAACGAAAACTAATGTTGATGAACAGAAATGAGCACAAACTAATGTTCATGAACACAAATGGAAACAAACGAACAGAAACAAGCGTTCATGAATAGTATCTAGAGTTAAATGCCTGGTTGGTCCCTGTGGTTTACGAAAATTGCAGACTTGGTCCCAATGGTTCACTAATTACAGAGTTGGTCCTAATAGTTGTAATTTTTGCACTCGGGTGGTCCTTATCACTAACCTCTGTTAAATTTCTCAGTTAAGTATGTGTTAAATGACTATAATACACATGAGGCTAAAAACTAAAAAAAAAATTAAAAATAAGTGGGCCCACCACATTCCACACTTCTTACCCACCACAACCTTTAAGAGCCACCCACCACCACCATCTCCCCAAAACATTACCAATGTGCATCAACATCTGCAACCACCGTCTCCCCAAGGGCCCAATCCACCATCACCATCTCTGTCACAACAACCATTTCCTCAAACCACCACCCACCACCTGCATATCAAACACATATAGCCACTGCATAATCTTCCATGAATCAACAAATCGCCATCTCTATCTCTGTCTCCAACGAACAAATCGGTCAAATGATCCACAAGTCCGATTCCATTACCGTTCCGCAGTGCCGACGAATCTCCACAAACCGCATCCGTAACATCCTCTCGCACCGATGATGAATCTGCAGTTGATTTGTACTGATCATCGACGTGTCGATCATCAACCTCTCGCACCGATGATGAATCTGCAGTTGAGGGATCTGATTGAGGGGTGTGATGGATAGATTTGTGTATAATAATAATTAGCAGAGAACCGAAACATGGGAGATAAGGGAGATGGTGACTGGTCGGAGATTAGAGAGACAAAGCTCCGGTGGGGGTGGTGGAGGGGAGACAGTGGAGGTGGGTGTTCAGTGGTGGTGGACGGTAGACGGTGGAGGTGGGTGTTGCGGTGCTTCACAGTGGTATTCGGAGGTGGGGGTTGTGATGGCCCAAAGATGATGGCTGATGATGATTATAGGTGTTTCTGAGAGAGAGGGGTGGGGTAGGGGTGAAGAAGAAGATGGTGGGCCCATTTCCTTTTGTTTCTTATTTTTACTTTTATTTTTTAATTGTTGAGGGTAATTTTGTCATTTAACATCAACTTAACTGAGTCGGAACAAACAAGTGAAAATAAATATCTGTTTAAAATGATTCAGAAGAGTCAGAACAAACAACTGAAGTAATAAACTTTAGTGGTAACGAACAAGGTTTTGTATCAGATTATATGATTAATTCTGATCAACTAACAAAAATTAGCAAACTTTAATTCAAGCTTGACACAAAACAAGTTTTTAATCAACCAAAAACTTTACAAAGTTTAGTTTCTAGAGCTTTTTCTAGAAAAAATAAAATATTTTATTGTTTTAACACTGAAGAACTTTCAGTTGACATAAAAAATACACCTGGAGAAGTTTATTTGCCCCTCCTAACAAAGGGAGAAATAGCAAAAAAACTTTTACATATTAAACCAGAGTTGAGAAAATATCTCAATATGGTACATATAGGAGCAGTCAAAGTTCTTCTAAAAGCACAGTTTAGAGATGGAATTAATTTTCCTATAAAAATGGCCATTGTTGATAATAGAATTATCAATAGGCAAGAAGCTCTTCTAGGAACGATTCAAGGAAATTTAGCTTATGGTAAATTTATGTTTACTATCTATCCTAAATTTGCTTTACATCGAGATTTAAAAGATTTTGATAAAACTCTAAGTTTTATACATCAGTGTGAAAGAACTGATCTTATGGAACCAGGAAATAAAGTTTTTACGATTAATTATTTAATTTTGTATGCTTTAACTAATAGTACTCATTCAATTGAGTATAAGGAAAAAGAAAATATAACAATTGAAGATATTTTCTTAGAAATTGGAGTTGTTGAAAGTAGTAAATTCTCTGAACCTTCACAGTTAAAAGAAAATTGGGCAATTGATATTGCACGAAATAAGAAGATTCTAGGAACAAAATCTAGACACAGTTTTGCTGGAACCTCTTTACAAATAAGAGAATCTAGTAACACTGAACAATTAATACGATCCATGTCGGAAAGAATAGACAAGTATGGAGAATTTTTAAAAGAGGTTATTGGGACATAATGTCTTTAAAACCTATTTTAAATTATTTACATATTCTTGATGAGCAAATCGCTTATGAAGAAGAAGATATACATATTTCTTTAATTCAGATACAACAATTAAAGAAAATTTTTATGCTAAGTCATAAAATCTCTCAACATAGGAATTATTAAAAGAAACATTATTGCCTCTAAACAAAAAATTCTTGAGCTTAAAACTAAAAAATCAATAAAATCTATAGCATGAGTTCTCTTAGTAAAATAGAAGAACTGGTTAGAGATTTAATTAAGAAGGTGGAAAGTTTATCTACCAACGAAAATCTTGAAGCAATTGCTGCAAAAATCATCAAGGATATTTTAGAGAAAGTTGATGAAAAAATGAATTCAGAAACTCTTTTGCCCGAAAAGCAAAAAGAAAAAATGGACTTTGAAAAAAGCTTTCAAAAATATTCATTTCCAAATTTCAATGTCGGAAATCCATCATTAGGAAGCTCTAAAAGTCCAAATGTATTAACATAGACTTTTGGACCACCTAAACCACCCACATGACTAGTTTTGAATATTTAAAACTATCTTTTCAAAAGCTAAATATGGAAATCTCAAGATGCCATTTACTTCGTCAAAATGCCCTCATTTCATTAGATGACAAAGAATGTGAACAAAAGTTTTCTGAAAATAAAATCTTAAATGAAAGATATTTTTCTGAAAATAAAGAACGGATCTTTGCTTTAAAAGATGAAGAACCCGAAACTGAAGAAAGTTCTTCAGATATTGAAATGTCTTCAAACCATAGAGTAAATAATGCCACTACTAGCAGTAGTAACAAACGTTCTAATAGAAAAAAGAATACGGAATTTTCCATGCCATATCATAAAGGTATACCTGATTCTAATAGTAATAATAATGGTAGTTCAACTACTATTAATACTATTAAAACTGATTGTATCTTTAACCTCGACAAAAGAAAAAAAGGTAACTGATAAATGGAACACTCAGATCAGTCTAATCATTCAGACAAATCCAGAAGAGTTCTCTCATGCTAAGGCTTTGTTATTATTAGTTGAACATAAGTCTGTAGGAATTGTCCAAAACTTCATCAAAGGAACAACTTGGAATGAATATTTTTAGGACTTGACTTCATGACAGATAAAGACCGAGAAAGTCAAAAGTTGCTAGAAAAAGCAAGACAAAATCTTGCTAAAGCACAACTTTGTGATACATGTCTTTTAGACAATTTCACTTGTTTTTATGAAACAAATTTATATAAATCAGGCATAGGTGAATTCCATCTTGGATTGATGCCTACTTAATGAAAATTCCCATCGTCGAAGAAAAGGCAAAAGGACGACGGACTAAAGAAAAAAAATCAGTTTACAATGCATTCTCTTGGGTTTGCTACAAGAATTGTTAAAGAGGATATTGCAGCCTATTGTGATTTTTCTAATAAACAAAAATAGTTAAAACGTTTTAATAAAAACTGTTCAAAAAACTCACTGAGTTACCACCATTATCTTTTGGCTGTGAACCAGCAAAAGATAAAGGTTATTTAAAAAAGAAATATAAAAATAAATATAACACAAAAACTAAAACACGTTTTTGGAAAACCAAGAAAAGAAAACTTTCACCGGGAAAATATTTTTCTAAAGAAAAACCTAAGATCTGTCCTCAAGGAAGAAAAAATGTCGTTGCTGGATATGTTCTGAAGAAGGACATTATGCCAACGAATGTCCCAACAGACAAAAATTTCCGGAAAAATTAAAATTTATCTAGGAAGCTGAAACTGAAGGATATTTTCCTTCTGAAAATATTTTTGATAGTTATACGCAAGTATATACATTAGAAATACTAGATAACTTGTCATCCGATTCTTCAACAGAAGACTCGGAATGAATTCTAACCACTCTTATAGTTGGGGGGATGAGGATCATAAACAAATTCATTGTTTTGAATTAGTCTATTCAAATATAACTAATCCAAATTCAATTTATATCAAAGGAAAAATCTTTTTCAAAGAATAGAAAGCAATTGCTCTACATTGCTATGTAGATACAGGGGCAAATCTTTGTTTAGCAAGCAAACATGTAATTCCTGATGATCTATGGGAAAACACTCCCAAAGATATTAAGGCAATTGTTGCTAACAAAGAAGTCATTAAATTAGATAAGGTTTGTAGAAATCTTATAATCTATTTTTCTGGAGAACCAATTACCATTCCTACTATCTATCAACAAGATTCAGGTATGGATTTACTTCTTGGAAATAATTTATGTCAACTTTATGGACCTTTCACTCAATAGTTAGACAGGGTATCTTTTTATCTTAATCAAGAAATGATTTTGATTAAAAAAGTTACAAAGGCTTTTCAAATCGGAAAACCAAATTTCCTTGAATCCATGAAAAAAGATTCAAAGATAAAACAAATTCCTGGAACTAATATAGTTCAAGAGGTCTTAAACCGGAAAGAATATTTTTACTTGAAATACAAAAGTTTCAAAAAATCGAAGAACTACTTGAAAATGTTTGATCATAAAATCTTATTGATCCTTAAAAATCCAAAAAGTCGATGAAAGCTTCAATAGAACTTATAGATCCTAAAATTGTTATCAGGGTAAAACCTATGAAATACAGTCCACAGGACAGAAAAGAAATTAGTAAACAGATTAAGGAATTACTTGATTTAAAATTAAATATTCCAAGTAAATCACCTCACATGTCTCCAGCATTCTTAGCTGAAAATGAAGCTGAAAAAAGAAAAGGAAAAAAAGCACATGGTTGTAAATTACAAAGCAATTAATGTAGCTACTAAAGGTGACAACCATAATCTTCCTTGTATGCAGGAATTATTAACTCTCTTAAGAGGAAAAACCAATTTTTTCAGTTTCGACTGCAAAAGTGGTTTCTGGCAGGAATTGTTAGATGAAGAATCTCAGTTACTAACCGCATTCACATGTCCAGATGGTCATCATCAGTGGAAGGTAGTTCCTTTTGAATTAAAACAAGCACCGAGCATATTTCAAAGACATATGCAAAATGCTTTAAGAGGTTTAGAAAATTACTGTACCGACTATGTCGACGATATTGTAGTTTTCTCAAACTCTGAAGATAAACACTATTTTAATGTTTTATCAGTTTTAGAAACAATTGAAAAATATGGAATTATTTTATCAAAAAAGAAAGCTAATATTTTTAAAACAAAGATAAACTTTTTGAGTCTTGAAATAGATCAAGGGACTCATTGTCCCCAAAAACATATCTTGGAAAATATACACAAATTCCCAGATACTTTAGAAAATAAAAAACATCTTCAAAGATTTTTAGGTATTTTTACCTATGCTGAAAGTTATATTACTAAACTCGCAGAACTTAGGAAACCTTTACAGATAAAATTAAAAAAAGGATCATGTATGGGAATGGCAGATGGCAGATGTGGTTTTCAAGATATTCATTCAACATTGAGAATCTTGAGGGGGCCAAAAACGTTCTAGCTGATTGCTTGACAGGAGATTTTCAAAATACGTAAGCAATTACGTACTTCAAATGCTTTTCATGCCTATTTAAGGATGTAACACCTCATAAAAATCATGTCCAATGATGTATTGACACGTGTAATAAACCCTAATGAAGTCAAACATTGAATTTAAGGGACTAATTTTTTGAAAAATCGAAAACTTTGATTGTGAAAGGACTGGAAGTGTTAGCATACATAAAATAATTTTCTAAACAACCTCTCACGATAATTATACTCACAAATGAGCCACTTGTCGATCGAGTGTAGCCGTTTGCGGAATTCATTGAAAGTTTGCGCAATGAAGGGTTAAAAGCGTCAACATGTTAATTCTTACCTCTGAGTGACCTTTAAACAAATTGGGAGCTTCATGATATTCGATTATACTCTCGGGAATGCCAACTATTGGGCGTCTAAGGTTTTTATGCCTATAAGTAAAGTTACGCGCAACATTGCAAGTTAGAGGGGCTAAAAGTGTCAATATGTTTAAGTATACCCCTGAATGACCTTTTAGCAAACCTGAAGCATCGTGATTTTTAATAATACTTTCAAGAATGCCTAATATGGATTAGATGAGGCTTCAATACTATTAAATGATGAGATGCGCAAGTTTGCGCAATAGAGGGACCTAAAGCGTCAACTTTTGAATCTACGCCTTTCGGTGACCATTTAAGTGAATGGGAGCATAGTAATAGTTAAGTATAAGCTTAGGAATGATCAATATGGTCCATGGAAGGTTTGGATATCATTAAACGGCATTCCACGCTACTTTGCGCAATTAAAGGACTAATTGCGTCAAACTGCAAAAGTATACCTATTCGTAGGGTATCGAACCTTCCGGAATATGATCCTGAGTTAAACATACCCTATTTATCCTTTATATAGCTTATATATAGGACTAGTGGTGTTTGGTGCGTAAAAATAAACTTTTACGTCATGTAGGGACTAAAAGTGTCAAAAAGTGCACAAGTTTGCATTTTCGCGCATATCTTGCATTTTGAATATATCCGGACACCCAAAAATTTATGTAAGTACTAAAATATTTTATTTTAGTGTATGTCTTGATAAAATTCCATTCGTCGCGTAGTTTGGATCGTTTTTCGCGTCCGTTCGTGTTTCGTCGTAATTAGACGAACAACGTGACCGTACGGCCAAACGAACCGACATCCGACATGTTTTTGAGCATGTTTCATGTCCCCTATGTTTAGGCATCATAATGAAGCCTTGAAATGAGGTTAACGGGCCTTAGATGTGTCAAAAGGGCCTTATATGCAAACAGGGACCAAAACTGCCATTTTTGAAACTTCTGTGCTGATCAGACATCCCAGGCGGGCCGCGTAAGCCTACCTTGACTCTTAAGCGGGCCGTGTGAGTCCATCAGAGTTGCAAAATTAGTTTACAGCCTGTTCCAGCTGTTTCCAGGTGTTGTAAATGGTTTTTAAGCTTTCTAGGGGCTATTTTGGGATGCCCATGGTTTCACAAATCAGTGGGTGCACTTGTACGGACCAGATTGAAGCTCGTTTATCGAGGAACGATCTTAACGGTTCTTGAAATCCTATTTATACCCCCTTGATTTTGCTCTCATTTCACACCTTGATCTGAATTGTTCTAAGTTGGAGCTCTTGTGCTTCATACCTGAACATCCAAGATCAATTCCATCCTTGCTTGGACCCTTGTAAGTGTCCTTTCGTGCTTAGTTTAAATTTCTAGAGTTATAACCGAAAAGTCAAGCGTTTTTTTATAAACGCTTTGACATTTAAAGGGTTAAGCCATTGTTCGCAACGAACATGGCTACGTGACCGTAATTAGGTAGGTGTTTAACCATCAAAAGGGCACCTCCTAATTACCACGTTTACTTAGTTAAATTGTCGGGTCAAATAAAAGTCAAACGGGTTAGTTTTAAATAAAATTCATAACTATTAATATAAAAGCCATAAAATCAGTTTTCTCACTTTAATAACTTGGTAAATATTAATTGAACATGTCTAAGCATGTTCAACCCGACAATTCTAAGTATAGGCTCGGTTCGGAACCGAAAGTCGCAAAAGTTGACTTTTACTTTGCCTTTCAGTTCTGACCCGATTTAGCTTAGTTTAGATATGCCTTAGGATTCCTTTAGGACCAGGTTATAGGTTAGTGTAACCCTCTGTGGTTATACAACTTGGTTCCTTAGTTATCCGATTCATATGCATGTTTCCATTAAATGCCTAAATGTTGACTATTATGCCTTTTAACCTTAAAACGAAATTTTTGAAAATGTGAGAAGATAGAAACCTTCATTACTGATTTATAAACTTGTCCCTAAAATTTGACATCAGCTTGAGGTCTAGATTAGGAGTTATGCTCGTTAGCGTAAATGAAAAACTTTTTATTAATTAAACGGCATAATTAGCATATAGCTTATCTAACCCTAATATATACCAAACTTTTTAACCACTGATGTAAAATAATATTTTGGAATTTTTGAAGATTTTTATTTATTTTTAGGCTGAGCATAACATAGAGTTCTAAGCTTGATTCGGTAATTGTCGGTTTTGCCCTTTTGGCCTATAAAATGAGTTTTACAAATCTTTTTGACACCAAACCTTTTTCTACTGATCTAATATGATAAATAAAATATCTTAAGCCTTCTGGAATAATAAAAATATCAGCTTTTCATATAAAACCCGGAAATCGCTTAAAACCGTCTTTTTACGCGTTTTAAGCGCATAGTATGTATTAAAACTATTTTAAATATACAAGACTTGAAACCTACTGATATTTTAAGTAAATTATTATACTTTAGCAGTAAGCAAAAGTTTTAAACTCATATTTCCAGATTTGACCTTTAAACCTTAGGTGAAATTACCAAAATGCCCCTTCGGTGCATAGTTTGGTTATAAATGGTAAATTTCACATATATGTAATACCCTACTGATATAACCTATTAGATTATGTATATTTACTGATTTTATCAGACCTGAAACTCAGATTTATATTAAATCTCTTTTATAAACTTTTAAATGACCAAAATACCCCTACGGGGCATAATTTGAGTTAAAATTCGTTTTGGGCATAATAGAAGATATCTTACTGATGTCACAACATATTTAAGGCATGTTAACTTATGAAACTTTCATATAACTCATTTGGTTACCCGTTACGCACTTTTCGCGTTCGGATCAGCTTATGTAACTAGTTTGCATATATTAGCCGAAACGGGTCAAACCATATCCTTTTCATCTCAAATCCAGAATGTGTTTAGTTTACCCTTATTACACAAGTATACAAGCTTGTCAGGTCTAAACCACATTCTAATCCGGTTCTCGCTTAACCATGCGTTTTGAACCGTATCCTCCTTTAAAACTAACCGGTCTAAGCATAGGCTTAATTAAGACCTGTTAGGAATCTAATAGGTTATTAAAAACCTTTGTTCCAGATTTAGGAGCCCAGTAAAAGCTATCTGTACTTGCTGATTTGATATACGGCTAGGATTGAATTTATATTTATCTTAGGTAAATACTTTTAACTTATTTTCCCTATACGGGCTTGGGGTACGGTATATAAAATACCGCTTAGTCGGGCATTGAATTTTTAATGGTATGAAGATTAATTTATTGAAATGTCCCGTTTAAATTGTTTTGTTTGCTTAAAGCCTTTGGGGGGTTAATGACCATGTCCCGGATATCCTTGGCATCATTTACGAAATGGCCACGACCTAAGCACGGGGTGTAGGCGTACACCCGACAGTGCATAAATAAATAATAAGGTATAACCGCCGGTTAGGGGAATAACTCGCCGCGGGACTATATCATGTGGTGTGTCTATTAATCTTTAACCCGGTGTCAATCCAGGCTACTGAACGTATAACGAACATGTAATTCTTTTACAAGTTTATATACAAATAATTATCCCAAGTTATAAAAAGTTTTGTGCCATGTGCATTCAAATCAATTTTCTTAAACGTTTTCAAAATGAGTCAGTTAATTGTATTTACCAGTGTAAGCTGACGTATTTTCCCAAAAAGGCTAAGTGCAGGTACTAATCGGAATAGGCTGGCTACTCCTAGCATCAATAAAGAGTCTCGCAAGCTTAGATGTTAAAATCTGTTGAACAATTATCTTTTAATTGATCCGCCTGTGGATCCTTTACATTCCGTTTGTAATACTTTGATATTACTTTATATCGGTTTGTAATATATTCATCTTTTGCTTCCGTTGTGCATTTAAATTGTGTTGTTTGACTATGATGATATCAACTACGTCACGATACTCCCCACCGGGCCCACCGGTAATACGTGGAAATATCGAGGTGTGACAGGTTGGTATCAGAGCCATCATTGAGTGAATTAAACACTAGCCTTTTGTGTTTAATCTCAATGACATTGTAGCACATTCCTTGACCTTCTGAGTCTAGACTTAACATAGGAATGCTCTCGTCTCTATTCGGAGAATTATTGCTTTCAATACTATATATTTTAATATGTCGCCAAGTAAAGAAGCCATAATGGAAATTCTCCCCATTTGAAGCCTAGGGAAGGCCGAGCTTCGTGCTGCGACTAGGATTAACGTGCAACCAAGGAGAAAACATTCAGAAATAAAATGAAGAAGAAACTCCTTTTGTTGAAGATCGTTTCCTTAGTAGTCCTTATAAGGATATATTTATCTTTCAATCCCTTCAGGGACAACATCATTCCTTTCAAGTCCCGTTTAGGGAAATTCTGTACCTCCTTTAAAAATCATTGGAATGTTCTATCTAAATTTATTCATCACTGCATATGAACATAAAATATGAAATAATAACATTCCTTTTATAAGATCTACCATTATAATAAAATGGCAAAATCTAAAAAGGACAAGACCTAGCCCATGTGTCATTTTAAGAACAGGGCCAAGATGGTAATTCCTCAATTAGATTCAGATCCTTATTAACATCTCAATTTATGATTGCTCTGCGTTAAATATAAAAAGAATCTTAAAGATAAACCTAGCCTATATGTCATTTCAGACAAGGCCAAGATGGTAGAACCTATTCAAAAGATTCAAATCCCTGTTAACATCTGTAAACATGTTAACATTCCTGGCAGATGTGATTCGACAGAATCACATAAATCATCCTTATACTGGATTCTCCCGAAATCCTTTCTTATTTTGTGAATTAAGCATCCATCAGGGATATAATGCTTACGGGCCATATTCATTGTCATATAAGACAAAAGACAGTCGTAGCCTACAACTCCCTGTCAAGAAAAGGCATGAACAACGTTCAAGCCTAAATACCTTGATTCTACAAAATCATGGTTTATAATTTAAAGTTGCCCTTATGACTTGGCCTTTTCGTGCCAATAGTTATATTTTAATTAAATTTAGGATAATTATAATGAAAATCCTGAATAAAATAAATATCATTCCTTTCCTGCCAATATACATATTAAAAAGAATCTTAAAAGGTATAACCTAGCTTGAATGTCATTAAAGACCTGGCTACGATGGTAAAACCTGTTTAAAAGAGATTCAGATCCTTGTTAACATCCGAAAACGTGTTAACACTCCTGACAATAGTGATGCGATAAAATCACACTTGTCATCTTTATATTAGGAACTTCCAAACCCCTTATTTAGCGTAAATGATCAAGACGAATCATGGCTAATAAACGTCGAACATGATGAACACATCAAAACATCCATTGGGATGAATACCTTCGGGCAAAGATGTATACATGAAAAAGATAGTTTTATTTCATAACTTCTTGTCAAGACAATGAACTATGAAATTTTCCGATCCAAAGGAATCATCGATTATGTTTTAAAATTTCCCTAGTGACAAGGCATCAGTGCCATCAAAAGTCCTTTGGAACATGCCCTTGTGCTATATATAAAATGTCGGTACGGCATTGACAGTCGTGCCTTATGTCCCCTGTCTAATAGATATGAAGGATTATATTCCGTCAAAACGCCAAAGATGGTTTATTTAAAAACCTAGGCAAAACATAATCAAATGAATTTAATACTATCTATTCGCCTATATGGTTTATTTGTACCATGGCTATTTAATCATCAAATTCGACAATTCACCATATAATTAAACCAATTATTACTACTTGGTTTGTAGCCTTCAAAGCTTCACCATGGCTGACCCATCTGAAGCTCACAATCATTCAGTTGATCAGAATAATGGTGCAAGACTGAACTTAACGGGCACCGAGCTACAGGCTATGATAGATACAGCCGTAAACAACGCCGTGGACCGAGCATTAAAGGATCATAAGCGAAAGTGCGATAATACCCCAAATAAAGATTACAAAAAGGGTAAGACCGGTTCAAACTATAACCAGTCCAAGCCAAAGGAGGCAAAACCCAAATGTAAAACCTGCGGGAAGAAGCACTTCGGAAAATGTTTCTATGAGCAGACTAGGGGATGTGTCATCTGTAAAGAGATGGATCACAAGACCCAAGAATGCAAGGACTTGAAGGACGCCACATGCTATGGTTGTGGCGAGAAGGGGGGACATAAAGACCCGCTGCTCAAAGAAGGCAACTAAAGGGAAATGCACTTTGGAGTCACAAGCTAGGCCTTGTGGGATTTGTAATAAGGAAGGGCACAAGACCTTGGAGTGCCAAGACATAAAGGACGCAACATGCTATGGTTGCAATGAAATAGGGCACATCAAGACAAATTGCCCAAATAAAACCAAGAAGCCTGAGGAGGCTAAGAAGACCAAAGCTGGAAGCTCTCAAATGGATGCTCAAGAGGCTATTCAGGATGACAATGTCACATCAGGTACTTTCTTTATCAATAACGCTCATGCTAGAGTATTATTTGATTCAGGTTCAGATAAGTCTTTCGTAGACAATAGATTTTGTAAATCATTTAATCTGCCTGTTAAAACTCTAAGCGTTAAGTATAAAGTAGAATTGGCCGATAGTACCTCAGAGACTGCTTCAGCAATATTAGATGGGTGTTTTATATCCACTTGGAATCATTCTTATCCGCTGTCCTTGTTCCGTTAAAATAAGAGGGACTCGATATAGTGATAGGAATGGATTGGTCGTCTTAAAATCAAGCCCATATTGTGTGTGATAAGAAGCAAGTAGTTATCAAGACTCCTTATGGTGAGCCTTTGACAATTCAAGGAGACACTGGGTATGGATTGCCTAGCACTTGCGGAATTTGGTATTTAATACCAAAGCTATGAGTATAGAAACTCAGAAGAGACAAACAAAAGTCACGATGCTAGAAATGCGACAAATGTTAATGGTGCATCAAATGTGAACCTCAATGTTAATGGAGTTAATCTCCAAAACTGTGATTAACGCAGCTGTTAGGAAGGCTATGAGAAAAGTCATGAAAAGGTTCAAGGAGCCAAATGTTGCTCGCTCTAAAACACATGTCACTGCTCATGAGAAGAGCTTTATTCATACTTCAAATGCGAAGAATAACCCAAACAAAATCATATATGGCAAGGAGCCCATTCCCTTTAGGATGTACTTAAAAGTACTTCGTCTCTTGGAAGTCAAGAGACTACAATAGTAAAAAGGGGCCATCGATTGCAGGAAATTGTTGGATGAAGTAGAAACCATTAGGTGTATCAGCGGTTATGCTGGAACGGACACGGTGAGGTATGCGTCACAGTCATTCGATGGCAATACCCTTGATTAATGAGGACATTAATGAAGTCCACAAGAAAGATCCTCTTATACAATATGGGATGGACCAAGTTTTAAGGACCTTATTAGAAAAACATATTATCCACTTCGCGAAATGGAAAAGATGGAATAAGAATTTTATGACTCTCATCATAAAAGTTCTAGACTGTCGACAATATGTTACAAATTTTAATTCATTAGCTAAAATAGTACCCTGTTCCATTTACCCAAAATCTAAGCTTAATGCAAATAAATATTGATGGTTAGCAACAGCAATAAAAGGACATATTAAGGTTTCAAAGCCTGCTTATTATAAATCCATAATGGATTTACCTCAGCTACTCACGTTTTATAGAGTAAGAAATAACCAGTCAAAGTTGAGACTGCCCTGAAATTTGTCAAAGATTTGCAGCAAAGTTTAAAAGGATTAAGAATGGAGGCGTTTAACCCTCCTGATGAATGATTAGAGGCAGTTCACATTAATAATGACACTAGATAAATCCCTTATTGTGATTTTATTACTAGGAGTTACGTTTGGTTTCAGGTGCTGCTGAGTCTCCTATAAGACCATAAGCTTGGCAAACTGTTAGAAATTTTTCCTTAAGAACCCTAGAAATTAAGTATAAGGTAAAACTTGCAGGCGCTATAATAAGAACCATTTCTTCTGTTACTGTCAGAAACCTTCAGTCGTAGAATTTAGAAGTATCCTCTCTCTAGAGGAAGTGCATCAGCATATATAGTTGATATCTCTTTAATCTCTATCGGTTACTAATACCAGATGGTACGATAAAAACGCCATATGAGGATTGGTGTATCTTAATATGTCCCATAGATTGCTTTCATGCCTGATCAGTATGGAGGTTTAATGCATGGGACCACAAAGATATTCCGATGGTCATATGGTACTAAAGTCAGCTAATGGTATTCAAAGAAGATATCCAGAATGGAATTGTCCAGGTAAATGTCTTCGATTAAGGAACTCGTGGACTCGTAACATAAATGTGTCACTTATCTGACACAGAATATGATGGATGAACTGGAGCCTGAGATTTGGAAAATCTCTGTAATCTCCTTGTACCTTGGTTATCTTCTCCTAAGATTACCCTGTTTACCTCCTGAGAGGCAAGTAGAGTTAAGATTTATACCCCATTTAGGGCTGTATTATTATGAAATCTCAAAGACGGCTAGTACCATCATTGGAGGAATCGAAACCCTGATTAAGTAAGTTTTAAAATAGATGATTCATATAGCCTAACTCAATATTCTGAGAATTCGGTATAGTTAATTAAGAAAGACGGTTCATTTTGCTTATGCATTGATTACCGCAACCCAAATTAGGCAACAATTAAGAATTTCCATCAGCTACCCAGGATCGTCGATTTGTTCGACTAACGGCAAGGATTAGCTATTCCTTAAGATTAGTTTTAAGCAGTGGTTGGAATAACCATCTCACCTTAAATTAAGCTTTTCTATAATAGCTGTCATATAAGTATCAAGGCTGCTCCTTTGGAGACCTTGTATAGATGGAATGTTAAACAATTATTGATTAGACAAAAATTGGTAAGTCCAATTATCAGGATCTGAAAGTTGCCTTGGAAACAACAAGGATTAATGAAAGTAGCAAGCCTCCTAAGTTCTTGTTAAGAAATAAGGTTCAACAAAAGATATCACCCTGGAAGGGTGTGCCAATTTGTTAATTATCAGGCTAGTTAAGCTCTGAATATATAGAATCATTCGAGGGAATCAGATGTATCAAGATCAAATAGCTTATAAACTAAGACCTATTTAAGGAGCTTAGCGGAGCTCGCAATGCATTACACACTAATGATTTAAGGATGTGTTTCACCAATAAGTCGAGAAGCATTATCACATAATAATATGCAGATTTATGATATAATGAGCAACCTGTATCGATTAAGGATCGGCAGGTTAAGAAGCTCCAAAATGATACATGTACCTATTATAGAGGTCAGCTTGGGAGCTTGGAGAGGCTCCAGATATGCAATACAAGTTAAGTCCATTATGCGACAAAAAGAACTTCCAGCAATTTAGCAAATCTCGAGGTCGAGATTTCTTTTAAGGGTGTGAGGATGTAACACCTCGTAAAAATCATGTCCAATGATGTATTGACACGTGTAATAAACCCTAATGAAGTCAAACATTGAATTTAAGGGACTAATTTTTCGAAAAATCGAAAACTTTGATTGTGAAAGGACTGGAAGTGTTAGCATACATAAAATAAGTTTCTAAACAACCTCTCACGATAATTATACTCACAAATGAGCCACTTGTAGATCGAGTGTAGCCGTTTGCGGAATTCATTGAAAGTTTGCGCAATGAAGGGTTAAAAGCGTCAACATGTTAATTCTTACCTCTGAGTGACCTTTTAACAAATCGGGAGCTTCATGATATTCGATTATACTCTCGGGAATGCCAACTATTGGGCGTCTAAGGTTTTTATGCCTATAAGTAAAGTTACGCGCAACATTGCAAGTTAGAGGGGCTAAAAGTGTCAATATGTTTAATTATACCCCTGAATGACCTTTTAGCGAACCCGAAGCATCGTGATGTTTAATAATACTTTCAAGAATGCCTAATATGGATTAGATGAGTCTTCAATACTATTAAATGATGAGATGCGCAAGTTTGCGCAATAGAGGGACCT
Source organism: Helianthus tuberosus (assembly GCA_030545235.1). Classification (NCBI taxonomy): domain Eukaryota; kingdom Viridiplantae; phylum Streptophyta; class Magnoliopsida; order Asterales; family Asteraceae; genus Helianthus; species Helianthus tuberosus. The sequence goes on from CM060389.1 coordinate 101,252,006, forward strand.
AAAGCGTCAACTTTTGAATCTACGCCTTTCGGTGACCATTTAAGTGAACGGGAGCGTAGTAATAGTTAAGTATAAGATTATGAATGATCAATATGGGCCATGGAAGGTTTGGATATCATTAAACGACATTCCACGCTACTTTGCGCAATTAAAGGACTAATTGCGTCAAACTGCAAAAGTATACCTATTCGTAGGGTATCGAACCTTTCGGAATATGATCCTGATTTAAACATACCCTATTTATCCTTTATATAGCTTAGATATAGGCCTAGTGGTGTTTGGTGCGCAAAAATAAACTTTTACGTCATGCAGGGACTAAAACTGTCAAAAGGTGCACAAGTTTGCATTTTCGCGCATATCTTGCATTCTGAATATATCCGGACACCCGAAGATTTATGTAAGCACTAAAATATTTTATTTTAGTGTATGGCTTGATAAAATTCCATTCGTCGCGAAGTTTGGATCGTTTTTCGCGTCCGTTCGTGTTTCGTCGTAATTAGACGAACAACGTGACCGTACGGCTAAACGAACCGACATCCGACATGTTTTTGAGCATGTTTCATGTCCCCTATGTTTAGGCATCATAATGAAGCCTTGAAATGAGGTTAACGGGCCTTAGATGTGTCAAAAAGGGCCTTATATGCAAACAGGGACCAAAACTGTCATTTTTGAAACTTCTGTGCTGATCAGACATCCCAGGCGGGCCGTGTAAGCCTACCTTGACTCTTATGCGAGCCGTGTGAGTCCATCAGAGTTGCAAAAATCAGTTTACAGCCTGTTCCAGTTGTTTCCAGGTGTTGCAAATGGTTTTTAAGCTTTCTAGGGGCTATTTTGGGATGCCCATGGTTTCACAAATCAGTGGGTGCACTTGTACGAACCAGATTGAAGCTTGTTTATCGAGGAACGATCTTAACGGTTCTTGAAATCCTATATATACCCCCTTGATTTTGCTCTCATTTCACACCTTGATCCGAATTGTTCTAAGTTGGAGCTCTTGTGCTTCATACCTGAACATCCAAGATCAATTCCATCCTTGCTTGGAGCCTTGTAAGTGTCCTTTCGTGCTTAGTTTAAATTTCTAGAGTTATAACCGAAAAGTCAAGCGTTTTTGATAAACGCTTTGACTTTTAAACGGTTAAGCCATTGTTCGCAACGAACATGGATACGTGACCGTAATTAGGTAGGTGTTTAACCCTCAAAAGGGCACCTCCTAATTACCACGTTTACTTAGTTAAATTGTCGGGTCAAATAAAAGTCAAACGAGTTAGTTGTAAATAAAATTCATAACTATTAATATAAAAGCCATAAAATCAGTTTTCTCACTTTAATAACTTGGTAAATATTAATTGAACATGTCTAAGCATGTTCAACCCGATAATTCTAAGTATAGGCTCGGTTCGGAACCGAAAGTCGCAAAAGTTGACTTTTGCTTTGACTTTCAGTTCTGACCCGATTTAGCTTAGTTTAGATATGCCTTAGGATTCCTTTAGGACCATGTTATAAGTTAGTGTAACCATCTGTGGTTATACAACTTGGTTCCTTAGTTATCCGATTCATATGCATGTTTCCATTAAATGCCTAAATGTTGACTATTATGCCTTTTAACCTTAAAACGAAATTTTTGAAAATGTGAGAGGATAGAAACCTTCATTACTGATTTATAAACTTGTCCCTAAAATTTGACATCAGCTTGAGGTCTAGATTAGGAGTTATGCTCGTTAGCGTAAATGAAAAGCTTTTTATTAATTAAACGGCATAATTAGCATATAGCCTATCTAAACCCAATTTTTGATACCAAACTTTTTACCCACTGATGTAAAATAATATTTTGGGATTTTTGAAGATTTTTATTTATTTTTAGGCTGAGCATAACATAGAGTTCTAAGCTTGATTCGGTAATTGTCGGTTTTGCCCTTTTGGCCTATAAAATGAGTTTTACAAATATTTTTGACACCAAACCTTTTTCTACTGATCTTATATGATAAATAAAATATCTTAAGCCTTCTGGAATAATAAAAATATCAGCTTTTCATATAAAACCCGGAAATCGCTTAAAACCGTCTTTTTACGCGTTTTAAGCGCATAGTATGTATTAAAACTATTTTAAATATATAAGACTTGATACCTACTGATATTTTAAGTAAATTATTATACTTTAGCAGTAAGCAAAAATTTTAAACTCAGATTTCCAGATTTGACCTTTAAACCTTAGGTGAAATTACCAAAATGCCCCTTCGGTGCATAGTTTGGTTATAAATGGTAAATTTCACATATATGTAATACCCTACTGATATAAAATATTAAATTATGTATATTTACTGATTTTATCAGACCTGAAACTCAGATTTATATTAAATCTCTTTTATAAACTTTTAAATGACCAAAATACCCCTACGGGGCATAATTTGAGTTAAAATTCGTTTTGGGCATAATAGAAGATATCTTACTGATGTCACAACATATTTAAGGCATATTAACTTAGGAAACTTTCATATAACTCATTTGGTTACCCGTTACGCACTTTTCGCGTTCGGATCGGCTTATGTAACTAGTTTGCATATATTAGCCGAAACGGGTCAAACCATATCATTTTCATCTCAAATCCAGAATGTGTTTAGTTTACCCTTATTACACAAGTATACAAGCTTGTCGGGTCTAAACCACATTCTAATCCGGTTCTCGCTTAACCATGCGTTTTGAACCGTATCCTCCTTTAAAACTAATCGGTCTAAGCATAGGCTTAATTAAGACCCGTTAGGAATCTAATAGGTTATTAAAAACCTTCGTTCCAGATTTAGGAGCCCAGTAAAAGCTATCTGTACTTGCTGATTTGATATACGACTGGGATTGAATTTATATTTAGCTCAGGTAAATACTTTTAACTTATTTTCCCTATACGAGCTTGGGGTACGGTATATAAAATACCGCTTGGTCGGGGGGTTAATGACCATGTCCCAGATATCCTTGGCATTATTTTACGAAATGGCCACGACCTAAGCACGGGGTGTAGGCGTACACCCGACAGTGCATAAATAAATAATAAGGTATAACCGCCGGTTACGGGAATAACTCGCCGCGGGACTATATCATGTGGTGTGTCTATTAATATTTAACCCGGCGTCAATCCAGGCTACTGAACGTATAACGAACATGTAATTCTTTTACAAGTTTATATACAAATAACTATCCCAAGTTATAAAAAGTTTTGTGCCATGTGCATTCAAATCAATTTTCTTAAACGTTTTCAAAATGAGTCAGTTAATTGATTGTATTTACCAGTGTAAACTGACGTATTTTCCCAAAAAGGCTAAGTGCAGGTACTAATCGGAATAGGCTGGCTACTCCTAGCATCAATAAAGAGTCTCGCAAGCTTAGATGTTAAAATCTGTTGAACAATTATCTTTTAATTGATCCGCCTGTGGATCCTTTACATTCCGTTTGTAATACTTTGATATTACTTTATATCGGTTTGTAATATATTCATCTTTTGCTTCCGCTGTGCATTTAAATTGTGTTGTTTGACTATGATGATATCAACTACGTCACGATACTCCCCACCGGGCCCACCGGTAATACGTGGAAATATCGGGGTGTGACAAAGGAGCACAAATTTTTCTAACAAAGGCATGGCCTATCACTTTCACAAAAATCAGATTTATTTTTAAAAAAGAAATGGAGAATTTAAAGGCTTTTTGCCTAAAAGAAAAAAAAACTTTTGATAGAATTAAAAGCTTTTCAAGATCAAATAGCTCTCTATGACGAAAGTCTAGAACCACCTGCTAATTCAGAGCAGGAATCCGTAAAGAAACGATCTGAATCTATTCCCACTCAAACGGCGAAGGGTAAAGAAAAATCAAGTCCGTTTATTCCTATTGCTTTGTAAAAAAGCAAAAATAGAGTAAATGAAGAACTAAAATCTTCATCTAGCCCAGAAGCAAATGGCTCTGGTAAAGGCCTATCAAATCCGTTGATGGCTGACAGTTTGCCAAAACTGAAAAAGGTCTCTCTCAGACAAGTTACTCTCAAGTCACTCAAGCACCAAAAATCTTAAATCAAGATTTTGTGTTATCTTTGATGGCGAACACAGAAGAATCCACGAAGAATGGTTTATAGTCAAAGGTTATGTTGATAAAATAGACCATCCCTTCAAAAAATTTGGGTCATTATTACAAGCTCAACAAGAAGCCACCTGATATTAAGCAAACTTTGGGAAAATAGAAATACCTTTAAAGGTAACAATTTTTCCTGAACCTTTGAAGCCCAAGAAAAAAGAAAAAGTCATTGAATTCAGGAGCACTTTCTTAAAACCAACAATAAAAGAAGAGAAAGAAGAAAAAGATATTATATCTTTAGATGAATTCAGAACAATTTGGTCAAAGGCTAGAACACTAAGCCAAAACGATTTCGAGTTCGAACATATTTACACGGAAGATAAGGATACTAAAAGTCTTAATATCTTTTGTCCAGGTGCAAACCCAGAACTAGTTTCTCTAGCATTTTCTGCTGGATTAGCAAAGTTCATTTACCCTTCTTCCAATTTACTTGAAATAAGTAATTTATCTGAAGGAAGGAAGAAATCTATCAAAAACTTTTGAAAGAAAATTGTCGCTGCAAGAGATGCAAATTTTTTCATCAAGTGTAGTTCTACACTCCCTGACTGGTATCAAGGAAAAACCTTTCCAAGTTACCATCATTTAGAAATTGGTATTGCCAAAACAAGAACAGTCAACCCTTCAAGGATTATAAAGGAAGACTATGAAGACTATGAAAAATGGATAGATATCAGGACAAAAGGATTTTTACAAATCCTAAACAACCTGCAAAAAATTAAAGCATGAAGCTTTATTAAAGTAAATTATTGCAACACCAACTGCATAATTACTAGCTATAGTGGAACTCCAGTACCACTACATGAAAAAGAAGTTCTAGAAAGGATGGAGCAATGTATTATTTTGAATAAAGTAGAACCAGACCCCGCCACTAAAGAACAACTTTGCCGAAAGTTACAACGCACATTCGAAAACAATCGGTGCGAATACTGTAAAGCATCTTCTTCAGAAGAAATCAAAAACTCTACTGAAAAAGGCAGCTATTCTTCAGATGAAGACACTCGAGAGCTAGACCCAACACATGGGTTTGTCGATTAAATAACGTCATCCATGACGATTAATTAAAGGCTATAATGGTCTTTTGTAAAAATTCACTTCTGCTATATAAAGAAGTAGAATTCTTTAGTTTAAGGTATCCCTCATCTCTCGTATCCTCTCCTTTCCCACCTTTTTACTTGTAAATTAATGTGTGTAAGCGAGTAGACTCTTTCCTAAATGAGAGTATTATGTAAATATCAAGAAGTTCTTCCTTAGGTAAGAACAGTTATGAATAAAAATATCAGTTTCCTTTTATCCCTTATGTTCATCTTTAAGATTTTGCAAAACCTGGAGCCCTGGAGCCATAAGAGTACCGTTCAGGCAGGAGGCCGTAGGGAAAAATTGGTTGGGTTGGTCACTTGGAAAAATCAACTTAAAGATTTACTTAGCTGAATAAGGAGGAAAGGTATATTCTATTCTAGCTGTTCAATTACTTCAAAATATTTATGTTAATCTCTCCTTAAGCATTTTTATAAACATCTGTTTTTATAAACATACACAAACAAAAATCGATTAACCATCATCGAAATAAAAAAAATTAGTCAAAAAATGACTATAAATAATGAATTTCGTAAATTTCAAAATTATGAATTTTATATTCAAAGGATTGATTCTACAATTCAAAACGATTCCAAAATCGTAAGCGTTAGCGTTAGTCAAAATATGACTACTAATATGAATTTTATATTCAAGAAATTCAATATTCAAATTCAATATATCGTTTGTCTTAGTCAACAAATGACGACAATATATATTGTTTGTTTTAGTCAACAAATGACGATAAGTATTGTAAATTCAATTTACAAAAACTATCCGCCTATTGGACTACAAGTATTGCAAATTCAATAAGCGGAATAGTTTTTTTTGTAAGTCCAATAGGTGGAATAGTTTTTTGTAAATTGAATTTACAATACTTGTCGTCATTTGTTGACTAAAACAAACGATATATTGAATTTGAAGATTGAATTTCTTGAATATAAAATTCATATTAGTAGTCATATTTTGACTAACGCTTACGATTTTGGAATCATTTTGAATTGTAGAATCAATCATTTGAATATAAAATTCATAATTTTGAAATTTACGAAATTCATTATTTATAGTCTTTTTTTACTAAACTTTTTTGATTGAAAAATCATTTGATTTCGATAATGGTTAATCGATTTTTGTTTGTGTATGTTTATAAAAACAGATGTTTATAAAAATGCTTAAGGAGAAATTAATATAAATATTTTGAAGTAATTTAACAGCTAGAATATAATATACATTTCCTCCTTATCCAACTAAGTAAATCTTTAAGTTGATTTTTCCAAGTGATCAACCCAACCAATTTTTCCCTACGGCCTCCTGCCTGAATGGTACTCTTATGGCTCCAAGGCTCCAGGTTTTGCAAAATCTTAAAGATGAACATAATGGATAAAAGGAAACTGATATTTTTATTCATAATTGTTCTTCCTAAGGAAGAACTTCTTGATATTTACATAATACTCTCCTTTAGCAAGGAGTCTACTCGCTTACACACATTAATTTACAAGTAAAAAGGTGGGAAAGGAGAGGATACGAGAGATGAAGGATACCTTAAACTAAAGAATTCTACTTCTTTATATAGCAGATGTGAATTTTTACAAAATACCATTATAGCCTTTAATTAATCGTCATGGATGACGTTATTTAATCGACAAACCCATGTGTTGGGTCCAGCTCTCGAGTGTCTTCATATGTAGAATAGCTGCCTTTTTTAGTAGAGTTTTTGTCTTCTTCTGAAGAAGATGCTTTACAGCATTCGCACTGATGGTTTTCAAATGTGCGTTGTAACTTTCGACAAAGTTGTTCTTTAGTGGCGGGGCCTGCTTCTACTTTATTGAAAATAATGCATTGCTCCGTCCTTTCTAGAACTTCTTTTTCATGTAGTGGTAATGGAGTTCCACTATAGCTAGTAATTATGTAGTTGGTGCTGCAATAATTTACTTTATTAAAGCTTCATGCTTTAATTTTTTGAAGGTTGTTTAGGATTTGTAAAAATCCTTTTGTCCTGATATCTATCCATTTTTCATAGTATTCCTTTACAACCCTTGAAGGGTTGACTGTTCTTGTTTTGGCAATACCAATTTCTAAATGATGGTAACTTGGAAAGGTTTTTCCTTGATACCAGTCAGGGAGTGTAGAACTACACTTGATGAAGATATTTGCATCTCTTGCAGCGGCAATTTTCTTTCGAAAGTTTTTGATAGCTTTCTTTCTTCCTTCAGATAAATTACTTATTTCAAGTAAATTGGGAGAATGGTAAATGAACTTTGCTAATCCAGCAGAAATTGCTAGAGAAACTAGTTCTGGGTTTGCACCTGGACAAAAGATAATAAGACTTTTAGTAGCCTTATCTTCCGTGTAAATATGTTCGAACTCGAAATCGTTTTGGCTTAGGGCTCTAGCCTTTGACCAAATTGTTCTGAATTCGTCTAAAGATATAATATCTTTTTCTTCTTTCTGTTCTTTTATTGTTGGTTTTGAGAAAGTGCTCCTGAATTCAATGACTTTTTTCTTTTTTCTTGGGCTTCAAAGGTTCAGGAAAAACGGTTACCTTTAAAGGTATTTCTATTTTCCCGAAGTTTGCTTAATATCGGGTGGCTTCTTGTTGGGCTTATAATAATGACCTAAATTTTTTTAAGGGATGGTCAGTTTTATCAACATAACTTTTGACTATAGACCATTCTTCATAGATTCCTCTGTGTTCGCCATCAAAGATAACACAAAATCTTGATTTAAGATTTTCTGGTGCTTGAGTGACTTGAGAGTAACTTCGTTTGAGAGAGACCTTTCTCAGCTTTTAGCAAGCTGTCAGCCATCAACAGATTTGATAGGCCTTTACCAGAGTCGTTTGCTTCTGGGCTAGATGAAGATTTTAGTTCTTCATTAACTCTATTTTTGTTTTTTTTTCCAAAGCAACAGGAGTAAACGGACTTGATTTTTCTTTACCATTCGCCGTTTGAGAGGGAATAGATTCAGATCGTTTCCTTACCGATTTCTGCTCTGAATTAGCAGTTGGTTCTAGACTTTCGTCATAGAGAGCTATTTGATCTTGAATAGCTTTTAATTCTATCAAAAGAATTTTTTCTTTCAGGCGTAAAGCCTTTAAATTCTCAATTTCTTTTTTTAAAAATAAATCTTATTTTTGTGAAAGTGATAGGTCATGCCTTTGTTTGAAGAATTTGTGCTCCTTAAATAGGCATGAAAAGCATTTGAAGTATGTAATTGCTTACGTATTTTGAAAATCTCGTGTCAAGCAATCAGCAAGCACGTTTTTGGCCCCCTCAAGATGCTCAATGTTGAATGAATATCTTGAAAACCACATTTGCCATCTGACAATACGGCCTTGTTTGTTATCTCCATAAATTTTTGTTTTCAGAAAATAAGTAAAATTTTTATTATCTGTCCTGACTAGAAATTTTACAGGAGTAAGATAAATAGAAAATTTAGAAATAGTGTTTTTTACCACAAGTAATTCTTTTTCATTACTGTGGTAATTTCTTTCGGCTTGTTTAAAGCTTTCAGAAGTATACTTACATATTTCTTCTTTTTCGGTTGTTCTGGCCTTCAAAACTCCTCTCCAATAATTATGAGAAGCGTCTGTTTCTATGACTAAAAATTCATTTTCTTTTGGAAGATAAAGTTTTGAAAAACTGGTTAAGTTTTTCTTTATCTTTTTTATATAGTCTGTATCGGATTGTTTTCATTCCTATACGTAATCCATTTTTAATTTTATCTGTAAAGGTTTCCTAAGTTCTGTGAGTTTAGGAATATAACTTTCAGCATACGTTTAAATACCTAAAAATCCTTGAAGATGTTTTTTATCTTCTAAAGTATCTGGGAATTTGTGTATATTTTCCAAGATTTGTTTTTCTGGACAATGAGTCCCTTGATCTATTTCAAGACCCAAAAAGTTTATCTTTGTTTTAAAAAGATTAGCTTTCTTTTTTTGATAAAATAATTCCATATTTTTCAATTGTTTCTAAAACTGATAAACCATTAAAATAGTGTTTATCTTCAGAGTTTGAGAAAACTATAATATCATCGACATAGACGGTACAGTAATTTTCTAAACCTCTTAAAGCATTTTGCATATGTATTTGAAATATGCTCGGTGCTTGTTTTAATCCAAAAAGAACCACCTTCCACTGATAATGACCATCTGGACATGTGACTGCGGTTAGTAACTGAGATTCTTCATCTAAAAGTATCTGCCAGAAACCACTTTTGCAGCCGAAACTAGAAAATTTGGTTTTTCCTCTTAAGAGAATTAATAATTCCTGCATACAAGGAAGATTATGGTTGTCGCCTTTAGTAGCTGCATTAATTGCTTTGTAATTTACAACCATGCGCTTTTTTCCTCTTCTTTTTACAGCTTCATTTTCAACTAAGAATGTTGGAGACATGTGAGGTGATTTACTTGGAATAATTACTTTTAAATCAAGTAATTCCTTGATTTGTTTACTAAATAATTCTCTGTCCTGTGGACTGCATTTAATAGGTTTTACCCTGATAACAGTTTTAGGATCTATAAGTTCTATTGAAGCTTTCATCCATTTTTTGGATTTTTCAGGTTCAATGGGATTTTCTGAACAAACCTTTTCAAGTAGTTCTTCAATTTTTTGAAACTTTTGTATTTCAAGTAAAAATATTTTTTTCCGATTTTACGACCTCTTGAACTATACTAGTTCCAGGAATTTGTTTTATCTTTTGAATCTTTTTTCATGGATTCAAGGAAATTTGGTTTTTCGATTTGAAAAGCCTTTGTAATTTTTTAATCAAAATCATTTCTTGATTAAGATGAAAAGATACCCTCTCTAAACATTGAGTGAAAGGTCCATAAAGTTGACAGAAATTATTTCCAAGAAGTAAATCCATACCTGAATCTTGTTGATAGATAATATGAATGGTAATTGGTTCTGTAGAAAAATAGATTATAAGATTTCTACAAACCTTATCTAATTTAATGACTTCTTTGTTAGCAACAATTGCCTTAATATGTTTGGGAGTGTTTTCCCATAGATCATCAGGAATTACATGTTTGCTTGCTAAACAAAGACTTGCCCCTGTATCTACATAGCAATGTAGATCAATTGCTTTATATTCTTTGAAAAAGATTTTCCTTTGATATAAATTGAATTTGGATTAGTTATATTTGAATAGGCTAATTCAAAACAATTAATTTGTTTATGATCCTCATCCCCCTAACTAAAAGAGTGGTTAGAATTTATTCTGAGTCTTCTGTTGAAGAATCGGATGACAAGTTATCTAGTATTTCTAATGTATATACTTGCGTATAGCCATCAAAAGTATTTTCAGAAGGAAAACATCCTTCAGTTTCAGCTTCCGAGATAAATTTTAATTTTTCCGAAAATTTTTGTCTGTTGGGACATTCGTTGGCATAATGTCCTTCTTCAGAACACATCCAGCAACGGCATTTTTTTATTCCCTTGATGACAGATCTTAGGTTTTTCTTTAGAAAAATAATTTTCTGGTGGAAATTTTCTTTTCTTGGTTTTCCAAAAACATTTTTTAGTTTTTGTTTTATATATATTTTTATATTTCTTTTTGAAATAACCTTTATCTTTTGCTAGTTCACAGCCAAAAGATAATTGAGGTAACTCAGTGAGTTTTTTACAACAGTTTTTATTAAAACATTTTAACTGTTTTTGTTTAGTAGAAAAATCACAATAGGCTGCAATCTCTTCTTTAACAATTCTTGTAGCAAACCCAAGAGAATGCATTGTAAATTGATTTTTTTTCTTTAGTCCATCGTTTTTTTGCCTTTTCTCTGACGATGGGAATTTTCATTAAGTAGGCATCAATCCAAGAATGGAATTCACCTGTGCCTAACTTATATAAATTTGTTTCATAAAACAAGTGAAATTGTCTAAAAGTCATATATCAAAAAGTTGTGCTTTAGCAAGATTTTGTCTTGTTTTTTCTAGCAACTTTTGACTTTCTCGGTCTTTATCTGTCATGAAGTCAAGAGCTAAAAACATCATGTATATTGCATTTATTATTTGATCAAAAAGATCCTCACCATGCAAATCTTCATTCCAAGTTGTTCCTTTGATGAAGTTTTGGACAATTCCTGCAGACTTATGTTCAACTAATAATAACAAAGCTTTAGCATGAGAGAACACTTCTGGATTAGTCTGAATGATTAGACTGATCTCAATGTTCCATTTATCAATTACCTCTTTTCTTTTGTCGAGGTTAAAGGTACAATCAATTTTAATAGTAGTTGAACTACCATTATTATTACTATTAGAATTAGATATACCTTTATGATATAGCATGGAAAATTCCGTATTCTTTTTTCTATCAGAACGTTTGTTACTACTGCTAGTAGTGACATTATTTACTCTATGGTTTGGAGACATTTCAATATCTGAAGAACTTTCTTCAGTTTCGGGTTCTTCATCCTTTAAAGCAAAGAACCGTTCTTTATTTTCAGAAAAATATCTTTCATTTAAGATTTTATTTTTAGAAAACTTTTGTTCACATTATTTGTCATCTAATGAAATGAGGTGAACAAGCTCATTTATCTGTTCAACTGGAAGGGTTTCCAATTGTTCATCTAAAATTTGCTCAAATCTTTGAGTGATAGATCTCATTTTACCCGCAAAATAAAATAACCTTTTTATCTTTAAGATTTTTAGTTCTTTGTTCAAGCCTCTTTATTTGACTTTTATGAAAAAAATATGTTATTTATTTTGTCTTTTGGATGCATGCTCCAATTATTGTAGTTTTCAAAAAACAGATTGTTGGCATTTTGACGAAGTAAATGACATCTTGAGATTTCCATATTTAGCTTTTGAAATGAGAGTTTTAAATATTCAAAACTAGTCATGTGGGTGGTTTAGGTGGTACAAAAGCCCATGTTAATGCATTTGGAGTTTTAGAGCTTCCTAATAATGGATTTCCAACGTTGCAATTTGGAAATGAATATTTTTTAAAACTTTTTTCATTGACCATTTTTTCTTTTTGTTTTTCGGGCAAAAGAGTTTCTGAATTCATTTTTTCATCAACTTTGTCTGAAATATGCTTGATGATTTTTGCAGCAATTGCTTCAAGATTTTCGTTGGTATATAAACTTTCCACCTTCTTAATTAAATCTCTAACCAGTTCCTCTATTTACCAAGAGAACTCATGCTATAGATATTATTGTTTTTTTACCTTTAAGCTCAAATATTTTTTTTGTTTAGAGGCAATAATGTTTCTTTTAACAATTCCTATGTTGAGAGATTTTATTTTATGACTTATCATAAAAATTTTCTTTAATTGTTGTATCCGAATTAAAGAAATATGTATATCTTTTTCTTCATAAGCGATTTGCTCTTCAAGAATATGTAAATAATTTAAAATAGGTTTTAAAGACATTATGTCCCAATAACATTTTTTAAAATTTCTCCATACTTGTCTATTATTTCCGACATGGATTGTATTAATTGTTCGGTGTTACTAGATTCTCTTATTTGTAAAGAGGTTCTAGCAGAACCGTGTCTAGGTTTTGTTCCTAGAATCAGTTTATTTCGTGCAATATCAATTGCCCAATTTTATTTTAACTGTGAAGGTTCAGATAATTTACTACTTTCAACAAATCCAATTTCTGAGAAAATATCTTCAATTGTTATATTTTCTTTTCCCTTATACTCAATTAAATGAGTACTATTCGTTAATGCATACGAAATTAAATAATTAATCGTAAAAACTTTATTTCCTGGTTCCATAAGATCAATTCTTTCACACTAATGTATTAAACTTAGAGTTTTATCAAATTTTTTTGAATCTCGATGTAAAGCAAATTTAGGAAAGATAGTAAACATAAATTTACCATAAGCTAAATTTCTTTGAATCGCTCCTAGAAGAGCGTCTTGCCTATTGACACTTCTATTATCAACAAGGGCCATTTTTATAGGAAAATTAATTCCATCTCTAAGCTGTGCTTTTAGGAGAATTTTGACTGCTCCTATATGTTCCATATTGAGAGATTTTCTCAACTCTTGTTTAATATGTAAAAGTTTTTTTGTTATATCTCCCTTTGTTAGGAGTCGCAAATAAACTTCTCCAGTTGTATTTTTTATGTCAACTGAAAGTTCTTCTATGTTAAAACAATAAAATATTTTACTTTTTCTAGAAACTAAACTTTGTAAAGTTTTTGGTTGATTAAAAACTTGTTATGTGTCAAGCTTGAATTTAAGCTTGCCAATTTGTGACAACCCTCACTAAACCAGGTATCCGTACGACTTAATTAATAATTAATTACTGCTTAATTACTGTGCTTACTTGAACTTGTGGATAAACTGCTACTTGAATACTGATACATGTACTTACTTGCATCATACTTTACTTGCTGTCACTCCATGTTTTGCTTACAGCACCTTTGTGACAACCTTGATGCACCAAAAGCACAGTAGCATAATGAACGGATAACCTATTAAACGTGCTGTCATAACTAGCACCAGGCAGGTACTGCCTCTAAGGCCTGTAAGAGCCTGAGATAGTTGCTACACTAGTGGTGAGTGTAGGGATATAAGGGTTGTAGAACTGCGTCACTAGGAATGAGATTACAGTGACCGGATGTGCCTAAAACGTACTTTAAGTACAAAATTCAGCACTTTACATAAAAATTCAGCATCTAGCTACTTAATAAAGTGCCAAAACATGAGAAAAATGTTACTAGACACTTTCCAAAGTGCCGGGAATAAGTTGTGTCACTAAAAGTAATAATAACGACACTTTAAAGCTTTGTTAAGCACTTTAACGGATCACTATTCAACCGAACAACCGGACTATACCCGGAACATAAAAATATTGCTATCAACATAGTTTTTTCTTTTTCTGAGCCAGTTAGGGTCCCTGAATACCCTAACACCCGTCACAACGCACTACATGCTAGTAAATGGTTTAACCTCCTAATCAGCTAACTAATACTTAACACTTAGTTGGAAATGAACTAGAACCCCCCCCCCCCTCCAACGAATTCGGTCCCCTTGGGGGACACCCATGTCCTATTTTGATTTAATTAATCTCTTATGCTTAATATCAAGGGAACATATGGACTCTTGGATAATGATCTTGATAATTGTCTATAAGTTCATAACATAACACACTAACCATCCAACACTCAAACTCACAACAAAACTCTCTCTCCCTCTCCTTGCTAAACTCACGGCCGAACACCCCCTTGAGAACCCATCCATTTTCGGTTTTGATCTTCTCATTCCAAGAGCATACAAGTGTTGAGGATCACATACGAGGAGGCTTGGTGCATTCGGAACGCGAAGGACCTCTTCTCATTGCTTTTATCCACTCGTTTTTCGACTAGGATCTTCCCTAGCCTCGAGCTAGTAGTAAGTTGCTTGAAACACACTCTCGATCTATTTTAAAGTGGTTAAAACGGTATATGACGGTTAAAACTCATGAACATACAAAATGATATGAAAAAGTCTACTAAAAATGCTAAAAATGATGGTTAAAAGCTTGATTGTTGTGTAAATCTTGTAGGATTTGTTTTGTGTAATTATTTAGTGCCGATCTATGTTGTGGTAGCTCGGATCATTGTTTAACCCGGATTGGTCATGATCATGGATCATGACATAGAGCTTGTTTAAGTGTAACAAGGGTTAAATGATGAAACTCTACCACACGAGAAACTTGAACTTGTGTAAAAACGATTTTACTTACGAAATAGTGTTTAAAACTAGTAGATCTACGGATCTACAAGCGGTATTTTCAAAGGACCACGTGTCAAGAGAAAACATACTTTTAAAGACGGATCTTACATAACTAAAAGTGCTTTTGTAAACACACAAGTGTGTAGACACTTGTGTAACACAAAGTTTTGACGAAAGAACTATTTTTGCAAATGTTGACAAGAAGTTGTGGAAATTTATTTTCTTTAAAAACGAGACTTTTACGAAACCGGATTGATTTATACAAAAGATCCACTAAAAGTAATGGGATTTACTTCATATTTTAGGTAAACCACAAGTTCATGAATTTTTGCGATTTACATCTATTTTGACTAGTTTGATGGTTTGAATAATGTTTATTGATTGAATGAGAAAATTGTTGGTTTGATTTGTAAAAGAAAATGATACGCTTGAAAGCGTGGCCACCTCCAGTTACAGAGGAAACTCTGGCGAAATTTTTCCAAAAACCTAACCCTTAGAAATATTTTCACTACAAGTGTTAGAAATACATTTTTAACGTGTTTTCGAATTATAGATTTCGCCATGACTTTATTACAAGATTTCTAATTATCGGAGGTGGGATTTTCACAAAATAAAAACTTGCTAAAATATATATTTAATATATATTTAGTAACAACACTTGTGAATTTTTATGATTATTTTGTGAAATATACAAATATTATTTTTAGGGTAAAAATAATATTACCGAATGTTAATGATTATATTTTGAAGTAAGAAATAAAATATATTAAGTGAGACTTAATAATGTATTTCGAAGTTTACGAACGCACATGTATTAAATCCCCCATCCTTGGGAAGGAGAATAATTACCAAGTATTTACAAAAATATAAACACGAAATAGTTGTCTAACTATTTCCCAAAAACTTAAACCTTAAGCCAAGGCACGACCGTCCGTCTAATAGACTTAGTACGTGTAGGTCGTCGCACAGCTGCTTGATCAGGAGATATACTTGGTAGAGACGCACCACTGTGAGTTCATGTCCCCCTTTTCTCTTAACTGTTTTCAGTTTTCTAACTGCGGGGGTGAAATACATGTTACTATGATTACGAGTACTTTTACATGGTATGGTTAGCGTAAGGAGGGTTATTACTATTCAGATCATGTGAGTGTGTAGGCAGAAACTTGAGGCCATTAATCCTCAAGGTAGGACCGAGGGGCAGGAGCGGTAGATCTATTTGGGTGTAACGAGCCCAACCCCAGGCCCAACACAGAACGGACCTCGGGGTGACTTTGTACCCAACGCATAAATCTGCTAGGTTTGAGTCTTCCTACTTGCACTTCACACATATCAATGGCCTTGCAAACCATTGGTGATCTCTTTTTCCTTATTTGCTACATACCAGGGTTTTTATACTTACAAAGGTTTATTTACTCACTTACACATGAACTCGTTCAACATTATTGTTGATTTTTCAACTTACATGTATTTCAGGGAATTAAAGATCTGGCGCGGTATGTTGTGTTTTCCCGCTGCATATGGGTTCCGAGGTCATCCCGGTTTAGGAAATGTGACTTTTTCCTGGACGAGTCACAAATCTTAAACTGCGTTTTATTCATGTTGATGTTTATGTCTTTCAAAACAATGTTTTATGTTATGGTGTTGTAGTCCCTAAGACAATGTTATGTTACTTCGGTTTTAAAACTTAAATCTATGGATGATCTTGCATGGTTTTTATTTCATATAGCTTGTTATGGTTAAGCTATGGTATTAAGAAGTCACACCAAAATAACCACGCTTCCGCAAAGCCAGGGTGTGACACAATTTTTGTTAGTTGATCAGAATTAATCATGTAATCTGATACAAAACCTTGTTCGTTTTCACTAGAGTTTATTACTTCAGTTGTTTGTTCCGACTCTTCTGAATCGTTTTTGAATAGATCTTTATTTTCCATCTAAAATTTAAGAAATATCTTTTTTTTTTTTTTAAAAAAGAGCAACCGCGCAGCAAACTTAACAAGATTTATGGCTGAAACAGCAACCGCTTGTCGTCTTGTTGCTTCCGTTCATTGCAACCGCGCACGTACCGCCACCTCTTATCTTGTTGATTCCGCTTTCCGCCATGTAGATCCTTGCCACTGCCACTCATTGGACTACGGTCCCCACTGCGCTGCCTCCAGGACTACGATCCCTCACTGCGCCACTACCCCTTGCCGTATTCGAGGACTCTTTGAAGATTATGGATTGAAGTTTGCTGGAATTTTGGCAGAAGTTTTGACTAACAAGTCAAGGATCATGATCGAAGCTAGTTTTTTCATTATTATTATTGTTTGTTTATGTTTATTATTGTTAATTTGTTTTCCGGTCTAAACTTTCGATTCTCTACTGCGGGGTAGTATTGGAAAGTTTTTAGGGTTTTAGTATCAAACCCACGTGCCTGGTTTATCTCTATGTTGTAATCCTATTGAATGGAACGGAATCAATCGAGTCTTTTACCATCTAACATTGGATAACAACAATTGTGCAAACAAAGGCAATGACATGGAACGTTTAAAGCATATTCAAGGTGAGCAGAAATAAAATAAACCGAATAGAAATAGAAAACCATGATTAAATAGAGATTTTCGGTAAAAGAAGAGATATCAATAATGTAATTACTACAAAAAGTAATTATGCATCTTATGGTAAAAGAAGATATCAAACCTGTATATTACATGTAAATAAAAGGGCACTATTTGCAGCTAGCCAACAAGAGATTTACTGGCGAGTTCCTTCTTAAGAAGTGCTTAATAAAACACCAGATTATTGACTTAATGCGTTTCTTTGAAAGCCGAATAGCATTGCATAAAAACATGTTTATTCTTATTTGCTTATTTTAGGGTGAAATAAGTTGCTTTCACCATTTTGGGATTGCTAATTTCAGAATATTAGTCTTGTGGAAATGTGGAATAAAAAAAAGGTGCAACCATAGGTAAACCAGCAAACCACCTAAGGTCATCATGCAGGCCGTATGGCAGGATAAAAAAAAAGTCATATGGGCCGTATGACTCTGTCAGTAGTGTGCGTAGTCACATCATTCATTTTCGTGTCAATTTAACACATTAGACGGTCCGTATGATTTTAAACATCGACCATTTTGCAAACACCAAGTCATACGACCCCTATGACCATTTTTCAAATGTCATTCATATGACCATACACGTCGTATGGTACGTTTGTGGATAGCGTTTTATAAATTAGCTAATGAGCTGTTTAAGTAAGTAATCCAAAAATGAATTTGATCAACTGCAGATTAAAAAAACCTATCAGTCATATAAATAATCCTCAATCACTGAATAATCCACAATCGGTAAACATAACATAACCAAGCCCTAATTTAATCCATATCCTTGAACACGTGCATAAACAAATAAAAATAATAAAAGTTGAACAAATGAACTGATTAAAATGAAGATTACCTTAACTCCAGACCACCAATCAACGATCCAGATAAGCTCCAGCCATAAGAGCTCCGCTACCTTTCTGTTAATCCTTCTGAA
This sequence comes from Helianthus tuberosus, assembly GCA_030545235.1. Classification (NCBI taxonomy): domain Eukaryota; kingdom Viridiplantae; phylum Streptophyta; class Magnoliopsida; order Asterales; family Asteraceae; genus Helianthus; species Helianthus tuberosus. The sequence goes on from CM060389.1 coordinate 101,270,377, forward strand.
CAAACTCTTCGAGAATGGTCGTATAGTAATGAATATAAGTGCCTACAGTGTTGTATGTATAAGTTTAAATGAGTGAATTAGAAATTAAGAATAATAATGGAGTAGTGGAAAAGTAAGATGATAACCTGAAGGAGATTGACGATGAGGCCGGAGACCAAGAAGAGGACGCCGATAGGAACGATAACTACTGATGCTGCGATTGCCATGGCCGACGCACTCAAACTCAAACTCTCTCTGTGTGTGTTTGAAATACGGGGGTGTATATATTTATTTATATATGTATATGTAGAGAGAGAGAGAGGAGAGGGAGAGAGTAAACACATGTGGAGCTAGTGGGATCCATGTCCTATTGGCAGGGTCGGCTTTACGAGAATTCGTGTATCCTGTTCGCGCTCGAAAAATGTGCCCTTAGGCCTTAACGAATTTGGGTATTGGGCTCACTGAATGTCTAAACTAATGTCAATGGGCTAATAACTAATCTAAACCATAAAAATAGTTTTGTAAGTGGGTCTACGTTGGTGTTTGTATGCATATACCCTATTAATTTTTTTTTAAATATACATCTCGAATTTTTTTTTAAATATAACGTTCCCTTAGAAATATCGGGCCCTGGTCGGTGGTCCTCCCCGCCCACCCTCAGGGCCGGCCATGCGTATTGGTCATGTATTCGCTATAACAGTCGAAAGTGAAAATCCAAAAAATAATTTGATGATATGCGAAAAAGCATGTTGACACATGTTTTACATCGATTAAAAGTCATAAAAATGAATACAGGTACCAGTTTCAATAATACAGTATCGGTTCCAATAATATAGACCTGTATCAATGTTGTTTGGTAAAAATCGGTTTAGTTTGTCATGGTAGCAATACTTATATATGCTACGATATAAAAATGTATGAATTTTGTGTTGCGAGGCGTTAAACCATGCAAAACACAAGTAGAGGATACTCAGTGATAATCAACTAAAATACTGAATTCATCGTATCGTTGAGAAAACAATTTAATTAAATAATAAGAGAAAATTATTTTTTTAGTTTATATGAAATTGAAAGAAAGTTTTAAGTTATATAAAGTTATTTAGTTGTGTTTAGAATATGGGGTATGGGGCGGGGTTGGGGCGGGGGTTGGGTACAAACGCCCACATCACCACCCCGGGTGGGCTTGGGTTTCGGCGTGGCCCCTTGGGCGGGGGTTTCAGACCGGCCGTTGGGCGGGGCTACGAACATGACATGGCGGAACCTCGTTGACCAAGAGCACTAGCCCTTTGAAATTGGCTTTTTTTCCACGCCACCTCAGCCACGCCCCACCATACCCCTTTGAAATCGGTTTTTGGTCTTGGGTGTCTCATACTCCACGTGTCGCACCATGCCCCCAACCCACGCCCCACCATACCCCACGGTCTTAATTAAATAAAACAAAGAAAAAGCCTACTAAAATTCCACATAAACCTGCGCTATCCAAACGAAAAACTATAATTTTTATTAGAATTTAACGTTTACAAATTATATAGATAAAAAAAAGAGCATGTGAGAAAAAAAAATAATGAAAGCTAGTTCTAACTTCTAAATGTGGAAAGCCTTGATAGTGATTGGCTACTTGGCAAAATATCGCTGGTTGGTGCATGATTCCTCCCATATTGCCTTTGGTATAAATGACTTACTGTCACTCCATGAGTTCGTGGTTAGTGCGATATTGAGCAAGAAAAGGAAAGCACTACATGCGGTGGTTCTTGTTGTGTTTTGGTGTATCTGGAAACTAAGAAACGAGGTGATATCCAGGCAGGCAATTCCGAATTGTACGAAAGTATTAGATGAGATAAAGTCGATGGCGTATTTTTGGATTAAGAATCGATCAAAATTGGTGTCCATAACTTGGGAAGAGTGGAGTCGGTTTAGTTTTGGTGCTTAATTACAATGTAATTTTTGCAAGTATGTGGTGTTGAATTGTTTTTTGTATGTATGGCGGGTAGCGTCTTGCTACAATGAATAAAATGAATTTTTGTCAGCCGTTCAAAAAAAAACAACAATGGACCAAAAGAGTAAGTTCCTATGCGCTTTATTGTGTAATATGTGTAACATCAATGTGTGATAACTCTCCTTTTAAACCTCTTTTAACATTAAAAAAAACAAAAGAACAAATTTGATTGGAGCAGAGACGGAAGTAATGTATAAGGAGGGGTAGCCAGACTACATTCAATTTCGTCTACGTCTACGTAGTGTACAATTTTTATCTTTTTATATAAAGAATACCCCTAATCCAAAAAAAAATTTGGGATACCCTGAATTTTTGGGCTAACTCTACCACTGATTTGATGATATAAGTGGGCCCCTTCTTCTCTTCCTTTAACCACGCCATTGCTTTGGCTAAGGTAGGATGGTGTTGAGGGCGCCACTCAGCTGGGGTGGTTGGGAGCGCTAGCCCACACAGTATATTCTTATGAATTTGGATATATTTTAATATAATATTATGAATTTGGATATATTTATATCATATTATTACTATTATTATTACTAGTGGGATACTCGTATAATGCGGTGGGAATTAAATTTCAAGCGGTATTGATTTGATTTGTTATTATACGTGTAAAATTCTTTGAATACAACAACAAAATTTATACAGAAATATTGAGAAAAAAATTTGACACATCTGTGTATACTTTAAAAAATTAACGTCGCACGTTATTCAAGAATAATCAAACTAAAATGAAAACTAAATGGGTTAAAGAGATATTATTTATTTATGATATTAAGGGTAAAACTAAAATTAAAAAAAATTATATATATTCGATTGCGGTTTGTGATTCAGTTGTGAAGTACTTAAATTCCGTTTAGTTTTATTCAATTTTGATTTAACCCAAAAAATTCCAAACCGATTAAAAGGACCAAATTATCGATTATTTTTGTCGTAATTTCGTTCAAATTTAACATGTGAAGGGACTTTAATTTTCAAAAAATTATTGAGGGACTTTTGTGAGACGAAAAATATTCATACGCAAAAAAAATATTAAGGGATTTTTATAAAAAAAATGAGAAAGTATGTTAGTTTTTTTTATGATATTTCCCCTATTTTATAACATTGAATCCGAGCACTGAGTGTGTGTATATATATATATATTATATTAAATAAGATCAAATATAATTAGTTTTGGAAATGATAATATGATTCTCATAAGCACAAACTTAAATATTTTTAGTTCTTGTTTATATAAAAGTAACTGCCTCAGTTTTGGTGGTATTGTTCTTTCCTGAAGGAGTAGTAGTTGGGATTTTTGCTTTATGCTGGATTTATATTTATAAAAGTTTCTAATTGATGGGGAAAAACCAAAACGTGTAATTGTTTATTGGATAGATTTGTATGATAAAAATATTCAAGATACATATTTTAAATAGCTTTTTTTATTTTGTAAAATCTATCATCTAAAGTGTCGCAGCCCCGACCTCTATCTCGGGAGCGGGTGCCGCGAGAACGCAGAGCTGGTGGTATTGGTGTTTATTAATTTGGCAGTGGAATTTAAAAACATCAAGATCGTAGTTAGAAAATATATCTCAGAATTTCAAAATACCAAACTTTTATAATAAATAAATGGGATAAACCCATGTTCCATTGATAATACATTTAAAGGGATAAACTCTAATTATTGAAAACATAAACTCCTTTTATTTAGGTAATTTTTATAGCCACTTCTTTAAGCTTCCAGTGCTCCATAGCTGGCTTCTTATAGCTTCACATTAAGTTACCTGAAACGCGTTTAAAAAAATTTATCAGCAAGAAATACTGGCGAGTGCATCTCAGTTTAATCAAAACAACATTTTATAACTTTACAGTATTGAGAGCGATTATAATGTTTATATCTACCAATATACTCATTCGGTATTTGTCATGTTGGCAGCTCCATGACTATGGTCATGTGTAACGCTCTGCTCTGTCCGTATTTCTATTTTTTAGAAAATTCGTATTCGCCTCCTATTTTTAGAATTCACAGTCGAAATCGGATCGAAAAACGAATTAAAATGGCGACGATGCAATTTTACGCGACTTTTACCGTAATCGACAAACGAACGCGCCCAACGCGACTACCGACGCTATTTTTTCATAAATTGATCCTTAAAAAATTTAATTACAACATTTTTTTACGGCGTACGAGTGCGTTAACGGACTATAGAGATACGAACGGGCCACTTGAAACACAGGATTGGGCTTGTGGGCCTTGGGCCCAAGCCCATTAAGAAAAACCTAACTATTTAAACTCATCATAATTTTTCTCCTTCATTTTATTTGAAAACCCTAGCCTCCACTTCTTTTTCTTTTCCTGCAGACCTCATCCAAACATCTCTCCCCCTTCGTCTCCTACACAACCACAACCGCACCCACTTCTTTTTCCTGCAGACCTCATTTCTTATGTTGAAGGTGAATTTTCTTTATCATTTTTCTGTTGTGTCTTGATGTTACTTTACTGTCGATATAAAGTAAAAGATTACATCATTCGTGTATAAAGGCGCGTTGACTACCTGGTCGGGGGTTAGGGGAATGGTTTGGTAAATTTTTTGCCTCGTTCAGTGTATAGATCCTGCGAGGACCAGGTTCAAGCTTACTAGGACCTCCTTCAATACTCACTGGTATTGGATGGCGGGGATGCGAATAGCTTGAACCCTCATATGTAAACTACTATTAATATTTTAAACTGGCTTCTTGGGATTGTATACTTGCTGACTCAAACCACTTAGCGAGGGTAACGTCACCTTCAAAAGAAGGGCCTACCACTTTTCGCATTAATAACTTACTTAATTGTCTTTCAATATTCCGACCCTTTGGGATTGTATCCCTGCTGACTCAAACCACTGGGTTGAGGGTAACGTCACCTTCAAAAGAGGGGCCTACTACTATAACTAAGATAATCTCTTAAAAAGTCCGAAAGTGTTAAAATCATCAAAGGATACATTAAAGACGAGTAGGATCCAAGTGATTCTATCTTGTCTATCTGTTTTTATTTTATTTATCTTTTCATTTTTAATTTTATTTTTATGTTTCAAACTTTTCTAAAAAATTTAGATTGATTAGACGTTGAGGATAAACCGGTACTAAAAGCTCTTGTATCCTTGGACGACCTCAGTATCTTACCAACACTATACTACGCTCACGATGTGTGCACTTGCCCAAGTGTGTTTAGTGTTAGTATAATATCGTGTTTTATAAATTTAAAACTTGACTAATGCGTAAAATGGGCTTAAAATATCAATAAAAAAACATATCACGATTCGCACACACCATAGATCATAGAAAGAATGAACAACAATAAAAGATCCAATCTTGATCAACAATTACATGAACAACGAAGGATACAAAGAGAAAAACTATGACCAATAATTGCTAAAATGAAACCCTAGAGATCTTTTATATATGATCTCAACATAAGTTCCACTTCAACCCTTCAAGTATCTGCACTCCAAACTTTAGCCCTTCACTTTTATCGATATACCCCTCAAACCTTTACTCTGCACAGTTATAACCCTTGTTAGTTATAACAATAGAATAACAATATGTAATAAACTTTATAAAACGTATCAACATGTTGCACTCATGAATTAGCATATTGTCACACAGTATTTTAAGAGTAAGAATCAATGAGTTGTCAAGAACATGCGTGTCTTTTATAAAATATCATATTCTTCATTGACATTGGTGTGGCTTTACCTTACTCTATTTTTTTTACAGCTAAGACACATTTTATTCACACCCAAACCAATTACAATTTGCAGTAGCAAAGGGCAACAAATGACGGACCCATACTATAGATGCTCACAACCCAACTGTCACACCCCATATAAAACGTAGTGGTGACGGAAGTTGGTGCCCATTAATATCTTGCTGAACAATGCATCGAATTGTTAGACATTTTAACTAAATTAAAACATAGATTTTAAAACATAAGTCTTAAAGTTCATCACAACCACACCATAGTTAAGTTGTCTTGATCCTTATGGATCTTATTACATTTGTCCCAAATAGTTTTAAAAGTTTGTCCAACACATTATCAAACCAAACATGCATCAACAACCACAAGATATGCCATAATTCCCGAAGCCAAACTCAAGTACTTGAAGAACATGTTAAAATCAAATGTCAACACAAAGGAGGGTGAGTTCACATATCCAAATTTAAATAATTTGATCCAAGGAAAAACTTTCTAATTATGTGTTTATTATAAAAACATCCATATAATTTTCAAGAAAGTTAATTCGTTTCCTTGTAAAATAACTAAGGGTCAGCCGTCGCAAGCATTTCCGTAGAACCTTCCGACCATAGACATCTTCACGAGTTTACATATTAAACTGATAGAATCAAATATTCGGACTCGTAAGTTAGCAAGACATTACGAACTATATATTATCAATGAATGTATAATCAATGCTAGACTATGAACAGAATATCAATTCGTCGTTTGACTTGACACAGGGCGACCGGTCACGACGGGGTTGTCAACCCGATAGATCTACCAACAATTCCTCGCATACTACTTAAATGATTAAACGACATCACTTGCGCATGGCTCATATCGAGGCCATCTATGATGCCTGCCTCACGTATAATATATATATCCTACTAGTAATGATAAATTTAATATATGATGTTGTACGAATTCCTCGACGTCCCCACCGAAATGTAAGTCTAATAGCCGATACTTTCTCTCTTAAGACCAAGCCAAATTCGTCCCAACTACACGGTCGTTTTCTCTGAAACACCGTACCAATCCCCGTTTCTCCCCGAAACATATTTATTCACAAAAACCGTTTCTCCCCGAAACATATATATTTAACAAATCCATATATTTTCAATGAAAGTATACATTTTATATATCAAAAGGTATGTGTTATTCAAAAACATTATTAAACCCTTTTTAGGCGTGTTCTTCCCCCAAAACATATACAAAAGAGTAAAAAGAGGGGGTTTAGTGACACTCACCTTTGGGTGCGTATTTTAAATAGCGCAATCCCACAAATTGATTTCTACATGTCCTAATATACATAGGAACGATTTATCAATCAATATATATCACAAAATTCCTAAGTTCCTCCGTATCTTAGAATTTTCACATAACTTTGAGATTTTCTCAAAAAGTTATCATTTTAGATTATGTTTGCATGTTAATATATATGAGTTCATATATATATATATTAAGATTTTGCGACTTGAACGATTTTATTGGTGACCATTATCATGTAAATCCGTTAACACTCCCGTTTATACGTAATATATCTACGATTTACGCGTCGTAATATATATACATAAATGTACACACAAACTAAACATCATAACACGCAAAATCTCGTTAACTTATTTATTTTATTATTTTTAAAGCATGTATACATAAAATAACTCATATGTATCAATTTTCATGCTCAACAAACAAGTTACACATTTAACGCGATTTTATCGATTCTACCGCTTTAAGCGTACAATTGTACATGCATAGTCTAAATTTCCTGCTATCATGTCAACACTTAGCATATTATCATATACACATATCTAAATCACATAACACATTTTAACACATAAGGTTCACCCATAAATAACCCATACTAGTGTACATTGTAAACCGCGTATTTTAGTGATTCGGTAACGTTTTCGGGCGTCGGAAGTCACGTATGACTAACCAAACACCAATTAAACTTAATATTAGTTAAAATACTTACATTTAAACTAAAAATATCAGTTTACTTACTGATTTAAAACATTTTTATATAAATCCTTCGAAAAGCCGATCAATTATCATATGGCAAGGATGGAATCCTCAGATTAAATGGTCGAATCTGGGTTCCAATCCATGGAGGACTTAGAGATGTGATTCTTCAAGAAGCTCATAGTTCAAAATATTCAGTACATCCAGCCAGTGATAAGATGTACCAAGATCTAAATGCAAATTACTGGTGGATAGGTTTGAAGAAATCTATAGCCACTTATGTGGCTAAATGTCTGACGTGCGCACAGGTTAAATCCTAGCATCAAAAGCCGTCAGGTTTGCTGCAACAGCCTGAACTTCCCACTTGGAAGTGGGAAATGGTAACTATGGATTTTATTACTAAGTTACCAAGGACGAAACGTGGGAATGATACGATATGGGTTATAGTCGACAGACTGACCAAGTCAGCTCCCTTCTTTCCAATTAAAGAAACTCGCAGCTCCGATAAGCTAGCTCAGCTGTATGTGGATGAGATAGTATCTCTCCACGGTGTGTGAGTATCTATTATCTCTGATAGGGATACAAAATACACATCTCATTTTTGGAAAAACTTCCAGTGATCTTTAGGCACTCGTTTAAATTTCAGCACTGCTTATCATCCTCAGACGGATGGGCAAAGCGAGCGTACGATTCAAATGCTTGAGGATATGCTACGAGCTTGTGTTATTGATTTGGGTGGAAGTTGGGATGACCATCTTCCTTTGATTGAGTTTTCATACAATAATAGTTATCATTCAAGTATTCAAGCCGCACCTTTCGAAGCCTTGTATGGAAGAAAGTACAGAACGCCTGTTTGTTGGGCGGAAGTTGGAGAAACCCAACTATCAGGACCTGATATAGTCCTGGAAATGACGGATAAGATTGTTCAGATTCGTGATCGTCTAAAAGCCGCAAGAGATAGGCAGAAAGGCTATGCAGATATGAGGCGCAAAACCTCTAAATTTTGAAGTTGGTGACAAAGTTCTACTCAAGGTGTCACCCTGGAAAGGGGTGATGCGATTTGGCAAAAAGGGCAAGCTGAGCCCAAGGTACATAGGACCATTCAAGATCATCGAATGTGTCGGAAGTGTGGCATACAAGCTAAATTTACCTGAAGAGCTTAGTGGAATTCATAATGTATTCCACATCTGCAATTTAAAAAAATGTCTAGCTGATGAGTCGCTAGCAATGTCGCATACGGACGTGCAGATAGATGAGAGCTTGAAATTTGTTGAAAAACCTTTGTCGATCGAGGATCGACAGGTTAAGAAGCTTCGAAGAAAGCATGTGCCAATCGTCAAAGTGAAATGGGATTCCCGTAGAGGCCCAAAATACACGTGGGAAGTTGAATCCATGATGAAACAGAAATACCCTCATTTATTTCAGTAAATCTCGAGGTCAAGATTTCTTTTAAGGGGGTGAGGATGTAACACCTCGCAAAATCAAGTCCAATACAGTGGTGACACGTGTCATAAACCCTGATCGTGATAAAAGATAACTTGAGGGACTAAAACTGTCAAACAGTGTAAAGATGTATGTAGAAGGACCTTTTAATGTTCCCAAAGCTTTGTAGCGTGTTAATATACCCTCATGAATATCTGATAAAGATTTCATAAAGATCCGGTTCAATATTATGATGTAAATTGAAATTTCCAAGAAAAGGGTCAAAAGTGTAAATATAGCAATTCTTCAATCGAGAGACATTTTCAAAGCATCCAAAACTTATGAATGCATGTTCCCACTCCCTAGAGCATCCCAGCCCTAATTATGTTGACCATGCATGCCGAAAAGGTCAGTTATTCGCGTTCAGAAAGTGCAGGGACTGATCATGCAAACAAACAAAACAACTTTGAAACATGACCCCTCGCGTGGCGCGCCAGGATTATCCTAGTCTGGCGCGTGGTGCGACAGCTCCCCGTTTCCAGCCAAAACTGGCAGCTGCCAGCATGCAAACCTGCAATCTTTGAGGATCTTCTGCAACTCTGAACGAAACCAGCAGCATGCATACGTTTTTGGGAAACCTCTAGGACACTTGTATGCATCATATAACACCTGGGGACACTTGGATTCATCTCAAACAACTCCCTTTTACTATAAATAGGTGCTCCAATTCTCATTTCAGACTTGCACATTCAAAATTCTCAACATTTTGCTCTCAATGGATCTCTGAAGCATCCTGGTCATCTAGGAAGCTTTCTCAAGTCTAATTTTCGTGCTAAGGACCATTGTAAGCGTTCTTAGCTTCTATGTCACACCCCCAAAATCCACCTACGGAGTATCACCGCTTGGAGGCGTGACTGACCAGGATCAAGCCACCAATCATATTGAACAAGCAAGTAAGTAACTATAAAAGTCTAACCAATACAATTGGTGTCCAAACAAACATAGTTTAAGTTGTAAGCGGAAGCATAACGTTTAAAACCAAAACATAAGTTTAAATATTTCAAATTTTAACATGGCACACAGCTGTCCATGTCCCACAATGACTCTTCCCCATGCAAGCTCCAGCTAAGTACCTATTGACCTGCAAAGCATGTAGTAACGAGTCAACAACAAAGTTAAGCGAGTTCACAGTTGGGTGTTTGTTTTAAGTTGTTTCGAAAACGGTTTCCTTTAACTGGCATCCCTGTCGTGGGGGTTACCCCATAGTTGAAAACATGTGTTATTTATTCCCGTTTACTCTGGCAATCCAGCCGTGGGGGCTACCCCATGTTTAGTTATCTGGCTTTTCGGCCGTGGGGGCTACCCCATGTATATACTACTAGACTCGTTACCATATCGACTGCTGACTGTAGTCATGTTTATGTGCCCTGAACTGTCAATGTCTATAATCATTGACGTGCCCAGATCCATTAGTTCACGCCCGTCCTCTGCGGCACGGTGTGAGGCTTATCAGACCTAAATAGCGCTATCTAACTAATGACCCGCTCGCCATTGGCCCGGCGATTAAGTCGATATAAAAAGGAGGGACTTCGTGATAGAGTTTTGGTCTAGTAAAAGTTAACTGTCCATGAGGACGAGGAATTATATTCCTGAACCAGTACTGTCCTACCCAAGAAAGGACGAGGAATCCATGTTCCTTAAACCCATTCCCAACCCCTGGGAATCCCATGCTTTGTAGAAAGTGTGAACTCACCTTAGGTTAGCTCGGCAGATAAACGAAAGGTCAATCGAGCTGCTATAGGTCAACCACGTCCTAACATGGTTACCATACAAGTCAGGTCTAGGTGCATGTATGATTACGCATAGTTTAACAGGTTATGAACACGTGTTGATCATGGCAAACACATAACAATCAAGTACACAAGATGCTCATACTTGTACGATTCAAAAGGTTGGGCTCGCACAAGTCTAGCTGCCTCGTGCGATTCACCCATAGAAGCCCAACAGTACCCGGCCCAACATAATAAATAGGTAGTCCATCTTGTGCGATCCATACATCTTGTGCGACTAGCTTTGTTACCCAGCCCAACAGTCTACGGCCCAACAGATATACATACAGCCCAATATAATAAATAGATAAACAATCTTGTGCGACTCTAAATACTTGTGCGACTGAGGTGTCCTTGTGCGATCCGGTTAACTTGTGCGACTAGGTTTTGGGCCATTCGGTCCAATAATGTATTAAGTTCAAACATTGTGTAAGGCCCAAGATCTTGTGCGATCCACCAGATCTTGTGCGATCATGCATATCTAACAAATACAGTGAGCTTAAACTGTTGTACCTATCTTGTGCGATTGTCTTGTGCGATCAGATCAAGTCTTGTGTGACTTGACCTTGTGCGACTGACAACTTGTGCGATTGGTTGTTTAATATCTGAAATTTATGCAAATCAGTTACATTGTTTCCAAAATTCGATTCTGTTACAATCATTCAATGGTTTCCAAATTATGAATTTTATCAATTAACAACACTAACAATTTCTAACCAACCCTATATCGATCAACACAAGGTTTTTATCTCCAATTCCTATAAACCCTAACACATTCAAAGCATAAACAATAACTTATCAACTCGTAGTGTTTGATCCGATTACATGAACATACAACCGATTACATACATTCGATCCTAAATCATCATGCAAACAATCCGTACACAAGACATGATAGCCGATTAAACATCTATCTGGTTCTAGATCAATAATATATAAACCCGATTAATATGAACATCATCAATTACACACATGTGAGCAGATTTCATGAGCACTAAGATTCAACAGTTTATATCATGATAAATCACAAGAGATTACTAAATCATCACATAGATCATAACATACAATCAAATAATAACAAAACACTAACCGGTTAAGAGAGTATAACGAGAATGATCCGAACAAGAGAATGGTCCGAACAATAAGATCTTCGATAGGGAGGGTGTGTTTGCCGTCGGGTTTTCAAGAGAGGATGAGAGGGATTTAGGGTTTGCTAAACTTGTGTGAGTTGGTGGAGTATAGAATTTATACTAACACCCTAGATAACATAAAGGAGTGGGCCGAACCCTTCATGGGTTGCCCTTGTGTTCTCGAGTGCAAACCGTGTGGCCCAAATGGGCTTGTGCGATCACGTACACACATACATTACACTTAACATATAAACATAACACATACATTAAATCAATGCATCACATAATCACGTAGCGTTCAAAACATGTTACACTAAATACAAGATGAGTTCGAGATACGAGTTGTCACATTATCCCCAAGTTGAAAGAAATTTCGTCCCGAAATTTGGTACGTACTCACTGAGGAAGCTAGTTAAGTTGCATGGTTTTCCTGGGGTGTCACATCCTCCCCCCGTTGATCTGGAATTCCGTAGCTTCAGCCTCAGTAGTGGTTGTATTGTTTGCGAATAGTTGGGGATACTTTTGTTTCATTTGGTCTTCGCGTTCCCAGGTGAACTCTGGGCCACGACGGGAGTTCCAACGAACTCGAACGAGGGGTATTCTAGTGCGCTTGAGGACCTTAACATCCCGGTCTGTGATTTCAACTGGTTCCTCGACGAATCGCAACTGCTCGTCGATAGTGAGCTCCTTCAAATGAACTATGAGGGTCTCATCTGACAGACACTTCTTCAGATTCGATACGTGGAAAATGTTGTGAACTGCACTGAGTTATGTTGGTAGTTTCAGTTTGTAGGCCACTTTGCCTATTTTCTCTATGATTTCGAACGGTCCAACGTATCGTGGGTTAAGTTTGCCTCGTTTGCCAAAACGAACCACACCCTTCCAGGGTGAGACTTTGAGTAGCACTCGATCCCCAACCTGGAGCTCGAGTGGTTTCCTACCCTTATCGGCGTAGCTTTTCTGACGGTCACGAGCTGCCGCCATTCATTGTCGTATCTGAGCAATCCTTTCTGTTGTGTCTACCACAAGTTCTGGGCCAGTGATCTGACTATCCCCCACCTCTGCCCAACAAAGAGGTGATCGGCATTTACGCCCATACAATGCCTCAAACGGAGCAGCTTTAATGCTGGTGTGGTAGCTGTTATTGTACGAAAATTCCACAAGTGGCAGATGCTTTTCCCAGCCGTTGCTAAAGTCAATTACACACGCCCGAAGCATGTCTTCTAAAGTTTGAATAGTGCGCTCAGACTGCCCATCCGTCTGAAGGTGATACACTGTGCTCATGTCTAATCGTGAGCCAAAGGGTTTGTGCATCGCTTGCCAAAGTTCTGAAGTGAAACGTGCGTCACGATCAGAGATAATAGAGGTGGGCACCCCGTGCCTCGAGACCACTTCCTTAAGGTATACGTCTGCTAGAGTGGAGAACTTATCCATTTCCATGATAGCCAAGAAGTGTGCAGACTTTGTGAGTCGATCCACGATCACCCAAATAGTATCGTTACCACGTTGAGATCTAGGCAGGCCTGTAACAAAATCCATGGAAATTTGCTCCCATTTCCATTGTGGTATCTCAGGTTGTTGGAGTAGGCCTGAAGGTTTCTGGTATTCGACTTTGACTCTCGCACAAGTCAAACACTTGCTGACGTAAGTTGCTATGTGGGCCTTCATGCTAGGCCACCAGTATGTAGTTCTGAGGTCGTGGTACATCTTATCCGAACCAGGATGTACTGAGTAGCGAGACTTGTGTGCCTCATCCATCACAAGCTCTCGTGGGTTGCCATAGAGTGGGACCCAAATGCGTCATGTTACGTAGTAGGCGCCATCTTCCCTTTGTTCTAATCGTTGCCTTGAGCCACGTAGGGCTTCAGCCCTGACGTTTTCTGGTTTCAGTGCCTCTACCTGAGCATCTCGTATCTGTGCAGGAAGACTAGATTGAATAGTGAGTTGTAAAGCTCGTACGCGCTTAGGCGTAATGTCCTTTCGACTGAGGGCGTCAGCCACAACATTGGCTTTGCCTGGGTGGTACCTGATCGAGCATTCGTAGTCATTCAGTAGCTCGACCCATCGTCGTTGTCGCATATTCAGTTCCTTCTGTTTGAAGATATGCTCAAGACTCCTGTGATCGGTGTAAATGGCGCACTTGGTACCGTACAGGTAATGTCTCCATATCTTAAGTGCAAAAACAACACCTCCCAGCTCTAAATCGTGTGTAGTGTAGTTCCTTTCATGAACTTTAAGTTGGCGTGAGGCGTAGGCTATAACTTTATCCCGTTGCATCAATACACAACCAAGACCCTGAATTGATGCGTCGCAGTAAACCACAAAGTCGTGTGTGCCCTCTGGCAATGAAAGAATAGGTGCACTGCAAAGCCTATCCTTTAAGTGCTGAAATGCTGATTCCTGTGCATTTCCCCATCGATAAACAACGCCTTTGTGTGTTAGTGAAGTGAGAGGTTGCGCAATCTTGGAGAAATCCTTGATGAACCTCCTGTAGTGTCCTGCCAAACCCAAGAATTGGCGAATTTCCGTTGGTGTGCGAGGTGCAGGCCAATTCTTAATCGAGTCTACCTTGGATGGATCAACATAGATCCCATCCTTGTTTACCACATGGCCTAGGAAATGGACTTCACGAAGCCAGAAGTCACATTTCGAGAACTTTGCGTAAAGCTGTTCTGTTCGAAGGAGTTCCAAAATGAGTCGTAGATGCTACTCGTGTTCCTCCTGACTCTTAGAATAGATCAGAATGTCGTCGATGAAAACAATAACGAACTTGTCTAGGTAAGACTTGCACACTCGATTCATCAAGTCCATGAAGACCGCAGGTGCGTTTGTCAGCCCAAAAGGCATGACCAAAAACTCGTAGTGTCCATAACAAGTTCTAAAGACTGTTTTGGAGACGTCCTCTTCTCGGACTCTCAGCTGGTGATATCCTGATCTCAAATCAATCTTCAAGTAAAAGCTCGACCCTTGCAACTGGTCGAATAGGTCAGCTGGTGATATTCTGAAGGTACCGTCTTTCTTCTTCATGAATAGCACTGGAGCTCCCCAAGGCGAAGAGCTAGGACGAATAAAACCCTTATGCAAGAGTTCTTGTAGTTGCGTAGAGAGTTCTTCCAACTCTGATGGAGCTAAGCGATAAGGTGCACGAGCTATAAGTGCTGCTCCAAGAGCTAGCTCGATTTGAAACTCGACCCGACGATGAGGCGGAAGGCTAGGTAGTTCCTCAGGAAATACCTCAGGAAAGTCACGTACGATCGGAAAATCTTCTATCTTCTTCTCTTTCTTCGAGGTGTCAGTAACGAGAGTCAAAATAGCAGTGTGGCCCTTTCTCAAACACTTCTGGGCCTTAAGGAAAGAGATGAAGCTCACAAAAGCACCACTCTTGTCGCCACGAATCATGAGAGGTTCATTCCCTGGCCGAGGAATACGGACAATCTTCTCGTTGCAAAGAATTTCTGCTTGATGTTGGGATAACCAGTCCATCCCAATGACAACATCGAAACTACCCAGGACGATAGGAAGGAGGTCGATGGAGAAGGTGTGACCAGCAAGAACAATGTTACAACCCTTGACTACGTGTGTGACCTCTAGATTCTTACCATTAGCTAGCTCTACAGTGTGTTTGGTGTTCAATGGTGTTGGGGTACGCTTAAGCATTTGGCTAACTTTTAAGGACACGTAGCTAGTATCGGCACCCGAATCAAATAAGACAGGAACATAAAAGTCGTCGAGAAGGAACTTACCCGTCACTACATTGGGATCATTCCTCGCTTCACCTTGGCCAATAACGAACACACGACCCCTTGCACCATTGCCGTTGTTACCCCCGTTGTTTCCATTCCCCTGGTTGTTGTTGTTATTGTTGTTCTGGTTCCTGTTCAGTTGGGGACAATCTCTCTTGAAGTGGCCTTCAGCTCCACACTGAAAGCACCCTTTGTTGTTACCTTGGTGCTGCTGCTGCTGGCGTTGATTCTGTGGGGCTTGTTGTTGACGATTCTGGTTTGTGGGGTATAAACTCCTGCAATCCTTTGCGGCGTGACCTGGCTTGTTGCACCGATGACAGTTACCCCTGGTGCATGGCCCGCGGTGGTGTAGGTTGCAGCGATTGCATTTGGGGTGATTTCCCTTGTACCCACCACCAGATGATTGCTGACTAGGACTCTTGTAGTCGTCGGTCCTTCTCTGCTGAGACTGGGATTGAACAGAAGTCGAACCCTTGCTTGAAGCCCCATCCCATTTCCATTTGTTGTCACTAGGAGCATCTGAAGTAGCTGTAGCACTAATACGTTTTGGTAACCTGTTCTGCTCCACCGCCTGATCAGTGAGACGGTGAGCGAGTTGAACAACTTGCTGGATGGTGGCGAGGTTAGCCGAAGTCACATTACTTTGGATCTCTGGCACTAAGCCCTTAAGGTATAGTTTGATACGTTTAATGGGAGGGTCCACCATAGTAGGACACAGAATAGCAAGATCATTCGATCTTTTTGTGTACGCTTCAATTTCTGACCCCGTCATCTTGAGGTTGAAGAACTCTACCTCCAACTTGTGAATGTCATCACGATTGCAGTACTCTTCCTTAATCATTTCCTTAAAATTGTTCCATGGGGTGGCATTAGCAGCAACCAACCCCAGCATTTGAACCTGAGCGTTCAACCACGTGAGCGCCAAACCCTCGAGAGTACCGGTAGCATACTTCACCCTGCGAGCCTCAGGGCATTCACACATCTCGAAAACAGATTCGAGCTTTTCAAACCAGTGGAGGTGGCCTACCGCTCCTTCAGTGCCACTGAAAGTAGTTGGTCGGCAGTCCATAAAAGTTTTGAAAGTGCACACAGGAGGTTGTGCAGGTTGACCTCCTGCCTGTGCTGCTGCAAGTGCCGCAACAACTTGTTGGTTAATCAGAGCCGTCAACTGAGCTTGAGTCATGTTAACGCGTCCACTCATGATCTTCATATCAAAGGAAAATATAAGTGAGAGAGGTTCGTGAGAGTGCGATGACAGAAGAGAGTAAGCACACATGTGTTTTCAAGCTACAGTTGCTACGTTTATTCTAAACATACCAAAAGCAAAGTTCTATGTAATCTAGCAAGTAGGCAATAAAACATAAACCATATCACCTAGAATGTCGAGTCTTGCACGTGGAGCGAAGCGTCGTTGTGGACCGTAGAGCACTGTTCAGGTTATAGTCTGGTTTTAACAAAAACTTTTCCCCTTATTAAAACCAAGTTCACTATAACCAATGGCTCTGATACCAATCTGTCACACCCCCAAAATCCACCTGCAGAGTATCACCGCTTGGAGGCGTGACTGACCAGGATCAAGCCACCAATCATATTGAACAAGCAAGTAAGTAACTATAAAAGTCTAACCAATACAATTGGTGTCCAAACAAACATAGTTTAAGTTGTAAGCGGAAGCATAACGTTTAAAACCAAAACATAAGTTTAAATATTTCAAATTTTAACATGGCACACAGCTGTCCATGTCCCACAATGACTCTTCCCCATGCAAGCTCCAGCTAAGTACCTATTGACCTGCAAAGCATGTAGTAACGAGTCAACAACAAAGTTGAGCGAGTTCACAGTTGGGTGTTTGTTTTAAGTTGTTTCGAAAACGGTTTCCTTTAACTGGCATCCCTGTCGTGGGGGTTACCCCATAGTTGAAAACATGTGTTATTTATTCCCGTTTACTCTGGCAATCCAGCCGTGGGGGCTACCCCATGTTTAGTTATCTGGCTTTTCGGCCGTGGGGGCTACCCCATGTATATACTACTAGACTCGTTACCATATCGACTGCTGACTGTAGTCATGTTTATGTGCCCTGAACTGTCAATGTCTATCATCATTGACGTGCCCAGATCCATTAGTTCACGCCCGTCCTCTGTGGCACGGTGTGAGGCTTGTCAGACCTAAATAGCGCTATCTAACTAATGACCCGCTCGCCATTGGCCCGACGATTAAGTCGATATAAAAATGAGGGACTTCGTGATAGAGTTTTGGTCTAGTAAAAGTTAACTGTCCATGAGGACGAGGAATTATATTCCTGAACCAGTACTGTCCTACCCAAGAAAGGACGAGGAATCCATGTTCCTTAAACCCATTCCCAACCCCTGGGAATCCCATGCTTTGTAGAAAGTGAGAACTCACCTTAGGTTAGCTCGGCAGATAAACGAAAGGTCAATCGAGCTGCTATAGGTCAACCACGTCCTAACATGGTTACCATACAAGTCAGGTCTAGGTGCATGTATGATTACACATAGTTTAACTGGTTATGAACACGTGTTGATCATGGCAAGCACATAACAATCAAGTACACAAGATGCTCATACTTGTACGATTCAAAAGGTTGGGCTCGCACAAGTCTAGCTGCCTCGTGCGATTCACCCATAGAAGCCCAACAGTACCCGGCCCAACATAATAAACAGGTAGTCCATCTTGTGCGATCCATACATCTTGTGCGACTAGCTTTGTTACCCAGCCCAACAGTCTACGGCCCAACAGATATACATACGGCCCAATATAATAAATAGATAAACAATCTTGTGCGACTCTAAATACTTATGCGACTGAGGTGTCCTTGTGCGATCCGGTTAACTTGTGCGACTAGGTTTTGGGCCATTCGGTCCAATAATGTATTAAGTTCAAACATTGTGTAAGGCCCAAGATCTTGTGCGATCGGCACCAACTTGTGTGATCCACCAGATCTTGTGCGATCATGCATATCTAACAAATACGGTGAGCTTAAACTGTTGTACCTATCTTGTGCGATTGTCTTGTGCGATCAGATCAAGTCTTGTGTGACTTGACCTTGTGCGACCGACAACTTGTGCGATTGGTTGATTAATATCCGAAAGTTATGCAAATCAGTTACATTGTTTCCAAAATTCGATTCTGTTACAATCATTCAATGGTTTCCAAATTATGAATTTTATCAATTAACAACACTAACAATTTCTAACCAACCCTATATCTATCAACACAAGGTTTTTATCTCCAATTCCTATAAACCCTAACACATTCAAAGCATAAACAATAACTTATCAACTCGTAGTGTTTGATCCGATTACATGAACATACAACCGATTACATACATTCGATCCTAAATCATCATGCAAACAATCCGTGCACAAGACATGATAGCCGATTAAACATCTATCCGGTTCTAGATCAATAATATACAAACCCGATTAATATGAACATCATCAATTACACACATGTGAGCAGATTTTATGAGCACTAAGATTCAACAGTTTATATCATGATAAATCACAAGAGATTACTAAATCATCACATAGATCATAACATACAATCAAATAATAACAAAACACTAACCGGTTAAGAGAGTATAACGAGAATGATCCGAACAAGAGAATGATCCGAACAATAAGATCTTCGATGGGGAGAGTGTGTTTGCCGTCGGGTTTTCAAGAGAGGATCAGAGGGATTTAGGGTTTGCTAAACTTGTGTGAGTTGGTGGAGTATAGAATTTATACTAACACCCTAGATAACATAAAGGAGTGGGCCGAACCCTTCATGGGTTGCCCTTGTGTTCTCGAGTGCAAACCGTGTGGCCCAAATGGGCTTGTGCGATCACGTACACACATACATTACACTTAACATATAAACATAACACATACATTAAATCAATGCATCACATAATCACGTAGCGTTCAAAACATGTTACACTAAGTACAAGATGAGTTCGAGATACGAGTTGTCACATTCTATAGTTAAGCTTTTATTAGTTTAATGACCGAAAGTCAAAGATATCGTAATTACGCTTTGATTTTGTGATTAATCACTAACGGTCCAACCATTATTCGAATTGAAAGTTGCTATGTGTTGGTAATTATGTAGGTGTCAAACCCTTAAAATGGCACCTCCTAATTATCACATTTACTTGGTCAATTGGCGGGTCAAACTACTTAACAGAAAAGTTAAACGAGTCAGTTTTTTGCAAAATAAATCACAACTGATAATGTAAAAGCTATCGATTGCATTTTATCACTTAATTAACTTGGTAAATAATATAAGAACATGTTTAGGCATGTTCAACCCGACAATTCTGAGTATTAGGCTCAGTTCGCAACCGAAAGTCGCAAAAGTAGACTTTTGCTTTGACTTTCAGTCCTGACCCGATTTAGCTTAGTTTAGCTATGTCTTAGGATTCCTTTGTGACCATATTATATGTTAGTATAACTCTCTAAAGTTATACTACATGGTCCCTTAGAAATCAGAGGTTACATGCATGTTCCGTTATTTGCTTAAAATTGACCATTATGCCCTTTTGTTATTAAAACGAGATTTTTGAAAATGTGAGATGACAAAAAGTTTTATTACTGATATATAAGTATGTCACAAAAATTTGACATCAGTTTATGGTCTCAAATTAAAGTTATGCAAGATATCGTAAAACATAACTTTTTATTAATTAAATTGCATTTTTGGCATAAATCATATTTAAACCCGATTTTTGGAACCAAAATTGCTACCCACTGTTATGATATAATATTTAGGGATTTTTTGAAATTTTTGTCAAATTTTATACTGACCATAACATAGAGTTCTTTTATGGACTCGGTAATTGACGATAATACCCTTTTCACTAATAAAATGAGTTCTACACATCATTTGTAACAACCCGTGATTTACGGCTCTTAACTACGTGATTAACAAGTAATTAACGCGATAATGAATAGTGTTTACAGCGCGAATTAACTTAATTAGGCCTTTGGAGTGCCTAGGAACGTCTATCCGTATTTACAGTGCGCGAATGGTGGGTTACAGAGAAACCTGTGAAACGTTAAACGGCAACGGATTGAAACCGAACAGAATACTGACAATGCCGACAAAGATTAAATTTTTACGCTATATTTAGCTCCGTAATTAATTTTAGTGACTACAGTCGGAACCGGATCAAAAAATGGATTAAAGACGGCAACGATACAATTTTTCGCGATTATTACCGTAATCGACGAACGGGCGCGACAACAACGACTACCGACCGTATTTTTGTGTATTTTAAATTTTGACGTTAAACGGGGTTCAGGATTTGGCAACGGGTCTCGTAGGAATTACGGACTACTTACACATGAGATGGGCTTGTAGGCCCCGGGCCCAAGCCCAAAACCCACAAGCCTAAACCTACTCTTAAGATATTAGATTTTGTTAAATCTTTAAGAGATCTCTACATAAGATTTTTATTCAAAGAATAACACAAGCAACCTGAAGGTAACTTGAATGCACAATAGACATAGAAGACACTTTGTTCTATAAATGGAGACCCCTCCATCTCACCTCACACCCACAAGAATTAACACAGAGAATTCATCTCCTGCCCTCACCCTCTCTCTCGATATACAAACACATAGGAAACACTTTCCTCACAAACAAACCCACAAAATCAGTTCAATCAGCAACCTCGGTTCCCCTCTTTCTGGCCGACACCCCACCTGCAACACCCACTCACCTTCTCCTCCACCCTTACACAAAGCGGATCGGAGAAGCAGGAGCCGGCCACCACCCGGTGGTGGTGTACGGCGGCATATCAGAGACCGGAGAAGAGAGAGAGAGCTGCGGAGATGAGAGAGAGAGACCGAGAAAAAAAGATAGGGAACCGGCGGTCGGAGCCTCGGACCGCCGGTCGGTTCTGTTATCCGGTGGCCGATGTTTATCCGACGAGCTCCGGTTCAGGTGGTGGTTCCGGTGATGGCAGTAGCGACGGCGGTGGACGACGAGGCAGTGGCGGAGGTTCGCGACTCGGATTCACGGTAACACCCCCCCCCTGCTTAATACTTCTACATTTCTTTGAAGATTGTTGAAGATGATGATTCTGTGGTTTTGTTGTCACAACAATAGAGGTGGTCTCAGGTGTCGGGTCAAGACTCATCTCAGGTCAACAAGCTAGGCTCGGTCAATTTCGGTTTTGTTTCGGTTCGGCCAACAAACGTCAACAACAGATCTGTTCAGTTGTGGGTTTCGAGGAACGAGTCGACTCGGTCAACCTAGTCAACTCGGTCAACGCGGTCAAACCAAGTCAACTCAGTTGACTCGGTCAACTCAGTTAAGCGGCTCAACGTTTCGGCTTGAAGACTCGGTAAAATTAATCACGCGTTTAATATTTGTTATTTTTTTTATATATTACGTGTGAAACAAGCTCGAACCGACATGATTATCGTTTAGGTTTTTATGAAATATTGGCAAATTTGATATATTGTTTGATTGTTGTTGAATTTTGACAAAATGACGACAACTTGTGTTGTCGGGTTATTCCAAAAACAGAGGAAACTCTGCCCGTTTTTCGAGAAAATCTGTAAAACGAAACACGTTTTTTTATATATAAAGACACTTTATATACAAGCGTATAATGTTTTCAACGACACTTTACAAACATACGAAAAACAACGATACGGAAATTATTTCGACAACAAATAAATATAGTTATAATTATATTTATTTCAACGAGCTCGAATCCTTTTATAAATAAATATAGATATATATTTATTTTCCAATACAAGTCGACGATGCTTTTACAAGATAAATATAACTGTTATACTTATTTTATACGCCTAAACGGCATATACACATAGTTCGATAATTTTCATACAAGACGCGATATATAATACAAGTTTATTATATATTACTTTCGTACGAATATTCCTATATACACAAACGACTTCTCGAAACTTAACAAGTTTAACTTAATCATTTTTATTAAGTTAACAATTTACCGTTGAATCGTTCGATTAACGATTCGGTAGAGCTCGATGACACGTAGTTTAGATACTGCGTTTATTTAGAAACTTATTAGATATTCCGTGTTAGGAATATTGTAGAATGCACGCTAGCGAGTCCTGCCTTGGAAACGACATCACGAAGTCGTAATTAGCTAGCTTTGCACAGGAATATTCAGGCGAGTTCATAACCCCACCCTTTACTATTTTACATTTTTATAAATGTTTTCGGGGTGGAAAGTCATGCACATTTTGCAAAAACATACAAAGTTTTGAACTAACGCAAAACTCGTATTTCTAAATCATATTACGAAGGGATTTCGAGGAACACAAATGATTTACGAAAGGTTTATACTAAACATACCGGTTTTTACAAAAATAATTGCTTATTTTCGAAATGTGAATGATATTCGGCCAGGGTGACTGGGAATCTGGTCAGGGTGACCAGGAATCTGGTCAGGGTGTCCAGGGATTTATTTTATACATGGTATGATTAGCTTAAGGAAGGGTACATTTGGATCATATGAGTGATAAGTCTATTTGAACATAACGTACTCTACCCATGCGCCCTAAGGTTGGACCATGCGGTAAACACACTTTTACGCTACCCATGCGCCCTAAGGTTGGACCATGCGGTAAATACATTTTTACGCTACCCATGCGCCCTAAGGTTGGACCATGTGGTGATTATATCTTAGCATGCGCCCTAAGGTTGGACCATGTGGTTACACATTAACTGATCTCTTTATTTCCTTATTGCTACATACCAGGGATTTTATACTTACGAAACATACTTGTTCATACAAATTAACTACCATGTTTTATACAAATTCAAAAGCAATATGCGGGTATGGAGTCAAGGTCAGGGTGGGCATTGACGGTTATGTGAACATTACAAATACAAGACTTTACAAATACATGGTTTTATGAACATAACGTGTTACAAACACAACGTTTCCATATAACTTGGCAAGAAAATGATTTTTAAATTCATTTTCTCAATACTATTTCAAAAACCGGTTATTCCAAAGATTTATTTCAAATCTTTCACAACTCAAAAGATTTATTCCAAACCTTTCACAACTCAAAAGATTTATTTCAAATCTTTTACAAACAAACTATGAACTCGCTCAACTTTTTGTTGATTTTTCTCGCATGTTCTTTCTCAGGTTGCATTTCTAAGACAAGGAACGGTTGGAATAGGAGAACCATGAAGAGTCGAGTACTTAGCGGGCGTTCAATTTCTAGAAGACTTAGCTTATTTGCTTCCGCTGTGCAATGAAGATACCAGTCCAGTCACGCCAATGCTCTGATAATTTCGGGGTGTGACAGATTGGTATCAGAGCTATAGGTTACAGCGAATTAGGTTTCTGTTGTGATACCTAGGCTCTAACCTCACTTTTTCCCTGGGACTTAGACTATTAAGACGTTGAATACATACAGAACGCCTAGTACTCGAATATGGTCTCCAACCGTTGCCGAAAAGCAAACAGTCAAAATTTTGTTTTCAAACATACACTATTGTGATGTTTTATACACGGTACACAAAACGATTACATACAGTACACAAAATCTGAGAGTTTAGGAAACATGCATTTAAGACCTTCGGAACAGGGATTCAGTCTGGGAGGCTGGGAGGCTAGTGGGACTAGGAGATTCAGTCTGGGAGGCTGGATAGTCTAGTGGGACTAGGAGATTCAGTCTGGGAGGCTGGGAGGATAGTCTAGTGGGACTAGGAGATTCAGTCTGAGAGGCTGGGAGGCTAGTGGGACTAGGAGATTCAGTCTGAGAGGCTGGGAGGATAGTCTAGTGGGACTAGGAGATTCAGTCTGAGAGGCTGGGAGGCTAGTGAGACTAGGAGATTCAGTCTGAGAGGCTGGGAGGATAGACTAGTGGGACTAGGAGATTCAGTCTGGGAGGCTGGGAGGCTAGTGGGACTAGGAGATTCAGTCTGAGAGGCTGGGAGGATAGTCTAGTGGGACTAGGAGATTCAGTCTGGGAGGCTGGGAGGCTAGTGGGACTAGGAGGACTATTTGATTATATGATTGATTATTTGCGCATGTGTGTGTTTATTAAAGGTCATCACGTAGGAACCGCGAATATTAACTCGGGTACACACTATTATCCATATTGTCTATGATATCTTAACTTCCCGAGCAGACAGCCTACGCATAACGAAACGCTAGTGCACATAAATACATGGAACTCAATTTCTACGTCAACGGATGTCGGGGTACATCACCTTCTACGCGGCACACAACGCTAGTGCACAGGTATACGTGAAACTTAAGCTATACATCAACGGAGGTTGAAGTGCGACACATACAACCATCGAGGCGAGGCCTTTGAAAAGACACGATGACGCAATTCAATGACGACGCTAGATTCCTGTCAGCGGGAGAACTAACGATCAGGAAACGACAACTTGTCACGCGATCCTGTAACGACACGAATCACGCCAGGGAGAAGACTATTGTCTCCGCACCCCCTACCTAACTAACAACGAATACGCTATGTTCGACATTCCATGGTAATGTCACCTAACAATTGGTCGTCACACGAAACCCCAGGTAAAGTCCTCAAATTTCTTTATTGAAATTTCGAATTTCACACTTACTGAGTAGATTTTCGTATCTCTACTCCTCTTAATGGTCATTGTATCACGATCATTTCTTTACAAGTTACATACATGGTTTTTCGTTGTAACCATGCCTAAAGTTTTCTTGTCAATACATATATTGTCGGATTGCGCTAAAACCAAGTTCAATTGTTTGAACTTGCTCATTACACTTATTCGATTCGAGACACCATATGATGTATTGGGAGCATCATATTCAAATCAATTTTTAACGAGCACTTCGTTTGTTCCGAGTCGTGGTAAACTTGTTTGGTATTTGACTCCATTAAATTGTTTGTTGATTTCGACACCTTGTAGTGGTATTTTCACTTATTTGAAGCTTGCGCTAAACTCGTTTACGCATCTCATGCACGGATCTAAATATTTATTGATTGTTTTCCAATCCACTTCGATTTATTATATCAAAGCGGTCTTAACACAATCGTGTGGTAAGACAATGGTACACAAATTCATTTCATATTCCGGTGTACCTCATAACGGTTCTTTCAACATCGATCGAATGCTTTGCGACATTCATTGCTACTTCACCTTCGATCGAAAACATCATTTCTTTGATGTTCAAATTTCAATTGAAAATTCTATGATGTCATTTGAAACAAACTTTCGGATTCACCTTATTACGCTTTCATTTGACTTCAAACACGGTGGATTTGTTTGATCACCGCTATTATTGGATTGTTTAAATCACTACGACACCTTGAGGTGTTGGTACAAACTTGTAGCTTGGGCTAATCATGATCGATCGTTTTATGCAAAACACAGGTGATACTTGTTCGATCACCTCTATTATTAAATTGTTTCATTCATTGCGACACCTTGTGGCGTCAGTATGACTTGCGGCTTGCGCTGATCACGATCGAACGTTTCATGCAAACTATTACATTTGAGATTGTTGATTCTAAGTTCATCCAGTGGATGTTATTGCTTCTAGAACTCACTTACACGTTGTAAACATTCATACGGAATTCGATTGGTCGAAGTTCCTGTTCATTGTTGGATCCTTGTTAACTTAGTCGCACTGGTGACTGTATCATTAAGTCTTGTTTCGATTACGCGGTCATTCACTTTGTTACTATCTGGACTTACCTGCGAACAACACAATTCCGAGGAGATAACATAGTCTAAATTTCGAGGACGAAATTTCTGTAACAGGGGGAGAATGTGACAACCCGTGATTTACGGCTCTTAACTACGTGATTAACAAGTAATTAACGCGATAATGAATAGTGTTTACAGCGCGAATTAACTTAATTAGGCCTTTGGAGTGCCTAGGAACGTCTATCCGTATTTACAGTGCGCGAATGGTGGGTTACAGAGAAACCTGTGAAACGTTAAACGGCAACGGATTGAAACCGAACATAATACTGACAACGCCGACAAAGATTAAATTTTTACGCTATATTTAGCTCCGTAATTAATTTTAGTGACTACAGTCGGAACCGGATCGAAAAATGGATTAAAGACGGCAACGATACAATTTTTCGCGATTATTACCGTAATCGACGAACGGGCGCGACAACAACGACTACCGACCGTATTTTTGTGTATTTTAAATTTTGACGTTAAACGGGGTTCAGGATTTGGCAACGGGTCTCGTAGGAATTACGGACTACTTACACATGAGATGGGCTTGTAGGCCCCGGGCCCAAGCCCAAAACCCACAAGCCTAAACCTACTCTTAAGATATTAGATTTTGTTAAATCTTTAAGAGATCTCTACATAAGATTTTTATTCAAAGAATAACACAAGCAACCTGAAGGTAACTTGAATGCACAATAGACATAGAAGACACTTTGTTCTATAAATGGAGACCCCTCCATCTCACCTCACACCCACAAGAATTAACACAGAGAATTCATCTCCTGCCCTCACCCTCTCTCTCGATATACAAACACATAGGAAACACTTTCCTCACAAACAAACCCACAAAATCAGTTCAATCAGCAACCTCGGTTCCCCTCTTTCTGGCCGACACCCCACCTGCAACACCCACTCACCTTCTCCTCCACCCTCACACAAAGCGGATCGGAGAAGCAGGAGCCGGCCACCACCCGGTGGTGGTGTACGGCGGCATATCAGAGACCGGAGAAGAGAGAGAGAGCTGCGGAGATGAGAGAGAGAGACCGAGAAAAAAAGATAGGGAACCGGCGGTCGGAGCCTCGGACCGCCGGTCGGTTCTGTTATCCGGTGGTCGATGTTTATCCGACGAGCTCCGGTTCAGGTGGTGGTTCCGGTGATGACAGTAGCGACGGCGGTGGACGACGAGGCAGTGGCGGAGGTTCGCGACTCGGATTCACGGTAACACCCCCCCTGCTTAATACTTCTACATTTCTTTGAAGATTGTTGAAGATGATGATTCTGTGGTTTTGTTGTCACAACAATAGAGGTGGTCTCAGGTGTCGGGTCAAGACTCATCTCAGGTCAACAAGCTAGGCTCGGTCAATTTCGGTTTTGTTTCGGTTCGGCCAACAAACGTCAACAACAGATCTGTTCAGTTGTGGGTTTCGAGGAACGAGTCGACTCGGTCAACCGAGTCAACTCGGTCAACCGAGTCAACTCGGTCAACGCGGTCAAACCAAGTCAACTCAGTTGACTCGGTCAACTCAGTTAAGCGGCTCAACGTTTCGGCTTGAAGACTCGGTAAAATTAATCACGCGTTTAATATTTGTTATTTTTTTTATATATTACGTGTGAAACAAGCTCGAACCAACATGATTATCGTTTACGTTTTTATGAAATATTGGCAAATTTGATATATTGTTTGATTGTTGTTGAATTTTGACAAAATGACGACAACTTGTGTTGTCGGGTTATTCCAAAAACAGAGGAAACTCTGCCCGTTTTTCGAGAAAATCCGTAAAACGAAACACGTTTTTTTTTATATATAAAGACACTTTATATACAAGCGTATAATGTTTTCAACGACACTTTACAAACATACGAAAAACAACGATACGGAAATTATTTCGACAACAAATAAATATAGTTATAATTATATTTATTTCAACGAGCTCGAATCCTTTTATAAATAAATATAGATATATATTTATTTTCCAATACAAGTCGACGATGCTTTTACAAGATAAATATAACTGTTATACTTATTTTATACGCCTAAACGGCATATACACATAGTTCGATAATTTTCATACAAGACGCGATATATAATACAAGTTTATTATATATTACTTTCGTACGAATATTCCTATATACACAAACGACTTCTCGAAACTTAACAAGTTTAACTTAATCATTTTTATTAAGTTAACAATTTACCGTTGAATCGTTCGATTAACGATTCGGTAGAGCTCGATGACACGTAGTTTAGATAATGCGTTTATTTAGAAACTTATTAGATATTCCGTGTTAGGAATATTGTAGAATGCATGCTAGCGAGTCCTGCCTTGGAAACGACATCACGAAGTCGTAATTAACTAGCTTTGCACAGGAATATTCAGGCGAGTTCATAACCCCCACTCTTTACTATTTTACATTTTTATAAATGTTTTCGGGGTGGAAAGTCATGCACATTTTGCAAAAACATACAAAGTTTTGAACTAACGCAAAACTCGTATTTCTAAATCATATTACGAAGGGATTTCGAGGAACACAAATGATTTACGAAAGGTTTATACTAAACATAGCTTATTTTCGAAATGTGAATGATATTCGGCCAGGGTGACCGGGGATCTGGTCAGGGTGACCAGGAATCTGGTCAGGGTGTCCAGGGATTTATTTTATACATGGTATGATTAGCTTAAGGAAGGGTACATTTGGATCATATGAGTGATAAGTCTATTTGAACATAACGTACGCTACCCATGCGCCCTAAGGTTGGACCATGCGGTAAACACACTTTTACGCTACCCATGCGCCCTAAGGTTGGACCATGCGGTAAATACATTTTTACGCTACCCATGCGCCCTAAGGTTGGACCATGTGGTGATTATATCTTAGCATGCGCCCTAAGGTTGGACCATGTGGTTACACATTAACTGATCTCTTTATTTCCTTATTGCTACATACCAGGGATTTTATACTTACGAAACATACTTGTTCATACAAATTAACTACCATGTTTTATACAAATTCAAAAGCAATATGCGGGTATGGAGTCAAGGTCAGGGTGGGCATTGACGGTTATGTGAACATTACAAATACAAGACTTTACAAATACATGGTTTTATGAACATAACGTGTTACAAACACAACGTTTCCATATAACTTGGCAAGAAAATGATTTTTAAATTCATTTTCTCAATACTATTTCAAAAACCGGTTATTCCAAAGATTTATTTCAAATCTTTCACAACTCAAAATATTTATTCCAAACCTTTCACAACTCAAAAGATTTATTTCAAATCTTTTACAAACAAACTATGAACTCGCTCAACTTTTTGTTGATTTTTCTCGCATGTTCTTTCTCAGGTTGCATTTCTAAGACAAGGCACGGTTGGAATAGGAGAACCATGAAGAGTCGAGTACTTAGCGGGCGTTCAATTTCTAGAAGACTTAGCTTATTTGCTTCCGCTGTGCAATGAAGATACCAGTCCAGTCACGCCAATGCTCTGATAATTTCGGGGTGTGACATCATTTACATGTCAAACCTTTTTCTACTGATTTTATATATTAAATAAAATATTTTAAATAGTTAAGACTGATCAAAATCTCAGATTTCCTTAAACATATCAAATATCGTCAAATATCGACTTTTATGCGAATTAGGCGCATAGTATAGTTTAAAACCATATTTAGCACCTAAGACTTGTTACCTACTGATTTTAAAAATAATTTTTTATACTTTAACAGTAAGTATAAGTCTTGAACTTAGATTTCCAAATTTAACCTTGAAAGCATATGTGAAATGACCAAAATGCCCCTACGGTGCATAGTTTGGCCATAAATGATTAAACACACATATGTATGATATCTTGCTGATATAACAACATAAAATAAATATTTTTACAGAATGTTTTAGACCATAATCTCAGTTTGCTATTAAATCTCTTTTATAAACTTTAAAATGACCAAAATACCCTTTCGGGACTTAAATTGGTCTTAAATACATTTGGGGCATAATTGTTGATATCCTACTGATATTACAACATATTTTAAGCATAATAACTATTGAAACTTGTATATGACTCATCCGGTTACCCGTTATGCATATACGCGTTCGGTACGGTTTATGTAACTAGTTTGCATGAATTAACCGAAACGGGTCAAAACTTATCATTTTTACTTCAAAATCCAGAATGTGTTTAGTTTACCCATTATATACAAGTCTTCATACTTGTCGGGTCTAAATCACATTCAAATCTGGTCACCGCTTAATCTGGCGTTTCGTACCATAAACTTCCCTTTAAAACTAACCGGTCAAAGTTAAGACTTAAATAAGACCCGTTAGGAATCTAATAGGTTATTAAAACCTTCATTCCAGATTAGGAGCCCAGTAAAAGCTCCCTGCACTTGCTGATTAGAAAATACGACTGAGAATAAATTACATTTAGCTCAGGTAAATACTTTTAACTTATTTTCCCTTATACGGGCTTGGGATACGGTAAATTATTACCGCTTGGTCGGGTATTGAATATTTAATCGATTAGTGGTTAAATCATTGAGATAACCCGTTTTAATTTGTCTTGTTTGATACAAAGCATTTGGGAGTTAATATGATTGTGTCCTGGATATCCTTGGCTCATTCATTTGAAATGGCCATGACTTAAGCACGGGGTGTAGGCATACACCTGACAGTTGCGTATGAAAACGGTATCTCACTCGTGAGGAAACTTCTTGTGGGCTTATACTAGTGATTTGTCTATTAATCTTAACCCGACTCTTCTAACCCGGGCTCCGAACGTACGACAAACATATAAATCTGTATACAATATTATTTTAAATAATTGTCCCAAGTTATAAAAGAATATTTGTGCCTTGTGCATTTAAATCAATTTTCTTAAATGTTTTCAAAAGAGTCTTACCAGTGTAAATTGACGTATTTTTCAAAAAGATTAAGTGCAGGTACTACACGAAATGGGCTGGAAACTCCGGAGTATTAGTTAAAGAGTCTTGCAAGCTCTTAATACTTTAAGTCTGTTGAACAATATTTACTTTCTGTTTTAGATCCGCCTGTGGACCCATTATCGACCGTTTGTATAATATTTTATTATACTTTCAAATTCGGTTTGTATTATTACTTTTAGACTTCCGCTGTGCATTAAACTGTGATTAATTGTCTATGATGATATCAACTACGTCACGATACTCCCCACCGGGCCCACCGGTAATACGTGGAAATATCGGGGTGTGGCACACCCGCCAGGCGGAAACGCGCGAGTGTAATCAAAAAGGTTTTCATAGCGTATTTTTAAGCAAACACTGACATGATATAAAACCGAACATTTTACAATCCCAAATACAAGGATTCTAATACAAACCTACACTAAAGGCTAACATGAGACTCTTTTAAAGTTCGGTATCCTAGCATGCATGCAAACTCAAATGTAAACTCCCACTTGGGTACACCTGAAAAATATGCTTAGAACGTTAACATATTGTTGTTGAGTTCACATGATTATTCCATTAGATGAAACCCCACTTTCATGAAAAAACATGTTTATGAAAATCTTAAAAACCGATTGAAGAACACTTCACAAATCATTTTCATGCAAGACATTGTATAAAAATCCAGTAACCATTCGAGATCCCACCTCACAAAACATTTTAATGCAAAATAATTGTATGAAAATCTATCACCAATTCAAGGTCCCACCTCATAAACCATTTTCATGTATAACATTGTATGAAAATCTATTACCAAATCGAGGTCCCACCTCATAACCCCATCTCATGCGAAACAATTATATGAAAATTTATAAACCATTGACCAAAGCACTTGAACCCCGTCCCTATGGGAAATCACTTGACGACACAAATACTTTTCTCTAGACATTATGAATTCACATAAATGTATATGAAACTAAAGTGTACGCGTAGCCAAAGAAATGCACGATGATCAAATTTAACCCTAGCTAGGACACTGACGTATGTGCCAACATAAGCCCGTAACCAAACCAGGACAAACATTGCCTTGCCACATCGTACATGTAACACCTGCGTCCCTAGACTTTTAGCTATTGTCAATTTTAGTCCCTAAACTATGTGATACTTGACACTTTTGATACTTGTGATGCTTAAATCTAGATTCTTGATTCTTAATACTATGAAGCTTGATTCTTAACTCTAGACACTTGATTCTTAATACTTGGAAACTATGATTCTCGATACTTGATTCTGAACTCTAGACACTTGATTCTTAATACTTAGAAACTATGATTCTCGATACTTGATACTTGGAAACTAGATTCTTGATGCTTGATACTTGGAAGCTATGATTCTTGATACTTGAGACTTTAGTGCTTGACTCTTGAGACTCGTGAAACTTGAGACTTGGTTGAACGAGAGACTAGAGGCTTGTCACTGGCGGAATCTATGAGACTTGGAAACTTTGTGTTAATGATGTAATATAATTATGTGATACTATTACGCAATAATACGCAACGCAGCGCTTAATCTAACTCGCAAATCGAACCAAAGACGGGAACGCGGAAAGGATGGGATTGACCGAATGGCAATCCGATCGGATGATCATCTGATCGGATGACCATCCGATCGGATGACCATCCGATCGGAGGGCCATTCGATCGAAGTGCCATCCGATCCGTGCCACACCGCTATATCTCTCCCCACACACTATAAATAGGACCTGTCACATCATTTCTCATTGATGTGACAGCCTCCTTCGACCAAGACGTACGCACTCCCACTTTTCTTCCATTTCTCGGCGATTTCGGTACGTTTTACACCAGATTCTTGTACATCTTTGATCTACACACGATTCTCTACGTGATCCTCTTTTGAAATCACACTTTTCACCATGAAATCTCTGAGATTTGAGCTCTTGAGGGTGACGTCATCATGGCGGTTTGTACAAACTGTTGTGTGATGTCATTTTAGTCGAGATCTAGCTCAGATCTAAAGAATTTCATGCGTTCTACACTGAATCTTTACTAAATCTAGACTTTCAGCTAAAACTTATGTTTTTCTTCATCTTGATTGTTAAACTTTTACTTAAAACGGTGGAATCTGGACCCAAACGGACTGCAAACTTGATGATTAGTCCGGGATCGGCTTGGAAAATGGATTGTTACCGGAGAAGATGACCAAAGTACGGATTCGACATGAACACCATCAAGAACAGCCACCTGATCGGACGGGATGATTCCCATCCGATCAGACCGGCTGAACATTGATGTGTTTACCGTTGTCTCAAGACGTACCGTGTCATCACCGTTAAACCAGAAACTTAGAGACTTTACAAATTGTAAAACGGAACAAGTCATAACGATCGAATGGCAATCTGATCGGATCCGATCGAAGTGGCATGTGCCCTAAAACCTTTCAACACTTAGAGTCCTTTTGAAACTTTGGATCTTTGAAACTTTGGAAACCTCCGTGATCGAATGGCTATCCGATCGAACTGTCGTCCAATCGGATGACCATCCGATCGAAGTGACTTAACTTAAACACTTGGGTAATTCTTGAAAAGCAATCTTTGGATCAAATGACCATTCGATCGAATGGCCATCTGTATGGATGACCATCCGATCGGATGACGATCCGTCCCCCACACACATAAGCCATCTCAATCGAATGGCAATCTGTTCGGACTGCCGTCCGATCGAACGTCCATCCGATCAGATGACTGATCCGACACTTTGCGCAATCTCGTTATTCTGATCGACACTTTCCTATTGTAATCCAATCAGGCTAAACCTAAAGAGTTCTCTTTGATCCAATAACAATCTTAACAGTTAAGCAATCACTGTAAGTATACTCGATCCCTTTTTGTTTTAAACTTTGGGATGCAACATGTATTCTATGAAAATTGAAACTTGATACTTTTGGAATCTAAACTCTATCCTATGTGTATGTGAAACTTGTGATTCTTGATTCTTTATGCTATGTGAACGTTTAATCCAGAGTGTGTAGTTCCGTCTTAACAATAGTAGCGCTATAGGAAGATGCACCTCCCCATTATTCTTGGGGGTATTGTTAGGAGGATTCTAGTTTTCCTTGAGTCTTGGGAAAACACTAAACCATCGGGACACTTGGTCTATAACTTGGACTGCGAACACTAGCATGGTTGAAACTATTTTATCATTTACATGTGGATATGAGTCTTTTAATCTATTATCCTAGATACTCAAACTTGTATACTCGCCAGTACATTTTGTACTGACTTTATTTTAATACATGTTGCAGGCTGATAGGATGCTATGGGAAACAGGTGAAACGAGCTAGGATTGATGCTTAGAAACTCACCTAGTTTAATCTAACAAACTTGAAACAATAATTTGTGGTTGTACTTGATACTCAGACTTGTGTTGATGTTTTAGACAAGTTTTGCATGAAACTTATTTAATCTATATCAGAACTATTAGTGTTATGGAATCTCGTGAGCAATCTGAACGCTTAGTGCCGCACCCCGATGTTTCCGCCATCGGTTGGGGTGTGACAGTGCATCATGACGATGCCCAACAAATTTCGGACGCAATTGCGCTCCCACGGAGCCACAATTGACCAAGAGCGGGGATTGTCAATCTTAATAGATCTATTTGATTGTTCAGCAGTCACACCAACTAATGGTTACTAAATACCAACACAAGGACTTCCCGAACTCAAACCAACTAAACTTATGCGCACATAATAGATCTGATTGTTTGACTCTATTCTCCCATAACTAAGACGCCGTCTGCATAGATGAGGTGTGATAATAATGGACCCCGTTCCTGTCACCCGGGAACGATCCCCAGCAACGGCGATATATTTCTAGCGTCATTTGTTTTTTGAAATAAAAAACTGAAGAGGTAAGAGCTCAGTTTTTTTCTTATAGGAATCAAATGACTTCGTAGGATTTAAGCAAAGAGTATGTTTTTCCTTAGATAATTTATAATATCAAAAGTCAAATCGCGTGTGGTAATTTACGTGATAGAAATAACAAAAGTCATTTGATTAGATTAGTAGAAGATTTGAACACTAAATGTGGGATATGTCCCGACTAAATAAACTTAATAGACATAAAGACGAGAGAAATTGTGACCCCTTTAGAAAAATTCCCCCGTCCGCCGATGGGCGCCTTTAAAATTATAATTTTTTGTCCAGTAAATATTCTAGTTATATATGAGATTATCACAACAAAACTAAACCATAAAAGCAACTGCAATGAGAAGCAATTCAAATGATGCTAATAATTAACAAGATCAAATCGACATCCATACATTCATATGGTGTACTGTTTTTTACTACACAAAACGGAAAGGATGATGTCGATCAATTCGAGTACTATTCAAGAACAAGTTGTACTCAATGCAGTTTTTCTTGTACACTGCCGTTACCATTGCTGGACCTTGCAGGGGCCACTTTTGCAGGTGTTGAACGTTCCGCTTGAGAAAACTGAATCAAGATTTGCATTAAAAAGGTAACAATCCCCAATCCGGCTGCAGTGAATGTGAGACCCTTCCATGATGACAAAAGATTAGACCATTGCAAGAACTTGAAGGTCCCGAATAGAAGCAGACATGCCCAAGAAACAACCACCTATTGCATACACAAATATTTGGGTTATGTTTTAGGTTTTATGTGTGGAATAAATAAGTTGAAACTGAAACGGGTCGAGTTGTTTAATGTTGCTAAAGTGCAATTTTAATGTGTAAATTAGGGGTGTGAATTTCTAACATGACACGAACCCAACACCATATTCATGGGTTTCGGTTTAGTCTAAACGGGTCCGGGTCAGTTTCAGGTTGAACCCGTGAACCTGTTTAGCTAAATGGGTTGGGTTCAGGTCAGCCCGGTCGGGTTGGCATGTTGACCCATTTAACCCATTTATATTATCTTATATTTTATTTTATACAATACCTTTTGTGTCATAAATTAGATTGGGTGTGTATTTTATGCCATAATTATAAATTAAAAAGAGAAATTGACATCAGATTTTATAATTTAAATGTGATCGTATTACATGCCTCTGTATTTTTTTGTCCTAATTTTAATTTTAGTATATTATTTGCGGGAAAAAATAAAAAAATTCGGGTTGAACGGATCGTGTTCGGGTCAACCTGCGAATATTCAGGTCGTGTGTGGGTTCATATGTATGACACGATTTTTGGGTTCGGGTCGTGTTCGGGTTCATCTAAAATTTTCGGGTTCGGGTCGGGTCGTGTTCGGGTCAACCCTAGACTGTAAATACCTTTAAAAACCGTTGAAACCAACCGACCCACCCAAACCTAGGCGAGTCGGTCAGTTTGGCCATCTGAGATCCAGATGTTCGCTGGACGGTGTTCACGGTTTGGCAATTTAACGGTTTGGTTTGATTCAAAAAACTAAAAGAAACTAATGCATATAACCTACTATATGCATACCACACATTAATTATAACATAATAGACACAACATTTAGGTCAACACGGACTGTTTTGACACGAAGAAACATATAGGTTACCCGTCCTGACCATTTTGCCACCTGTAATTATAGCGGTGATTCTTACCACAAGAGATTTCACTGGTCGGCCGATATCAACGAGTTCTGAATCAGGAAAGGAGTCTGCTATTTTATGCTGGTCTAGTAAATCATCCTGTAGATATAAACAGTAGATGGAGCATAAATAAGGACGAACAATAGAAACTTGAAAATATATATAGTGAATACATACAATTACAGAAACTAAAAGTATAACACATACCTTGGTAACAAAAATATCTTTACACCATTGTGCAACACCTTCGTCGGTTTCTGGCAGATCCTTCATTAAATGGCGCTCAACTCTCACATCAATCTGCAAATGAAGGAACATGTCAAACGGGTTTCTGGTAGATCATTTGACTCGTACGATGATACGAGTAAAAAGAGTTGCCCGGTTTGTATTTTAACACATACAAACTCCTAAATAGTTGTAATTTTTTTTCCCAAAAATGAAATATTATCTTTTCTTCATGTATGGCGCCCCGCTTGCGGTATGCACATATAATGTATATATGTGTGGGCGCTCGGGGGGCAAAAGCAAAAGTGCACTAATTTTAACGTTATTTTACTAATTTCGTGAAAATAACGTTAAAAGAGGGGATGGTTAATCATGCATCATGTGGTGGCGTTGATAGCCGAAAGACAAGGGGGTACATGCACCAATTGGCGTTTGTCTCAATTGCTGAGTGTTATGTGCCTTATGTCCAAGGCTTGATGCAAAACCACAATCGAGCCGGGGGTCTCATTGGAAGCAGCCTCTCTATTCCTACGGGGTAGAGGTAAGGCTGTCTACATCTCACCCTCCTCAGACCCTACCTTAGCTTTTGCTATTGGTGGGATATACTGAGTATGATGATGATGATGATGATGATCTTTTCTTCATGTATAATAAAACAGAATATTGATGATATAATTAATTGGCCAAATTGAACACATGTTGCACAATTATATATCAGTTAAATTTGATACTGTCATCTTCCTAATTTACCTACTTTAATCATTGAATTCGACAATGTCGTCTTCCTAATCTATCTAATTTAATTAAAATTCATATGCATCCTTATATTTATACTCATAACTATCTTCACTTTTAATTTTAAATCTTAAATCATTTTCTACATAGTTTCTTAAATTATACTACAAAAACAACATAGTAACATAGTAATATAAATTACTAAAAATGGTCAAGAAAGTGTTTCGGGTCAACCTGACCGAACTAGAATTACACTTTACATAGTCAAAACTTAACGATGAAAAAGTCTTACCGCAGAAGACTGGCCTTTAAAGAGCCCAAGCATTGTTGGAGGGGTTTTATCTTTGGGGATAGCAACCGTCATATCTATAATTGCAGGAGCATATGATCTCATCTCACTCACCGAAGCAACAAACCCCTGAAAAACATATTAACAATCTAAAATGAATAAATATGATTTTATAGTGATATTATGAAATTTAGAAGGATATATAATAATAAAAGTAACGCTGGTCGCATCATAATCTTACCTTTGTTCTTGGAATTAATACATTTCTAGGAACAGGTAATCCCGTTGAAGCTGCATATTCTTGAGCTGCTAAAAGCTTTGCATTAGTAAATCGAGTCCCTTCAACGAAAAGGGCCAACCAAAAGGGTTGAGGGTAGTCTTTTAGGCGTTGAAGACCTGCCTGTAATACACATATTGAAAATGTGAAAACACACACACACACTAAATAACCTAAGTTAACACCACTAAATAACCTAAGTTAAGTAAATAAGTGTGATAATAATAACACCTTTAGGGTACTTTCATCTTTCGCCCACCTTCTCTCGAGAAAAAGATACTCCGAAAACCACATTGACCAACCTATGACCTGCATGTATTCAATAGTTTTATCATTGTGAATTGTAATATTATTCTTAAAATAGTATCTTCTAGACCTATAATTACATAATCAAAGATTAAACAGAGGCATACTAGCAAATATTCCATGTTTTGTTCAACGAACCACAAAAATTGAAAAGGAACTGCATAATATTAAAAAGAATTATTATTTAGTTTATTTGAATACTTACAGGAAGAAACTTCGATGATTTCTTCATGACAGCCAAAGTGCTACCAAGACAGCCTGATCTCTGTTGCAGCACAATTAAATAATATTAGCAAAGAGCATAGCCTTTACTGAGATGGCAATGAGAAATGCACAAATAAATAAGGAAAATGTCATATATATATATATAAGGATCCGTTAGGAACCACCCTTTATTGCGAGAACCGCGAGAACCAAATAAATAAGGAAAATTGTGTGTTTTTTAGATTTTTTTAGGTTTTTGGGGGGCTTAGCTTTATGGTTTTGTTTTTAGCATTTAGCTTGGGTGTGTGTGTGTGTGTGGGGGGGGGGGGGGGGGGGGGGGGTTAGGTTTTGGGTGGTGGTGTAGTGGGTTTATTTTGGTTCTCGCAATAAAGGTAGTTCTCGCATGAACCCTACCCTATATATATATCCTTCCAAAAGTTCAAAATTCCAAATAATATCATTAACTTTAGTCTGTTTCGCTAAATAAATTAACCAAAAACAACGTTAATACTGTGAATTCTTTTGATACGTAATATTATCTGTTAGGCTGTGTATTAAGTAAAAGAGTATAATATGAAATCGCCCGAATAATAATTAAACATCAATAAGGGGTATATCGGATAATCACCTGAGCAAACACCCATCCAATGAGCCAATCAATGTCACTTCTATGATTAGCTATCACAAGCGCGTGTTCCTTACCTGAAAACTATGGTTAGCCAAAACTACTGTGCAAAAAATAATATTCTTCACTAAACAGACGAAAGTAACATGTTACAAAATCAGTATCCAGCTTACCCATCATATTTAATGTTTCAGGATCTGTGTATAGGTTAACCTGCAGCAATAGGACGCCAGAAACTTTAATAACACTTATTAAAAGATAAGATACATATATGTGTGCCTGTGCGTGTGCGTGTGCGCACTATGATATAATATGTCCACAGACTAATTCAAACAGGAATCGATTAGCTTATATTAGAAGCAGGGCCGGCTCTGGGCCCGGCAAACCCGTGCCGACGCCCGAGGCCCAAATTTCAAAGGGCCCGAAAAGTCTTTATAAGCTTGTATATATTTATTAAATTATATATTTAGTATATTTATCCGTTCATTATGCAAAAAAAGTATTGGTGGTGTAATGGCAAAAACCATCTCAAAATAATGTAAAGGTCTCAAGTTCAATTCTTTGCTTCATCACCAAGTTTTTATTTTTGTAATTCATTCACCCTTAACCATAATTTTGGGCCCAATTTTTTTCATCGCCCGAGGCCTAAATTTTTTCAAGAGTTTTCGGGGACGGCTCTGATTAGAAGGAAACATAAGCAGAAATAACATGTATAACAGTTCTTTTTTTTTTTGGGTAAAATGTATGACAGTTCTTTTAACATGTATCAGTTATAAAAAATGAGATATCTATAGCTAGTTATTAATTAAAAGATGTGGAACATAATAAAAAAATGTAACGGCAATAAAAAGTAAGCATGCATATTACGAGATATGGTAAAAGAAGATATTAACCTATATATTACAAGTAAATAAAATGGCACTAGTTGCAGATTTGCAGCTAGCCAACAAGAGATTTAGCGGCGAGGTCCTTATGATGTTCCCAATTACTTAAGAAGTGCTTTTGTAAACACAAGGTTATCGACTTATTGCATTCTTTTAAAAGCTGAATACCATTGGATAAAAGAAAGTGTTCATGCTTATTGTTTATTTTAGTGTGAAAAAGTTGCTTTCAATCATTTTGGGATTGCTAATTTCGAGCTGATCAGTCTTGTGCAATCAAAAGGATGCTACCATAGGTACACCACCTAACGTCATCATAGGCGCCGGGCAGTATGACAGGGTAAAAATGGTCATACAGGCCGTATGACTCGTTAGTGGCGTGCGCTGTCACATCAGTCATTTCTGTGTCAATTTAACACATCACACGGCCCGTATGATGTGTCATTAAAACACGTAATACGACCTGTATGACCATTTTTCGCATGTCATACGGCCCGTATGACATACAAGCCGTATGAAAAGCCATGGGTGTGGGGATAGTGTTACATAAAAATAAATCTATCAATCACTGAATCCACCATTGAATCAAGTAGTTGATTTAGCCCCAAACTTCCCGAAAGCATCATTTTTTGAATCACAAATACAGTAGAAACTCATAATCACTGAAATCAGTAAACATAACAGAGCCCTAATTTACTTCAAATACATGAAGATATGCATAAATAAATTACCAATCAGTATTATAAAAAAATCAATAAAATCAACCTCATAGCCACTGAAATCAGTAAACATAACAGAGCATAATATACTTCATATCAATGAACACAGGCATAAACTAATAAACAATTGAATAAAAAATATAAAAAAAATCAATAAACTTAACCTCTCCTAAACTCGTAATCAGTAACCATAACAGAGCCCTAATTTACTTCATATACATAAACACATGCATAAACTAATCAATAATCAAATCAAAAAAAAAAAAACTTTAATTATAACATTGCCCTAATTTGCTTCATATACATGATCACATGCATAAACTAATCAGCAATCAAATTAAATAATAATAATTTAAACAAAACGATTAAAATGAAGCTGACCTTAACTCCAGACCACCAATCAACGATCCACACAAGCTCCAGCCACAAGAGCTCGGCTACCTGTCTGTTAATTCTCCTAAACAAGCTCTTCGAGAATGGCCGTATTGTCACAAATATAAATGCCTGTCGGACGTAGAGAGAGACAGTGTTGTTGTATAAGTTAAAAAGAGTGAATTGTTGTGAAGAAATTGAAAAGAAATGATGGAACCTGAAGGAGAGTGACGATGAGACCGGAGACGAAGAAGAGGACGCCGATAGGAAGGATGATGACAGCTGCTGCTGCGATTGCCATGCCGGACGCAATCGAACTCTCTCTGTCTCAGTGAGAGAGAGGGATAGATATATATAGGGAGAGAAAGTAAACGTTTGCGTGAAATTATGAATTTAGATACACTAGAAGGAAGGGTGTCCAAGTAATGTTAGTTAATTTGTCCCGACATTGTGAATTTCGTCACTAGTCCATTTAGAAGATTCGTTGGCTGTTCAAAAATAAAGATATACTAAAAGGGTTCTTGCGACGGGAAACACAAACATTGTTAGGGTGTGCATTAACAAAAATCAAAGTCATCGATTATTTTTATTTTATTAATCAATCGGTTTTCAGTTAATCAGTTTGGTTTATTTGGTTAGATTAACGGTTTTTAGTTTGATTCTTTAATTTTGATTAATAGACGAAGCCAAACTTAGGTTAAAACTTTTGCTTGTAAATACATGAAATAGAGGTATAAGTACATGAAATGGATGTATAAATACATGAAATAGAAGTATAAATACATAAAATGGAGATATAAATATAAAATACATGAACTAAAGGTATAAAAGCTAGAAATATATGAAAATATGAATGGTTCAGTTCGGTTCGTTTCGGTTAACTTTGGTTAAGCAATGGCTCGAAAAATTTGATAACCGGCTTTGGTTAATTCGGGTTTCGGTTAATCGGTTTTTAGTTCATTTAGTATTTAGTTGATTTTGGTTCGGTTGCATATGTTTTCGGTTCAATATCGGTTAACGATTCAGTTATTGCTCACCCTTAGACGCTATTAATCACGTAACATATCAATTTTTTAAATAAAAAAAATATAGTAATACTTATCAGTTCGTTTAGATAAACATGTTATATGAGAATTGTGTCCAGGTGAGAATTAAGTTTCCGGAAAAAGGATCATGTGTTAGGTTAGGTGATGTTGACCCGAACCCAACATTAATTGCCACCCTCAATGTGAATTAGAGTATTCCTTTAGTGTAATATTTAACTCTTAAAACATGATGTTTATTTTGGTCTCCGCAGAAGTTATGATTGTTAGAATACCGTATGAATTAAAGACTAGTGTTAGACCAATATATGAATCTCGTATAAATACATGGTTAGCCACGTTGGGGTGAAAACACAATGAACAGATGTAAACAAACAAGAAAGCAAACAACCAAACAATGCAAAAATTTAACATGGCTTGGGCTATCCCAGTAGTTGGCCTAGTCCACACACCGAAAGAGGATATACTATTATCGGTGTTTATTTCATACATTGAATCCAAGCAATGAGTGCGTGTCTATATGTATATGTATACTATATAATAAAGTAAATCAATGAGGGACAAATGTCGTATTATTATACATTCTCATAATCGTTTTCCCCTCTAATTTAGTTAATATCCTTAAATTACTCATGATCTTTTATTTTTTTAAATAAGTAACAATATCTTTCCACAAAATAATTAAAAGATAATTATACAATTGAATTTAATTATTAATTCTACATTCACACATAAAAGATTATCCCTATTATAATAAATTAAATAAGTATGGTCTAGGAAAAAATATATATGGTTATTGCATTACGGTAATATTTATAAATTTTATATAAATATCATAGGTTTTGTATTTTTTTTCTAAGGAATAAATTTCTTTACATTTGTCGTCTGTAGGACTTGAACCCAAGACCACCCCATTGGTTATATGTTTTGTAATTAATTAATAAAAACATATATAATTGTTTAAATGTCATACTAAATTTATCAAAAAATCGGTATGTAATACACAAATCTAATTCCCAGATCCATACCCAATACTAGTTTACCAAATTTCATTTTCATTCTATAATGCAGGTTCAAACCCATAGGTAAGTTTTATTTTTTATTTTACATATTCTTTTTGTTTAAGTATTATTTATATATTTTCTAACTGATAGGTAATAAACCATAATTATAAATAAGTTTTTTTTTTATTTTACGTATCCTTTAGGTTCAAATATTATTTATATATTTTCTAACTAAATTCATTTGATTACTTTACAAATTTCATAATGTTATTAAAATTATTAAGGTTATGTTTTTCTTTTATATTCAAACTAAAGAAAATTTAGTTCATTCATGATTTTATTATTATTATTATTATTATTATTATTATTATTATTTGGTTTTATAATCAGAATGTAACACAAATGAAACTACATAAAATATAACCGACTTATAGCCGTTAGCGCTATCATGATGTCTAATAAATGTGTTTATACAAATTATCTACAAAACTGCATAAAATACTTTTATTATGATTATTGTTGGTTTTATCATCATTTTGCGTCTTATGTTATAATTTAGTCAGCCAAGATTTATTTGCCCTCTTATTGCACTCTCTTTCAGATTTTATTATTCAATCTTAA
The DNA here is from genome assembly GCA_030545235.1 of Helianthus tuberosus. Taxonomy (NCBI): domain Eukaryota; kingdom Viridiplantae; phylum Streptophyta; class Magnoliopsida; order Asterales; family Asteraceae; genus Helianthus; species Helianthus tuberosus. Next base: position 101,314,704 of record CM060389.1, read on the forward strand.
AATTTTAATTAAAAAATCAAAAATATCTTATCACAAAAACCATTTTATCATATTTTAATCTTCATTATTATTATTTTTAAACGGCAAAACACACTTTATATATATATATATATATATATATATATAGGGAGCCGCTAGAATGAGAACCACCACGAGTTATGAGAACCGCGAGAACCAAGTGCCACGGAGGGCCGTTGACCACGAAATTTTTTTTACACCTAGATCCGTATATTTTAAGACCGGGTGTAAATTTTGGGTTCAAACGGCGCGCCCGAGGGGGTAGTTTTTTACGCCCAAAGTTTGGTAAAAAAAAAAGAAAAATTAAAAAAACCCAAACTTTGGGCGTAAAAAACTACCCCATCGGGCGCGCCGTTTGAACCCAAAATTTACACCCGGTCTTAAAATATACGGATCTAGGTGTAAAAAAAATTTCGTGGTCAACGGCCCTCCGTGGCACTTGGTTCTCGCGGTTCTCATAACTCGTGGTGGTTCTCATTCTAGCGGCCCCCTATATATATATATATAAAGACTAGCAATAAGCTGACCCATGTAAGACACGGGGTTCTAACCTATTATATTATTATATTCCATGCTATTTTACACGTTTTAAAAGAAAAAAATATGGAGTGTCATGCACAAAATAGATTAATAATTTTTATCATCTCAAGAAAGAATATGGAGTGTCAGACCTAAACCTTTTGTTTTTGTTTATATCAAATAAACTGCCTCAGTTTTGGCGGTATTGTTCTTTCCTGATGGAGTGGTAGTTAGGGTTTTTGTTGCATGCCGGATTTTTATTTATAAAAGTTTATAATTGATAAAGAAAAACCAAAACATGTAAATGTTTATTGGATAAATTTGCATAATAATATAAAAATCATTTTTCATGATATGTATTTTAAATAGTTTTTTTCTTGTAAAGTATATTTAAAATCTACCATCTATAAGTGAATAGAAAGTAAGAGGTTTTTATGATTATTGATTAAAGATTCTAAGGGCAGGCGGGCTCGTGCGTTAGATAACGTGTGATATAATTATCAACGCGTGGAACTTTCCAAAATCCCACCCCGCCATTTTCTATAACGCGTTATACAATCACGAAATCAAATTTTCGTTATTTTTATCACGCCGTTATTGTTTTATTTTGTGAGGGTAGTTGTTGGTTGGGGGAAAATTGTTGGGTGTGGTGGTGAGTGATGACGACCCCGCCTAAAAAAGGTTGTGAGTGATGGAAAAATGGTTGATGACATGGCGGAACTTGATTGGTGCTTGTGAGTGATAGAATTCTATCACTAGTAAACCACCCCGCCTGCCCTAAACAAAGTGAATAACATTATCTAAAGTAAAATCCAGTTTTATTAACAGATTTTTTATAGTCGCTTAGTAAAATGTTTAAAGGCAGAAAAATTGAATAAATAGTAAGACTGTATATGTAATTTCTAAAAAATAAAAAGAAAAAAAAATGAAAAGAAAAAAATGAGTTATGGTGATGCGTTTCTACTAAAAAATAAAGAAGAAGAAAAAATTAAAATAAAATTTTGAGCTATGTTGATGCGCTTCTAAAAACATTAATATTTTTGGTAACATAGAATTAAGAATATTATATTTTTTAACTAATGACAAGTCGCTTTCTAAACTAAATTGGACTTTTAGTCAAATAACTAGTGCCCGGTCATCCACCTTAAACTAACATACTTTTGTTTTATTAACTGTCTTGAATTTATTCTCATTTTTTAACCCTAAAAAGTTATTCTTTTTCAGTTTTAGGCGCAAATATCCAATTAATTATCCTTATATTAAATTTTTAGTGTTTTGAACAGTAACCATATTAAGAAGAGAAGTGAATGGTATCGGGTACCGGTAACGGTATCAAATTTATCAAAATGAGTGTATTTTCGGTATCCGTTCGGCATCGGTATTCATCGGGTTTACCCTTAAATACCGGTGTCATACCAGTACCGACCGTATCAAGCCGTACCGTACCAAGTATATTCGGTACCGGTACCCACTTTTGGGGATTTTGGTAACGGTATTTCGGTACCGGTTGGTACCGAGCTCATCAAATCCTGTAGCAACGTAGCAATGCAAGTAATTGCACAGTTTAGATTACTTTTCATACACACAGTAAGTAAACTGTATTTCGTTTGAATTAGGTTTTATATACACAACAACTTATTTTACTTTATTTTTTGTCTTTTTACGTAATGAATGAATTGTAGCATGTAAAATTAACTTGGATATTTAGATTATTGATGAAAAAATCATATCAAATCCTGTAATCAAACCGGTATCGTATCGGTACCAAATTTACTATACCAAATCATTTTCGGTACCAATTTGGTACCCACCTTTTGGCGTTTTCAGAATCGTTACTTTCGGTTCGACACCGGTCTAGCACCATACCTATATTTATTGATTTTTACCTTCAAATACCATACCGTATTGTACCAAGCATTTTCGGTGTCGGTACCTAATTTCGATGATTTTCCGGATCGGTACTTTCGGTGCCGTTACCGGTACCGGGCTCATCCATATTTTAACGTGTTAACACCGTAATAACTGAATTGTAAACAACTGAATTTCCAACGTGTAGGACGTGTGGGTCCTATTATTATTATATATTATGTTATTTAAAATCAGTTTTATTTTTAGGACGGATTGACTATCCTTTTCACGACATTTTTATTTATGTTTTGATATTCGGTATCTGCTTGCCGTTACTGACACGCGTTTTGCAATCATTGGGTCCCCGCCGCAACGGGCGGGCTGAAATTTAACTAGTTATATTTATAACAACTTTATTTTCAATATGTCTTTCAACTTCTTTTAATAGCATAAATTACATCAAATTCGTCTTCGACGGGTTTTGAACCCCTTGACCTCAAGAGCCTTATTTTCAATTGCTTTGCCAATTAGACCAAACCACCCACCCTAACATTTCTTTCAAACTAACGGCTACCTTCTTTGGTTACCGCTCATTGTAAATTTTAAAATTAATGAATCTCTTTGTTTACTCTTTTAACTTTGTTCTCTTGACTGAGGTGGTGTTTGTTTATCTAAAAAAAATATGTGTAGACTCTTTCGTCTGCGCCACGCAGACCACGCGCATATATTGCCATCAGCAGATTGTTTTTTCTTTGAAGACGTTTCATTAAAAAACGTCTGCGCAACTTCTGTTTGGTGCAGACTTGGTCCAACCACTTCTAAGATCTTCTAAGGTCTGCAGAGGGTTAAACACCACTACCCATCACAACTGTCCACCCCCACCACCGTCTACCACCACCACAACCCACTTTGTCGTTTCCTATTTCTCATTGTAATATGATGATGTTGCCACTATTCCTATCATCTACATTCGTTGACAACCTCCATTCACGTCGTTGTCGTATTTCAAATAATCAATTCATGGTTTCCCTAACTTCAATGTTATACTCAAAGTACTACGTTTATGACTTAGTGACAGACAGACAGACAGACAGACAGATAGTTCGACGTACAATCATTTTGTTTGAAAATTAAAGATTGCAACCACTTAATGAGTTTGTTATCACTTCCTCTTAAAAAAAATCCACTACCATTATCATTATTACAATACACCATTAAAAAAAGAATTTACATGTTTAGATTACATATTTACATATATTCAAAAATAAATAAAAAAATTCCACATGTAAGTTTATCATTTACAAATATGTAGGTACGCATGTGAAAAAATATGTTAGTAATTTAAAGAGGATAGATGAATTAATTGGAGGGTAATTATTTTAAGTGTTTTATTTTAGTAACAATGGTAGTAAAAGATAATTCTTATTGGATTTTAGTTGGTTCTTTACCGAGTTCCTACGATTTTCACACGAGTACTCAATTGAACCTCACCCTCTCTTACTATATGCAAATTCCAAATTTTCTTGAACGGCTAACGAATTTTATTAGAGCAATACCGGTTAACCAAAACGTTAACCCGGTAATTTACAAGGTCCACCAAAATACAATACATCACACTTAAAAGAATACCTTTTAGTTTAAAAGAATACCTTTTAGATTAAACAAAACATTCTGGATATTACAATAACTTTAATTTAAAAGAATTTGTGTTTTATTTATACTTTATATATAAAAGTAATTTATCTTGTCATTATTATTTACTTTAAAAATATTAAAATCAAAATTTTTATAAAATAAATTTAAAACTAATTTTTTATATATATAAATATATAATTATTAACAAATAATAATATTTTTGCAAACAAAAATATATATTCTAAGTATAGAGGAAATGTCACAGAATAGTAATCAAGTTTATAATAACATTTTTTTGCAAAAAATCAACCTTTATGTTATAAATAATCTTTTTACACAAATCAACCTCTATGTAATCAAAGACCATAGTACCCTCGCATGCAAAGCATGGGAGGTAACTTACTGAGTTTTTGGACGCCGTTAGTTGTAAAGGTTATAGAACGGTACAAAACATGAACATAAATGTTGGGTTTTGTCGATTTCATAGTAAAAGGTAATGAAGTGCAGTTTAGGTATAATTTATTTGTATTATAAGGATCCCATCTTTCTTCATGGGCATTTACTGTGTTTACTCAATACTGTATAGACCACATCCCTGGATCCTTGTCACAGAAAACCTGATCATGAATTTGTAGATGGTGAAATTGCGTAGGGTTCGCTTTCAAAAGTTTTACTTGAAAAATTATAAATGAACCACCAGTAGTAACAGGAGATAGGGGAAGAGAACATAAGGTTATTTATATTATTTGTTTTTTAAGCAAAAACAACATTTAGGCTAGGGTTTGCTATTCAGAAAGAGGTAGCGGCGCAGCTTGTTGCTCGCTTACCTGCGATATTGATGTAACTCGGCCAGTTGTTTATATATAAATAAAATTTCTTTTTACACAAAAAAAAAGCAAAGAATCAAAGTTAAATTCATAAACAGTTTCACTTCAACAACCTTGATGCCAATAAATTGCTAAAATGATACAATACTTTCTATAAAATGATTCGTTTTTGAACCGGACCGACTCGGCGCTTTTTAAAATGGATCTTGCCTTGACCCGTTGACTATGTCGGTCAACTTACGCTTGTCTACACAGTCAGTTTGAACTTGGTAATACACTAGCTGTGGTGAAAGCTGACTATTTGGTTGTCAGCTTAGGTAATAATCAACATAACATATGCTATTGTCTATGTTAGCAATCAAGGCTAATGACTATGTTCACACCTTAATGTTTTAAATTGAACAAACTTCAATTAAACGTTACTCATGAATCTATAGGAGATTGATGTTATGAACACCAAAACAAAAAGGTACCAAATGGTGTTATTGGAACTTGGAGGAGGTGGATATATTACTTTTAATTTTTATAAACCTTGTTAACGATTTTTGCAACTTGAAAGACTTTTAATAACTAAAGTAAATATGCAAAAGGAAAAAAAAAATAGAAACATATCACCAGACAACAAGTACGTTCAAATGGATGTTAACAAATCTATTGTGACAACCCTCACCAAACCTGGTATCCATACGAATTAATTAATATTTAATTAATGCTTAATTACTGTGCTTGCTTACAACTGTGGTTAAACTGCTTCTTGATTTCCGATACATACTTACTCATGCATCACATTTTATATTGTCGCTCTATTATTTACACAAACATCAGTGACAACCTTATGCACAAAAGCACAGTGAGCACACTATACGAGATACCCAGTAAACATGCTGACATTGCCAGCACTAGACAGTTACTGTCTCTGAGGCCATTATGAGCCGGTAATAGATTACTACACTAGTAGGGAGTGTAGGGAGGTGAGGATTATAAAACTGCGTCACTAGGTGATATTTATAGTGACCGGATGTGCCTAAAACATACTTTAACTACAATATTCTGCACTTTATTACCAAAATTCAGCATTTAAGTTAACTAGTAAAGTGCAAAAACATGGGAAAATAATACTAGACGCTTTCCAAAGTGTCAGGAATTCATTGTGTCACTAAAACAAATATTAACGACACTTTAAATGCTTATTTAGCACTTTAACGGATTAATATCCAACCGAACAACCGGACTTTACCCGGAGCATAAAAATATTGTCAATGACACTGTTTTTCCTTTTCTGAGCCAGTTAGGGTCCTCGAATACCCTAACACCCGTTATAACACATAACACACTAGTAACTAATTTAATCACCTAACTAAACATAACAATCACTAAACTATCTAGTTAAATTCCAACTAAATACCCCCCCCCCCCCTTTTAATCCGATCGGTTTCCCTCATGTGGGACACCCTTACACTTTTGATTATTTTATTAATCTATGTCTAATATCTCAAAGACATTATATACAATGGGTATTAGTAGATGATGATTTATAAGAATGCATGGAGGTTAATCCTTTCATTCACATCAACACTTAAAAAAAAGTGCTCTCTCTTTCTCCTCTCCTTTGGTTCGGCCGAGAACCATAAACCACCCACCATCACCATCCAATTTCAATCTTGCTAAACGACATACAATCTAAGGTGCAAGAGATCATACGAGGAGACCCGGTGCTTACGGAATCACAAGGACCTCCCTACATCGCTTTTATCCACCTAGTTTTCGCTTTGATTCTTCCCTAGCCTTGAGCTAGTTGTAAGTGATTCTAAACACCCTCTTGATCTTGTCTAAAGTGGTTAATAAGAAGTTTAACGGTTAAAACTCAAGATCATGCGAAAACAAAACTTAAAGTCTTGCTAGCAAGATGAACATGGTGGTTAAAGAGTAAATAATGGTGTAAAACTTGTGAATCTTGTTTAGTAATGATTATTTTATGTTGTTTAATGCTAGTAGTGGAACGAATCGTCATCTAACCACACTAGATCATGTTCATGGAACATGAACTAGCAATATGTTAAGCTTGAAAGATACAAGATGACGAACCCTTCCATACATAACCATGAACTTGTGTAAAAATAGGTTTTCTTGTAAAATGGAGTTCTAAACTAGTAGATCTAAAGATCTACAACTGGTATTTTCGAAGAACCAAGTGTAAGATGCATATCATGTTTAAAAGCCGGATCTTTCATGAACTAAAAGCATTTTTGTGAACAAACAAGTGTGTAAACACTTGTGTGATAAAAGGATTTAACAAAGAAATATTTTCGTAATTTTTTACTATAAGTTGTAAAGTTACATATTCTTTAAAAATAAAGTTTTCAAGAAACTGATTTTATTTTTAAAGATGGAAAGATCTACTAAAAATGTTAGAAAGTTACTACATACTTTTACACAACTTACAAGTTCATGTTTTGCGATTTATGCTTATTTTGACTAGTTTGACGATTGAACATTGAATATTGATGATTGGAAAATTGTTGGTTGAAATTTTAAAAGAAAATGATACGCTTGTAAGCGTGGCCACCTCCAGTTACAGAGGAAACTATGGCGAAATTTTTCCAGAAAATAACACATAGAATATTTTGGTGACAAGTGTTTATAAATATATTTTTGACTTGTTTTCCAAACAAACTTCGCCATGATTTTTATTACAAAATTACCAAGTGTCGGAGGTGGATTTTCTTAAATAAAACTTGTTAAATATATATTGAGAATATATATTTCATAATAAAACACTTGTGTGATTTTATGATTATTTTGAGAACTATATATTATTTTTAGAGTAAAAATAATATAACTGGAATACATTATGAAAGCACGACTCCAAAATAATACCAACGCCTTCACAAATAAATATCTAAGTTACACCGGTATTATTATTACCACCCAAACTTTAAATGTAACTTATGTATTTTCGGAAAAATACTCTTAAGTGCGTATTTTGATAAAAGTGTTATTTTGGAAATGGTAAGGTATAAAATATAATATTTTTGAGAAAAATATGTATATTTTGGAGATAGAATATTGTAGACAAATGAATAAAAATATATTTTATTAAGTGAGACTTAATAATATATTTTTGGAATTACAAAAACGCACATGTATTAAAACCCCCATCCTTGGGAAGGAATACAACTATTAAATAATTAAGAAGTGTAAATACGAAATAGTTGCCTAACTATTTCCCAAAAACGTTAAACCTTAAGCCAAGGCATGGCCGTCCGTCTAATAGAGGTTAGTACGTGTAGGTCGTCACGCAGCAGGTTATTTTAGGACGGACTATTTCGAGACGCGCTTCTGTGAGTTCATGTCCCCCCTTTCTCTTAACCGTTTTCAGTTTTTATACTTCGGGGGTGAAATACATGTTACTATGATTACGAATACTTTTTACATGGTATGGTTAGCGTAAGGAGGGTTACAACTTAGATCATGTGAGTGGGTAGGCGGGAACTGGAGACCATTAATCCTCATAGTAGGACCGAGGGTCTTTAGCGGTAGATCTATCTGGGTGTAGCGAGCCCAGCCCCAGGCCCAACAGAACGGACCTCAGGGTGACTTGGTCCCGACGCAAAAAGCTGCTAGGTTTGAGTCTTCCTACTGCACTTCACACATATCAATGGCCTTGCAAACCATTGGTGATCTCTTTATTTCCTTATTTGCTACATACCAGGGATTTTCATATTACAAAGGTTTTACATACTCACTATACATGAACTCGCTCAACATTTTTGTTGATTTTTCCAACTTACATGTATTTCAGGGAATTAGGGATCTGGCGAGGTATGTTATGTTTTCAAGCTGCGTAAGAAGTGCGATGTCATCCAAGTTTGGGAGTTGTGGTTTTTACCTAGACGAGTCACAAGTCTTGAGCTGTGATTGTTTCATGTATGTGGTTGTGTCTTTCGAACAATGTTTTTAGTTTGTTATGTTGCATTTTCGTTGCATGTGTCGACATTTGAAAACAATGTTGTGTAATTTTGTTTTTAAAACATGAAGTAATGGATGATCATCCTGGTTTTAAATTCATGTAGCTTTGATGCGATTAAGCTATGGTATTAAGAAGTCACACCAAATAAACCCACGCTTCCGCAAAGCCATGGTGTGACAGCTTGGTATCAGAGCTTTGATCATAGCGAACTAGGATTCCTTCTCGAGTCTAGACTATGATCACTAGGGCTCTCACGAAAACATTTTTACATTGCATACATTACGTCCAGATCCCAGGTACAAAACATTTTTACAAACAACAGTTGAGCATATTTTTTTTAAGTTTTGGTTGGTCGGGAGACCAGGGATTCAGCCGGGTGGCTGGGGAGATTCAGCCGGGTGGCTGGGGAGGTTCTGGTCGGGGGACCAGGGAGTCAGTCTGAGAGGCTGGGAGGATAGTCTAGTGGGACTAGGAGGTTCAGTCTGGGAGGCTGGGAGGATAGTCTAGTGGGACTAGGAGGTTCAGTCTGAGAGGCTGGGAGGATAGTCTAGTGGGACTAGGAAGTTCAGTCTGAGAGACTGGGAGGATAGACTAGTGGAACTAGGAGAATTACTTGATTGCTTATCGGTGACTAACATGTTTATTTGATTATATGATTGATTATTTGTGCATGTGTGTGTTGTGTTACAGACGTCATGCCTTCATCAGGTACTGGGGAGTCGGACACTACATATCCCATGGCCATAGTATCAGACGACATAGTTTCATCGGAGCACGAGGTGTACACTTCCGATACTACCAGCACCGACGATGACGACTTTCAGCCCTTTGCGCTGCCTGACGTCGTAGCTGAGCCTGCTGATGGCCATCTCGCTGGGGATTTACCACTCGTGGTGATCCCTGCTCCTGTGCCCCTTGCCGCTTATCCCGTCGTTGATATGCCACTTGATGATGTTTCCGACGACGACGTCGATTTATTTGAGGAGGACCCACTTGAGGATGACCTTGAGGGCGAGGCCTCTATTGCTGCCGGTGATATCCTACTGCTTGCTGACGCTCCTGCAGAGGAGGTTCATGCTCATTCACCTGTCCCAGACTCATTTGAGTCTGTGGCGTCCGCATCTTTGCATACACAGGGAGTGCAGCACCACTCACACGACGCCGACCCTGATATGGAGTCATCAGCTGCACCTACACATGACTTTGAGTTTGATCACGATATTGAGGATGATCCTGTTTTTCCACCTGGCTTTGATCCAGACCATGACATTGAGTTCTACACTTAGACCAGCACTTGGAGGATCCTGTAGCCCCTGTCGACCCTATGTTTGCTGATCCAGCTGATTTTGAGATGGAGTTTGTTGATCCGGAGCCGGCTGTGGCCCCTGAGCCAGTTGTCACTCCTGACCCGGCATTTGAGCATGACCCTGTTCATGCCGATGCACCTGCTGTTGCTCCTTTTGTTGACGATATACCTATTGATGATCATCCTGTGGTTGCTCCACTGTTGGAGGATGATCATGTTGTTGATGTTCATATCGATGCTCATGTTGATGTTCCACATTTGTTAGAGGATCCTGTTGTTGCACCACTTCCTGATCCTATGCCGGTGATGTTCGACCGCGCACCTTTCGCGACCCATATTGATCCACGATACGCGCGCACCCGCAATGGGTGGATAGACGATGATGATGATTTCCCACCTTTCGTGATACCTGTTACACCACCTGTGGCCCCCGTTTCAGCCCCTGTTTCAGCTCCCATTGATGTTCCTTTGATTCCCCCACACACCACAGATACTCACCGCACAGATCTCCCGATCACCTATCTCCAGGACATTCCTCCACCCCGTCCTGGGGAGGGTTCGTCACGACATCCGTTTGGTCATACACCTTTCGCGTCAGGAGGAGGCCAGTTTGTGCCTCAGATTCCTCATCCCACTGTTGTTCCCACTGTTGCACCATTTACTGTACCATCCTTGGCTCTATCTAGTGAGCCGTTCCTCTGGACTACGCCCCCCATTATGCCACCGACGGATCCGTATCACCCATACCACGTGGGGTATTCTACGGAGGATGTTCTCACATCTTTCATGATACAGCAGGAGGTGCTGACCCGTCGCGTACAGGAGCTGGAGAGAGCTCAGCGACCACCGTGTCATTGTCAGACCCCACCTGCAGTATCACACCCTCCGCGTCCACTTTCACCTGATTCTGCCGCTCGTTTTTGGACTCCCGAGCAGCAGATAGCATACTTATTGCGCTCTCATCGCGCTATGGAGGAGGACTGGCTTCATATGCGACGTTTACTCTTTACTCGTTTTCCCCCTCCTCCACCGCCATCAGCTTAGGCCTTTTTGTACGACACGGGTAGACTTTTGGTGAGACGACCGCGATTGTGCAGACTACACAGCTTTTGGAGACCACATTTTGATGATTGTGACTTTTGATGATTTGTATATTTGTTGATGTTGTCACTGATTAGATAGTTTGGACTAGGGCGATGTGGCCCTTAGTCACTGAAGATGTACGATACAGTTATGAACTTGTAAACCTTACATTGTGGTCTTGATTTATGACAGCGCAATCGCAGTATTCTCATTATATGTGATGTTGATTGATTGTTTATGTTCTATAACATGAGATGTTATGTGTTGAAATTGTTGAATACATACGTACACTTTACTTACTATGACCTGACCAACGTGAACCATCTTTTAGAAGATGCCACCAAGACGTGAGACGCGTATGCCTGCCAACGAGGCAGAACTTCAAGGAATCATTGATGCCGCCATTGCGCAGTATGCAGCCTCACAAGGAGGAACCAGCGGAAGCAATTCGAACAATAACGGCAATAACAATCCACCACATGGTAATGTTAAGTCGTTTGGGACGTATTACAATACATTTGGATATTTATAGCACGTCCGCTAATACCATTTGTATATTCAAATGTATGTGCAGGGTGCACTTACAAGCAGTTCCTAGACTGCAAGCCTGTGAACTTTGACGGCACCGGAGGTGCTGTTGCTTTTGTAAGATGGGCCGAAAAGACGGAGTCTGTTCTCCGAATGAGCAAGTCCGCTCCATACCAACAAGTGACTTACATTTCTGGGCTTTTTTTGGACGGAGCACTGTCCTGGTGGAACTTACAAGTGCAAACTCTTGGTGAAGACGCTGCTTACGCGTTGACCTGGGCTGAGTTAAAAGAGTTAATGCGAAAGAAGTATTGTTCTCGTGCTGAGATGCAAAGGTTGGAGACTGAGTTCTGGCATTTAAGGATGGATGGTCCCAAGATCGCTGAGTACGTCCAAAGATTTCATGATTTACCCCACGTTGTGCCATACATGGTCACACCAGAATTCAAGCGAATCGAGCGCTTTATTTGGGGTTTAGCTCCACAGATCATGAGTATGGTCACTACTTCCAAGCCTGCAACAATCACAGAGGCCATCGATCTAAGCGTGTCTCTTACTGAGGAAGCCATCCGCCTGAACAAGTTTTCGAATGTTGAGCCAAAGAAGAAAGAGACTCACGTAGAGTCGTCTGGAGAGAATAAGAGGAAATTCTCGAACTTCAAGCAGGGAACTAGCAATGTTGGCAAGAAAGGAGAATCAAGCGCACCGGTCCAAGCTGCAACCGGTGTTGGAAAGAAGGGGAAAGGATATATGGGTACGCATCCCAAGTGTAACTCCTGCCAACGTCATCATTCTGGCCAATATGGGCCAAAAGTATGTGAAGCTTGTGGAAAAGTTGGCCACCTGAAGGATAACTGCTGGGCTAACGCAGGCCGGGGAGGCCAAAGAGGTTTTGGTAATCGGAACAATAATCGAAGTGGCAATGGAAATCGTGTACAAGGGAATAATGGAGGTAATGGAAATCGAGGGAACAATGCGAATCAAGCTGGGGACGCGAATCGAAATCAAAACAACAATCAAGCGGGGAACGGAGGAGGTAATAGTCAAAAATTGTGTTGTTTTAACTGCGGTGACATTGGCCACTTTAAGAGAGACTGCCCAGGATTGATTCAAGCCCGCGGAAGAGTGTTTAACATTGAGGCGAGGGAAGCGCGCCAGGATCCCAATGTTGTTACTGGTACGTTCCCTATAAACCAACGCTTTGCATCCGTATTGTTTGATACTGGTGCGGATTATAGTTTCGTGTCACTAGAATTTAAGAAAATACTTGGGTTGACGCCTAGTAAGTTAGACGTTCCGTACTTCATCGAATTAGCAAATGGGAAACTAGATGAGACCAGTGAAGTTGTCTGAGGATGTGTGATTGAACTAGCAGGGCACGAGTTTACGCTAGACTTACTACCTGTCGAGTTGGGAAGCTTTGATGTGGTAGTGGGAATGGATTGGCTATCAAGTAACAAAGCCGAGATCGTTTGCCATGAGAAGACCATCCGCATCCCACTGACGGGTGAAGAAACGATCATAGTGCACGGAGAAAAGCATGATACGCCGTTGAAGATTATTAGCTGTCTGAAAGCTAGGAAGTGCTTGAAGAAAGGACGTGTTGCATTCTTAGCACACGTCGTGGATAAGGAAGTTGCTGAACCAAAGATTGAAGACATTCCAGTCGTCAAGGAATATCCGGAGGTCTTTCCAGAAGACTTGCCAGGATTACCGCCTCAAAGGCAAGTTGAGTTTCAAATTGATTTGGTTCCAGGCGCCGCGCCTGTAGCCAAGGCACCCTACAGACTTGCGCCATCAGAGATGCAGGAGTTGTCGACACAACTCCAGGAGCTATTGGATAAAGGATTCATCAGACCAAGCTTCTCACCTTGGGGAGCTCCGGTTCTGTTTGTTAAAAAGAAGGACGGTAGTTTCCGTATGTGTATAGACTACCGTGAGCTGAATAAGTTGACCGTCAAGAACAGATATCCCTTGCCGAGGATCGATGATCTATTTGACCAGTTGCAAGGCTCAAGCTTTTATTCAAAGATCGATCTTCGATCTGGATACCATCAACTTAGGATACAAGAGGAAAGTATCCCGAAGACAGCCTTTAGGACTCGTTATGGGCACTACGAGTTCCTAGTTATGCCGTTTGGGTTGACAAACGCGCCAGCTGTTTTTATGGATTTGATGAATAGAGTTTGTAAGCCGTACTTGGACAAGTTTGTGATTGTGTTCATAGACGATATCTTGATTTATTCAAAGACGAAGAATGAACACGAACAACATCTAAGATTTATTTTGGAGTTGCTGAAAAAGGAAAAGTTGTACGCCAAGTTCTCGAAGTGCGAGTTTTGGCTACGCGAAGTCCAGTTTCTTGGACACGTGGTTAATGGAAACGGAATCCATGTTGATCCCACAAAGATCGAGGCGATAAAGAGCTGGGAGACTCCAAAGACGCCGACCGAGATTCGCCAGTTCTTAGGTTTGGCTGGCTACTATCGAAGATTTATTGAGGATTTTTCAAAGATCGCTCAACCATTGACTGTCCTCACACAGAAGGATAAAAAGTTTGATTGGGGAATCAAACAGGAAGAAGCATTCCAGTTACTGAAAGACAAGCTTTGCAATGCGCCGATCTTAGCGCTACCAGAAGGAACTGATGATTTCGTGGTATACTGTGACGCCTCGCATCAAGGATTGGGTTGCGTGTTGATGCAACGCCAGAAAGTTATAGCTTACGCTTCACGCCAATTGAAAGTTCATGAAAAGAACTATACCACGCATGATTTGGAGCTAGGCGCAGTGGTATTTGCGCTGAAAATCTGGAGACATTATTTGTATGGTACAAAGTGTACAATCTTTACGGATCATAAGAGTCTGCAGCACATATTCGACCAGAAAGAGCTTAATATGAGGCAAAGACGTTGGGTCGAATTGTTAAACGATTACGACTGCGAGATCAAGTATCATCCAGGGAAAGCGAATGTGGTCGCTGATGCCCTGAGTCGAAAAGAGAGGATCAAGCCCATAAGGGTTAAGGCTTTGGAAATGATCGTCCAGACGGATCTCTCATTGCGTATTCGTGTCGCTCAGAAAGAGGCTCTGAAAGAAAGGAACATTGAAGAGGAATAACTCCGTGGGATGGAGAAGCAATTAGTGCCAAATGAGGAAGGAACGTTATGCTTCATGAAAAGGATTTGGGTTCCTCTGTTTGGTGGTTTGAGAAAAGTTATCTTTGATGAAGCTCACAAGTCTCGGTACTCAATTCATCCCGGTGCGGATAAGATGTACCAAGATATTAAGGATTATTATTGGTGGCCTAGGATGAAAGGCGATGTTGCTGTTCATGTTAGCAAGTGTTTAACGTGCGCCAAGGTGAAAGCTGAATACCAGAAGCCTTCAGGACTTCTGCAACAACCCGAGATTCCCAAGTGGAAATGGGAACAGATTTCAATGGATTTCGTAACGAAGTTACCAAGGACGCCCAGAGGCCATGATATGATTTGGGTGATAGTTGACCGCCTAACAAAGTCCGCACACTTCTTACCAATCAAAGAAAAGGACAACACGAGTAAACTTGCGGAAATATACATGCGAGAGATTGTTGCACGTCATGGAGTGCCTCTCTCGATCATCTCTGATAGAGATGGGAGATTTGTATCAAGGATTTGGCAATCCTTCCAAGAAGCTTTTGGCTCGCAGTTGAACTTGAGCACTGCATTCCATTCGCAAACTGACGGCCAAAGTGAACGAACTATTCAGACATTGGAGGATATGCTGAGAGCATGTGTAATGGATCTTGGTGGTAGCTGGGATAATCATTTACCATTGGTCGAGTTTTCATACAATAATAGCTACCACACAAGCATTGGAGCCGCGCCATTTGAAGCTCTTTACGGACGCAAGTGTCGATCACCACTATGATGGGCTGATGCAGGTGATAGGCAGCTTGTTGGTCCCGAAATAGTCCAAGAGACGACAGACAAGATTGCGCAGATTCGAAAACGCATCGAGGCGGCTCGCGACAGACAAAAAGCCTATGCAGATCCAAAGCGGAAACCTTTGGAATTTCAAGTTGGGGATATGGTTTTGTTGAAAGTTTCACCCTGGAAGGGTATGGCACGCTTCGGAAAGCGTGGGAAGTTGAATCCATGTTATATTGGCCCTTTCAGAATCCTGCAAAGGATTGGGCTTGTAGCCTACAAGTTGGACCTACCTGCTGAACTCAATGGTGTTCACGATACATTCCATGTATCAAATTTGAGGAAGAGTCCAACACAAGAAACAGTGGTCATTCCTGCTGACGAAGTACATATCGACGACACGCTCCACTTCACCGAAGAACCCGTCGAGGTTACGGATTGGAAAGTTAACAAAACTCGCAGGAGCAGTGTCAAACTCGTCAAAGTTCGAGGAATGCAAGACATGGGCCGGAATTCACATGGGAACGTGAGGATCGTATGAAAGAGAAATACCCCCATTTATTTTCCCAAGACCCCTGCAACTAGAAGCAAAGCCTAAAATTTCGGGACGAAATTTATTTAACGGGGGGAGAATGTGACAACCCTCACCAAACCAGGTATCCGTACGAATTAATTAATATTTAATTAATGCTTAATTACTGTGCTTGCTTACAACTGTGGTTAAACTGCTTCTTGATTTCCGATACATACTTACTCATGCATCACATTTTATACTGTCGCTCTATTATTTACACAAACATCTGTGACAACCTTGATGCACAAAAGCACAGTGAGCACACTATACGGGACACCCAGTAAACATGCTGACATTTCCAGAACTAGACAGTTACTGTCTCTGAGGCCATTATGAGCCGGTAATAGATTACTACACTAGTAGGGAGTGTAGGGAGGTGAGGATTATAAAACTGCGTCACTAGGTGATATTTATAGTGACCGGATGTGCCTAAAACATACTTTAACTACAATATTCTGCACTTTATTACCAAAATTCAGCATTTAAGTTAACTAGTAAAGTGCAAAAACATGGGAAAATAATACTAGACGCTTTCCAAAGTGTCAGGAATTCATTGTGTCACTAAAACAAATATTAACGACACTTTAAATGCTTATTTAGCACTTTAACGGATTAATATCCAACCGAACAACCGGACTTTACCCGGAGCATAAAAATATTGTCAATGACACTGTTTTTCCTTTTCTGAGCCAGTTAGGGTCCTCGAATACCCTAACACCCGTTATAACACATAACACACTAGTAACTAATTTAATCACCTAACTAAACATAACAATCACTAAACTATCTAGTTAAATTCCAACTAAATACCCCCCCCCCCTTTTAATCTGATCGGGTTCCCTCATGTGGGACACCCTTACACTTTTGATTATTTTATTAATCTATGTCTAATATCTCAAAGACATTATATACAATGGGTATTAGTAGATGATGATTTATAAGAATGCATGGAGGTTAATCCTTTCATTCACATCAACACTTAAAAAAAAGTGCTCTCTCTTTCTCCTCTCCTCTCCTTTGGTTAGGCCGAGAACCATAAACCACCCACCATCACCTTCCAATTTCAATCTTGCTAAACGACATACAATCTAAGGTGCAAGAGATCATACGAGGAGACCCGGTGCTTACGGAATCACAAGGACCTCCCTACATCACTTTTATCCACCTAGTTTTCGCTTTGATTCTTCCCTAGCCTTGAGCTAGTTGTAAGTGATTCTAAACACCCTCTTGATCTTGTCTAAAGTGGTTAATAAGAAGTTTAACGGTTAAAACTCAAGATCATGCAAAAACAAAACTTAAAGTCTTGCTAGAAAGATGAACATGGTGGTTAAAGAGTAAATAATGGTGTAAAACTTGTGAATCTTGTTTAGTAATGATTATTTTATGTTGTTTAATGCTAGTAGTGGAACAGATCGTCATCTAACCACGCTAGATCATGTTCATGGAACATGAACTAGCAATATGTTAAGCTTGAAAGATACAAGATGACGAACCCTTCCATACATAACCATGAACTTGTGTAAAAATAGTTTTTCTTGTAAAATGGAGTTCTAAACTAGTAGATCTAAAGATCTACAAGTGTTATTTTCGAAGAACCAAGTGTAAGATGCATATCATGTTTAAAAGCCGGATCTTTCATGAACTAAAAGCATTTTTGTGAACAAACAAGTGTGTAAACACTTGTGTGATAAAAGGATTTAACAAAGAAATATTTTCGTAATTTTTTACTATAAGTTGTAAAGTTACATATTCTTTAAAAATAAAGTTTTCAAGAAACTGATTTTATTTTTAAAGATGGAAAGATCTACTAAAAATGTTAGAAAGTTACTACATACTTTTACACAACTTACAAGTTCATGTGTTTGCGATTTATGCTTATTTTGACTAGTTTGACGATTGAACATTGAATATTGATGATTGGAAAATTGTTGGTTGAAATTTTAAAAGAAAATGATACGCTTGTAAGCGTTGCCACCTCCAGTTACAGAGGAAACTCTGGCGAAATTTTTCCAGAAAATAACACTTAGAATATTTTGGTGACAAGTGTTTATAAATATATTTTTGACTTGTTTTCCAAACAAACTTCGCCATGATTTTTATTACAAAATTACCATGTGTCGGAGGTGGATTTTCTTAAATAAAACTTGTTAAATATATATTGAGAATATATATTTCATAATAAAACACTTGTGTGATTTTATGATTAATTTGAGAACTATATATTATTTTTAGAGTAAAAATAATATAACTGGAATACATTATGAAAGCACGACTCCAAAATAATACCAACGCCTTCACAAATAAATATCTAAGTTACACCGGTATTATTATTACCACCCGAACTTTAAATGTAACTTATGTATTTTCGGAAAAATACTCTTAAGTGCGTATTTTGATAAAAGTGTTATTTTGGAAATGGTAAGGTATAAAATATAATATTTTTGAGAAAAATATGTATATTTTGGAGATAGAATATTGTAGACAAATGAATAAAAATATATTTTATTAAGTGAGACTTAATAATATATTTTTGGAATTACAAAAACGCACATGTATTAAAACCCCCATCCTTGGGAAGGAATACAACTATTAAATAATTAAGAAGTGTAAATACGAAATAGTTGCCTAACTATTTCCCAAAAACGTTAAACCTTAAGCCAAGGCACGGCCGTCCGTCTAATAGAGGTTAGTACGTGTAGGTCGTCACGCAGCAGGTTATTTTGGGACGGACTATTTCGAGACGCGCTTCTGTGAGTTCATGTCCCCCCTTTCTCTTAACTGTTTTCAGTTTTTATACTTCGGGGGTGAAATACATGTTACTATGATTACAAATACTTTTTACATGGTATGGTTAGCGTAAGGAGGGTTACAACTTAGATCATATGAGTGGGTAGGCGGGAACTGGAGGCCATTAATCCTCATAGTAGGACCGAGGGTCTTTAGCGGTAGATCTATCTGGGTGTAGCGAGCCCAGCCCCAGGCCCAACAGAACGGACCTCGGGGTGACTTGGTACCCGACGCAAAAATCTGCTAGGTTTGAGTCTTCCTACTGCACTTCATACATATCAATGGCCTTGCAAACCATTGGTGATCTCTTTATTTCCTTATTTGCTACATACCAGGGATTTTCATATTACAAAGGTTTTACATACTCACTATACATGAACTCGCTCAACATTTTTGTTGATTTTTCCAACTTACATGTATTTCAGGGAATTAGGGATCTGGCGAGGTATGTTATGTTTTCAAGCTGCGTAAGAAGTGCGATGTCATCCAAGTTTGGGAGTTGTGGCTTTTACCTGGACGAGTCACAAGTCTTGAGCTGTGATTGTTTCATGTCTGTGGTTGTGTCTTTCGAACAATGTTTTTAGTTTGTTATGTTGCATTTTCGTTGCATGTGTCGACATTTGAAAACAATGTTGTGGAATTTTGTTTTTAAAACATGAAGTAATGGATGATCATCATGTTTTTAAATTCATATAGTTTTGATGTGATTAAGCTATGGTATTAAGAAGTCACACCAAATAAACCCACGCTTCCGCAAAGCCGGGGTGTGACATCTATCGCCAAAAGTTGTTTACTAAACGTCTGTAAGGTTCAAATGGATGTTAACAAATCTATCACCAAAAGTTGTTTACAAATGAACCACCAGTAACAGGAGGTTAGAGATCATCAAGACCTTTTCCTAACAACACAATGTATGTCTAGATCTTCTCTTGCTATGAAGATTTCGAACCCTTTATTTCAAACGGACGACATATGGCTTAACCATTATATCGACGGTAGTCCTAGTTAGGTAATTTCGTTTAGTGCAGTTGACAGTCGACATTAACCACCATAACATTAATTGTGTATTGTAGTGTTATACATATTAGAGTCTCTAAATAGTATACAACTCATACTTTATCCTTTTTGGAATCATCAAAAAGATAGATTATAATTGCATATGTAACTATAACGGGTAACTCATGAAAAAATTTTACAGTTAGTATACATCAAAAAGATAGATTATAATTGTATGTACATATAGGGAATAACTGTCTTGCGTAAACAATAATATGCAATCATATTCACCTACAAGCAAATGTACAGATTTGTTTTAAATTGGGTATTGTTGTGATATGATTCACAATTTACTGCTGCCTCTAGCTGAAACCCTAAATTTAATATATCATCAAATCTCTGCAAAAACTACAATGTATTAACTTCGAAATCTAACCCTGACTATCGATCATCGGACACTAATTCAATCAGTAATCATTTTGACCACAAAATCAAGCCCTATAAAGACAGATATCGATCATCAGAAATAAAAAAAACAATGAACGAACCCATAACCTCTTACTGTAATATCTCATCGGAATAAAATCATATTCGCGTACCCCCTGAGCAAATGAAATTACACTTAGTTAGCAACACTAATCTGATCGGTTGTCAATAACTTACATGTTAATACAAGAAATTCATACAAATTGTACAGAAATAAAAGTAAATACAGAGAACAGTTGGATCAAATATGATCAATAGGTACACAATCAAACCCTAACTATCGATCATCAGAAACTAAACAAAAAACTAGTCCATAGGCTCTGTGATAAATCTCTTCTAAATTCAATCGATAATCTATGTATGTACATCGATCATCAAAAACTAACATCAAAAACTAACAACAATCTATAAATTTTATGGAAAATCTATATTCGCATGACAGCTTGCGCAAACGAAATTACACTGAATTAGAAAATCTAATCCGATCGCCTATCAATAATTTACACATTCAAACAAGCAATTCATCTAAATTGTAGAGAAACAAAAGTAATAACTGAGAGCACTTGGATGCATTTGACCGATTGGTGCAGAATCATACCATAACTCATCAGAAACTACATAGAAGTGTAATCCATAGGCTTTGTGTATGTAAATCTCTACACACGTAGTAGAATGTTTCGACCACAAAATCAAGCCCTAACAAAGACGATATAGATCATCAGAAGCTAACAACAACAATCACATCTGAATTCAATCATATTCGCATATAACGCTTGCAAGAACAAAATTTAACTTAATCAGCAAAACAAATATGATCGCTTATCAACAGTTTACATATTCATACAAGCAATTCATCCAAATTGTACATAAACCATAGTAATATGAGAGCACTTGGATCAAATTTGATCGACTGGTACAGAATGAAACCCTAACCATTGACTATCAGAACGTAACAACAATCCATAAGCTCCTTATGTAAAAAGTCATCTGGATTCAATGACATTCGCACAACGCTTACGTAAACGAAAATCACACTGAATTAGGAAACTGGAAACCTAATCTGATTAATTGTCAACAATTTACATAATCATACAAGTAATTCATCAATATTCTAAAGAAACAAAAGTAATATCAGAGAGGACTTGATCAAATTTGACCGACTGGTTAACTACCAATCATCAAAAACTAACATACGAACTACTCCATAAGCTAAGTGTATGTAAATTTGTAAATCTCTTCTAAATTCAATCAATAATATATATACGCAACCATAGTTTTCGATAGCGAATAGCGACAAGACACCTATAGGCTACGTAGCGAATAGCGACAAATAGCGACGGCTATTTTATAAATAGCGATTACACTGGAAAAAGAATTTTGAAAATTTTTATATGTATATTACATCAAAATACCCTTGTATATATATGCTATTTTACATGTGTATTTAACAAAAACCTATAAATCCAGCTATTTTATAGCTATATCTAATTGCTATTTACATCCCTAAAAAAAAAACCTAACGGTCGTTAAATACGCTATTGGTCGCTATGACCCATATAGCGACACTTGGTCGCATGGCTACATAGCGCGCTATAGCGGTCACTATAGCCGCTGTTGACAACTATGTACGCAACATATTCTATATTGATCATAAGAAACTAACAACAATTCATAACTTCTTTATGTAAAATCTCATCTGAATTCAATCACATTGTACAAAAATCGTCACGAACTATCAAACCTAAGTACCTAACCCGATCGATTATCAACAATTTACACAATTATACGATTAATTCATTGAGATTATAGAAAAACAAAATTAAATTCAGAGAACACTTGCATTAAACTCGATTGATTGGAACATGTTCTATACCGATCACCAAAAACTTACAACAATCGAATAATCGATAAATTCTTTATGCAAAATCTAGTCTGAATTCAATCATATCAGCATAACGCTTAAACAAACGAAAATCAAGCTGAATTATCAAACCTAATCCGATCAATTATCAACAATTTGCATAATCACACAACAAATTTATCTAAGTTATACAAAAACAAAAAACAAAAAAAAATCAGAAATCACGGATCTCAAACTCGATCGACGTTACAATCACGGAATATGTGTTCACGGTGTTACCTGTTGCTAAACTGAGATTGAACGATCAGAGTTAGGATCCTAGATAACGCCATACGTAACCGAGGACAGAAGAGGAGAGTGTAGACGGTGATGCATACATACAAACAAAAGTAAAATCTCATCTAAATTCAATCATATATACATGACGCTTACCGGTTTACGCAAAACGAAATCACACTGAATTATCAAACCTAATCCGATCAATTATCAACAATTTACACATTCAAACAATCAAATCACTTCGCATATCGCTTACGCAAACGAAATCACGAATGGATTATCTTCGAAATTATACGAAAAAACAAAAGCAAAATCCGAAATCACGTATCTCAAACTCGATCCATTGGTACATAATCACAAAATGTGTGTTCGTATCGTTATTCGTTACCTGTCGCCAAATTGAGACCGATTATCAACAATTACACAATCATTCATCGAAATTGTACAAAAATCCATAAAATCGGTAGGTAAAATACTAAAATATCATCCGAATTCACTCATATTCGCATAACGCTTAATCAACAAACCTAATCCAATAGCTTATCAAAAATTTACATATTCACACAACAAATTAATGAAATTGTAGAAAAAGAAAAGCAAAATGAGGCATGACGTATCTGAAATCGATGAGAATATGTGTTGATAGTGTTACCTGTGGCGAAATTGAGATCGGATGATCGGAGATAAGATCCGAGAAAAGGCGAGGCGTAAGCGAGGAGAGATGTGGAGAGTGTAGAGGGTGACATGACGGAGGAGATGCTGAAAGGATCCGACGAAGAGGCTCAGGCTTCTCAACGGCGGTACGTAGAGTGTCAACGGAACCGCCGAGAAGGCCACGGTGAAGAATAATTGCAGCATTTCTTTATTATTTACACAGATGAGAGGGAGAGGGAGAGAGAGAGTGATTCAAGTTTTATATACGTTATATAAAGAGGGAAACGATAACCCTAACCTCCTATTTTAGTTATTTTTAAAATAGTTAAATGTCATTTTAGTTTTTGTGGTTTGAGACATTTTTCCCGTTTAGTCTAAATTTCATTTTTCACTGTGGGTCCAAAAAGGTTTCACCATTGCCATTTAGTCCACTGGGTTAACTTCATCTAGTTTTTCTGTTAACGATAAGGGCAATTCGGTCATTTTAAATGTAATTCTGTTAACTAGAATGGCAATTCGGCCATATAAAATGACCAAATTGTCCTTCTCGTTAATAGAAATAATGAATGAAGTTAACCCAGTAAACTAAAATGGCAACAGGAAAACCTTTTGACCCACAGGCGAAAAAGAAACATTTAGACTAAATTGACAAAATGGCCTAAACCACAAGAATTAAAATGGAATTTAACTCTTTTTAAAATTTTAAAATTGGAACGTGTGAGGTTTTAGAGATAAAATTGGTTCGATATTTGGACAAATATGGATTTACAACCCGGTTACTCTAGCAAAAGTCTACACAAAATGTCAAGAACGAAATCATGACATTTGCTTTGAAAGAAGGGGTTGGAGCTTAGATGATCATGAAGAAATTGCAAGTTGTGATGTGTGTTTATGGCAACGTGAACTTGTTTATTTTTGTAAAAGCATGAATGTTATCGTTTGAAGATTTAGTCGGCATCAAGCAATCATAAGTGTAAATGAACTTAACATGTTATTAGATTATACGCATGGTTATCGCGTTGCAGACGCAGAAATACGCGGTCAACATGTCTATATTTACATATGTGAGATCCATAATCTTCAACAATTCTAGGCAGATGTCATACATGCAAGCAACTGTGAGCACAATTGTCCGACACTTGGTGAAGAATCTGTTTGAGATATATCTAAAAGTAGGGTTTTTGCTTCCAATAATCCTTCTGAAATTCTTTGCACGATCGCTTCCTCACTTGCCATTAATGATGCCAGTAATTTGGCTCCACCCATCCTTTCCTGTTTAACAGTAACATACGCATAATTAAAGATCCAAACGGATCGCTTCTAAAGTGTTTGATATAGGGTTTAGATTGAAGGGGTGTTTGGAAGTGGTCATCTGCTTATTGCGTTTTGAAATGATTATAAGCTATTTTGGAAGTGCGCGTGTGTGTTTGGGATTTTATTATCCAAACCACTTTAACTTATTATTTGTGAGTGAAACAACTGATCATCTAAGTTTAATTTAAATGAATCACAATAATCTCACACTCAAACACTCCCTTGGTACCTAATCTCCAAAATATTCCTACTTTGACCACCTTAAAAGTCAAAAATGGACTATTTCTTAAATAAAAATAGTAAACAAGATGTAAGGTGAAATTACCATCTCGGAGCCACGCTTTAGAGATTCCAACGAGGCTTTGAGAAGGTCAGATGAGTAGGGAAGGACAACAGACTTCAAATGGTACACGATGGAGAAAAGAACTTGGATACATGCAGCCCTTATCTCAGGTTCCTTCACATTCTGTTGATAAAACCAGGCATTAAAACTTAGCAGCCAGAAAAACTACATGTAGCAATTCCGACCCATGGGTCAGCTCAGGTTATGTTCTATCTCTAACGGGTCAAACGGGTAGAGTAAAAAAGGCTAGCTGAAAAGGTGTATTTTTCATACATGATTACATAAAACCTCATAAGCCCTTTTGTTCATATATTTAGATTATTATTGCAAATAATATACAATTTCAATAATTAATGTTCACCAAACATGTAAAGTTAAAGAAGTTGACTAGAAAATAAACATGTGAAAAGTTGCCCAAAATAGTAGTTTTAATGCACAAAACCTCCCAAATCATCTTACTCAAAACCAATTACTACTAATACAATATAAAGTTTCATAACAATAATAATTGATGCAGTTACAGAACTCAAGAACGATTGGCTAATCAAACTCACTATATGAACCAAAGGTTCCAAAGAACAAGGTTCTTTTCAATTAAAATTCAATCAAAAACTAACAATTAAACAACCTTTAAACCTAACTTGTACTAAACACAAAAGAGATAAACATGGAAACAAGATAAACTAAAAAATAAAAGATAAAACAACTATAAACTTTTGAAATTTCAATTTAGAGATGATCTTGCATCAATAACACACTAGATATTTGTACAGACAACGAGTGTGGGGGGCGACCAACATTCACTTTTTAATAAGGTCGCTAATATACTGAAGTCTGAAACAATAATATAGACCATTAAAGTATGCATTCAGTTCTTCTTATACTAATTTCAACTAAAAACATGTTGGAATATTGCATAGTATATTTACATTGAATAGTTTCTTATTAAAAGCTTGACTGATACAGTGTTGCGTCTTTTCAATAACTTCAAAAGCATTTTCATCATTTTGCCTGTTTTTTTTGCCATATACAAAGAATTACAAGTCTTTACCCATTACTCAACCCGCCTATTTTGAAACTATAAAAAGGAAAACTTACGTTTACGGAATGAATAATGCGTTGCAGAATTTTCGAAGCAAATAACTTTTTAGCAGAATCTGAAATCTTTTGACAAGCACTGATGAGGACATTGGCCATGCATAGACGGAATGAAAGTAACTGCTTTTCTGACATTTGATTAAGTGGCTCCCAGTTGGAGGAAATTATATTGTGTTCATCAAAAGTCAACAGGTCAAGCACATAAGCTTGAAATGTAATAGTGCCACTATTTCCTGATATCATAAAGAGAAGTGAGAAGTAGTAATTACTAATTACAAAAACCTAAAAGATAACAAAAAGCAGTAAAAACTAAGATACAAACCAGTTTGAATGATACTTTTTTTCTTCGAGGGTTTTGGAGCTTGAAACTCAGTACACAAGGCGATTGCAAGACAATCAATACATCCATGCTGAGCTTTTGAAACTGAGATGAACAAACGTTTATTGAATCAGGGCATATGATTAATTAATCAAATTAGGGAATTTTATGGCAAAGGGAAATACTAGAGGTGACAAATCCACTGGTTTAACGAAACGTGTTTCGGGACAACCTGACACAACCGAGCACACTCAATCCAAACCCAAATTACGGTCTTGACCTGTTATCCAACGAGCCTAACTTTTGTAATCATATTTGGTACTATCTCTAATAAAATATAAAAATTACGATAAAAACTGGTCCGGGCATAGTTGTTAATGGCGAATAGCGACAAATAGCGATAAGGTTCAAACACTAAATTCCCTATATACGCTATTTTACATGTATATTAAACATAGTGAATAGCGATAAATAGCGGGCGCTACTTTATAAATAGCAGTACACTGGAAATAAATTTAAAAAAAATGTATGTATATTATATCAAAATACCCTGGTATATACGCTATTTTACATGTATATTAAACAAAAACCAAAAATCCAGCTATTATGTAGCTATATTTAATCGCTATTTATATTAATAAAAAAAAAAGTAAACTAAAATACCGCTATGTATGGCAACATACCCTGTAGCGACCTTTGACCTATATGCTACGTTGTTAGCTATAGCAACCCTAGCGACTGCTATTGACAACTATGGTTCCGGGCCAATTCAAACAAAAAAAACTACTTGTTTTGACCTGTTGCCCAATAAGGCCTGGATTTTGCAATCATATTAACCACATGAATTATCAATCAATAAGAACTTAAAAAAAATAGGACAAAAAGTGTTCAGGCCAACCCAATCCAACCTGTTATCCAACACTCGTAACTTTAGTAGTCATGCACTCAAATTTGACCAATAACTATTTGTAAAGGAAAAAAAACATTTAGGAGAAAAAAGTTTCAGAACAACCCGACCCGCTTCACCCAAACAGAAAAACTACTCGTTTTGACTTGTTACTCACCAAACCTATTTTTTGTAAAATCATATCTGACATTAATTATCTGCAGAAAAATAAAAACTATGCAAAAAAAAATGTTTCAGCCAACCTGCCCTTGCTCAATTCAGCCTGAACACAAAATTTACCCATTTTGACGCCTGACCCGCCCATTTTACTTTGGTAAGTACTTACTTTCATCACCATCTATTGAGGGCCATAACAGAACAGTTTTAATTGATTCTCTGACACGACTCATGCCTGGATGATCAACAGACTCCACGCCTCTAACCTGAACTCATTGAAAAGAACTGTAAATATTAACTGAAAAAAAATGTAAATAAACTTGAACTTAGATGTTTGATACAAATCTATAAACACGGAATTAAAACTGAAACTGAAGATGGAATTGAATATCTTTTTTACCACTAGAGATGTGCAAACTGCAAAGAGACAGGCTTTTATCTTCAATATATCATGATCGTTTGTAGCACGTTCCAATTCAGATGAAACAGCGGAAAAGAAAACCTACAACACATATTACTCGTTTTCTAAAACTGGATTTGACATAATGATAAACTAGAGGGGGCAAGATGGGTGGCCTATGAGTAGGGGTGCAAACGAACTCAACGTTCAGTGAACAGATCGTGAACTGTTCGGTGGTAAGTTCGTTCATTTAATAAATGAACGAACACGAACACGAACAAGAACAGAAAATTTTGTTCGTTTAGTTAAGTGAACAAACAATAAACGTTCGCTAATGTGTTCATTTGCGTTCGTTACCTAAAATTAATAAACAAACACGTTCATTACCTTGACGAACGAACACAAACGAAACGTTCGGTAAGTGTTCATGAACAGTTTGTGAACACATATATTTCCTTAACAATGTTTGGTTTACTTTTTTTTAGTAAGATGAGAGACTTTTTTATGCATCTCAACCCCTTTGTTGGTTCATTCCCGTTCAGTTTACTTTTTTTCAGACTTGACCCATTTGACATAACGCACAACCCAACCCAACCAAACACGACCCATTCAAAAGTAACAAAATCAATATTGTCATCTCTTAATAAAATTTAAGAATGTAAATTTGCACTGTACATTGGGATGAAGCCGTCCACAGAGCTCAGCTGAAAGTTTCCTAACATCTTCAAATTCAAACTTGTTAAATGTCCTAAGAACATGAGAATAATCACATTAAAGATTCTCATTCAATGTTTAAAAATAAACATAACAATTTGCTTGAAAAAACCTTTTGAGAAGAAGTGTCGCAATACATCTCGTTTCACTGATATCGTGTATATTATCTGGAAATGAATTCATTAGGGTAAAGGCATTTGAGGGGCGCAAATGTAAATAATAGACAAACTGCATGAAAAAGAAATATGCTTTACACTTTTTCGTGGTTTTAGCAACAAACTTTAATTTAGACTTGAAATAGAAACCAACTACCAATTTATCACTGACTTTAACCAACCTCGTTTTATTTTATTTTACCTATAAATTGTTGGTACCATACGCCAGCCACCACATCAGATGGCACATATACACAAAAAAAAACGCGATAACGACAAATAAGATGCCACATCGGCAATATAATAATAATAGAATGTAAGTTGATTTACTTTTTTGTGTCCAACTTAAAGCTTGTCACTATTTTTTTATTTCATGCAGTTTGCCTTAAGTAATAAGTAGGGTTGTAAACGAACCGAACGAGGCCATGTTCTTGTTCGTTCGTTAAGGAAATGCAGATGTTCGTGAACTGTTCACAAACACATGTCGAACAAAAGTTTATGTTCGTGTTCGTTTGTTAAGTAATTTAAGTTGTTCGCGAACAGTTCGTGAACACTGGTCATAAAAACAAACGAACACAAACAAACATTAAACTTGATTTTTTTAAAACACCATACAACAAAGCAAGTTTATTAGCTAACTTAAGACATAATTATCTAATGTTACTTAGATATATCCTAAAAAATGTCTTTAATGTCCAACTTCTTCATATGTTTAGATAAGGGTTTACGTTTTACTATTTTTTGAATATAATTAATAACTAATGTTTAGGGGGGAAAGTAAAACTTAAGAGGGAAAGTGAAATATTAAAAAAAACATTAAAAACTTTTAACAAAACATATGAACACGAACAAACATAAACGAATTTTCACGAACATATTACTGAACGTTCACAAACGCAGTCGAACGAACACGACCTTTGTTTGTGTTCGTTCATTTAGTTAATTGAATGGAATATCTTGTTTGTGTTCGTTCATTAACTAAACGAACGAACACAAACGAACTTCCCACCGAACGGTTCACGAACTGTTCGCTGAATGTTTGGTTTGTTTACAGCCCTAGTAATAAGAATAACATGCTTACTATTTTGACTAAGAAGATCAGCATAAACAAGAGAAGATTTTTGGTCATTAAAAACTTTTAATGGAAGAAGCCTTATAAGAAGCAGTGGGCAGAGACGATTAAAGAGAGAATGCTGCAACTTTATATCATTTTCTGTACCGGATATATCCAGTTCACTCATAAGGTTTTCATCAATTCTGCAATTAAAACATAATTCACCAAATAAGATTAATCAGGACAGATATTGAGGCAAAAAAAAGTAACATGCTGAGAGGGGAAAAAAAGTACAGATGCCCATTTTGACCCATATTAAGAAAGTGGGTCAAGTAGGGCTGTAATTAATTGGTAATGGGGCAAATAGTTAAATAAAAATAACTACAGAGTCGGCTCGAAAGTCGCCTTAAGTATATTCAAATGCTTAAGATCTCCTAAAATCAGTTTTATTAAAAGAATTATATTGTTATTATAATAATAAACTTTGTGTGATACTGTGATATTACTTAATACTTCAAATATTTAAAAAGTTTAAGAGAGGTATAGACACATAAATCTGTGATTTTACTTAATAAGAGAGGTATTCTAATATTAATAATACAGGACAGGTCAACCCTATCTGACCCGACCCACTTTAACTTGTACTTCAAGTCTTCATATAAACATGTTTACGACCCATTACCCAACCAGACCCACTTTAACTCGTACTTCAAGTCTTCATATAAACATGTTTATGACCCATTACCCAACCAGCCCATCTTGGCACCTCTAAGAAAGGTATAGGACATACTTATATGATAATAAAAATGATACATCTAGGCTAGATATATGTGTAATTTTTTATTTTTTTTTTAAGACCAAAAGGCGTATTAAAAGTATTATATGTATAAATTTTGTTTATTTTCCCATATCTTTATATGTAACTGATTAATTAAACTTAAAATGTTAACACTTCAACCCCCTCCCACATAATTTTTATTTTAATACATTTAAAATTAATCTATATAAAATAAAATAATTCGAGCCGGCTCGCAAGCTCACGAGCTGAGCCAGGCCTAGCTCGAGCTCGGATCGGCTCGTTTACAAATTGAGCCAAGCCGAGCTGAGCCAGCTAGTTTACAATAAGGATTTTTTCGAGCCGAGTTTTTTTTTGAGCTTTTTCCAAGCAAGTTTCGAGCAAGCCGCGAGCTTTTTGAACACCCTTAGACATACTTCAAATTTTCCCACCAGTCAACTACTATTAAATGCATGTATTGACACTTACATAACCAAGAATGACTTAATTACCCAGCATGAATTATAATACTGATATAATTTAGGATGAACGAACATGAATACTTAAGAAACTACATACTCTGTTTGTGATTCCGTATGTAATAGAATTTGTTGGAAGACCATATCCGCTGTTGCTCCTAGATATTCACTTATATAACTTAGAAACTTAACCATGATCGGGTTTGATGGCTCAGCAAACATCTTGTCTACTAGTGGCCCCACTAATAATTTCCAATTTTCTACCTGAAAGAGATCATAAACAAACGAGCATATAAATCAAGAACCACAAGTCCACAATATAATAAAATAACGTAAAATGCCATTTCGTCTCTAAGGTTTGGCCAGTTTTGTGACTTTCGTCTAAAGGTTTGTTTTTCCGCATCTGGATCAAAAAGGTTTTAAATCTTGCCATTTTCATCCGGCTTGTTAACTCTATCCATTTTTCTCCGCTAAGTCAGGGGTATTTCTGTTACTATAAAAGGCAATTCAGTCTTTTTCACTTTATGTAACAAGACCAAATACCCCTGAAAAAGACCAAAATGCTCTTTAAGTTAACAAAAAGACGGAAATACCCAACTTAACGAAGAAAAATGGATGAAGTTAACTAGCCGGATGAAAATGGTAAGATTTCAAACCTTTTGGATCCAGATGTGGAAAAACAATTCTTTGGACGAAAGTCGCAAAACTGGCCAAACCTCAGGGACGAAAATGACATTTTACTCAAAAAAATATTAAAAGAAATACATGTAAAGCAGTTAGTTACCAAGATAGCAATACGCTTATGAGAAAATAATGAAAAGCAAGTTACCAAGATACCGAGTTATTGAACTGTAACAACCAAAAATACAAAAGCAAACAAAGAACAAAGTATTGAAACTTACAGATCTAGACCACTCTGGTATCAGCTTGAGAACTTTATCCACGTCACCCTTAAATCCTGATAAACGTAATTAATAATTAACTAACCATACAAGGAATCAAGTAAAAAGTGGCCAAATTATAAATTATATGTTTAATGCATAAAACCTCCAAAATCATTTATTTATAATGATTATATACTATAAATATGCTATTTTGTCTACTCAACCAGCTTTGGCATTAACCAACTTTAGCCCCTCAACTTTAATAATGAAATGTTTAGCCCCTCATTTTTGGTAATGACATGTTTAGCCCTTTAACTAGAACAGCTTTAGCCCCTTGATTTCAACAAAAAAAAAACTTTAGCCCCTCAATTTTAATAAAAAAACTTTAGCCCCTCAACTCTAATAATTAACAACTTTACCCCCCCCCCCCCCCCCAAACTTTAATAATGACATGTTTAGCCCCTTAACTAAAACATCAAACAACTTTAACTCTCGCGATTTGCTTATTTTTATCTACGTTTCGAACCCGCTGCGGAGCGCGGGTGGTAACCCACTATTTATGGTAAATATGTGATGACTTTATAATCATATTGGACAAACAAGTTATAAACATAAAAATAGAGATTTTGAACAGAAAGGGCTTCAGGTGAATCAGCTCTACCAGTTTCGACTAGTACCAAAAACTACTTGTTACCCGACCCTCTCATGTTTCCACCTCTAATAACAGTAACTAAATACCTTCTGGTATGTAGTTCTCTGCAGTCTTCTGATGATCTAAACTTGCATCAAGATTACTGATAAAAGAGAAAATGATGACAGACAGAAGAAAGAAACAAATATAATAGTATCTGAAGTCGTAAACAGATGAACAGAATTTTTTTATACTAGTTGTATAGATAACTAGAGACATGTTATATGCATATGATATATCTTTGTGTGTATAAGCATGCCTAGTGTGTATATATAAAAATGAACTAGAAGAAATAAATTATGTGATTAGCATTCACTATCACTTTGATCAACACTTAGTTACCAGGTAACCAAAATAAATAGATAAAACAACTCTGGTTGGCAAAATATAACTATATTGTTTTTTTTTTTTTTTTTTGCATTTTTTTTGCATTTTGCATTTTGAAAGCATGTTTATCTTCTACAAACAAAGCGTTAAGAATATTAGTAAATATGTTCCAAAAAGATTACCTTAAACAATCTAGCAACAAGGAGATAACTTCAGGTTTCTGGTTGTGAGACGTGAGAACGCGAAGTAACGTAGTTGTAGCAGATGAAGATAATGTTGCGTCTGATGAATAAATTAGATTAACTAGAGCAGGCAACACCAATGACGGATCTACAAAAACAAAAGCTACCTTTAGTGGAATGTTTTAAACACGCTCAAGCATAACATGCAGAAACAAAACTATGAAAAAAATGTTGAAAGTTTCACCGAGCCTCCAATCAACTACAATACCTATAAATTTAAGGGTAAACAATGCGCGGCCTTTATACTTTTTTTCAACATTACCAACTGATTTTAAAGTAGGCACAAACATACAATTATTTATTGATTTTAACAATTGAACTCAAGTTAACTACTTTTATCTGTAAATTGCTGATGACGCCGGCTGATACCATGGGCATCCACCATCTGATTAGGCCTGTAAATGAACCGAATGAACATGAACAAAGGCATGTTCGTGTTCGTTCATTTAACTTTAACCGAACACTAACATATAATCGAGCAAACTTTTTTGTTCATGTTCGTTTATTATGAAAATGGACATATTCGTGTTCGTTTATGTTCATGTTCTTTCGTTTAAAACCTAAACGAACAATTCACGAACGTATACGAACATAAATAAAAATACTTAAACGAACCTAATTTATCAGACAATAAACAACACAAATGAATATAATTGAAGAAACACAAATGAACAAAATTGACTAAACATAAACGAACATAAAGTAATTTTTTATATAAATTAGTGATAACTTACGATAAATTCCATTGGAAACCCCATTTTTAATATTAGAAAGCCCAATTACCAATTAGTTATATTTATATAAGTAGTTAGAAAGTTCCTTTTATGTTTAATATTTATATAAATATAACTACTTATGTATTTAAATTGTAAACAAACCAACATAAAATATGTAATTAAACAACATAAATGAACGAACAAAACGTGTGTTCATGTTCATTCGTTTAGCTAATTGAACAAAAAATTGTGTGCATGTTCATTTGTTTATAAAATAAACGAACTTCCCACCGAACAAGTTCACAAACAGTTGATGAGCATTCAGTTAGTTTACAGGCCTACATCCGATGCCACATAAAAGTACAAATTTGAAAATGATCTTCTGTTAAAATTAATACATCAGATGTCGTGTGGCATATAAGTAGAAAATTGTTGGTTGGTTTCTATACTTCTATTTTGTTCCGAATTCGAAGTTACTTTCTAAAATCGACAGAAAATGTAAAGTTCGTGCTATCTTTGGCAATTTACTCTAAATTATAACGATAAAAATAAATTATATATTGAGAAGACTAACCAACAAGTGTTAGTAGTTTGTCTGCATGTGCACGAATTGGATCTTCTTCATCTTTAAGACAATCAAGTAGATGGTTTGATATATCCTGCCTGTCGTGATCTTTATTTTTTAGAGCATAAATCATTTAAGAGTGACAACTGCCAATTATTAAAATAGAAATGATGTTTACCAAACCGGATGTGAAAGGTTTGAGGGTGAATCTGATGAAATGTTGATGACTTCTGATATGACATCCAAAGCATTCCTTCTTTGATTGATATTTTCACTAGCAAGACGCTTTAGAATTTGATCAAGGCAATATCTATCCTCACTCCTGGCAAATAAAACCATTTGGTGTTTTAGCAGAACGTCCATTTTGACCATAGTTGTTAATGGCGAATAGCGACAAATAGTGATAAAGTACCTATATGCTACATAGCGAATAGCGATAAATAGCGGGCGGCTATTTTATAAATAGCGATACACTAGAAAATAAAATTATATGTATATTATATCAAAATACCTGGTATATATGCTATTTTACATGCATATTTAAGAAAAACCTAAAATCCAGCTATTTTATAGCTATATTTAATTTCTATTTATATAATAAAAATTGTCGGTATCTATCTCAACAACCCTAATAGCGAGCCTAGATCTATACGCTATGTAGCGCGCTATAGCGATCGCTACGCTCACTGTTGACAACTATGATTTTGACCCGTTGTCTTTTGAATGGATCAGTTTGAGTCGTGTTTTATCTCGAACGGGTTGAATTGAAAAGTTTGGCTATCAGGGGAATTAAACAAACGGGTTGAAAAGTCGCCCAAAGTCTATATTTAATTCGTTACAGCCTCCTAATTATCTTTATACAGAGATCTCAAATAATAAAGTTTATGTAAGATTGTAATCATGATTAATAATTAATAAAAAAAATTAAAAATGACGAAGAAAGTGTCTGGGGTCGACCAGCCCTCCCCAGTCCACATTACAGTTATAAAATATGATTGTAATAATTATGATAGCCAAAAACCACAAAATTATAATTGTATTCTAGACCATATTATTACAGGTATGTCAAACAGGACATATCAAAAAATTCGCTAAAAGGATAATTGGTCAAACTGGATGAAAAGTAGCCCAAAGTCAAGTCTAATAGTAATGCTAATCAACATTCTAAGTCTAATAGTAATGCATTACAACATTCTAAAAGTTTTTTTGCAACAGGTTTTTGCGAACATAAATACATTATTTTAGAAAACGAACAAAAAAGTAATTTGCGGGTCAACCCAAACTGACCCACCCGTTCGGAACCATACTAAAAAAGGCCCATTTCGATCCGGGCCCATTTCCGAATAGTATCGTAATAATACCTTTTTATTTTCTAACCATAGAAAAATATTTACAAAAATAATTTTTGAAAAAAACAAGAGAGTGTTTGTTGATCAACTCGACCCTGGCCCTTTACGACCCACACTAAAAAGGCCCATTACACTTTGAAGTTTGAACCCATTTAGGTCCATTATATTACCCGATCCCCTGAATTGCCATATCTAACTAAAGGATTGGAAGTTGAAAAACATACATTGAACAATATTCAGCAATTAATGTCACAACAGCTCTGGCTGTACCATCACGTTCATCCAAAAGATTTAATAATAAAGGCAACACGGATTTCATCTGTTTATTGTCTGTGAGATTGCTCCCAGATTGAAGATGGTTTGTGCCAAAAATGGTTGCTTTTAGAATAGAAACAGCACCATCGATGACATCATCATCAGCTGAACAAAGCTTCAGAACAATAAAAATATTAGTAACAGTTAGGGGCGAGCAGAAAACCGAAGAAACCAAACTGAAACCGAACAGCACAAGAAACCGAGAACAACCGAACCGAATAACCTAAAGGTCATTTTTTTTAATTTTATTATATATTGATTTAGGAATTATTAAATTTATTCTTGAATATTAAGTATTTATAATAAAAAGATTAAAATGTTTATTTATCTTTGAAATGATTTATCCATTGCCTACAAGAAATAACAAAATTTAACATAAAAGTTAAATGATTTCAAAGAATTATAAAAGAAAATGTTTTAACAAAAACTTTAGAGAAGCATAAAAATAAATTAGAAGGTTATTTGTATGTGAACAACATTAATTAAAAAGATTAAATATAAGAACTTAAATGTAAACATCTAAGAAGGATTCTTGAATATTGGATTAGTTTTTGTTTTTTTTTTTAATTTTACGTAACTTTGTATCAAAAACTGAACCAAGCCGTTGCTAAAACCGAAAAAAATACCGAAACCGAACGGTTTTCAAAAACCGAAAACCGAACCGAACCGTGCACACCACAAGTAACAGCATAACTCAAAGTACACAAAAATAGATAAGCCTTTGGTATAAATATACTAAAAGGATGCACAATTAATGTATCCAAAGCAAACTGTGAATAACTTTGGAATGTATAAAAGTGCATCATGCAGAATTATTAAGCAGACAAAAATCATCTATAACAAGTTCAATTACCTGTGATGCGACAACACGAGTAATATCCACTCTGTGTTCCATCATTGCAGTGTCAAACTGCTTTGAAGAAAAACGGCCCAATAGAAGCAATAAGCAATTCAAGAAGAAATTTATGGTTGATATTCCACTATCATTAGCATCGATTTGATCTTTCGTGTAGTTCCCTGCATAATACTGCACAGTCCCATTTGTCACAAAAATAAATAAAATCACAAATAATGGTGCATAGTGCTGTATAATGATTAATGATCACAAGCCTCATTCTACCACACCTCGGAAATTTGGATATGACAGATTCAGTTTAGCAGTTTACGTTCTAAAAACCAAGTTGAAGATCAATATTACGAGATTCAATTGCAACACTTTACACTTTTTTTACATATTTAAAAGATTTTTCACCCTCCTTTTATCATTTTTTAACACATACATAAGGAAAACAGATAATTGCTGGAATTATCATAACAGGGAAAAGATCAAATAGGAAGTTTATTTTGGCTAGGAAGGATAGGAAGCAATAGGATTATGACATGTGGCAAATTTTAAAATAAAGAGAAAGGGTATTTTAGTCAATCCCATCCTTCTTCTTTCTTCTCCCCAGTTACTTCAAAACCCACCATTTTCAAAACCCACCATCTCCAACCTTTTCTTCACTTACTATCTCAATAATCACTACATTATAGTGCGATTTTCGTCATCAATCAATGATTCAAACACCCGATCAACGTGTTCTTCAGCTTTTTTTGAAGAAAACCCAGTTTAATTTCATTCAAAATCTCGTTTTTTCCCGTGATTTTGAAGATAATCACTCGATCCGTTCGATTCAATCGCTTATAAGTGTTTCTATCATTCAAATTTCGTCAATCGATGAAGAAATCGGCTTCGATCCATGTAAGAAATTCTTTAATTTCATTTTCACGATCTGGGTTTTTGATTTAGTCATTGCGTTTTACGATCTTGGCGGGGGTCCGGGGGCGGCAGCCCCTGGTAGAAGGGTCCCAGGGGCGGCAGCCCCTGGTAGAAGGGTCCCAGGGGCGGCAGCCCCTGGCGGGTCCAAGGGGCAGAGCCCCTGGCTGGGGTTGAGCTGCATTCGTAGACAGTTTTATGCCATTGCGTTTTAGAACTGCATTCCTGGTTCAGACAATTCACAGACAACTATTGTCCTGGTTCAATGCGTTTTAGAGAGAACGCTTTCATTGGTGTTTTTATGCCATTGCGTTTTAAAACTAATACATTTTTATGCGTTTTCTGGTCATTGCGTTTTAGAAAAACACATTTTGAAGTGTTTTTAGTCATTGCGTTTTAGGTAAAACACATTTTTAGGTGTTTTCAGTCCATTGCGTTTTACAGAGAACGCTTTCTTTTGTTTTTTTAGGCCATTGCGTTTTAGAAATGAGAGATTTTTAAGTGTTTTCTGGCCATTGCGTTTTATAAATAAGACATTTCTTTGTGTTTTTTGTGCATTGCGTTTTAGGTAAAACACATTTGATAGGAATATGACCTCGAATCACCAGTTCGAATAAAAACGATAAAATAAATGATAGATCTAAAGCCCGTTTGTGATACAGAAATCACCACACAAACAAGCGATAGGGCTGCGATGCCGTAACCGAAGATACAGATTCACCACTTCGGTTCAGAAATCGTGTCTAAGAACACCACCCAATGTGCCAAAATTGAGCTAGCATAGACAATTAATTTAACTCTCACACTCAAGAGATAAATCAACAAAATTTTTTTCTCAAACATAAACTCACTAACTTCCATTCATGCTTACGGGATTACATAAAGGAAAATAAATCATGGGTCTAGATCATGGGTACACCACTACTACACTTTAGGGAATTGGAAATAACTGAAAGAGAAATAAATTAAAATAAAAGAGAATAAAATATAAAATATGTAGAGATTTAAAAACATCATGGAGTAGTAGTTATTGGTGTGGCACAAATTTCATGTGCCTGTAAATTTACGTGGAGCATGCATGGATCAAGTTGACCCAGGTTGGCGACCCACCCGTTATACATTAACGGGTTTGTGACCCGACATACATCATCCTCTCGGTCTTCAAAAAAAGTTTGTCCTCAAACTTGAGACATCTTGCACCAGCTTCCTCTTGTATATCTTGAATTGGTGGTGGTTCAGGTGGCATTTTCGGTGGGTATCCAATGGTCCATAGAAGCTTGTACATGTAGGGTATTGGTTGACTGGTCGGAACTCCTTCAACACATGACTCCCACATCCGCTTCAACTTTATGTTGATTTCGAACAGGCATGACTGCTGCCAAATAACCCTTTTAATCGGCTGGTTGGATGGCACCAAGGAGACCATATCTTGTTGACCCAAATTTTCGACATCCTTCATTTCGTAATGAAAACTTGAAACAACGCCTTCCTTTTCATAATCGACTTTCATGCGCAGATTCTGGGAAGCGGGTCCTTTCATTCCATTGAGCCCATTTGGGAATAACTCCTTGTTAGTCTCTAACCCATGCAATTCTATTATGGAAAGGGTACAAAAACCGGTTTCACGTTGAAGGTCCTCCTCTTGATCGGCAATCCCGCTAATAGCTCGTTTCACAAACAAGCATTCTTCTTCATCAGGTTCACTTCCATCTTCATCGTACCGAGGCTCCTCATTATGTTGTGTAGAAGTGAACTCTTCGGACCCTTTGAACTCATAGAAATCAGATTTAATGAGAAAAGTAATGAACATGGTTTTTTTTTTTTTTTTTTTTGGACACGGAGGATAACAGAATCGGTGATATATGGAATGAATCAAATCAAGAGGTTTTTTTTTTTTTTTTTTTTGAATGTATAAAGAGTAGGAGTCGAAACAGATCGCTTCGGCTCTGATACCAAATGATAGGAATATGACCTCGAATCACCAGTTCGAATAAAAACGATAAAATAAATGATAGATCTAAAGCCCGTTTGTGATACAGAAATCACCACACAAACAAGCGATAGGGCTGCGATGCCGTAACCGAAGATACAGATTCACCACTTCGGTTCAGAAATCGTGTCTAAGAACACCACCCAATGTGCCAAAATTGAGCTAGCATAGACAATTAATTTAACTCTCACACTCAAGAGATAAATCAACAAAATTTTTTTCTCAAACATAAACTCACTAACTTCCATTCATGCTTACGGGATTACATAAAGGAAAATAAATCATGGGTCTAGATCATGGGTACACCACTACTACACTTTAGGGAATTGGAAATAACTGAAAGAGAAATAAATTAAAATAAAAGAGAATAAAATATAAAATATGTAGAGATTTAAAAACACCATGGAGTAGTAGTTATTGGTGTGGCACAAATTTCATGTGCCTGTAAATTTACGTGGAGCATGCATGGATCAAGTTGACCCAGGTTGGCGACCCACCCGTTATACATTAACGGGTTTGTGACCCGACATACATCATCAAACGGGTTCAAATCAAACGGTAAAATAAAAGATAGTTCTACGGCTCGTTTGGATACAGATTCACCACCAAACGAAACGGTAGGGCTGCGATGTCCAACCGAAGATACAGATTCACCACTTCGGTTCAGAAATCGTGTCTAAGAACACCACCCAATGTGCCAAAATTGAGCTAGCATAGACAATTAATTTAACTCTCACACTCAAGAGATAAATCAACAAAATTTTTTTCTCAACATAAACTCACTAACTTCCATTCATGCTTACGGGATTACATAAAGGAAAATAAATCATGGGTCTAGATCATGGGTACACCACTACTACACTTTAGGGAATTGGAAATAACTGAAAGAGAAATAAATTAAAATAAAAGAGAATAAAATATAAAATATGTAGAGATTTAAAAACATCATGGAGTAGTAGTTATTGGTGTGGCACAAATTTCATGTGCCTGTAAATTTACGTGGAGCATGCATGGATCAAGTTGACCCAGGTTGGCGACCCACCCGTTATACATTAACGGGTTTGTGACCCGACATACATCAACATTTTTATGTGTTTTCAGTCCATTGCGTTTTAGAAAACAGACATTTTAAGTGTTTTCTGGCCATTGCGTTTTAGAAATAAGACATGTGTTTGTGTTTTTTGTGCATTGCGTTTTAGGTAAAACACATTTTTATGTGTTTTCAGTCCATTGCGTTTTACAAACTACACTTTCTTTTGAGTTTTTAGGCTATTGCGTTTTAGAAATAACACATTTCTTTGTGTTTTCTGGCCATTGCGTTTTACAAATAAGACATTTCTTTGTGTTTTTTGTGCATTGCGTTTTAGAAAAATGTCATTTTTTAGGGTTTTTTTTTTCATTGCGTTTTAGGCAACTGGGTTTTCAAAATTTTTTTTCGAAAATATAGCAATAGTATACTCGTTTTAAAGATAAAAAAACACTCGTTTTTTTGGTGCAATTTTTATAAAAAAATAATGCCGTATGAAAGAGTTATTAACGTTTAAAAAATGGGGGGGGATTGGAGGAGAGAGAAACTATTGCCTTGGATTGACTAGAATGCCCCTAAACAAACTCACGCGCCTCTTTTCTTCCCTTCAATTTCCATCATTTAATCTTAGCCCTTGATTAACTAAATGGATGGTCAAGATCACTTCCTAGCCTTCCTAGCCAAATAAACTTCCTATTGTATCTCCACCCCATAACAAATGTTTTCAACCAGCAAAATAAATCGTGATGTTTTGAATTTAAATATTTCATCATTATATAAGGAAAACTGCATAACATAGAAAAGAACTTTACACTTATTCCTGATTTTAGCAATAGCAACAACCTTTAAATTAGACACAACATAAACATCCGCTTACAAAAGACCTTTGTTGACATGTAGCGTATAATATCCAGAAAGCATAAAGTGTGGCACAAGGGATTACAAACAGCAACAAAACAAAGTACTAAAAATTGTAGGAGAGAGCTACTGCGCCACATCAGGTTCACATGTCCAAAAAATGCTTATGTAAAACAAATAAAAAGAATAAATTTGTAAACAACTTCAGAAAGATAATGGTCTTCCCGTAAAACTTATATACAATATTAGTTATTAAATGCCCATCACATATACTGAAATGACAAATATGATGTCACAGCAGAAACTTTTTTAAAATTAAAAAAAAAAAGATTGACCTACAATAGCAATGATATGTAACTCGGTAACTATAATCACTATTTTGCCCCAGATTTAAACTTGGTAACAAATCAGAAAAGGTATTAAGTTAATTTATCTATTGTACAGATTATATAAAAGACCTGTTAGCTCATTTTATCTATTAGTTCCTACAATAATCAGAACTTTCCAAACACACAAACAGCTGGTTATCCAATTATTCTAAACATATAACTTCAGACAACAAAAGCACATCCAAACACTACTACCTCCTACAACTTTTTTGTTACATTTTTGGTTATTCAATATCACATAATCAGTTTCAAAACACAAATACGAACACCCCTTGAAACTTAAAAGCTAGAAGCATATTTCAGTAGTTCAGTTATATCTAACCTCAATACCAGACAAATACTGGTCCATTAACTCCTTGTAACGACTAGAAATTTGGTGATCTTCCAAATGCAATAGAACGCCATAGTGTTTCCAACAAGATGATAGAAGTAATATGCCAGTTTTTACCATACGTTGACCTGCCTTCCAACAGATAATCAAGTTAACAGATGCAAAAAATGTTCATAAACACAAAAAAAGAAAAACAAAAGGCAGTACCCGCCTGA
The DNA here is from genome assembly GCA_030545235.1 of Helianthus tuberosus. NCBI lineage: Eukaryota > Viridiplantae > Streptophyta > Magnoliopsida > Asterales > Asteraceae > Helianthus > Helianthus tuberosus. The sequence goes on from CM060389.1 coordinate 101,357,355, forward strand.
TCTTGAGAAGAATGATACTGCTTTTTTGTCTCTCGTAGCCATTTCAAAACTCTTTCCAATCCTTTTGCATGTAAAGACCGGCTTTTCTTGCTCCACTGTGGTAGACAAAAAGAACAACGGTTACTTAAGATATTGAACAGTTCTCAATTCTTACAGCTGAAGACCATAATGACTACTACGGGTGCAAACGAGCCGAGCGGTTCACGAGCTACTCGAGAAAAAGCTGGTGACGGGCCGAGCTTGAGCCAAAAATAAAACTCGTTTATTTATCGAGCTCGAGCCTGGCATGTGAAGCTCGTCAGGCTCGTCGAGCCTTATCGAGCCTTAGTGTAATATTAGTTTTTATTAATTTATAATAACATTTCCCCCTTATTTTAAGTTGTATAGTAAATGAGCTGACCTTATTTAAACTTGTTTACGAGCCGAGCCCGAACCAAAAAGTAAGCTTGTTTAGTAAACGAGCTTGAGCCCGAACTTCACTTATTGAGCTCACGAGCCTAAACAAGTCTATTATTTATATTATTTTTATTTAATATATTCATTAATAAATAATAAACGAGCAGAGCTCGAGCTTGAGAAACTACCAACGAGCCGACCTCGAGCTTTGAAAAACAAAGTTGGAACCGAGCCGTACTCAAGCTCTCATAGATTAATCAAGCTCGAGCCTGGTCAAGCTCGGGCTCGGGTTGACTCGTTTACACCCCTAATGACTACTTAAAGGGTGTTAAAATACCTCACCTCTATGTGATTATGGGATTGATAACCAGAACCAGATAACTAGTTGTAATAAAACGTGTTGTAGGAGATGGTGTTTCAATGAGTTCTTTTATAATTGTAAAAATCAAATGATCAGTTGGTTGAGTGTTTAAACGTTCGGAAAACTCACTATTTAGAGAATGACTAAAAAATGACCAAAAGGGCATCCCTGAAAAGGGGGGTAATTAGGTGATTTTTATTTTGACTTGAATCGATCCTAAGCAGTTTCGTAGGACTGGTATAGTGCTATGAAATTGATTATGTACCCTAAATAAGAAGCAAAACTTGTTTTTTTAAAACATTAAAAACAGATAATTGCAACTCACAATATAAGTTTCAAAACGCAAATCCAAACGCACCCGTGTACAGTTCATCGTTCGACTTTCCTTTAGAATCTTAAAGACTAAAGTGCAAACAAAGCAATCGAATATTAAGCTACCAATGAACAAAATGAAACACATGCTTCCTAGCCCTCCATAATCATTTTCTCACTTACTAACACATGCTTACTAAAAGACAGTCTTAGTAAGTTACAAATAACAGGAAATTGGTGAAAACGTATAGTAGAGACACAAATAACACATCATATAGACTCACAGACAAGCAATAACATGTAGAGGCCACCAAACTTGAGAAAACTAAAACATCAAACAAATCAACAACCAAGAAATAAAAATAATTAATTGATAACAAGTTGAGAGCATACAGCAAGGAGTCTCTGCACAAGCATAATGAGATGATCTACAAGATTCCAAAGCAACAATCGCATTTCCATATCCCTTGTGATCTCAGAAGTTTGACTAATTGGCTTAACTTGTTGACTAGATTTAGATAGCTTTTTCTTGTCTTTTGAAGGATTAGAAACCATTTCCTTTTTCACCAATGCGACACTAAGAGCTATAATACAATCTGCTGCAGCCACTGAAAGACGTGTCGGTAACTCAAACCCACCCTGCAAAGTACTACAGAAAACAAATATCAAAACTGTAAAGAAAAATAAAATAAATTTTAGTTAAAGTTTGTAATATGAACGCCCATCGAGAAATAAATCGCTGTGTATACCTCCCATTGTTTATTAGAGACATAAGATGACCACAACACAAACAAAGATTCTCCAAGAGTTTGGTGTACCTTTCCTTTATCCCTGCAGTGAGAAATTACAAAAAAAAAAAAAAAAAAAAAAAAAAAAAAACATGTAAAAAAATTTGCTCGGTGTCTAGTTAATAAAGAAATGAAAACAACAAATTAATAAACAAAATCCAATAAAGAATGAACAAAACATATGATTACATACATACTAATCAATTAATCATCATTCAGCAAATATTTCTTCAAACTAATCAGATTTTATTGAGCAAAATGTAAGCAGAAAATCATGAAAAATCAAAAAACTAAAACAGTAAGCAATGAAGCACAAATTAAAAAATAGAGTAAAATGCCATTTTCGAGCCTGAGGTTTGACCAGTTTTGCGACTTTCGTCCAAAGGGTTGTTTTTTCGCATCTAGATCCAAAAGGTTCGAAATCTTGCCATTTTCATCCCCCATCAAGTCAGGGGTATTTCTGTCTTTTTTGTTAACTTAAAGGGCAATTCGGTCTTTTTCAGGGGTATTCGGTCTTTTTACAAAAGTGAAAATAATCGAATTGCCCTTTAAATTAGCAGAAAAGACAGAAATACCCCTGACTTAACGGGAAAATGGATGGAGTTAACGGGCCGGATGAAAATGGCAAGATTTCACACCTTTTGGATCCTAATGCAGAAAAACAAACCTTTGGACGAAAGTCGCAAAAAACTGGCCAAACCTCAATGACGAAAATGGCATTTTGGAATAAAAGAGAGAAGCCACCACAGTGGGTGGGTTTAAAAAAACCCTAATTTCAAGGGTTTGATAAAAAAAATCTCCTTAAAACAAACATCAGGTATCACTTTCATCTCCATTCCCAAACTTTTAAACTATACACACCTAAGTGTTGCAGTACCAAAAATTTATGACAAGATAGAATTATTACATGTATTAGAATTAAAAAGTAACGATTTGCGACATACCAGTTACTGAAAACCGACTCATGGTAACATCATACTCTATGAGGCGGCGTGCAAGGATACACCAGCCCAACGCGATATGACGGTCCTCTTTCCTCAGCAAAATATCAGAAAATTTTCTTGCCAACGCTTGAAAAAGAACTTCATCTTGAAAGAGCCAATTAAGAAGAATCATCTCCTGGCTCTTGTGTTTTGAATCTTTACTTCTTAATGACTGGACAAAGATAAACAAACTTCATCTCCATTTCAGTAAAATAATCTAACAATTCGTTCAAAACCGAGATACATTTTGACTTTAAGAAGTTGATATGGAATCGATAATTCAAAACCGAGATACAATTGGTTCGATTGAAACAATTATACATACATGTTCAAGCATAGGTATCAGGATTTCATCAAGAGACTCTTCCTTCTCAGCTCCATCCCTAACATACTTGTGAAGAATCCGTAACGAGTTCTCTAACGATACTACAACACAATAATAATATGTAGAACAGTCAGAACTAACAATTTTAGGTTAAATTAATGAAAATGCACTGATTTTATGACGAAACAAAGATATTATCATCCCATAAGCATGAAACAATAATAAGTAGCGATACTAGAACACAGTAATAGTATATAGAACAGTCAGAACTAACAGATTTATGTTAAATTCATGAAAACAAACAGATTTTAATGACGAAACAAGAAGATTATCATCCAATAAGCATTAAAATCATAATAACAATATTCCAACACAGTGATGATATATAGAACAGTCAGAATTAACAAATTTATGATACATCCATCAAAATGCACAGCTACTAATGACAAAACAAGAAGATTATCATCCAATAAGCATGATACGAATAATAACTAACGATACTGCAACACAGTAATTACATACAGAACAGTCAGAACTAAAAACTTCAGATTAAATTCATGAAAACGCAGACTTAATGACGAAACAAGAAGATTATCATCCACTAAGCATGAAAACGATACTACATGCAGTAATAGTAAACAGAACTAGCCAATTTATGTTAAATTCACGAAAAAGCACAGATTTTAATGGTGAAACACGAAACAACGAGATTATCACCGATAAGCATGAAAACGAAAAAGACCAACGATACTACAACACAGTAATAACATATAGAGCAGTCAGAACTAACAAGTTCATGTTAAATTCATTAAAACACACAGATTTCAACAAAGAAACAACGAGATTATCATCCAATAAGCATGAAAACGACAATAACTAGTGATACTAACTAAAATACTACAACCAGGAACAGTCAGAACTAACGAACTTAAGTTAAACTCATCAAAACGCAAAGATTTAACGAGAAAACAACAAGATTATCATCCAATAAGCATGAAACAATAACAACTAACAATACTACAACGCAGTAATAATATATACAGCAGTCAGAATTAACAAACTTATATTACTTCCATCAAAATGCACATATTTTAGCGAAGAACAGGATTATCATCCAATAAGCATGCAAAAAACAATAACTAACAATACTACAACACAATAATAATATATACAACTGTCAGAACTAACAAATTCATCTTAAATTCATCAAAAAGCACAGATTATAACGAAAAAACCTTTAAGCCTAATCCGATTTCCCAGCACTAATTCAAATTTTTGAATTATTTGTTTTGTTGTAACTTACTGTTTTAGGTCTTTAGCTTGTTCAGTTTCTTTTATTTCGAATAAACAGGATTCTTGTAATTCTTGTTGCATAAAACTTCCCTTTTATGTCTCTTCAGTTAATTCTAATGCACCTTTACGATTATTGTATTCTGATGTTTGGTCTTCTCCAGTTAGATCCTATCATCATCATCATCATCATCATCGTACTCAGTATATCCCACCTATAGCAAAGCTAAGGTAGGGTCTGAGGAGGGTGGGATGTAGACAGCCTTACCTCTACCCCGTAGGAATAGAGAGGCTGCTTCCAATGAGACCCCCGGCTCGATTGTGGTTTTGCATCAAGCCTTGGACATAAGGCACATAACACTCAGCAATTGAGACAAACGCCAATTGGTGCATGTACCCCCTTGTCTTTCGGCTATCAACGCCACCACATGATGCCTGATTAACGATCCCCTCTTTTTAACGTTATTTTCACGAAATTAGTAAAATAACGTTAAAAATTAGTGCACTTTTGCTTTTGCCCCCCCGAGCGCCCACACATATATTACATTATATGAGCAGACCGCAAGCGGGGCCCTCCAGTTAGATCCTATGATGGTTTTAAATATTATATTATCTTTGTAGATCACTTTACAAAATATATAATTGTTGTCAAAGACGCAAGGCGCAGGCGAGGCGCATCGGCCTCGCCCGGAGCCTAGGCGCAAAAAAAAGCGTGGGCTTTTTTAAGAAAAGCGCACATAGAGAAAAAAATATAAAAAATATGTTATGCTTTGAAAATAAATAAGATTCCACATATAAAATTAAAAAAACTATTATATATGTCATTTATGATCATGGAGCTAATAGTTAGTAGCAAAAGTTTAGGACTTGTATGTTGTAAGTTTTGGGTGTGTGAATAAAAGTCTCAAAAGGTGGTAAATACTTTGTCCCACATTGGTGTGGCAACAAAGCGAGTGGTTGTTTATAAGGTAAAGCCTTTACTACTCTATTGTAGCTTTATGACATGTTTTACTACAAGTCCTACCCGCGCACAGGGGGGGGTGAGTTTCTGAGCTGGAATTTGGTTGAACTCATGCGTGCCCGCACCTGCGGACACGAATGCAGCTCCGAAAAACCCGGGCCCGCGTGAGGCAGCTTTTTTATACTCACTCGTTTCTTTTTTTTTTTTGCGCGCCTCCAAAAAAACCCATTTTTGCGCCTAGGCGGCGCTATAGGTGCGCCTCGTTGCGCGCCTTTTTGCGCTTTTGACAACATAGATATATATGGATTTATCCTCTCAAACACAATCTGATTCTTTAAGTCGAGGCGAGGCAGTTGCGCTTTAAGTCGACGAAATTGCGCTTTAACTCTCCAGGTGATGCTTCAGGCGCAGATTCCGGCAAGATTCCTAGATTCCGGAGAGTTTCCGGCTAAATTCCGACAAGATTCTAACCAAATTTCTACTTTTAATAAAGGAAAACTACTTTTCTACACTAATACACTAATATTTTGGTACTAATTAGATGATATAAAGTGTTACATAATAGACTTTGTTTATTTTATTTGAAGAATAGTATTCTTTTTCTAATACATAATAAAGTTTAAAAAAAAAATTCATTATGCGCTTTATTTTTCTCAGGCCCTCGCTTTTTTTTTTGCGCTTTGCGCCTAGGCCCCAGGCGAGCCCTATGCGCCTTGAGTGCGCCTAGTGCCTTTAATAACTATGCTATGATTCTCCTTTTTCTCGATTATTTCAAATGACCCCAAATTATACTAAACTTCGAGGTTTTGGTTGCCTTGCGTATCCGTGGTTACGGCCCTATTCAAACCACAAACTTCAACCACGATCTAAACCATGTATACTTGTGGGTTATTCTTCCTCTCAAAGTGCTTTTCACTTACTTGAACCACTCACAAACCGTGTATACACCTCTCGCCATGTTCATTTTGTGGAACACATTTTCCCATATGAATCAATTGTTCAATCTCCTACACCATTACCTCCTAATCCTGATAAGTGGTTACCGCTCACTATCCAACCAATTCATATTTCTTCTAATTCTGATTCTACTAATCAGAATACTCCCATTAATAATGAACCAATTCATTTTTCTTCCACTTCTGATTCTACTAATCAGAATACTCTCATAAACAATGAACTTGGCCCCATTTCTCAAACATCCCCACAATCTAATCCCCCACCCCTTCTCACCTACCATCGCAGTCCGCAGACCACGAACCACATCTGCTGCCTCTCCTATTCAACCTACTATTCCCACCGAAACTAACTAATCACTTTTTATTAATCAAACCACTTCTTCACCAATATTCATTATCGTATACGTTGACGATATAATTATCACCAGGCCCAACTCTTCAATCATTAACTCATTCATTACCTCTCTTCTACTCGGTTCTCTCTAAAGGATCTTGGCACATTATCCTATTTTCTTGGTATTGAGGTCATCCCTCACACTAAAGGAATCTTTCTTTCACAAACCAAATACATCTTGGATATTCTCACTAAAGCCAACATGAATGAATGTAAACCGTCTACCACTCCGATGTCGACCTCGTCTACACTCACAACAGTGGACGATACTCCACTTTCATCCCCAACCGATTACCGTGCACTTGTAGGGGCTCGCCAATATTTGTCTTTAACAAGACCCGATGCTCTACCCTTGGTTTAAAAAAGCGCGCCTTAAGCGCGATTAAGCGCGAAGCGCACCTAGGCCCAAAGTAGATCGCCTTGTGTGACATAAGGCGCAAGGTGTACAAGAAGCGCAGTTGAGGCGCGCTTTTTAGGGGGAAAATCGACATAAGGCGCAGCTGAGGCGCGCGCTTTTTGTACATGGGGTGTTTCTATGCTTCTGAGTGTTGTCCAACAGGCTTTTTATGCTGTACATTTATGTTTATTTCATTTTAAAACATATATAAAGCTTAGTTATAGCTAAATCATAGGTATTGGATGCTAAACACTTATGGGATATATAAAATAAATTATATAATCACTTTGCGCTTCGCGTACGAAAAGCTCACCGCTTTTGCGCTTCGCTTTTTAAAAATCGGTTTTAGGCCTCATCGCTTTTGTGCGCTTCCTGCTTTTTAAACCAAGGCTCTACCGTAAACAAGTTGTCACAGTTCATGCATCAGCCTACTGACCTTCATTGGGCTGCGTTAAAACGTTTACTTCATTACCTACATGGGACTATGCATCATGGTCTTCTTTTCAAACGAAATCCCCCATTGCACCTTCATGCTTTCATTGATGCGGATTGGGTGGGTAATCGCCCTAGCTATCGAAGTACCACTGGATATATTGTTTATCTTGGATCAAATCCAGTTTCTTGGAGCTCAAAACGACAACCGACACTAGCCCCTTCATCTACATGAGCTGAATTTCGGGCAGTAGCTTCAACAACAACAGACGTACAATGGCTAATCTCTTTAATGTCTGAACTTGGATACAAATCTACGGTTACCCCTACCATTTTCTGTGATAATTTGAGTGCTACTCACTGTTCTGCCAATCTGGTTTTTCATTCCCGTATGAAGCATCTTGCCCTAGACTTCCACTTCAATCGCGAAAAAAGTTCAAGATGGTACCATACGCGTCAATCCATTTGCCGGGGATGATCAACTTGCTGATGCTCTTACTAAGCCATTACTAAAACAGCGATTTCAGACTCTATTATCCAAGATTGGTCTCCTCTCACGATCGTCCATCTTGCGGGGGAATGTTAAGCCTAATCCGGTTTCTCACCACTAATTCAAATGTTTTTGAATTATTTGTTTTGTTGTAACTTACTGTTTTATCTCCTATTTATTTGTATAGTCTACCAGGTCTTTAGGATATACTTGTATATATATTTGCTATTGCAGAATTAATAAATCAATCACGTTGATACGTTTATCGAAACGACGAAATTGTCATCCAAAAAGCATGAAACGATACTAACAAATTTAAGTAAAATTCATGAAAACGCATAAAATTTAATAACAAAACAAGGAGATTATCATTTGGTAAGCATGAAAACGATGATAACAAACGATACCACAGCACATTAATAATATATAAAACAGTCAGAACGAACAAATTCATGTTAAATTCATCAAAACGCACAAATTTTACCGAAAAAACAAACCGATAATGATCCAATAAGCATGAAAAGAATGATAACTTACGAGCGAGTGAATTGTTAGGGTTTGGAGATGACTGAAGACGAGAAATTGAGTCGATTAGCTTGGTAGGTCTAGCGGTGAGTACGGTGGACATTACTCGGCCAACGGTGGCCGCCACCATTGAATCTTCATCGTCTTCCGATTTCCATATGGTTCTGTGTTCTTCGATCTCCATACGAACTGTCAAGAACTCAGAGGCAAGAATTCAACAGTTGTTCAAAGTTCAGAGTTCAAAGGTGAAAAATAATGAGTGAGGCCCCTTGACTATTGCGTAAGTATAGTTTCAGTACCTAGGGGCTGTTTGGCTAAGCTTTTTTTTTTTTTTTTTTTTTTTTTTTGACTTATTTGCTTATTTGAAAAGCAAATAAGTCATAATGGAATGACTTATTTACTTATTTCTCTCACATAATAAGCTAATCCAAACACCTTTTAACTTTTCAAAAAGTAAATAAGTCACTAAAATAAGCTTAGCCAAACAGCCCCTAAAGTTCTAAGCAAGTGAAACAAGGTATTTCTATTTTCTACCCCGGATGGTAATTGGACACTCTACCCGGATGGTAATTGGACACTGATACGCAAAGCCGTCCCCCGAAATGATTAAAAAAAAATCTTTTGGGTCTTGTATGAGACAAAAAAGAAAATTGACCCCCCTCCCTATAATATAAACTTATCAGTTATATATGAAAAACCACAATATATGATGATAATTGTTATAAAGTAAAAAATGCAACTACAAACCCTATGTGGATTTTGTGTTGAATTCGATGTAACTTCTGGTTTTGAAGACGAAATATTGCAAGAATCGAAACCTAATCACTGGTGGAACCAAAGTCTCTTTAACAGGAGGGTCCAAATGGAATTTTATTTTTACAATCATTTATATACCACAATCATGGAAACGATTGCCTGCTTCTTTTAACACTACTTTAATTTGTATTAAATGGGTAACAACATTGTATTTATTTTTTTATATATGTAAAATCTAAAAGTATACCGTAAACTATATAAAAGAATGAATCGGGTACACGTTAGATAAAACAAACAAAAACTGGTTAAAATTATTTTATATCAAGTGAAAAATGAATATATAAAAAGTTACAAAAAATTAAAGTATGACTAATTTATACAACTGCTTTATTCTCACTTGAAAAAGATAAATTTGTGTTGGGCTATAATTAAAAAAGGCCAACGTTATACATATCAAAATATAAAACTATCTCATCTTCTCCGTTTAGAAATAGAGGTAAGTGTTATTTTCAAAACTATCACTCCATTTACGTTTCAGAGTTCTTCCCAGTAACACGACTACCCAGGTCTACCTTCCAACCCACGACACCTTTTAACAGACCTTGCAGAAACCCAAGTCAAACCCATGATGCGTGCAAAGTGTGTATAATTTTATATGTTTTTCTTCCATAAAAGTTGTTTTTAATTTATAAAATTGTTTTAATATTATACACAGCCACACACAAATAAGGCAGTTGTACCTATCGTGTAGTAGTATAGTGTGGTTTTAAAACCAAGTGAGGACCACAGCTTAGGTGTCTCCCACCACTCAACCTATGTAGTTGTTTAGTCGGATTAAAGGCACCGAGATACGTTGGTAAAATAAAATAAAACTAAAAAGACAGTAAATAAAATGAACATAAAATAGAGCATTCAAAGCTATTCAGGTGATGTGGTAAATAGGGCATCCCATCGTGAGATGAGAATGACGGCATCGGGCTTACTATCCCTAAACTCTTTATGTGTCCGCATAAAATGGAGAGACCGCATCGGGTTGTATCTCCCGCGAACTTACTCGTAATAACAGAACGTGTGGCCCATAAGCCGGTGTTGAAAAAAATTTAAATAAATCTACACTTCAGGTATAAAATCCTCTTGCTAAGTTAAACGTACACCGGGACATATAATTGAATGTATAAGCTCGGTAGCACCATCATATATCATATAAGAAATAGAGTACCAATCAAAGACACAAAAGCTTATTACATGATATCCATGGCTTTCATGGTTTTGAAATAGCATACTTGGGAATTGAAACTCTATCCACCATTTTTAGTGTAATAATCGTGTTTGTAATAAAGATGTAAAAATCTGAAATTCGTGCAAAGACCACATCAGGTTGACATATACACGTACAAGTTCAAAACCTAAGTTTAACTCATCTTCCATAAAGCATAAAAGTATTTAAAAAATCAAATGTACGAACACACCACCAAAATAAACTTTAAATCTTAAATATTTACATCAGTGTTCATCTAAACCAAACAAATGCACGAAGTTTAGCCAATAACGACCATCACAAAGTTACCTACACTTATGGGTTGTTTGGCAACATCTGAATGGTTAAGTGCTAAACCAGTAAGAGGTCTGAATCATTAAGTGCGGAATCAGTAAGAGGTCTAAACCATTAAGAGCCTGTATAATGCTTAACCGTTCAGAGGCAAATGTCTGACCAATTCAGATTAGAGGTCTTAACCATTCAGACTCTATATAAATCTTAACCATTTAGAGGCAAACGTCTGAACCATTCAGACATCTGCTCGTGAAACAAATAGTCTGAACCATTAAGTGCTGAATCAGTAAGAGGTCTGAACCATTAAGAGCCTCATTAAGAGGTAAACAAACAGCCCCTTAGTGGAACAACCATGAAATTAAGGTTAGAAAAATAAGAGGCTTTAAAGCCAAAAAATCAAAATCCGTGCTTAGAGAAAGGAGTGGGAGAGAACCAATCCAAGCAAAAGAAAGCCATGCACAAACACCATCATCATGGACGTACAAGAACACCATTGATAAGAGATAATGGTCTTCATTTCCAATGCCCCACGTATTGTCACACCCCAACCGATGGCGGAAACATCGGAGTGAAACAAAAATGAGATTGCAATAGACTTCATAACGACTATTACAGCAAGTATTTAAATTAACGATTTTCATTTCATATTAAAGGAAGTACATTGTTTCAAAGGAAATTACAACAATTAGAACATAACAAATTCAACAAAAAAAAAACATAATTTTAACTAAGTGCGTATCTAGTCCATCCTACTAGATTTCTTTTCAATCGCATCAACATCAAGCTCCTGCAATATATATATTAAAGTAACATGTCAGCACAAAAGTATTGGAGAGTATATAAGTTTCAGGTACTAACATATGTATATAAATAATTTAATGTAATCCACATGGCAATAACGTATACTAAGGCATAACATAACATAAACTAGCATGCATCACCTACTTGTCAACCCAAAGATTCCACTAGCGTAGTGTTATCGTCGCAATGACAAGGCCGTTTTTGTATTACTTAACATGACCACTAGAATACGGGCGGTGTGCTACTCCTATAGCGCTTACATGTTAAGGGAGGCTTGTACGAAGTTAGTGACAAAGTATTGGGCAAGAATGGCTTTCTAGCATGTATGTATTTCTATAGTATAAACAAATAAAGCATGTATGTCGGATTCGCCTATAAGATTAAAGTATTTGCGTATAAGTGCTTGTGTGAGTTTTAATATGTCATGTATATTGCATCCAAAAGTGATAAAATGAAAAGGGGGTCATGTATACTCACGGTTTGCGTAGAGTTTCCACGAAAGTGAGCCGGACGAGTTCGTGACTGTTGGAACACCGAAGTTACCCTAAGATGGAAACGAGGGTGTGTGAGTTGTGGTTTTTGTTTAACAAATTATATTAGGATTATAAAGAATATCATAAACAATTATAAAATAAGGAACCATGAAAATGGTCATGCAAGGAGGTAGGATGAATTCCATCCATTTAACCCCATTATATGATTCACCAAAGCACAAAAACCATCAACTTTGTTGATGATTTCGGTTGGTCATTGATATACTCTAAAATATACATATTTTTATATAGATATTCCCTACACTTTTGAGTAGTTTTTGGGTTGCTTTTATTAAATTATACTCGTTCTTGGTTCATATATAAATTTGGTGGGTTTTAAACAAGACGAAGTTAAATGGTTTAATTAATTGTGAAAATAAAGAAAACAAGGAATTTAACAAAAATAATTTAAAATACGTTCTCATTATAATTTAAAATTCCAAAAATGCTACATTTTTCATAAAAGATGTGAATTAATTCAGTATCTTAATTTAATCGTGTAGGCCGTGAAAGAGAAGGTTTTGTACATAAAATAAAGTTGCATAAATTACTAAAGTCCACAATAATTAAAGGAACTTGCAGGAGCTATTCCATACTCTAAAATATCCATTGTCATTACTACTTGTGGATTGTTTTGTGCCACTTAAGGATTCATGAGACCTGGCCCACGTGTGTTTGATGTTGCGATCCACTTGTCACACCTAATAAATCGATTACATCAGAGTCGGGTGTGATCCGAATGGTATCTTCATTGCACAACGGAAGTATTTGGGCTAAGACCTCTATGAATGAACGCCCGCTAAGTACTCGAATTCCCATGGGTTCTCCTATTCCAACCGTTCCGTAGTTTTGAAAAATGCAACCTGAGAAAGAACATGCGAAAAATCAACATAAAGTTGGCGAGTTCATAGTTTGTTTTTAAAAAGATTTAAAACAAATCTTTTTGATAACCGGTTTAAAAGTGGTTGAGAAAAACATAATAAAACCCTTTTTCTCAGCATATCATATGAAAACTTTGTGTTTATAAAACTTGGTATGTAGGACAATCCAGTCCCTGAGTCTTCGTGCTTCACACGAGCATAAGTGGGCCTAGCCCAAAAGAGTTTGTAAATAGGACCAACCTGTCCCCTTACTTGTTTAAGTCGGAAACGTCACCAAAGTTTGTAAATTCATGTATTGTGAGTTTGCATCAAACGAATCTTAAAAAAACATTTGAAAGTTTGAGTATCGAAAGTTGGTATGTAAGCGTCAATGAACCTAATGATCATTAATGTGTAGCTAGGACATTAATATGTGTGTCGACATAGGAAGCACTCAACCCGGTAGATGATTTTAAGTGTCGATTAACCTCGACTGGGACACAAAAGCACTCTAAGTGGTCTCATAAGGACCGGTGAGTGGGGCTCGCCCGTACCCGATAGATCTACCCCTTTTGTTCCTTGGTCCTTAAAAGGATTAATGGTGCCTAAGTTAGCGCCTATTCACACGTGATCCAAGAATTCATTCCATAGCTTAACCATACCCTAGTTAACATATAATGCGTGTGTTATTGGGCCTAGCTCATATCATTCGTGTTATTGGGCCTAGGCCATATCATAAAACTCATGCATGTTTCGAGAAACACTTAAATTTTTATAAAACCGGTATGATTAGCATGATCTTTTCGTAAACCATTTGAGTTCGTTGAAATCCTGTTGCGAAATGGTTTATAAATATGTGATATTCGTTTATCGAAACCTTGTGTGCTTTTGCAAAACTTGCATGTCTTTCCACCCCCAAAAACATTTATCAAAATGTAAAACGGTAAAAAGTGGGGGTTATGAACTCACCTTGATGTCCTTGTGCAAAGCTGGCTTAATGTGATTCCGTGATATCGTTCCAAGAATGTGAACTTGCTAGCGTGCAACCTATGACATTCCTACGAAGGAATACTTACAAGTTTCTAAACAAAACGACGTAGATAACTACGTGTCCGAACTCTACCAAGTCGTTAACAAAACGACTTTACGAAGGTGTTATTATCTTGTTTTTTAAATAACCACTCTATGGTTATTTGATCCCATTTAAACAGGATAGATACTAAGTCTCGGAAACGACTTAGTTTCTGAATGATTAAGGTGTATATATATATATATATATATACAAAGTCATGTTAGTCGTCGTAAATAGAAATACGCAGAGGGAATAGCGGCAAGTCTCGTTGTAGTCTTCGTAAGGTGGGAATAAATAAATATATATACATATATATATATATCTATATGTTCGAAATCTTGACGTTTGAAATGAATTTAAACAACTATATTCATTTTATAAGAATCTGGATTCTAGATGATTGAGAGATATAAATAATTATATTTATATATGATTTCCGAATATTAAACGTTTGAAATATGAACCCCGAATTCCGATGTTCGGAATAAATATAGACATTATATTTATTTTGTAAAGTGTTCGAAATTATTCGAAGTATCGATGTTTTAAAATAAAGATAAACATTTATATTTACTTTTATAAATGTATATGAACTAATGACATTTGAAATAAATATAAAGGATTATATTTATTTTATAAAAGTATATGAATTGACGTCGTTTAAAATAAATATAACTAATTATACTTATGTCGTAAAAGTATCCGAGTTTCAATGCGTTTTGAAAACAAATATAAATATATTTATGTTTATTTTATATAAGTTTTCGAGTTCCGTTGACTAGTAACTTGTGGTTTGTCGAAATGTTATAAATTTGGTTTATAAATTATGAAACGTCGCTAAAATAAATATACTTTCATATTCATTTTATAAGAAAGCTTGACTGTCGATAAGTGTCGTTTTAAAGATTTAAATACATTCGTATTTCGGGTTTTTAAAGAAAACGAACAGAGTTTCCTCTGTTTTTGGAATAACTCAACAACTCAAGTTGTCGTCTTTTGTCAAATCTCAACAATTATTCAACAAACAATATATATATAGGTTTCGTCAAATTCGCCAAAAATGTAACAAGTCACTAACGTATAAACTATGGCAATATGGTTCGAGCTCGGTTCGCGTAACTATAAAATGTGTATATAATCGGAAATTTTGCGTCGTTTAAAAGCTACCGGGTCTTGCGTTGACCAGTTGACCAGACAGTTGACAGTTTGACCATGTTGACTTGCTTTGACTGACTTTGACCGATTGACCGAAGCTGACCGGTTGACTAGCGTTGACCCGACCCGACCGTGTCGCGAACCCAAAACATGAACTTGCTGTTGACTTGGTTTGACTGAACTCGAACCGAGTTGACTGAACGTTGACCGAGTTGACTCGAACTCCCACAACAACTCAAAACAACCCAAAATCACCGCCTCTGTCGTATTACCGCCGTCGACGGCTGCCGCCGACAGTCATCGTCGGCTCTGTTTTTCCTTAGTCACCCGCCACCATTATCAGTCATCATCGGAAACCACACCATCATCGATACCTCTAAAAGAAAGAAAAAAATTCATGATAAGGGAGATCCAAACGGATCTGTGTTGTGGAGATGTGAGAAACGAGAAAAAAAATGGACTTACCCGAGTCGTTCTCTGAAGCTCGTCGTTAAAAATCGCGCAAGATGTGTCATTTGTCGTTTTAATCCGTTTTTCGATCCGGTTTCGACTGCGTTTATTAAAATTTAATTACGAAGCTAAATATATCGTAAAATTTCATCTTTAAAGGTAATACGCGTCTCCGATACTTCCGTTTCATTGCTGGTGCGTTCCTGCAATCGTGTTTTTCGTTCACGTATGCGTTTGTGACATACGAGAGCATGGTAAATTCGCAAAACCAAATTTATAAGTATAAAAATATTCGTAGAAAATTCGTATTTGTCGGCGTTGTCAGTATTTCATATGGTTTCAGTTCGTAACCGTTTAATATTCAGTAGTTTTCACGTAAACCACCATTCGCGCATTGTAAAGCCGGTTAGACGTTCCTAGACATACTAAAGGCCTAATTAAGTTAATTTACGCCTAATTACACTACTTTTAATCGTCCTAATGTTTGTTTTTCACGTAATTAAGAGCTGTAAATTACCGGTTGTCATAATGTCCTCACAGTAGAGTCAAGTGCCCAAAAAGCTGCAATCCTCTCTTCTATCCCAGGAAGATTGGCGAGAAAGGTGAAGTTGGTTACTACATGCAAACAAAAGAAAAGGATAAGTCAATAACTACAATAATCTCTACACTGGTTACCTAAGGAACCTATATCCTACTGTCACACCCCAACCGATGGCGGAAACATCGGGGTGAGGCACTGAGCGAAACAGATTGTCCAGGAGAAATCCGTAATAACTAATATTACCAAATACTTTTAAGTTACATCCCATACCATAACATATTCAGCAATTTAATTATTACAGACCAAATATGTGACAACCCGAGTTTTCACAGGTCTTTTTCCAACACGTTACTTGTTACAATTCTGTTTTCGAAATTTGTTGTGTTATATCATGTGAATGATTAATTAAGTTAGTGTATGTGTGGTTAATGTATATAAACCTGAGGATTAGTCTTTAGTGCATGAAACCCTACTCGACGAAATACTGGGTTTCGTCCTCATCCTTGCCCGACGAAACCTTGATGTTTCGTCATCACCCTTGCACGGCGAAACACCGGTTGGGCTGTCGGCCCAAATAAATCCCGCACACGACTCAAGTATATGTTATTTGTGTTGCTTATGTGTGCGGCAGTTATCATTTAGCAAACCCTAATCTCCGTATCATCTCTCATCTCCTCCTTCGAAACCGGCGGTGAACCTTTCTCGACTCGGGTTATCCTTTGATTCCATCTAACTAAGGTTAGCATGTGTTTCCCAAAATGTTCTGTCGATCTACTTGTTATACGTGATTGTGTGGTTTCCTTAGTATGATTACGTATAACATGTTTGTGTTGCATATGATGAACAAGAACTGATGTGAAGTATGATATACACCTAAGATTTCTGCATGATAGAATGTGATTTGGATGAGTTATTGATGATGATTAATCTGTAGCATAGATTTGTATGAATACATGTTAGTGATCGATTTATATGATGTGATATTCTGGGATAGATTACATGATCAGGAATGATAAACACATATAGAATCAAGTCATGTGGAGGTGATGAGAAACTGTTACGAATGTCATCCCTAAATCTAGTGGAAGACGATAATATTGTTAAATTGTTATTTTAATCGATGAACTGATGATTAGGCTTAATGATTAGATGATGACTGAAACGTTGTGCAATAAAGAAATAGGGTAACTGTTGTGGTTGCGGCGAAACACCTATCTCCACGAAACACACCATCGACGAAACTCACTAGTCTTTCGTCGACTAGCATGTCGATGAAACTCACTAGCCTTTCGCCATCCACCATGTCGACGAAACACTAAGGTGTTTCGTCATTTGAAGTTTCGTCGCTTAATGGTTAGATCACAACAGAATGTGGTTATCATGTACAGGAAACTCGAATGATTATTAATTGTCTGTTAATAATGTTAAGTGATGACTGAGGAACTTCACATGAATAGTAGGTTGTGAGGTTTACATTAATTGCATGATTTGTGAAGATCGAATAGCATTAATAGAGAACAGGAAACCCGATGTGTTCTGTGTGTATGGTAAACCAGCTGTTACGTGTGCTATGAGTTTGAATTAATAGTTACTTGATAAGTCATGATTTCTACCATGAATGCACGCTACGAACGTATGAGAACAACGTGAATATAATCTGACTTCGTATACATGAATACCATAGGCTGTGACTGTTTAAGTGTGAGCAAGTAGCTAATCATACCGAGCAAACCAAGGTGAGTTCACTTCTCTCAAAACAAGCACGCGGCCAATGGGGATAATCAAACAAACAAAACAGTTAAACGGGTTTTCATAAACCCACATCCTTGCAGGGGATGTGAGGCAGTTTTCAGTAAAGGTTAATGTTGGATAATATACTCACTTTCTATCACTTAAGTCCCATCCTGCCATTGATAAGTTGCTTGTAGGGCAACGGGTTATTAGTTGATAGCGCTATTAGGTTTGGCACCCTCACGACGTACCTGGATAGGACGGGCATGAACTAATAACTTAAAACTGACCAATGTTGATAGAGCTTTGGAGAAGGGCAAAACGGGCCGTCTGCGGTATCGTGTTATTATCAGCAAACATAGAATAAGTCATTACTTGGTAACAATCGGTTTAACAAATCTGTGAACTCACCAGCCTGTCTGATACACTTTTTCTGCATGCTTGCAGGTCCTTAGGTACATTGTTCTGGAACTTGTTGTCTGGGAAGCTGGAGTGGTCATGGGTCGTGGCACTTGGACGCTTTTTATTATTGAAATGTTGAACACTTTTAATTAAATAAACTATTATGCTTCCGCTGAGCATGTTGACTTTATTAAATGGTGTTTGAACTCGATAATTTCGTTAATGAAAGGTTTTAACTTATTTTGTATATCTATGGTTCAATGTGATTAGTGGCTAGATCCTGGTACGTCACACGCCTCGCGGGGGTTTCCGCTTGTGGTATTTTTGGGGGTGTGACAAAAAAATCTCAAAGACAAATTAATAAATGATGTTCCGACAACTCATAAACATAAATTGTTCGTTTCTAGACTCTTCCTACATTGATTCCACATAGCCAGCATCCTAGCATCTCAAACACCTATCACACACGTTAAAATAGAGGTCAATACACATAGTGTAAAGGTGAGCATACAAGTTTAATAATATAATAGATAGCGAAATCTTTTTACACGTAACCAGCATGTAAGATGTAGCAAAGTGAAGCTAGTAGGTTATCGACAATGAAATATGCACAGACGTGACTGCGAGTTGTAGAATGCGCAACACATATCACCACTGTGACACGTGAAGTAAAGCCCTTAACAACCCCTGTCCACGACAAGTGCTGAGTCCAAACTATAGTACTATCATTGCTAAGGTGTCAGGCAACAATCGCTGTGTAAACATAACATACAAGCATTCATCGAGTAACACATATAACATGCAAGAACGGTCAGCGTATAAAAGTGTCTGCGTTGTGTGTCGATTGTGATTTGAATAAGTAACGTATGTAACACCCAAAAGTGCATAAAGCAAAAGGGTTCGAGTATACTCACATATTGTGTTTAGTAAATAACCACTCTCTTGGATTGAAGGGAGCGCTGGAAGTTAGCCTGATTACAAAACGATAGCGTAAGCGATGAACAATGCGTAAAATGGTGCGAGTGTGACGAAGTGACGGTAGGTCATTCGATCGGATGGCAATCCGAACGGATGGTTATCCGGTCGGATGGTCATCCGGTCGGATGGTCATCCGGTCGGATGGTCATCCGGTCGGATGGTCATCCGGTCGGATGGTCATCCGGTCGGATGGCCATTCGTTTTGAAATCTGGAAAATTTGATAAGTTTGAAAACTTTGCGGTTTGTCCGAGACGGTATGACTACGTTAAATCCATCAAGCCCAAGTCATCCGATCGGACGGGAATCACCCCATCAGTTAACTGTTCTTGACGGTTGTTCATGTTCAACCTGTGAACCGATTGTCTCTTTGATAGGAAATCAGTTCTTAGACCAACACTTCACTAGAGAATGAGTAGAAGGCCTGGGTGAGCTACGTTTCCTTCGGTTTTGAATGTATGAGTGTAAAAGAACGTGAAGAAAAGTTACAAAAATCATCTTTCAACTCTTTTATTCTTGAAAATGTTTAGATTTAGGTGAAATAAGTGTTTAATCATATTGAAATCAATTAGATCTGAGTTGTTCTTGGTGGAATGAGGTTAAATCTTGAAGTTCATGAGAACCCCATGATGGCATCATCCTAGAACACCTCAAATCAGCCAATTTTATTGGTGAAAAATGAAGATTTGATGGTGAAAAAGATGAAGATGTGTGTGTAGATGATAGATGTACAAGATTTGAGGTAGAAACTTACAAGAATCGCGAGGAATCGAGAGAAAAGAGCCTGAGAAGTCGAAGGGTCGAGAGAGAGCTGTCACATCACTGTTCATGATGTGACAAGTGCTATTTATAGGTGACAAAAGAGGAAAGTCGGTGCAGGTGACGGATCGGAGGGCAGTCCGATCGGATGGCCATCCGGACGGATGACCATTCGATCGAACGTCTCCAGCGAGTTGAGTTTCGATGTTTCGTTTCGTGCATTGAGCGTTGCGTTTAAGTGAGTGTCGTTTGAGCGATGCGATAGGTTTAGATAATAGTCACACAATTAACATAACCAACAAGCAATTAACATAAATAAGCCTGCGTTTCCAGTTCGCGATGAGATTGCGTTGTGATAGAGTTGTGATTGCATTTTCGATTAATCACCACAAACATAATTATAAACATGCACAAGTAACACGTAATTAGCACACACACGTAAAACAATATTCAGAATTTGCGGTTCAAGATGCGATTAGCGATAAGGCGATTAATAGATTAGCGATAAACATGCGATTAAACTGCGATTATTACAGATACTCCACATAATACAACTAAAGTATACAAATTAAAGAAATAGATTACAAGTTAAGCACTACAATCAATAATCAAGCAAGGAGTGACAGATCGCAATTAGCAATCTTTTCTTCCTTTGACCTTGACCTTGACTTGTACTTTGACTTCCAAAACGCGGGTTGTTACACCTACCCTTCAAGATCCACTTTTTGGGTGAACTATCCCCATGGGGAATAGAGTTGTAATGATGGTTGTAGCCATGTCACACCCCAACCAATGGCGGAATCATCGGAGTGGGACTTGTTCAAGATTGCAAGAGACTTCATAACACTATTTGTGACAGTATTTAATTCAACCGATTTCATTTCATAGATAAATTGTCAAAAACATTACAAGGAAATCAAATAACAGCATTGTTCAACATAACATAAACAAAATTGATACAACACGTTAAACCTAAACGTCTAAGTGAGTATCTAGGCATCTTTGTTATCCATTTTTATAGCATCATCGATCATCAACCTGTAACATGTTTAAAATACAATTCAATGCAAAAGCAGAGGCGAGTATACAAGTTTAAGAATAAGTATAAGTATAAAAGTTTAAAACGAATCCACATGGCAACTTAGTTTACACAAGATCAACCTAACATGGCATGCAATATTTCTAGCCAATCATCTGTTTACGCAACAATGATATAATTCAACATGACCACAAGTCTACGGGCGGTGCGTTACTCTTATAGCGCTATACATGTCAAATGGAGGCTCGTGAAAGCTAATGACTAAAACATATCACATAAGTATGGTCCACGTAAGCATCAAGTACCATAACATAGTATTCATGTATAAGGATTGTTTTGTGCATTGCATAAAGAAAAAGTTTAAGTGTGTTTTAATAATGTAACATGTTACACCCCAAAAAGTGGTAAACATAAAAATGGGCTTGCGAGTATACTCACATAATTGCTAAGTCTTCCGATTATCCAAGTGTTGACGAGTGTATGAGATTAGGAGGATGGAACACCGATGTCACCCTATAAGGGCAAACGATGGTGCATGAGTAAACGAAATTATGACGGAGGTTTTGAATTGGAATCTAGAGTATAATTAGTATATGTATATATATATATATGTGATGTGTGTAAAATGCAACATATAAATTACATCAAATGAGGCATAAAACTAACCCTTTTTTAGTGCTAATATTGGAAAAAGAGTGTTTTTGTCTTCCTTTTGTATTTTCAGGATTAAATGAGCTAAAAAACGCAAAAGAAGCAAAAAGACAGCTAAATCCAACATAAATACAATAAAAGGAACATTAGTGGACTGCCCGAACCCTCAACGGCACCTTCCAAAGCAAAATAGAGAAAACAGAAGACTGAACACGCCCCGTGCTCAGCCAGCACGGGGCCGTGCCCAAGAAGCAGCAGAAAAGACAAACCTATAGAAGCTTCTATTGCCCATCACGGGGCCGTGCTCAGCGGACACGGGGGCGTGTCGAAAGTACAGCAGGCGCATTTATTGTAATTGTGAATTACAATTAATGAGGAGAGAGAGTGTCAGACGGACACGGGGCCGTGCCCAGCGGACACGGGGCCGTGTCCAGCTCTCTGTTCAGCCTATAAATAGGAGTGCTTGGATTCATTTCATCTCATCCCTTGGCACACCACCTCTCTCACACTTCATCCACCACCCACCACCATCACAACACCATCATCCACCACCGTCATCCATTGTCCATCGTAGAGTGTGTGAGTCGTCTCGGGATCCAAGATTGATCGTAAGAGTTCTTGACAATCAAGGCCATGTTTGCCTAAGTCTCTTACATCACTTGGTGAAGACAAAGTGTCTAGTATAATACTTTTTATTTCTAATCTTTTGCACTTTTTATTTGGTTTTGTATTAATGACTTTAATAACTAGTTACTTATGTTGAAGGTGATCTTTCCTTATCGTTTGTCCGTGGTGTCTTGGCATTATTTTACTGTCTATATAAAATAAAGGATTTTCACCATTCATATCTCCACGGTCTATATGGAGATATGTTGGCAACCTGGTAGGGGGTTAAGGGAACGGTTTGGTAAAGGTCTTGCCATTTTTCAGCGTTTAGAGGTCCTGCAATGGACCTGGGTCAAATTTAGTAGGACCTCCTTCAATACTTCATGGTATTGGATGGCGGGGGTCCAAACTCTTTGATCCCCTCATAAGTTAACTACTATTAATACTATAACCCGGCTATTTAGGACTGTATCCCTGCTGACTCAGACTACTTAGCCGAGGGTAACGTCACCGCCAAAAGCGGGGCCTACCACAATACTGCATTAATAACTTAATTCATTATCTTCCAATAATCCACCCTTTTAGGATTGTATCCCTGCTGACTCAAACTACTGGGGTGAGGGTAACGTCGCCTTCAAAAGAGGGGCCTACTACAATAACTAAGATAATCTCTTAATTATGTGCAAAAGTGCGGAAATAATCAAAGGTTATACTAGATACGAGTCGGAACCAAGTGATTCATCTTGTCTATCTGTTTTTCTTTTATTTTTATTTTCAGCATTTTAGTTAGTTTTATTTTTCTTAGTTTAAAACATTTTTCTAAACTTTTATTTTGGTTAGACGTTGAGGATAAACCGGTACTAAAAGCTCTTGTGTCCTTGGACGACCTCGGTATCATACCAACGCTATACTACACTCAACGATGGGTGCACTTGCCCATATGTGTGTTTAGTGTTAGTGAAATATCGTGTTTTATAAATTTAAAACTTGGCTAAAATAAGTGTTAAAAAGGGCTTAAAATATACACCTAATATATACGACACTTTATCGCACATCAATATGTATGTATGTATATATATATTTTTTACCTAGTTTATGTAAAAAAGTGAAAGTGCACGAATTTTACCTAGTTTACCTAATATATACGCCCCGCTTGCGGTATGCGCATATAATGTATATATGTGTGGGCCATCGGGGGGCAAAAGTGAAAGTGCACGAATTTTAACGTTATTTTACTAACTTCGTGAAAATAACGTTAAAAGCTGAGGACGGTTAATTTTGCATCATGTGGTGGCGTTGATAGCTGAGAGACAAAAGGGTACATTCACTAATCGGTCTTTGTCCCGAGTGCTGAGTGTTATGTGCCTTATGTCCAAGGCTTGATGCAAAACTACTATCGAGCCGGGGGTCTCACTGGAAGCAGCCTCTCTATTCCTACGGGGTAGAGGTAAGGCTGTCTACATCTTACCCTCCTCAGACCCTACCTTTGCTTTGCTATTGGTGGGATTAACTGAGTATGATGATGATGATGATGACCTAGTTTATGTAAAAAAATTCTAAGTTAAATTCATCGAGATTATTATAGAATTGTAACCAAAATAAATATACATTTATTTTTATAAAAATACTTAAATTCGATAAGTTTCGTTTTCACAATTTAACACGTTTCGTTTTACAAAATTCAACAATTACAAAACAATATATGTATACGCCTACATACAAGTTATATAAATGTATTTAAACAATTATAGTCAATATATTCAATAAATATACTTATAACAATTTTACAAGTTATCTAACGAAACAATATATATAAAACTGGGTAAATAAGAAACCATTTAAAACCAATATGATGGCCGTTTAGTATTCTAACCGAAAGAGAGATCAATGATGTTAAATGATTTAATGCCTTTTAATACTACAATCAGCGAGATTAAAGGCTGACCTTTCAGTTCTAAAATACCAAGCAATCGAACAGAACTACCAAGTTACAGTATATAATTTCTAATGAAATGATTTAGTATTTATTTGTATAGAAGCGAAAGTGAATCGACAGGAGATAAGGGTATACCGTCCCCGAGATAGGATCCGGAACGAAACTGAACCGTTACATGAACCCGAGGCTGATGTTGACCGGAGTTTGACCAACCCGAACATCGAACCTGCTGAATCTGAGATGAATAGCCCACTGACTTCATCGAAACTCCCGAACCAAAACAAAGCTTGACCCGCAACTTTGACCCGGAACCCGAGACGTCACCCGAACTGAACCGTCAAGACCACGGTTGACCCGAACATGAACAACGTCACATATAACATAACCTCACCATCGTCATCAGACTTCAATCCAAGAAACGCAAAAAGAAAAGAAGTAAACAGAGGGGAGGATTACCGTGAAACCCGTTGGAACAAAACAAAGAAAAACAAACACCACTGCCATCGCCGCCGCACACGGCGGCTCTGCCGTCGCCGGTGTTTACTACCGTCGCCGACAGCAGCGGTGCCGCTGTCATCCTTCTCTCTCTCTCCGTCTCTTTCTCTCCTGATCTTGACGTCGCCGGTATAACCAAATGTTTTGGGGGTGTTGTGGTCGGAGAACGAGAGACGCCGGAAAACCGGCCAGTGATTACCTCCGGTCACTGGTGTACAATCGAGAGGGTGCAGAGGGGAAACGAAGGGGGTAGGAAGTTCATTGTGAATTGATGTGTTGCATGTACATATAAATCGAGAGAGAGGGGTAAGAGACATATGTATGTGTGTGTACTTGGAAGAGACGCAGGGTTTTTAGGGGATTAGGGTTTTTCTAAGAAGTGTAGAGGAGATGAAATGGTGGGGATGGTGTCGGCTGAAATGTTTTAAAAGAGTTAGGGTTACTAGTCATAAATATTAGGGTTTAATTAGTGGGTTTGGGCTTGGGCCCAAGGCCCACAAGCCCAATCCCCGAGTTTAGTGACCCGGGATCTCTTGTGAACTCGTATTAAAAAAAGAAATAATCCGAACACTCCGTAATGTCGTAAAAGATATTTTTGTATTTTAAATGTAACACCTGTGCCTTCACGGCCATCAAACAAATACCGAACCAATGAAATATTATATTTCATACTTGGGATTTGTAAAAATATGTGTATCATTTGCACATATCAATTTTTGTTCAATTCCAAACTCTAAATCGCTTTCTGGAAGGTTATACGCGCACCGATGCGTAAATATAACCAGTTTAATGCAACAAACACTCCGGAATAGTGAAATAGGCTTAACATACCTTAAATAACCTTTACATAACTTAGAAATAAGTTTTGAAGGCTTTGGTATGGCAAAAACAAGCTAATTCGCTTACAGGGACTAAATATGACAAACTGCGAAAGTATGCCAATTTGAACTGTAACAGACATTCCGGAACATGACCATAAGTTAAACACACCTTAAATATCCTTTATATAGCTTAGAAATAGGCTTTGAGGGGTTCGGTGTGCTAAAATAAACTTTTGGCTCATTCAGGGACTAAAAGTGTCAAAAAGTGCACAAGTTTGCATTTTTGCGCATAACTCACGTTCTGAATACATCCGGACATCCAAAAATTTATGTAAGCATGACTATATTATGCTTTAGTGTTTGGCTTGCCAAAAATCCATTCGTCGCGTCATTTGGATCGTTTTTCGCGCTTATGCGCATTCCGTCGTAATTAAGCGAACATCGCGTTTGTACGGCCAAACGAACCAATGTCCGGCATATTTTTGAGCATGTTTCATGTCCACAATGTTTAGGCATCATTTTAGGGCCTTAAAGTTGGCTTTACGGGCCTTGGAAGTGTCGGAAATGGCCTTAAACACGTGCAGGGACTGAAACTGTAATTTCTGAAACTTATTGCTGATCTGTGACTGCTAGGCGGCCCGCCTCAGTTCCTGAGCATCCTCACGCGGCCCGCGAGGCACCTTCTGACCAGGTTAAATGTTTCTAACAGCAGATTGTTTCACCACCACACAATCCCAATTGTCTAGTCAGCTGATAAGGATCACATTTTAGTCACCATAAGGTCCCGACACTTGTACGGGTGGGATTAAGGCACGTTTTCCATGAAACGATCTTAACGGTGGACCTTTTACTATAAATACCCCACCCCCCATGCTTCAAAATTACAAGAACTTTGATTTGAGAAACTCTAAGTTGAAACTATTGTTTCATACCTGAGATTTTTGAATCGAAGTTAGCATTCGGGGACCCTTCGTAAGTATTCTTTCGTTCTTTTCCTTATTTTATTGCTTTTCGAGTCCGAAAGTCAAACTTTGTTTGACTTTCAGCGTTGACCAGCTTATGGTCAATGCGAAGTTCGTAGGAACTTCGCAACGTGAGTGTAATCACGTTGGTTATAGTCCCATGGGACTATGCCTACTGATTACCACGTTGTTTAGGGTCGTAGGGTAAGCGATCTAATAAATCGCTTATACCTCGAACCCGACCCATTTGGTCGATCATTAGGATCCGACCAAACACATTAGGTGACCATAGTAGGTAGGGAATAACCTTCCGAGGTTATACCTTATGGTCGTTTCGTTTAAGTAGTTGTATGATAGGTAGTTTATATGCCTTAGGTAAATTACCAGAATACCCTTTTCATGTATAATTGGTAATTAAGCATATGTAACCTAAAATTTTGTCACATAACTGATTATGTAACGTGTTTAGGCATATAACACTTGTCATAGGACTAGTTAGACGGTCCGAACGCGTTTCACGCGCACGACGCGTTAAAGTAGCATAAGTTACCTTAATGGGTCGCGATGGGTCGAAAGCACTTAGGTTAGTCTCAATGTAGTATGTAGGCCTTGTTAAACCATATCATATGAGTTCCAATACTCATTTGGTTTACCAAGCCTCATTCTATCCGATCTCCCGATTTAAGTCCGGTTTATTTATATAGTTTTAGATTGCCGACTGATTCCGTGCTCCCTCTAGCTTTGTTTGGTTGTTGTTCAAGACCTCTAAGCATTCTCAGGCGAGTACATTATTCCCCTCTTTTACTGTTTTCAACTGTTTTGGGGTGACTCATATGTGCTAAATATCTTAACAATGATTTCAAGAACAATTACAATGGTTTCAAAAACAATTACAATGTAGTATCAAGAACGATAACAATAGTTTCAAGAACGATAACAATGGTTTCAAAAACAATTACAATGGTTTCAAGAATGATTTTAATTAAGTGAACAAACTTGTTGGTTGTAGTTACATAACCAATGACATTCATTAGCAATGATCAAGCCGACCAGTATTAGGTTATGGTACCATAGGATCTGACAAATCCCGTTATTCTCTATACCCATGGTTATGTGTGGATATTTTGGGTAGCGACTGAATCTGTAATTATTAACTTACCCTTTGGTAAGGGTTTGTTAAGAACGAGAGCGAGAGCGAGTTGGAACGATGAACGCGTCAAGAAGGTTTGAATGTTATTAGAGAATCGACCATTAAGTAGTTTCACAATTAAAACAAGAACGATTTGAACAATTAAAACAAGAACAATTAAAACAAGATGGTTTAACGATTCGGTAAACATTTGGACATGATTTACATTTGATCATGCATTTTCACGAAACGTAGTATTGATTTAAACCAAGTTTTACTTCAATACTTTGTTTTGTGCGTTTCTCCTATGGTTTAGTTGATGCATTTCACTAGCCATACATATCATTTTGGTTACACATTACATGGTTTACATTTGACACAAAAACTTTTGACATTGGTTATACATAACATGATTGACATCTTGACATGAACATTTTAACATATTATTTCAATACATTTGACAATTTGTTTAAACATGGACATCTTACATTGGTGGTTTGTTTGGGTAAGTGATTTGAGTAACGGTGCGTGTGTAATATGATACAAGCATGGTGGATACGCCGCTGGTACTTCCTATATATAAGTGTTTGTATGGTATTACATATTGTAGCGTTATTTGAATCATTTCAGTTTGAGACATAGAACATTTTATACAAGTAACATACTTTTCACAAGACATTTATTTACAAACAACTTATCTTATACAAACTCATTTTACATGGTTATTCATTTAATCATGCATTATTCTCTTATTATACATATCACCTGAACTTATTATTTTTCAAATGATTTACAAAGACAAAGCAAATTACAAGGTTCATGACTAAACATTTTCTTAAACAGAAGTCATGAATCTTATTTTCACAAAACCTATGTACTCGCCATCATTTCTTTGCTGACCTCGTTTTCACATATGTTTCAGGTATTGTTGAATGATATCGATTGATAAGATGCATGCTCACATAGGATTGGACGAGGCCTTAGTGACTCAATAACAATGATAGACTATGTTTAAATTGTGTATTTAGATTTCCAGACGATGTAAATATTCAATGTTTAATAAAACGAAACACTTTTTGTATCCATGGTTATGAAATATTAATTCTGTTGCAACACGCCCCGATGTTTCCGCCGCGATTTGTTGTTTTACGCGGTCGGGGTGTGACATTAAAACACATAAATAAATAAATATTTTTGAAAATAGTGCGGGTAGTCGTCGTTGTCGCGTTTGAGCGACAGTTGAGTAAAAAGCGCGCAAATTGCGTACTTCTTTTCCGTTTTTAATTCGCTTCTCGATCAGATTTCAACGGCGATTCTAAAAAAATAGAGAAACGGACTCGTATTTCAAAAGACATGGAAACACGGAAATTCGAAGCGTTACAGTCTCCCCTCCTTTAGGAAATTTCGTCCCGAAATTTATTCGAGAGGAAGACTTGAAAGGATTCTGGCAAACAGAAGGGTGAACGATTGATTTAATAGACGATTAAGGGTATAAGGATAGCATAAGTATTGGATAGACGAAAGTGATGTGCTAAGAATGAAGTTTCGTCGTGAATAATCGGATATTGCGCGCTTAGCAATGCGTTTGTGAGTTGTTAAAGTTCACGTATTAGGTCTAAGTAGGTTTGCAAAACACTGAATTTCTCATGGCACGTTTTACGAAAGTTTGGTAACATGGTGAAAACACTTATATATAGAAAGCACCTGCGGCGTATCCACCATGTTTCTAACCATGTAACGTCCGTTTCGTTATTCGGTGTCATGTTACGTTCCGTATCTTACCATACACAGTAGTACACTCTATGGTTCTCATGAGCCACTCACTATAATCCCGTGTGCACCCGCGATTACATTGACCGTCGCATGATCCGCATAGCTTGTACTAGTTGTGTACGAATCAGGGTGTACATAAATTTGAAAAGTAAGAACGTGTACGTATAAGAATGTAGTATGCAAGCAAGTCCATGCTTAAGTATTTATGGGACCCACGTAAGTGAATCCCTCGGATTCCGCTCGCGTATGGGTACAAATGTATGAATCATGAGTATGAATGAATGTATGAGCATAAACATGAAACGTATGAGTAGCATGAGTAAAAGTTTAAACATAACGTGTATGAAAAATGAGTATAAATGCGAGTACAAACATGAGTATAAGCGTAAACACAAGGCGTATGAGTATAAATACAAGTATCAGTGTGAACATAAGATGTATGAACATAGATATGAATGTGAATATAGGTGTAAAACATGAAGGTTAAGTATGTGTATGAATATAAGTGTAACAAAGTTGTGTAAGTGCAAATGAAATCATAAATCGTATGAATATGAATATGAATACGAATGTAGTATAGACATGAATGCAAGGACAACGTAAGTGTATAATTGTGAGTGTATGTATAAACGTAAAACGTATGAATTTTGAATCATAAGTATAACATAAATGTGTAAGTGTGAACATAAGTGAAGGCATAAAATGTATAAGTATGGATGTAGGAAATAAAGACTTTGTTTATAGTATAAATCGAACTACACGAGTTTATGCGCGTAAACGATTAAAATTTTTGAGTATGAAAGAAAAGGGGATGAGTGACACGCATGAGATTGTTGTGAAATATTGACTAAAACGTGTAAAATGATATGCGTGTATAGTTTGTGAATGTAAATAGATCGAGTTGTCACGAAATATAGACTCTAGTTTGTGAATGTAAAGAGAGTATAAAACGTTTATTGGTCATGCAAAAAGGCACTTTGTAAAGGAATGGGAATGCTACTATGGTTTTAAAAGAATTTACATAGTTGAAAATTTGTCGTCCTTATGAAGTTTCCTTGCCCACGTGTTTTGAATTTAATTGGCGTATCGAGCGAGGTTTTGAAAAGTTATTGGGATTAACAAGTTTGCACCGTTTAAGTAACTTTGTATTAGAAAGTTTTGAAGTTTATAGATTCTTGTGAAAAGGTTCATCCTTAGGAAAAGGATCTTGGTATATGAACTTTGTGTTTTGCTGGAAAAGCGTCTTTTAATAAAAATGTGTTATTGATTTTAAAAGAAGTTTTAGTAAACGACTGAATAATATTTGTAATATTTTGTATGAAAAGCTGATTTGAATCTCAATTGAAAAATAGTATTCTTTAGTATAGTGATGCGAGACAAGTGTGTTTTAGTAATTACGTGAAATATGAAATTTTGTGGGCAATGATTTTATTAGACTGCCTAGGTTGATAAGTAGCATTTCGTGAAATTTTGAAAGTCGAGGAATAGCGTTTATGGTATAAGTTAAGAATTTTGTGTGTGAGAGCTATATGAAAATAGATTGTAGGATAGGATATTCGTTTATATAACAATGCATTTTGAAATAATTAGGGACTTGACTAATGATAAATGATTTAAATATAAACATGATCGTATTTACATAATATAGTCTTTTAAAAGAAAGCATTGGTAACGATCACCTAGGTAAGAGAATCACCCCAAATCCGTTGGTGAGGTTGTTGTAAGATGAGAAAAGAAGCCGAGTTAATCGTCAAGGTAAGGAAATCACTCCTATCTCGATGATATGTCTCTGCTCATTGTTACAAAAGCGTAAATAAAATTACGTGAAATCATGCATGCCAATAATGTATAATTGTATGAAAAGCAAGAGTATGATGCTGCGCAAAAATGAAATCTCGAAAAATTGTTCAAAATTGACAAAAGATCGAAAATAATAAAGCGTAAGCTCGAATAAAACTTGGATGGTTCCAAACGGAACATTGACTAACTAAAGTGGTCGAAAGATCTTTTGAAATTGAGAAACGTGCTTTGGCCTAATAGGTGGAATACTCTCGCCGATATCTCGGTTAACGGTATTCACCCTTCCAGTTACTGCATGTTCCCAATCCATCAAAAATTCGAGACTTGGCGGGATTTTTGAAAATCAAGGAGTGGAACTAGTCGACGAGGTGCGGGTTTCACCCCTAACTTTACGACTTCGTACCCTAACTTGACGAATTTAAATTTGAAATTTCCATTAAGATGTGGATTTCACTCCTAACTTAATGGTGAATT
The DNA here is from genome assembly GCA_030545235.1 of Helianthus tuberosus. Taxonomy (NCBI): domain Eukaryota; kingdom Viridiplantae; phylum Streptophyta; class Magnoliopsida; order Asterales; family Asteraceae; genus Helianthus; species Helianthus tuberosus. Next base: position 101,389,239 of record CM060389.1, read on the forward strand.
TCGTGCAAAAATATAATCAAACGGATTGAAATTCGTTTACCAAATTGTGGGTTTCACGCCTATTTTGGTAAACTCGTCTCGTTTGTATAATATGAGTGTTTTCGAGTTTAAGAAGAATCAAGTAAAATGCCTTGGAAAAAGGCGTATGTTAATGGAAATAACGAAAAAGTATAAGCACATAAAAGGCATGTCGAGAATAACACACAAAGAATAGATCAATAAATCAAGTATCGACACATAGTAAGACAAGTATTGACACATAAGAACCGCAATTCAAGTATTAACACACCAGCGACTTATATGTTTAAAAGTCGAAGCGAATAAATGAGAAGCGAGTAAAGTAGCATGCAAGTAGTTTCAAGCAATACACAAGTATAAAGCTCCAAAACTATAGACTAGGTTAAAGCATTCCTACTTTTCCTAATTCCCTATAGTTATGGCTCTGATACCAATCTCTCACACCCCAACCAATGGCGGAATCATCGGAGTGGGACTTGTTCAAGATTACAAGAGACTTCATAACACTATTTGTGACAATATTTAATTCAACCAATTTCATTTCATAGATAAATTGTCAACATAACATAAACAAAATTGATACAACACGTTAAACCTAAACGTCTAAGTGAGTATCTAGGCATCTTTGCTATCCATTTTCATAGCATCATCGGTCATCAACCTGTAACATGTTTAAAATACAATTCAATGCAAAGGCAGAGGCGAGTATACAAGTTTAAGAATAAGTATAAGTATAAAAGTTTAAAACGAATCCACATGGCAACTTAGTTTATACAAGATTAACCTAACATGGCATGCAATATTTCTAGCCAATCCTCTGTTTACGCAACAATGATATAATTCAACATGACCACAAGTCTACGGGCGGTGCGTTACTCCTATAGCGCTATACATGTCAAATGGAGGCTCGTGAAAGCTAATGACTAAAACATATCACATAAGTATGGTCCACGTAAGCATCAAGTATCATAACATAGTATTCATGTATAAGGATTGTTTTGTGCATTGCATAAAGAATAAGTTTAAGTGTGTTTTAATAATGTAACATGTTACACCCCAAAAAGTGGTAAACATAAAAAGGGGGTTGCGAGTATACTCACATAATTGCTAAGTCTTCCGATTATCCAAGTGTTGACGAGTGTATGAGATTAGGAGGATGGAACACCGATTCTTGGTAAACTTACTGGATATCACAATCATAATCACTAAGCATTTCCATCCAACGTCTTTGTCTCATATTCAACTCCTTTTGCTTGAAAACATACCTTAAACTCTTATGATCAGTGAATATAGTAAACTTACTACCATAAAGGTAATGTCTCCAAATCTTAAGAGCAAAAATTATAGCTCCTAATTCTAAATCATGGGTTGAATGATTCTCTTCATGATTCTTAAGTTGTCTAGATGTGTAAGATATAACCTTTTTTCGTTGCATCAATACACATCCATAACCTAATTTGGAAGCGTCACAATAAACTACAAAGTCTTCAGTTCCTTCTGGTAACGCTAGTATGGGTGCATGGGTTAATTTATGCTTAAGTATTCTAAAGACTTCTTCTTGTTTTAATCCCTATTCAAACTTAACAGATTTACAGGTTAGCTTAGTTAAGGGAATGGCTATTCTAGAAAAATCTTGAATAAATCTTCTATAATAACCGGCCAATCCTAAGAAACTTCTAACCTCAGTTGGTGACTCAGGGTTTTTTCCATTTAGTAATTACCTCGATCTTTGTGGGATCCACATGAATTCCTTAATGATTGACTAGGTGTCCAAGAAACTGTACATGTTCTAACCAAAATTCGCACTTAGAAAATTTAGCATAAAGCTTTTCCATTCTTAGTAAACTTAAAAGAGCGTGCAAATGCTTTGCATGATCCTCTTTATTCTTAGAGTAAATGAGAATATCATCTATGAAGACGATTATGAATTTATCCAAATAAGGCTTACATATTCAGTTCATCATGTCCATAAATGCAGCTGGGGCATGGGTTAAACCAAATGGCATAACAGTAAATTCATAATGGCCATACCTTGTTCTGAATGCGGTTGTAGGAATGTCCTCTTCCTGTACCTTTAGATATCCTGACCCTAAATCGATTTTAGAGAAAAATCGAGCTCCTTGCAGTTGATCAAACAGATCATCGATTCTTGGTAATGGGTACCGATTCTTAATCGTGACCTTGTTTAATTCACGGTAGTCAATACACATACGCATTGATCCGTCCTTCTTTTTAACAAATAAGATTGGTGCTCCCCACGGCGATGAACTTGACTGTATGAATCCTTTTTCTAGCAATTCGTCCAATTGTTTATTCAATTCTTGCATTTCTGCAGGTGCCAAACGGTAAGGTGCTTTGGCAATCGGTGTTGTTCCTGGTATTAAATGGATTCTGAATTCAACTTCTCTATCTGGAGGTTGCCCTGGCAATTCTTCTGGAAATACATCTGAAAACTGAGATACTACTGGAATATCTTTTAAATCCTTTCCTTTAGTGTTAGTGATTATAGAAAACAAATACACTATAGAAACTTTTCTTATATAACTTGCAGTTTTCATCACAGAGATAAATTTTGTGGATCTAGATGGTTTATTTCCTTTAATTGTGATATTTTCACCTTTTGGTGAATTTACTTGAATTGACTTTTGATCACATAAAATACTGCCTTTATTGGTTATTAACCAATCCATTCCTAATACAACATCAAATCCTACCAGATTCATGGGATAAAGGTTTGCAATAAATTTCTGATTTAAAATTTCTATGCTTGCTCCCTACAAGATTTCAGAAATCCTAACGGTTTCTCCATTAGCTGTCTCTACTAAACATTCTTGTGGTAGTTTAGTTAATGACTGATTTAGAAATTTGCAAAATGATGTATTAATAAAACTTTGGTTTGCACCATAGTCAAATAATACTTTAGCAAAAACATCATTAACTAAAAACGTACCAGCTATGACATCTGGAATCATCTTAGCTTCATCTGCAGTCAGAATGAATGCTCTTGCATTTTGAGTATTCTTGTTGTTTGTAACTGGAGCTAATTTTGGGCAATTAGGCTTGATATGACCTTGTTCTCCGCAGTTGTAACATATCCTGTTATTAGCTTTCTTCCTGCAATTTTCCTCCTTGTGTCCCGATATTTTGCAAAAGTTACAGTATATGGAGCATCTTCCTGAATGCTTTCTTTTGCAATTCTTACAGTAAGGTGCAGAGGTAGAACCTATATTATTCCCACGATTAAAATTTCCAGAACGAAATTCTTGTGTGAGCTTTTGGGTTAGATTCCTTCTTTGATCCTCTTCTCGGGTACGAACTAATTCATCTGTCAAGGTATTTGCTAGTTCTATAGCTTCTTCTATAGTTTGAGGTCTAGCTGCCTTGACTACGTGTCTTATCTCCCCAATTAATCCCCAGATATAACGGGAGATTAACATTGGTTCTGGTGAAGCAAGAGTTGGCACTATTCTAGCATATTCGAAGAATAATTTAGTGTATCCCTTACTATCCACACGAGTCATCCTAAGATTTAGAAATTTGTTCTCTATCTGTTCCTTTTCATTGGGTGGGCAGAATTTCCTTTCTACCTTTTCTTAAATTCTTCCCATTCCATATTGTAAGTTCTATCACTTCCTCTTGATTGGAGGATAGTGTTCCACCATTCTAGTGCTGAATTCTTACAGATTAGAAGCAAACAATATCTTATCTTCTTCAGCACACTTACCTATTCTTAAGACTGCCTCAGTTTTCTCTATCCAGCGTAGGGTTGCAATGGCTCCTTCGTTGCCCGAGAATTCCATTGGTTTACAAGACCAGAATTCCTTATAAGAACAACCGTAAGACACGGTTCTTCTCTTTTTGGGAATAGGCAATTGAAGTAAAGGTTCATTGTTTACACTGTTTTCGGGTTCGATGGGTCGCTTACTGCTATGCTTACTTTTATTATTCGCTTCTTGAATCGTTTGAATAATAAATGGCATTGCATCTATGATTCCTTGTGCCACTATATGTTGAACATCACTAATATCCATTTGGTTTCCATTGTTATTGATGCTTGGATTCTCATTAACCACGTTAATGTTACTCTGATTATCATTATTCAGATTTCCTTGATTTCCTTCATCGGCCATCTGAATTTTAAACATTTACCCCATATTAATATCACAAGAGAATGTTTAATATAGTTAATCATATGACACACAATCTAGCCAAAAATGTCGATCATTGCGACTTTTACTCTATTTCTATTTACTATTATGCATCTATTACATACTAGTACTGAAATAAAAATTACAATACCAACAGAAAATAGAATCACACTAATAGTAATAGGCATCCGTACACACAAGTTTTATTTTATTTTTATTTTATTATATTATATTATTATTACTATTACCATCTCCTCCATCACATCACGGATATGGATTTATCCAAAAATCCATATTGCGCTCATCGTATTTCCATACGAGTCGCTCTCCCACCCGTCGCATTCTCTCACTGCTTTCTAAAATTTCCTCCCCAAAAGTCCTAAGTTCTTGCACGTTTTCTGCACTCATTGGGGGTGCAGGTTCTAGGACTGGGTTCGGAATCTGGGGTGCGGGTTCCTGGTATGGGGGTGAAAGTGCCTGAAATCGGTAAGGATCTTCTAAGATCTCCCTAATGTAGTTATCATGGTAATATGGATCTAAAGGGTCCATACCTGGGTAGGCTCCTATGTTCTGTATGGGTGTGTCTTCATGTATCGGGTAACGTTGCACAAAGTCCCTATTGTCGTCCCACCAGGGGTCGTAATTTGGGTCTAGAGGGTTTGGTGCTTGTACCCTAGGGATTTCCTCTGGGTTGAAGTCATGCATCTCCACTTGGTTTTCAGGGTTTTCTATTTCCATGAGTTGATTATGGATTAGTGGTTGTGGGGCTACTAGTTGTTCCAGACTTGGGTCAGCAGCAGTTGTAGCTAGGATATGGAAATTGGCTAGGCTTCTATTAAGCATATCCTGTGTATGGGCATCTGTCGTTCGCTTAACGGTTTCTAAGGCTCTTTGTTCTTGCAACTTTCGCATTCTTTTCCTACGTGCAAAGGCTTCCTTACTGAACCATCCTCTTTTTTTATGAGGGAATGGATCTTCCGACTGAGCTTTAAAGGCAAACACCCTTTCTTCCTGATCAGCAGAATACCCCAAAAGGGCAGGCTGTGATGAGGTACCTTCACTCCTAGGTGAATCAGACAACTGACGACACATGTCTGAGGGTCCTTGATCACTCATACTGTAAACTAACAAATAGTCAAATAACACATAACAAATAAATACAGTTATGCACGTATTTCTGTAATTTATTTCCTAACACAAAATTTAGAATTTAAGTGTCAGCAGAACACTTCTTTGGCTTAGACCAGTGGCTAGGCTCTGATACCACCTTCTGTCGCAACCCCCGATCCCTTATCTGTCCCGGGAACGGGCGGACGCGAACTCTGAGTTTCGGTGGTATCAGATGGTTACTTTGGCAGCGAAAATTACATCAGGACCGTAGTTAGGAAATGTTTATCAGAGTAAAACCACCATATTTAATATTAATAATCACATGGGCAAAACCCAAGTTTCTTATTACAATACGTTTATAGGGATAAACCCTATTTTATTGAATTTAAAACATTGTCTTTTAGGTAACTTTTATAGCCACATTTTTCCCAAGCCTTCAGTGCTCTCCAGCTGGCTTTTTACTAATTGGCTGTCACATTGTGTTACCTGAAACGCGTTTTAAAAACATTTGTCAGTGGGAAATACTGGTGAGTGAATCCCAGTTTAATCAAGAAATATTTTATTAATTAAAACTGTTAGACCCAGTTCAGGCTCAAAACAACTTCTTTTCACGTAATATGGCAAGTGATTTCAGTAGATGTGAAAAAGATGCGCGGAAATAGAAATCAGACTTTCAAGAAACAAGACCTACATAATTATCAAGTTTATATCACTTTGAAACAAAAATGGTTTACAAAGTGATTGTAATATTATTATCTAATACAAACGAATCTTGAATTCTGTGGGGGAGAGGGCAATGGAGTTTTGGTATATGTGTGAATGATAAGCTTCAAACTCACTCTGCTTCTCCTGGTTGAGCCTTCTATTTATAGACGGCTTGTATGAATAAACAATAGTTTATTCATACAATAATTCCTGCAAAAAGTAGCCAATTGACATATTCATTGATTCCAACGTTCAAGTTGCCTTTTTCATCATGATATCATTTAATGTCAACTTGCTTCGGTAAGTGTGGCAGGACAGAGCCAATTTCAGACAAGTGGGTTGTTTCATCAGAAATTCTGATAAACCACTTCATCAGAAATTCTGATGAACAAATCATCAGAAAATCTTTGATGATCAGAATCGTCAGATACTGATGATATTTCATCAGAAATATCATCAGATCCATCAGAAATGACCTCTTCTGATAATCCAATTCAGCTCTTGATCAACTTGTGATTCTTTGAAGTAGATGCTATGTATTCCGGTTGTCCCATGTGATCTTCTTTTTCTAGTTCGTGATCTTCAGGACTGTGATCTCTTCATAGATCCAGTTGATTGTGTTTTTCTTCAATACTTACAAATAAAGTTTCCTAACAGTTTCCCCCTAAGTATTGTAAGAAAAAGAACTACCTCTATATCAAACATAAACAACTTTCTTTGAAAGAAAAATTCAAAAACAACTAAGTTCAGAAACATTGAACATAGTCAAACCAACTTAAATCAGACATTGATAAAATATTGTTCATAAACAGGAAATTTAATCTTATTAAATCATTAGTTGATCTTCACTCCACTTCTGTATTTGTCTCCAGGTTTCAGCCTTTTCTTGTAGTCAATTGCCTTTTGAGTTTCTTTGTACATTTCTTTATACCATCCTCTTGCTTCCATCCAATTATCAATGCACTCTTCAATTGTTTTTCTCAGCTTTTCATTGTTATTTCCCTTCTCTTTGAGCTGCTCTTGTTTTTCATTCATGCAGTTTTTTATATATTTCAGAGTTTGATTTGAATACCTGCATATATCACTGATTCTGAACAAAGCCTTCTCTTTATTAGCATCTTTGAAGACTACACTCATTTCTGGTTGATCAAAGATTGCTCCAGTTCTTAATGGTTTAGAAGCAATTTCAGCTGGAATTGAAGTGTTTGGAGGTGGTATTAGCACTTTGTTGCTGTACTCAAAATTGATACATAGATCAAAGTCTGCCAGTGCAGCCCTTTTGTATAACTTTGCTCCTGCACTTTTGAGACTTTCAAGGGCTCTTCTGATTATAACTGAATTACCTTTCATTTCGTCAATGATATTCTTTATTTTGACTATTCCCAATGGGTGAATATCATCAGCCAGATCTGCATCAGTAACCTTTTGTTGACTGTTGTCTTTTCTGATCAAGGTATACTTGTTTTGTGCTTCATTGCCTAGGATGCCTCCTCCAGTGGTCATTGTATCAATTCTTTCAATTGATACTATTGGATTGGTCAAGTGCTTGTGCAAAATTACCCAACCTCCATTGTTTCTGTTTTCAACAATGCCTTTGCTTATTGGAGAGAGTGATCTCTTTGGGTTGTCTTCTGGACCTTTCCAATAGTAATTCTTTAGATGTTCTTCATGGTACATAATAGTGTGTAAATCACCTTTTAGTACTTCCATTTCTCTGATGTTCCCTTCTGAATCTTCTATCATTTCTTTTCTTGGCCTTTTTGAGGAAGTCACTTCATGTTCCATTCTTTTCTTTTGTATCCATTAGTATGCTCAACTCTGTTTCTCCTGTGATGGTTGTAGAAACTGGTTGTACTGGAACATGATCTTTTGGTTGTAACCTTGAAGTGTCTGGCTTTGAGACATTTGGTGGAGGACCCATGAGTATCTTCTGTTTATCTTGAGGTGGACCCATGGGTTGCTTCTGTTTTTGAGCTGTTGAGGTTTCTGTTGGTTTGGTTTGATCTTGTTGAACAATTTCTGGTTGTTGTTGAGAAGTTTCTGATCTTCTTGCTTGTCTTTCTTGTGGAATTGGAGCTTTCAGTTCATGAAGATCAATATTTGCTAGTTTGGCAACATTATACTGCAATCTCTTAACTAACAGATGAACATTAGTAAGAGCTTGAGTATTTGTTTCCTCTTGTTTCTTCATTTTCTGTATCTCTTGATTTTCTTGATTTCTTTGTGCAGTTAATTCCATCAACAGTTTCTCAAAAGCCTTAGTCATGCTGCTGTTGTTGGCTCTGAGGAACTGTATTTCTTCAAGAAGCTTCCCTGAACTTGAGCTTTCTCCTGCTGTTGCACCCTCAGCCATCTTTTTCTTGATATGATTCAGTTCCTTAATAGCTTTCTCAATTTCTGATGAGCTTTCTTTGTTTTCTGATGATTTTTGCAAATTGTTGAGAGTTGCAGTATTGTCTTCAGTTTGCTTCTGCACAGCTTTGACAGTTTCTGACAAAAACTTGATCTCTGACTTTTGATTTATGATTTCTTCTAGTATTAGATCAAGTTTTTCTTCTGTTGCTGTTTTCACAGTAGCAGCTTCATCTTCAGGTTCTTTTTGAAATTGTTTAGGTGACATAGACTGATGTTCTTGGGAAATTGGAAAAACAACAGATGTTTCTCTTCTACCTGTTTTGGTCAAAAATTACCGAAGCAATTTAGTGATCAAATTAGTTAGGTGAGGTAGTGTGCTAAAATTATGTGTGAAAAATATGTTAACCAAGTTAGTTATAAAAACGGTTTCAGGATACGGCTCAAGATATAGAGCTGTATCTATGATCAAACAATGAGCAGAAAAGTAAAGGTTGACACGTGATGTACGAGGAAAGCCCTTGATCAATCTAGATCGCCGGCACAAAACCTCGGGAGCTGACAATCGCAGCTGCCTTGTTCTTCTATTGCTTCAAATATCGGGATACAGTGCAGGATGTAGAGCGAATCAACTAGGTGTTACAATGTGATTTGAATACAAGTGTTTGTGTGTAGTGTTTGCAGAGAGCTAGAGAGAAAGTGTTTGAAAATGTGAAAGTTGCGTGCCTTAATCTGATCCGCCCCCATCTATTTATAGTAAAACAAATATAACAAACTATCCTAAATAACCGGGATCCAGCGAATATTCCTCACTCGAACGTTGTAAACCTGGTCTTTCGGGTTCAACGTCTCTCCCATAACAAATACGCCCGAGTCTTGAGGAGAAGAAGTCCATCTGACCGTTAGTAACCCCCAGTCTTTAACCTGCACGTGGTTAATTCAATCAACCTCAGGATATCGCTCAGGATGTTAGCAATATCCCCATCCAGTATCCTGGTCACAAATAAATAATTAAAAGCAGGATATTGATCAAGATATGTACGCTCAGAAAATGACCCATAACAATTGTCCCCAAATATATCTGTTGGTATACCAATCCAACGGATATATTTTAAAACTTTTATCTCATCAATTAAGGCAATCAATATGATGAGACCCTTGAAATGACAATGTGCAACTTCCAAGGCGTTATTTACTTTTTACCCCTACATTTAGCCTATATTAACTGAGGGTCGTCTCATTATGATTATCTTTATCTTCAACCGAATATCAGGTACTTCTTTCTCTCTCTTTTCTATTTTCCTTGTTTACATCTTCTGTTCTCCGATTGTGTTCCTTCATGGCGACCCGTACTAGATCGCAAATGGCGGATTCTGTTTCCCCCTTCCACAAACAAAATTTGCTTCAGAATCCTTCAAAAGAGGTGTGTTCTTTCGATAATTCTGACATCGCGGCCCTACGAGCTTCCGGTGCCTTTCCCGCCGGGACAATCGTCCGTCCGTTCGACCGAGAGGTCCGATCGGATTTTTGTTCCGACGAATGGGTCTGCTTTTTTGCCTACCCTTTCTCCATAGGACTTCAATACCCATTTTCACCTTTTATTTCTCGTTTCTTCGAACTTACTGGCCTTAGCATTGCCCAAATCATGCCCATGGTTTGGCGCATATTAGTCACCTTGGAAGGAATTAAGGCTCGCCACATACCCGACCTGTGCATCGAGGATTTGCCGATGACTTATCGTTTAAGATCTCATGGTTCCAGCCGATTCCTTCTATTCTCTATTTCCAAAGATCCTCTCATCCTCAAAGCTACCAAGAATGAGGATAAATGGACAAGAAAATTCTTCTTTGTGAAAAGAGACTCCATTGATAAGGGTTTTGACCTTCCTAAAAGATGGTTGACTTCTGGTAGGACTTAGGGTTTTAGGAATATCCCCAATCATATCCCGAACCTCCATCCTGAACCAATATCCTGATATGTTTATTTCTTTTCTTGCAGCAAACTTCAAGGAACTAGCTCCCCCTAGTGCTGAATCAAAAGGAAGAATAAAAGAAATCTACAAGCTTCCAGAGGGTGAAAGAACCTTTAACCTGCTACTCACAGGCTCAAGTCAAAGATCAAGTTCCAACATGTCTGGTAAGCATATTTTCAGGAATTATCTTTATATTAAATCGATTATTATTTTTAGAGGTATAATAAGCCTAAAACATCTTCCCTTGTGCAGTGCCAGTTATTAACCTCGAAGGCTTCCAACTCGACGAGTTGGACAGCTACTCTAGCCTCGCACCTGCCAAGCAAGAATCCAATCCAAAGTCATCCGTCACACCGAAGCCTACCAGCTCGAAGACCACCACTGCTCCCAAAGCTCCTCCGGCATCCCGTACCCGGGCCTCTAGTTCCCGAAAGAGAAAAGAAGTTGAACCTCCCACTACACTTCACGTGTTCCCATTTGAGAACCACGGGTTTACGGAATCCAGCAAATTTATGACCGGCTTCCTTAACCAGGTTAGTATCCTGACCTGTATCCTGCACCATATGCTAAGTAGAAATGTTCATTTAGAATAATGCCTGTTTCATTACCTTGCAGGGCCTTGAACGCCTGGTATTCCTTTATGAGGACGCATGTGGCTTAAACGTCATGCTTGAAAGCAAACTAAAGAAGGCTGAAGCTACCATCACGGATCAAGCAGCAATCGCCACCGCCAAATCTGAACACTACGAAGCTAAGTATAAGGCCATGACCCAAGATCACCAAGCTGCCATCCAAAAGGTCACCCAAGAGGCTCAAGCTAAGTCTGACGCGGTCCAGGTTCAGCATGAACAAGATATGGCTTCATACCGGGAGAGCCTTAAGAATTCAGTCATCATCTCCCTCCTCCAGGCCAGACTGAAAATGGCTTACAAGGCTAGGGCTTTGGGCGTTGAATACCCCTCATGGAACATCAAAACCTGGGAGATGAAATTGAAAGATCTTGGCGGCAATCCTATGGAACCCCCTTCAAAACCTGTCGCAGAGAAGCCCACCAAGGTAACCGAGAAGGTGGATGATGCTGGTGCTTCAAAGGATGCCGGTGGTGATTTTGGAGAAAACGCTGATGGAGAAGATGTTGCTGATGATGCTGAGAAGGATGTTGGAAAGGATACTGGTGGAGATGTCACGATGAAGGAGGGAGCTGACCCTTAAATGCAGTGACGTGGGCGATGATGGATATATGTGCTGAGGCTGGAGCCCACTTTTTTAAAATTTCATGGTTATGGTCTGTAGAACAATTTACATTTCCTGTCTTTAAACAATTTATATTTCCTGCATTAGAACAATATGATGACCAAAGGTGGATGGGTCCTAGGTTTTAGGATGAAGCCTTTGGTCATCGGTTAGTATAATCTGTTTTGAATATCGTAACGGTTGAAGGTGGACAGGTTTCATTTTGAGATAAAACCTTCAACCGTTATGTAGGTATGGTAAAAACTAAACGTGCTTTTGGTGGATGGGCCTTGGTTTGAGGTGAAACCAAAAGCACAACTTTTGACTTATTAATAATATAACTATCTCTTGACTTATTTGTTGTTGTCTTTTAATTTCTGTCATGCATTCCTTAATGTAGATTTTAGCTTTGCAAAATTTTGTACAACTATTTTTTGAAAATATTCCGATCAATATACTCAGTGATATATTATGAAAGCTTTCATTAAATAAAACTTCCAAAAATTCAATCAACTTTAGAGAAAAATTTTCAAAGAACAAAAGAAAGTCCAATTTCTAAAACCTGTTTTGACAATTCTTGTTTGATCAAGGTTTTAATTTCAAACTAGTATTATTTCCGAATATTTTAATCAAATATCCTGAGAAGCCTATACTTTGAGAATATGTCCCGAAAATTTATCCTAATCAGGATTCCTAAGCTTCCGTCAAACATGGTTTCAAAAACACATATAATGTTTACAAAGGAAAGATCATACCAGGAATAGAGTGTAACCCTATTTTTAAACTTCAATCCCCTTGCAACTCTTCCAATAAAGATGTCCCCTGTCTGAGACACTCAGTGTATTAGGTCCGAGCCTTACCCTTTGAGTTTTACACCATTGCCTTAGTAGAAATGTCCCATGTGTACAATGTCTTCAAATACTTAGAAATCTTCTGGATATCAGTTCCCATTGTATAGACAATTTTTCGTGTTACAGGGGTAAAACCCAAAAAATGTACTGGAGATGAATCCCTCGTATCCAGGGGGAAATCCCAGATTTTCATGCGCTACAGGCGGGAGTGTATAAACTCCAAGACTTAGAAAGGTGAAAACCTTTAAACCTTAGAGAGTATGAAAATACCCTTTCGTGAGAGAGGGTGATCAATCCTCATATACCTTTAGGATTCAGGATATAGCCAATAGTAACGAAATTGCCAGCCACTTTTACATGGACTGGTCCCGCCACCTTGAACTATTCCCGAATAACTTGCGCTCTAGGCGGGGTGTTTAAACCCAATTCGGAAGAAAGGTGAATACCTTTAAACCTGTGAAGGGATCAGGATCCCTTATACGTGAGAGAGCGGGCAAATCCTCTAATCTTCCGAAGTATCCTGAGTGAACATCCTGGAGCTATATCCTGGAGAATATACTGCAAAACATCCTTAAACTAAGGTGGGTGTTAGCTTGGCTAACACCCCTCCGATGCTTAAGTTAGTATTGGGTGTCAAAGAACAAATCAAACATATTTAAAAGAGATAGAATTCATACCATATTGAGTTAGAAATTAAATTCTAAACTTAGTTGAAATAAAGTTTAAGGTGTATAGCATTCCAAGATCTCGGTAGCATATCCCCCTTCATATCCTTGAGTCGGTATGCACCTTTTCCTGATTCTGAGTCAATCTCATATGGTCCTTCCCATTTCAGAGCCAGCTTTCCATCAGCAGGATTGGTAGTATTCTGAAAAGCTTTTCTTAACACCCAATCTCCAACTTTGAACCTTCTAATCCTTATATTCTTGTTGTATGTTCTGGATATCCTTTGTTGATATGCCGCCATCCTTAGCCGTGCTGCATCTCTTGTCTCATCAATAGTATCCAGCTCCTGGCATAGGACTTCAGGATTCTGCTCAGGATTCCAGAGGTTGGATCTTGCTGTGGGTATCGCCATTTCTGTCGGGATCACTACTTCTGCTCCAAATACTAAGGAAAACGGGGTTTGACCAGTTGCATTTTTTACCGTCGTTCTATCAGCCCACAAAACGAAGGGTAATTCTTCTGCCCATCTTCCTTTCTTGGCCCCTAATCTTTTCTTCAAGTTGTTGACAATTATTTTGTTTGAGGATTCAGCTTGTCCATTTGCTTGAGGATGTACCGGAGTAGATGTAATCATTTTGATTCCCCAACTCTTGCAAAAGTCAGTAGTCTTCTTACTTATAAACTGAGAACCATTGTCACAGATTATCTCGGCTGGTACTCCGAATCTGGTCAGGATATTTCTCTTTATGAAGGATACCACTTCTTGATCCCTGACTTCGACAAATGCCTCGGCTTCAACACATTTGGAGAAATAATCTGTCATTGCCAACATAAAAACCTTCCCTCCCGGAGCCTTTGGAAGCTTTCCCACTATATCCATACCCCACTTCATAAATGGCCAAGGGGAAACAATAGGATATAATGGTTCAGCAGGCTGATGTAGTATGTTACTATGTCTTTGACATGCATCACATCTTCGAACATATTCTGTGGCATCTTTCCTCATTGTCGGCCAATAATATCCTGTCCTTAATACTTTTGAGAATAATGACCTGCCCCCAGTATGGTTACCACAATCCCCTTCATGTATATCCTGAAGTACTTCCTTGGTTTCAGGATCCTCCAAGCACCTCAGATATGGTCCTACAAGAGATTTCTTATACAAAACATCATTTATAATAGTGAATCGTGATACCTTCATCCTAAAGGCTTTAGGATTCTCATTCTTTGGGATGTATCCTTGCTTTAGATATCTCATGATTGGAGCTATCCAGGACTTAGAATCCTCCTCAAGATAACCATCATCAGGATCCTGAATACTTATTACTTCCTTATCCTGAGGATTCGTCGCAGGATATGTAATATTGGTATCCGGGTTCCTTCCGGTATCCTGACCGATGATCCTAGATTTGCCAAGGCATCGGCTTCAGCATTGTCTTCTCTTGGTACATGTTCAAGTGTAAAAGTATCGAAATATCCTACTAATTTTTTAAGAATTTCGAGATACCCGATTAACTTCTCTCCTTTAACTGCATAGCTTCCGTTGAAATGATTAGTGATTAACAAGGAATCAACATACACTTGCAAATTTTTGATATTCATATTCTTAGCCAACTCTAATCCTGCAATTAAAGCTTCATATTCTGCCTCATTATTAGTAGCAGGAAATTCACACCTAATAGCCTGGGGTAATATGTCCCCCTGTGGCGATTTTAGTAGTATACCCAATCCTACACCTCTAACATTAGATGCACCATCAGTATATAATGTCCAAGATTCTATATTTTCTCCTAGTTGTTGTACTTCTAGGTCTACTTCATTTTGAATGTCACTACTGAAATCAGCCACAAAGTCAGCTAAAGCCTGAGACTTTATGGCATTTCTAGGTTCATATACTAAGTCATAAGCACTTAATTTCACTGACCACTTGGCCATCCTACCTGACATCTCCGGTTTCCTAAGCACGTTTTTAACAGGATAATTGGTTTTAACATGGATCCTATGTGTCTCAAAATAATGTCTAAGCTTTGTCGATGCCATAACTAGGGCTAATATCAATTTTTCTAAATGAGAATATCTAGTTTCAGCATCTAGTAGACTTTTACTAACATAATAGACAGGATATTGCTGACCTTCATGGTCTTTTATAAGAACGGCACTTACAGCATTCCCTGATACAGCGAGGTATAGGGATAGTGGTTCACCATTTTCAGGCTTCATCAATAGAGGTGCAGTCGAGAGATATCGCTTCAAATCCTGCAAGGCTGCTTCATGCTTTGCTCCCCATTCAAACTTCTTATTCTTCTTGAGGATATCATAGAATTCCTTGCATTTTTCCGAGGATCTTGAAATAAATCTATTCAATGCTGCTACTCGGCCTGTTAACCGTTGAACATCCTTCATATTCGAGGGTGATTTTATATCCAGGATAGCTTTAATCTGCTCCGGGCTTGCCTCTATCCCCCTTTTCGTCACCATATATCCTAGAAACTTTCCTGCCCCCACTCCGAAATGGCACTTAGCAGGATTCAGCTTCATGTTATACTGATCCAGGATATCAAATGCTCCCTTGATATCCTGGAGGTGATCCTCAGCCTTTTTAGATTTCACCACCATATCGTCAATATATACCTCCATGGTGTCCCCCAGCTTATCTTTGAACATCATGTTCACTAATCTCTGGTATGTTGCACCTGCATTTTTCAAACCGAAAGGCATAGCAGTATAGCAATAAATACCTGTTGGTGTCATGAAAGCAGTATCCTCCTGGTCCGAAGCCTCCATTTGAATCTGCTGAAATCCTGAGGATGCGTCCATGAACGTTAACATCTCATGCCCAGCAGTAGCATCCACCATTGCATCGATATGAGGAAGGGGGAATGGGTCTTTAGGACAAGCCTTATTCAAGTCTGTGTAATCGACACAGACTCTCCATTTCCCATTTTTCTTCTGCACTACGACCACATTTGCCAACCATCTTGGGAACTTGACTTTTCTGATCATTTTGGACTTTAACAATCTTTCAACTTCCTCTTGGATGATTATATTTCGCTCGGGAGAAAACTTCCTTCTTTTTTGCTGAACAGGCTTGAACGACCTGTCAATTCCAAGCTTGTGAGTAATATTGTCTTTGGATATACCTGTCATATCCTCATGCTTCCATGCAAACGTTGACATCCTGCACTTCAAAAAGTCAGTTAATTGTTTTTCAATATCCCGAGGGATATTGGTTCCTATGAGCACCGAGATATCAGGATTATCCTGATCCAGGATAACTTTCTTCACATCCTGCTCCGAAGCTTCCAAGGTATCCCGGGCCCGCATCTTTAATTGCTATGCTGGATTAGGCTTGGTCGAGGATTTCATTAAGGATGTGTAGCATTCCTTCGCCTCCTGCTGATCACTATCAACTTTGACGACCCCCCAAGGGGTTGGAATCTTGATACATTGGTGATAAGTCAAAGGCACAACCTTCATGTCATGGATCCATGGCCTGCCTAGTATGATGTTATAGCAGGATAAGGAGTCCATCACACAGAAGCGTTGTATCGAGTTGACCCCTTCAACGTATACTGGTAACTTTATCTCTCCTACAGTATTTCTAGCTTCTCCACTGAAACCAACGAGCACAGTGGACTTTGAAGTAATGTCCATCGGAGATACATTCATCCTTTTCAATGTTTCCAGCTGAATTATATTGACAGAACTACCATTGTCCACCAATATCCTGCGTACAAAATGGTTAGCCACATATAATGTTATTACCAAAGCATCATGGTGAGGATCCTGAACAGTATCCCTGTCATCACTATCGAAAGTGATCACTTTATCAGTTGTGAGGGTAGTCATCCTGACTGGTTTGTCTCCCCTTTCACTCTTAGCTTCCTTTGCATGTCTCTTAGCCACCGAATACGAAGTCCCACAAATGTCGGATCCTCCTGAAATAAAGTTAATTATCTTGGCATCTGCTGGGGGTGATGCTGCTCGTTCAGGATCCTTCTCGGGATCCTGCCCTTTATTCTTCTTTCTTCCCAGCAAGTCCTTCAGATACCCTTTGCTTAACAGGTAACTTATTTCTTTCCTTAAAGCAATGCAATCCTCGGTCATATGTCCGAAGTCTTCATGGAAGGCACACCATTTGGATTTATCCTTCCAATCAGCTTTCTGTTGGTTCTTTCGAGGCCACCTAGCTTTGTCCCCTAAACCCTGCATAGCATACATTAACTCAGGTATATTAACAGAAAAGTAGTATTCAGATAAGTCAGGATATTCTTCAGGATCCTCGTCTTCAACAGCATTCACTTTCTTGTTATCATTTCTGCCATATGGCTTGGAGCGATATGGCTTATATGAGGATTCTCATTTCCTGTTGGTTGATTCATAGGTTGAGGTAGAATTCATCCTCTCTTGCATCTTCTTGTCATCTTCCAAACGGATATATCTCAAAGCCCTGTTACGAGCTTCGTCGAGATTCCTGCAGGGATTCATTACAAGATCCTGATAAAACTGAGAATCCTTTTGTAACCCCATCTTAAAAGCTTGCACAGCTGTTGCAACATCAAGATGTGGGATATCCAAGGATTCTCGACTGAACTTGTTCACATAATCCCTCAAGGATTCCTGAGATCCTTGAGTTATCCTGTAAAGGTCACTGGTTAGTTTCTCAAAACTCCGACTACAAGAAAATTGACTGTTAAATAAATTAACCAAATGAGCAAACGAAGTAATTGAGTGAGGAGGGATGTTTAACAGCCATTTTAAGGCTGATCCTGTCAAGGTAGAACCGAATCCCTTGCATAAGCATGCTTCCTTGAGATCTGGAGGGATAGGATTGATTTCCATCCGTTCCCTATATTGGGCAATATGCTCTTCAGGATCCGTAGTCCCGTCATACAGTTTCATGTTGGGAGTCTGAAATCTTTTTGGGATTTCAGCATCACAGATAGGATACACAAAGCGGGATATCCTGTGGCTGTCTTGGGATACTTCTGGAATTGGCTGGACCACTCCAGGTACACTGAATATCATGTCCTTCAATTTCTGGAGCTCCCTGGTAAATGTCGACATCATACCTGCATCCTGCAAAGACCCATTGTTGTTAGTAGCAAGAATATTATTATTTGACACATTACCGGTCTGAGGATTTTGGCCATATCCTGAAGCATATCCTGAACTCCTCACAGTCGACATCCTGACCGAGGAGGGTATCTCAGGGGTATGATTCTGAGAATGGCTTGGGACGATATTCCCCCTGCTATCCTCAGTGTAAACTGCGGAACTGAAGTTCAAAGCCCTGGGTTGTATAGGAGTGACAGTTTCTTCAGCAGGTCTACTCGAGCTAGCTTTTAAGAGTTGTATTTCTCTTAACAGCGTTTGGTTAGTTTCCTGTTGCTGCCTCATTTGTTCCTGCACACTTCCAAATAAAGTTAGAATTTCATCATTAGAGGCTAAAACGGGAGCAGATCCCTGAACACTCCGAGTAGGGATAACATCTTGAGGTTGTGAAGAAACTGGCATCCTTGGAGGAGGTGGTGGAAGCACCGAACCGGTAGTAGCAGAAGTTGCAGCAGACATAGTGGAGGAGCTCATGTTTGATCTTGGGGTCATTGTAAACAATGTGGCAAAAAGTTTCGAAAACAGAAAACCGATTAATGATTTCACAAAGATTTTTAGTAAAGAGAGCACCACTTGCCCCACGGTGGGCGCCAAATTGTTTTGGTCAAAAATTACCCAAGCAATTTAGTGATTAAATTAGTTAGGTGAGGTAGTGTGCTAAAATTATGTGTGAAAAATATGTTAACCAAGTTAGTTATAAAAACGGTTTCAGGATACGGCTCAAGATATAGAGTTGTATCTATGATCAAACAATGAGCAGAAAAGTAAAGGTTGACACGTGATGTACGAGGAAAGCCCTTGATCAATCTAGATCGCCGGCACAAAACCTCGGGAGCTGACAATCGCAGCTGCCTTGTTCTTCTATTGCTTCAAATATCGGGATACAGTGCAGGATGTAGAGCGAATCAACTAGGTGTTACAATTTGATTTGAATACAAGTGTTTGTGTGTAGTGTTTGCAGAGAGCTAGAGAGAAAGTGTTTGAAAATGTGAAAGTTGCGTGCCTTAATCTGATCCGCCCCCATCTATTTATAGTAAAACAAATATAACAAACTATCCTAAATAACCGGGATCCAGCGAATATTCCTCACTCGAACGTTGTAAACCTGGTCTTTCGGGTTCAACGTCTCTCCCATAACAAATACGCCCGAGTCTTGAGGAGAAGAAGTCCATCTGACCGTTAGTAACCCGCAGTCTTTAACATGCACGTGGTTAATTCAATCAACCTCAGGATATCGCTCAGGATGTTAGCAATATCCCCATCCAGTATCCTGGTCACAAATAAACAATTAAAAGCAGGATATTGATCAAGATATGTACGCTCAGAAAATGACCCATAACACTACCACCAGCAGAAAACACATTCTCTGCTGTTTTAAGGTTAAAAGGATTGGACGAATCCAAATTCCTTATATCCTCACCAGAAAATTGAAACAAATTCAAGTTCTGGGTTTCCTCATATCCTTGAACCTTTTCAGGTTCTCCATGAGTTGTTGAGAAACTTTTTGTTTTCTCATCCAGATTTCCTTGATCAGCAGGCTGATCTCCACCTGTTGTTACTACATTTTCCTCCTCAGAATCTGATTCAGAAAATGAGTTTTTTGTTTTACTCACATCTTGTTTTGAAGAAATAGTTTCTCTAAGTAAGATTTCATGTTTTCCTTGAATTGATTCATCAGAATCATAAAATATGTTTATTTTAGACTGTTGTGCACCTGTTTCTCCAATGTGTGAGGCTTCAACATGATGTTCTTCAGCCACAGGATTCATATCTATATCTTTATCAGCTAGATGAGGATCAGATTCATCCTGCTGTTCCATTCTTGGTGTGCTAGATTCCTGTGCATCATGCTCCATAGGGGACACTTGTTCAAAAACTCCTTTTCTTTCTGACTTTTTGTTCAACATTTTCAGGTATTCTGCTCTGTATGGTGATTCTTCTGGTATCATACTCATCATTTTTTCTATCAGAGCAGGTACATCATAATCTGACTTCCAAGACCCTGCAGCATTCCAAGGTTTCATAATTTCTGTCTTCCACATATTTTCTGATGCTGGTATAGCCATGTTTCTTTTCAGAAAAGCATCAGAAATTATGATAGATAGAAATCTTGGAAATGGTAGATGTGAATCTATTCTACCATCTTTGGTCAGAATTGATCTCCTGATCAGAATAAATATTTCTGCTCCATAATCAATGTTCAATCCATTAATTAGACTGAACATGATTGTTAGAATGTTCATATTTATCTGATCTGTACCTCCAATCTTTGACGATAGACACTTGTTCAGAATTTCCATTAAGACTTGCCAGAAGGCAGGTAGCTTGTTTGTTGGGATTGAACCCTACCAGAGGAACAGATAATGTAAAGCCAAAACCAGGTCACAACAGTGGATTCACAATAAGCAGCGGTTTACACTTTGCTCTCCCCTTGAAAGTGATTTATAACAACTGATGGTCTCTATCTGCTGCTCATATTCAACTGCTGCTGCCTTTTCAACTGCTGATGAAAACCCTGAAGTATCTAACACTGCTGGTCCTATCTACTGATGATAAAGCACTGCCCAGTCAAGGACTGATCAACCTTGAGGAAAGCACTGACATAAAGGGAGAGCAGTTGTTTAGTAAATTGTTTGTTTTATGTATAGTCAGTGGTTAGGTTAGCAGTGTTTGTGTAAGGACAGTAGATACAGGTTGTTAGGCTGTTAGACGTCGCTTTCATGGTGACGTCAGCTGAGATACCTCAGTGATTTGGTTTGCCTATAAATGTAACAGTGCTCTGTACTGTTACATTTGATTGACTGAGAGAGTTCTTCTCCTCATGTCTAATCCTTTCATCTTGTGTGCAACCAACCTTGGGGCATCAGGCTGAGGGGGAGTATAGTTTGTAAGCATGACTGTAATCCTTTGCTTTGATTTGTAATCTTTTGATTCTATGTGAAGCAATTGTTTATCAAACTATTTCCTCTTTTGATTGTGTTTACTAAGTTTGTTTTCATTTCCGCTGCACCTAACTTGTTTTCATATTCTTTGATCATTCATTTTAAACAAACAAACACTATCATGAGAGCCTTCGATTTTAACATTGTTTCTCTTGAATTTATTGATTGTTGAAATCTTTGTTTTGTATCCCATTACAGCATCAAGTTGTGAGAACATATCTTCTCTTTCTGGTGACTTTTCAAAGTTTTGATGTAAGGGTAGCTCTAAACATTCCCTTATCGTTTCTGGTGAAATTTTAATGAAGATATTTCCCCATACATGTGTTGTTAGCTCAGTTTGACTTGAGATTTTGAGAGTTTTTACAACTTGTTGTATAATTTCTTGTGGTACCTCTCTGGTCTTTGTAAGAGCTTGAGCTAACGGGCATCTTGTTAGAAATTCAATGAGAATTTGACACTTCATATCATATTCTTCGATGTTATCATTCATTGCTTCATTGTTGCTCTTTAATGGAAGAAATTCATCTTTAGTGATGAAAGGAACCGAGTGTTTAACTTGAGGTATGTTGATGTTGACAGCAACCATTGAGAATTTGGGTTTTTGTGTTTGGAAAAGGGTTTTAGGGTTTTGAATTTGAAGGTTGAAGATGAAAGACTCTGTTTTTGAATGAGGTATTTATAGGGTGTAGCGACAGAGATTTTTGAGTGTTCGTCGTGGGTTGTTTGAGTTCAGGGTGATTAATGACACCTTTAAGATGTTTTAATCCTTTAAGGAGACAACCGTTTTTGAAAAACCTTTGATTTATCTCTAATTTAATGTATATCCTTTTAAAGATATTTAGAGACTTCAAAGACTTTGCAGATAAACACTAGTTTCCAACTTGCACATTTTCTCTATGTGGGACCCCTTTTTAAAAGGTCCAATCGAAACCCTTTGTGTGTTTCCCCAGAGATTTCTCATAATGATATATATATCATTAGAATTTTTTTTTTTTTTGAGATGAGAGGGAATAAGTAGAGTTCTGAGATTTTACTTACATTATAGTCTTGCAGTTCTGAACTCCACACCTTTGTTCTGATATTCCAGAGGTATATTGTTTATATAGCTTGTTCCAGTCCTCAGAAAAAAAAATTAGAAAGAAACTTTTTCTTAAAAAATTTGGATTTTTATAAATTCAATTAAATCTGATTAAAAGAATTGTTTTTCTGATGATATGTTAAACTTTCTGATTTTTTTTAAAACAAAATATGATTTTCTGATTTGTTATCAGAATTTTCACAGTTTTCTGATGAATGATCAATTTTTCTGATTGATCATCAGATTATGAGTTCTACTAACTTCTGTCAGTAATTATGTGTAATTCACCAGATTTTCTTTGCTTTTATCAGTCAAGTTGTGTTTGTTCCCCCTAGATCTATTAACCAAAAAATTTAAAACAAACCTGTTGAAAGAAAACATAAAACAAACATGTTAAACGAAAACAAAACAAAAAAAACAAAGAAAGCTACTCCTCCTCCTCCTCTAACACATTGAACATGCACTTCACATATAACCAAAGACTGGTTACCCGTCCGGTGTTATTCTTTGCTGGCGTCAAGGTGGCTTCACTAATGTTTTCTTGAAGGACCATTTCAGCTCGTGAGTAGCAGCTTCTCACTCCTCCAAAGCCCAGCTGACTAGTGATCACCTTGGTAACAAATCGAGGGTAAATCAGAAAGGGTTGTCGGTCGTGGATGTTTGCTTCTAGGTCTCTCATTAGAAACTTAGCATAGTTGAATGGTTTTTCTTGTATCACAGCATGCACCACTTCCATCATCCTATTCGACAGCTCATTGAAGTGTCCAATTTTCTTGGAAAAGCAGACACTTAGCTGTGTTACCAAAAACTGAAAAGGTGGTATAAAACCAGACTTGCTAATGGCCCTTGACGAGTTGAGTGTGTGATAGCCCATTTCAGTCAAGGTTTGTTGCACATTTGATTTTTCAGGAAGTTGGATTTCATGATTATTACCCAGTTTGAGAACATTTCTGATTGTTTCTTCTTTTAGAGTAATTTTTACTCCCATAACCTCACTTTCAATCCACATAGAAGTACCACCAAAAATGATTTGAGAATTCCACCAGAACTCTTGGAGAAGTTCTGGATATATGGTGACATGTGATGACACAACAAAGCCTAGAGGACTTCGCATGATCATATTGTACACAAACCTGCAGTCCTCCCATGCAGGTCCTTCCAAGTTGGATCTTAATCTAAGATTGTGAAGTCTGTGAAACGGAAGAGGGAATTGAGTGGCTTTCATCAATTTTGGGCGACCCATTTTTGATAAGGAAAAACTGTAAGGGCTTTTGAAGAACTGGTTTTTGTTAAAAATGTTCTTTTCAGGTTGTTAATATTTATAGGTGAAAGTGTTGTTAACAGCCAACCTTTTTCTCTTCAATTAAGAAGATATCTATCCCAGTGAATATAACAGTGAGTGTAACAGTGATTTTGACAGTCTATCAAGCCCCATGTGTGAGTAAGCATTTAATAACTAGGCATCTATATCCATAGCTCCTAATGATTCTAGTGCCTACGTGTCACATTTAAGTTCCTTATGAAGAAATGACGTTACATGCAAAAAAAATGAAATTCAATAAACTGAAAAGAAAATGAGACGGTTGATAATTACAGCTGTATGGAACTTCATCAGTATGCATGTTACTTTTCCCCCTTTTGTTTTTTTTTATTTGAAAAAAAATAACAAAAAAAAAAAAATACACCAAAAATAAATAATTACAATTTTTGGAATGTGCATGAGGATGTATTTATACAAATTATCCTGATGTTTCAAACATAATTTCTGATTTTATATCCGAATTTCTGGTGCTTTTACCAGATATTCTGATACTTCTTCAGAATATCTGATAAACTATCATTTATTGATAGTTCATCAGATTTTCTTGTGTTCCATCAGATTGATGAATTGCTTTATCAGAAACTAGTTGATTTGTTCTATGAATATCAGAATTTTGATTTTCAACAAGTTGGTTTCCAATTTGTGTTTTTGAGTTTTCTGAGAAATCTTCATCATTTAGATTAACCATGCCTAGTTTGCTGATTAAAAAATTGTGTCTCTTTTCATCAAGAGGTTTTGTAAAGATATCAGCAATTTGATTTTCAGTTGGGACAAAATACATTTCAATGTTACCTTTCTCCACATGATCTTTTATGAAGTGATATCTGACATCTATGTGTTTGGTTCTTGAGTGATGAACAGGATTTTCAGTTATTGCAATGGCACTCTTTGAGTCACATAGAATTGGAATTCTTGTCAGAGTTACTCCATAATCTTTCAGTTGAGTTTGCATCCACAACACTTGTGAACAGCAACTTGTTGCTGCTACATATTCTGATTCTGCTGTTGATGTGCAACACGGTTTTGTTTCTTGCTCGCCCAACATACCAATTTTTCTCCCAAAAGTTGACAGGCACCAGATGTGCTTTTCCTGTTAATTTTGCACCCTGCATAATCTGCATCTGTATATGCAATTAATTCAAGGTTTGTATCCTTTGGATACCAGAGACCAATTTCTGATGTGCCTTTGAGATATTTAAAAACCCTTTTTACAGCTTTCAGATGGGATTCTTTAGGATCACATTGATATCTGGCCAGAAAACATGTTGCAAACATGATATCTGGTCTGCTTGCAGTTAAATAAAGCAGTGATCCTATCATCCCTCTATAGGTTTTAATATCAACACTTATACCATTTTTATCAGAATCTAACTTGTTCCCTGTTGCCATGGGAGTTTTTGAAACAGAGCAGTTTTCAAGTGAGTATTTTTGTAGAATTGTTTTCACATATTTTGATTGACTCAAAAATATTCCATCAATTCTTTGTTTTACCTGTAACCCTAAGAAAAAGGTTAACTCACCCATCATACTCACTTCAAAGTGGCTGGTCATCAATTTTTGAAATTTGTCACAAAATTTTTCATTTGTTGATCCAAATATAATGTCATCAACATATATCTGGACCAGTAAAGTGTGACCTTTGTGTGTTTTGAGAAAAAGAGTGGTGTCAATAGTTCCTTTGGTAAACCCAGAATTGAGTAAGAAGTTTGATAAGGTTTCATACCAGGCTCTAGGAGCTTGCTTCAACCCATACAAGGCTTTGTTTAATCTATAAACATGATTTTGAAATTTTGGATCAACAAAGCCTTCTGGTTGATGCACATAAACTTCTTCCTCAATTTTACCATTCAGAAAAGCTGATTTTACATCCATTTGATAAACTTTTAAATCCTTAGATGCAGCATAAGCAAGAAAAATTCTTACAGCTTCTATCCTAGCTACTGGTGAAAAGGTTTCGTCATAATCAATACCTTCTTGTTGACAGTAACCCTTGACCACTAACCTTGCTTTGTTTCTGGTGATTATTGTCACACCCCGACCACGTGGAACATACAAAACGTGGCGGAAATATCGGGGAGTGTTGTAACAGAATTAATTGTTTCAAATCCATGGCAATTGAAGTTTCGCTTTATTGATTTAAAAGTGTTACAATGTCTAAACAAACATGGAAATACAACAATTAACTAGTCTGCATCTTTTATTGTCACTAAGGCCCATGTCCGCCTAAGTGTATCTTGATCAATCCTATGCTTCATTTCCTGAAAAACACATGTGAAAATATGGTACGTCAGCATAAAAATGCCGGTGAGATACATAGGTTTTGTGAAAATAGGTTTCATGACTTATGTTTGAGAAAATGTTTAGTCATGAACCTTGTTATTTGCTTTGTTTTGTAAATCATTTGAAAATCGATAAGATCAGATGATATGTATAAATAATGTATGGTTAAATGAATAACCATGTAAAATGAGTTTGTATTAGATAGGTTGCTTGTAAAACAATGTCTTGTGAAAAATATGTTATTTGTATAAAATGTTCTATGTCTCAAACTGAAATGATTCAAATAACGCTACGATATGTAATACCATACAAACACTTATATATAGGAAGTACCAGCGGCGTATCCACCATGTTTGTATCATATTACACACGCATCGTTACTTAATCACTTAATCAAACCAAACCAACAATGTAAATTGTCCATGTATAAATGAATTTGTCAAATGTATTGAATAATATGTCAAAATGCAATGATCAATGTAAATCATGTAATGTGTAACCTAAATGATATGTATGGCTAGTGAAAACGCATCAACTAAACCATAGGTGAAATGCACAAAAACAAAGTATTGAAGTAAAACTGTGTTTAAATCAACGTTATGTTTTGTGTAAATGCATGATCAATGTCAATCATGTTAAAATGTCTATGTCTAATGTCTATGTCAAAATGTCCTGTATGGCTAGCGAAATGTCTCAACTAAACCATATGCACAAGAACATAGTATTGAAGTAAAACGTAGTTTAAATCAACATTATGTCTTGTGAAAATGCATGATCAAGGTCAATCATGTTAAAATGTCTATATGCATGATCAAGGTCAATCATGTTAAAATGTCTAAATGCATGATCAAGGTCAATCATGTTAAAATGTCTATGTCTAATGTCTATGTCAAAATGTCCTGTATGGCTAGCGAAATGTGTCAACTAAACCATATGCACAAGAACATAGTATTGAAGTAAAACGTAGTTTAAATCAACATTATGTCTTGTGAAAATGCATGATCAAGGTCAATCATGTTAAAATGTCTAAATGCATGATCAAGGTCAATCATGTTAAAATGTCTAAATGCATGATCAAGGTCAATCATGTTAAAATGTCTATGTCTAATGTCTATGTCAAAATGTCCTGTATGGCTAGCGAAATGTGTCAACTAAACCATATGCACAAGAACATAGTATTGAAGTAAAACGTAGTTTAAATCAACATTATGTCTTGTGAAAATGCATGATCAAGGTCAATCATGTTAAAATGTCTAAATGCATGATCAAGGTCAATCATGTTAAAATGTCTAAATGCATGATCAAGGTCAATCATGTTAAAATGTCTATGTCTAATGTCTATGTCAAAATGTCCTGTATGGCTAGCGAAATGTGTCAACTAAACCATATGCACAAGAACATAGTATTGAAGTAAAACGTAGTTTAAATCAACATTATGTCTTGTGAAAATGCATACATCCAAGCCTGGCGACTGTGGTGATAAACCCTTTAAACAAATTAAAGGTCTATCTGTCTTAATAACAACGAATTCGGTCATTCCTTTCATCCCCTTTCCCTGGGACGTCCGGAACGGGAGTTGTCAATTCCTATGGTACCACTACCTACTAACGAACGGCATGATCGGTGTTAATGAATGTATTGTCCCATGTAAACAAACCAAATGTCATACCAAAATGTAAGCATGTGATGAAAAACAATGTACTAAGTATGCACGCAATGGACATAAATAGCATAAAATGTAAATGTAAAACGATGTACTAAGTATGAACGCAATGGACATACATAGCATAAAATGTAATGAAATCATGTACTATAATGTACTAACGAACATAGCAGTATATGATGTGAAAACAGGAAAGCTTGAAAGTAACAAGTAGGCACATGTATTCCACCCCAAAACAGTTTGGAAAACAGTAAAAGAGGGGTCTATGTACTCACTTGAGAATGCTCAGTAGTCCTTGAGTAACAACCAAACAATGCTAGAGATCACGGAAATCAAACGGCAC
Organism: Helianthus tuberosus; assembly: GCA_030545235.1. Lineage (NCBI taxonomy): Eukaryota > Viridiplantae > Streptophyta > Magnoliopsida > Asterales > Asteraceae > Helianthus > Helianthus tuberosus. Next base: position 101,417,036 of record CM060389.1, read on the forward strand.
CTAATATAGGTAACTATGTTAATTAACCGGACCTAAATCGGAAGATTGGGTAGCATTAGGGTTTGTAAACCAAATGAGTGTAGGAACTCATATGATATGGTTTAACAAAGCCTACATGCTAAATGAAACTTAACCTAAGTCTTATCGACCCATTACGACCCGTTTAGGAAGCTTATGCTACTTTAACGCGTCGTTCGCGTAAAACGCGTTCGGAACGCCTAACTAGCCCTATGACAAGTGTTATATGCCTAAACATGTTACATAATCAGTTATGTGGCAAAAGTTTAGGTTACATATGCTAAATTACCAATTATGCATGAAAAGGGTATTCTGGTAATTTACCTAAGGCATATAAACTACCTATCATACAACTACTTAAACGATGTGACCATAGGGTATAACCTCGGAAGGTTATTCCCTACCTACCATGGTCACCTAAAGTATTTGGTCGGATCCTAATGATCGACCAAATGGGTCGAGTTCGAAGGTATAGGCGATTTATTAGATCGCCTACCCTACGACTCTAGACAACGTGGTAATCAGTGGGCATAGTCCCAAGGGACTACGACCAACGTGATTACACTCACGTTGCGAAGTTCAACCGAACTTCGCATTGACCATTACTGGTCAACGCTGAAAGTCAAACAAAGTTTGACTTTCTGACTCGAAAAGCAGTAAAATAAGGAAAAGAACGAAAGAATACTAACCCAGGGTCCCCGAATGCTAATCCCGACTCAAGAACTCAGGTATGAAACAATGGTTTCAACTTAGAGCTCTCAAAATCAGAATTCTAGTGAGAAATGCAATGGGGGTGTTGGGTTATTTATAGTTTTCGGTCCACCGTTGAGATCGTTTCTTGGAAAAGGGGAAACGATCAAGGCCGTACACTTGTCCAAATGTTATGGTGGCTAAATCTTGATCTTATCTTGCTGATTAGGCGAATTAGAACATGTGGTTGTGGATCAAACAAGTGCAAACAGCTGTTCTGAACATTGAATCTGGTCTGCAGACCCCTAGCGCACCGCTACGCTTAAAGTGTAGCGCACCGCTAGGCACTATTTCGGCAGAATTACACTTTTGGTCCCTGAACTGTATTTAGGCCATTTTCGACACGTTTAAGGCCCGTTAACCCCATTTCAAAGCTCTAAAATGAAGTTAAAGTATAGGGAACTTAAAACATGTTCAAAAATATCTCGGATGTCGGTTCGTTTGGCCGTACGAACGCGATGTTCGGTTAATTACGACGGAATGCGCATAAGCGCGAAAAACGAACCAAAAGACGCGACGAATGGATTTTTCTTAAGGCGAACACTAAAATATAATATAGTCATGCTTATATAAATTTTTGGATGTCCGGATGTATTCAGAACGTAAGTTATGCGCGAAAATGCAAACTTGTGCACTTTTTGACACTTTTAGTCCCTGAATGACCCAAAAGTTTATTTTAGCACACCGAACCCCTCAAAGCCTATTTCTAAGCTATGTGAAGGATATTTATGGTATGTTTAACTTATGGTCATGCTCCGGAAGGTCTGTTACAGTTCAAATTGGCATACTTTCGCAGTTTGTCAACTTTAGTCCCTGTAAGCGATTTAACTTTGATTTCACCACACCAAACCTTCCAAAACTTATACCTAAGTTATGTAAAGGTTATTTAAGGTATGTTAAGCCTATTTCACTATTCCGGAGTGTTTGTTGCATTAAACTGGTTATATTTACGCATTGGTGCGCGTATAACCTTCCAGAAAGCGATTTAGAGTTTGAAATCGAATAAGAATCGATATGTGCAAATGATACACATATTAATACAAATCCAAAGTATGAAATACAATATTTCATTGGTTCGGTACTTGTTTGATGGCCGTGGAGGCACAGGTGTTACAGTCTCCCCTACTTTAGGAAATTTCGTCCCGAAATTTATTTAGAGGAAACTTGTGAGAGCTTGAAAGCATGAAGTTGAAAAGATCGAACAACATTGGTTAGGGTTCTGAACTTCTAGTAACTTTAATAACCTTATGCTTGCAATGTAAGAGGGATACTTATATACAAGTATACGAAGCGTCATTGGTGCGTCCACCGTACCTCCATTACATCGTTCTCATTTTGTTATTGTTGTCACTATCGGTTCTTTCACATAATAAATCTTACTGGATTTCTGTGCACTAAATTTCATAATTATGTGCGCATTCATAATTAGAGAATTCCTTGCACAGTTCACACAGTCTATTTTATAATGTGTAGGGTAAAACCAAATGAACACTCCTGTGATGAGTGTGACTAGACCGCCATAGAGTCCCGTAGACTAAATCAATAAATGATCTAAATAGACTATCAAGGAGTCTGTCCAGCTACATCACTAGATGTCATTCTTTAACCAAATTGTGAATCAATCCTTTAGACTAGACCACTAAAAAGGTCTGGAGTGGTACTATATAAATCCAAGGGTCTTAACTATTACATAGAAGCCCATTAAGGAATTAAGATAGTACCTTTTGACTATCCTGCTACGAATCCCTCATATGAAGATATGAAAGATCCTGCGAGGATTTGGATAACGAATTATCCAGAGTATACCAAAAACACAAAAATGTATAAATGAAAAACACCAAATATGTAAACACATAATCACATAACCACAAAATTGTTTAACTAGAAGTTTGTTCTGCTAACAGAGTACATGTATTTAAAGCACACTAGGAATCCATCTCGTGGATTTCATTTGGCACTTTAAACATTATCGAGAATCTAACTATAAAGATAGAAAGATTCAAAAAGAAAATTCGATTTCGATTACGAGAACTCGAAATGTTCGAATTAAGGTACATAAAGAATCCAATTAAGGACTCTGATTTGAATGATGATCATCCACAAGGGTCTAATTATGGAAATAAAAAGATCCCATATGGATTTTTGAAGTTGAAGATGTTTTGAAACCTTGCACTGGATGTGCTTAGGTCAAAACATGATGTAAAAAAAATGCTTATGAGGTTGAGATGCTAGATATGTCAAGGCGACATATGAAGCAGAATTTGAAGGTTAAGTAAATGTGTGAGGAAAATATATTTGGAAGACTATGCATGGGAAAAAAAATGTTTTTGAAACCTTATATATAATATTTTGAAATCATAAAGTAGGTGTATTAGGTAGATATATTTACAAAAAATGTTTTAAAATCATGCGAGATGAATTTTGAAATTATGTATAAGGTTTTTGAAAGACATGAATGATGCTTTTCGAAATCATGCACTTGATCAGAAAATGTATTGTGTTAATATTGTCTTCAGACTATATGAAATATTTTGAAATTTGAAAGGTTGGTTTTGATAACATGGCCAATGTTTTTGAAATAACATAGACAATGCATCTAGAAAAATTGTTTTCAAACTATATGAAATGTTTTGAGATCATGAAGATTGTTTTGAAATACTGGTACTGTGTATGTTGAAAAATCAAAACGTAATGGTTATGAGATTTGAAAATACCCTTAGTTATCTAATCAAGTATTTAAAGGCGCAGATGTGCGAAAAGCACGATTACTCATAATGTCACTTAATTTTCTGTACTTTGTTTCTTAGAGTGAAACGAGTACTTAAAATTTTCACAGGAATCATGAGAGATTATTTGAAAGAGAGAATCACAAGAGTAGTTTGTAAGGAACATAGTTCCTTGATGTAGGTATTATAGGAAAATCATACACATATGTAACTATACTTGTATATCAGAATTTGTGAACAATAATTTATTTATGAACAAGACATATTGTTTCACAATACACGAGAACAAAAGAAACAAAGGTATAAGACAGCAATATCCTTTGTTCAGCCGAATGCTCATCCAAGGGTTGGATTTGCATTAGCAAGCTTTGGGCAGTTGTGGCGGAAGTGACCAATCTCTCAGCAGTTGAAACATGAACCCAGTGGGAATTTCGCAGCGTTCCCTTGAACCGGAGCTTGAACCTGAGCAGCCTGATTTTGTCCCAAACGACAAACCTTGGCCAAATGCCCAAGTTTACCACACGTCGTGCATTGCCAGCAAACTTGTTGTAACGAGTGATGACCGTTGCAGCATGCACAATGAGGTGCAGTACCGGCATACGTTTTCTTTGCAGGTGGCTGAGCTGGTTGGTTGGGAACGGCTCGACCATTGTGAGCGACCACGGCGAAGTTTTGAGGAGCCTTTCGCTTCTTTGACTTCTTAGGCGATCGTTCATCCATGGTCTTTGATTCCTCGATTGGTTTATTGGCTGATGGTGTTGTCGCCTGACTAGGTCCTGCCTGTCTTGGTGACTCTTGAGTGGCTTCATCCTGGAGATGATACATGGCAGTAGCTAATTCAACAGTCTTCAGGACTACTTCGCCTATTCGCTGAGCTAATTTGACTGCTTGCTCAGATATCTGGGCGTCATCGTGATGAAGAGACATTCTTGAAGAAAAAGAAAGGCATAGGGGGAAACAGGTGAAAGATTTTTGGACAATCAAAACAGAATGATAACGCATGAAAATTGCGATCATTTGTTTGTTACCTAAGGCAAACAAATGAGACGGTGACTAATCAAGGTAAACAGGTCTTATTAATGTATCACTGAAGACATGCTCGCCTATAAGTGAACACTCATCCCGAGAATTCCCAGGTAAGCACAACTGGTCTCGCGTCTGATGAGATGTATACGAAGTGCTTGCCTAGACAGAAAACCCAGAATACAGGCATTCACCCTTCCAGTTTGCACGTGTTCACATTATTTAAAACCCAAAACCTTGACGAGATTTTGAAAATTCAAAGGGATTCAAAACCATATAACAGAGAGTTCAAAACCTTACAATAGAGGGTTCAAAACCTTGTAATAAATCATCCTAGAACAGATGATTAGTTTTCAAGCGGTTTTGAAATTTATGTTCTTGTTGTGGTCGTCGCCTAAGGATAGGTGACGGTATTGTTTTATGACTAAAGGCAAGTAAACTCGCGTTAGGGTCCTAAGAAGGTTATAGACTAGGTCAAAGCATTACTAATTACTAATAACCTAATTCCCTATAACCATTGGCTCTGATACCATCTTTTCTGTCACACCCCGACCACGTGGAACATACAAAACGTGGCGGAAATATCGGGGAGTGTTGTAACAGAATTAATTGTTTCAAATCCATGGCAATTGAAGTTTCGCTTTATTGATTTAAAAGTGTTACAATGTCTAAACAAACATGGAAATACAACAATTAACTAGTCTGCATCTTTTATTGTCACTAAGGCCCATGTCCGCCTAAGTGTATCTTGATCAATCCTATGCTTCATTTCCTGAAAAACACATGTGAAAATATGGTACGTCAGCATAAAAATGCCGGTGAGATACATAGGTTTTGTGAAAATAGGTTTCATGACTTATGTTTGAGAAAATGTTTAGTCATGAACCTTGTTATTTGCTTTGTTTTGTAAATCATTTGAAAATCGATAAGATCAGATGATATGTATAAATAATGTATGGTTAAATGAATAACCATGTAAAATGAGTTTGTATTAGATAGGTTGCTTGTAAAACAATGTCTTGTGAAAAATATGTTATTTGTATAAAATGTTCTATGTCTCAAACTGAAATGATTCAAATAACGCTACGATATGTAATACCATACAAACACTTATATATAGGAAGTACCAGCGGCGTATCCACCATGTTTGTATCATATTACACACGCATCGTTACTTAATCACTTAATCAAACCAAACCAACAATGTAAATTGTCCATGTATAAATGAATTTGTCAAATGTATTGAATAATATGTCAAAATGCAATGATCAATGTAAATCATGTAATGTGTAACCTAAATGATATGTATGGCTAGTGAAAACGCATCAACTAAACCATAGGTGAAATGCACAAAAACAAAGTATTGAAGTAAAACTGTGTTTAAATCAACGTTATGTTTTGTGTAAATGCATGATCAATGTCAATCATGTTAAAATGTCTATGTCTAATGTCTATGTCAAAATGTCCTGTATGGCTAGCGAAATGTCTCAACTAAACCATATGCACAAGAACATAGTATTGAAGTAAAACGTAGTTTAAATCAACATTATGTCTTGTGAAAATGCATGATCAAGGTCAATCATGTTAAAATGTCTATATGCATGATCAAGGTCAATCATGTTAAAATGTCTAAATGCATGATCAAGGTCAATCATGTTAAAATGTCTATGTCTAATGTCTATGTCAAAATGTCCTGTATGGCTAGCGAAATGTGTCAACTAAACCATATGCACAAGAACATAGTATTGAAGTAAAACGTAGTTTAAATCAACATTATGTCTTGTGAAAATGCATGATCAAGGTCAATCATGTTAAAATGTCTAAATGCATGATCAAGGTCAATCATGTTAAAATGTCTAAATGCATGATCAAGGTCAATCATGTTAAAATGTCTATGTCTAATGTCTATGTCAAAATGTCCTGTATGGCTAGCGAAATGTGTCAACTAAACCATATGCACAAGAACATAGTATTGAAGTAAAACGTAGTTTAAATCAACATTATGTCTTGTGAAAATGCATGATCAAGGTCAATCATGTTAAAATGTCTAAATGCATGATCAAGGTCAATCATGTTAAAATGTCTAAATGCATGATCAAGGTCAATCATGTTAAAATGTCTATGTCTAATGTCTATGTCAAAATGTCCTGTATGGCTAGCGAAATGTGTCAACTAAACCATATGCACAAGAACATAGTATTGAAGTAAAACGTAGTTTAAATCAACATTATGTCTTGTGAAAATGCATACATCCAAGCCTGGCGACTGTGGTGATAAACCCTTTAAACAAATTAAAGGTCTATCTGTCTTAATAACAACGAATTCGGTCATTCCTTTCATCCCCTTTCCCTGGGACGTCCGGAACGGGAGTTGTCAATTCCTATGGTACCACTACCTACTAACGAACGGCATGATCGGTGTTAATGAATGTATTGTCCCATGTAAACAAACCAAATGTCATACCAAAATGTAAGCATGTGATGAAAAACAATGTACTAAGTATGCACGCAATGGACATAAATAGCATAAAATGTAAATGTAAAACGATGTACTAAGTATGAACGCAATGGACATACATAGCATAAAATGTAATGAAATCATGTACTATAATGTACTAACGAACATAGCAGTATATGATGTGAAAACAGGAAAGCTTGAAAGTAACAAGTAGGCACATGTATTCCACCCCAAAACAGTTTGGAAAACAGTAAAAGAGGGGTCTATGTACTCACTTGAGAATGCTCAGTAGTCCTTGAGTAACAACCAAACAATGCTAGAGATCACGGAAATCAAACGGCACCTAATATAGGTAACTATGTTAATTAACCGGACCTAAATCGGAAGATTGGGTAGCATTAGGGTTTGTAAACCAAATGAGTGTAGGAACTCATATGATATGGTTTAACAAAGCCTACATGCTAAATGAAACTTAACCTAAGTCTTATCGACCCATTACGACCCGTTTAGGAAGCTTATGCTACTTTAACGCGTCGTTCGCGTAAAACGCGTTCGGAACGCCTAACTAGCCCTATGACAAGTGTTATATGCCTAAACATGTTACATAATCAGTTATGTGGCAAAAGTTTAGGTTACATATGCTAAATTACCAATTATGCATGAAAAGGGTATTCTGGTAATTTACCTAAGGCATATAAACTACCTATCATACAACTACTTAAACGATGTGACCATAGGGTATAACCTCGGAAGGTTATTCCCTACCTACCATGGTCACCTAAAGTATTTGGTCGGATCCTAATGATCGACCAAATGGGTCGAGTTCGAAGGTATAGGCGATTTATTAGATCGCCTACCCTACGACTCTAGACAACGTGGTAATCAGTGGGCATAGTCCCAAGGGACTACGACCAACGTGATTACACTCACGTTGCGAAGTTCAACCGAACTTCGCATTGACCATTACTGGTCAACGCTGAAAGTCAAACAAAGTTTGACTTTCTGACTCGAAAAGCAGTAAAATAAGGAAAAGAACGAAAGAATACTAACCCAGGGTCCCCGAATGCTAATCCCGACTCAAGAACTCAGGTATGAAACAATGGTTTCAACTTAGAGCTCTCAAAATCAGAATTCTAGTGAGAAATGCAATGGGGGTGTTGGGTTATTTATAGTTTTCGGTCCACCGTTGAGATCGTTTCTTGGAAAAGGGGAAACGATCAAGGCCGTACACTTGTCCAAATGTTATGGTGGCTAAATCTTGATCTTATCTTGCTGATTAGGCGAATTAGAACATGTGGTTGTGGATCAAACAAGTGCAAACAGCTGTTCTGAACATTGAATCTGGTCTGCAGACCCCTAGCGCACCGCTACGCTTAAAGTGTAGCGCACCGCTAGGCACTATTTCGGCAGAATTACACTTTTGGTCCCTGAACTGTATTTAGGCCATTTTCGACACGTTTAAGGCCCGTTAACCCCATTTCAAAGCTCTAAAATGAAGTTAAAGTATAGGGAACTTAAAACATGTTCAAAAATATCTCGGATGTCGGTTCGTTTGGCCGTACGAACGCGATGTTCGGTTAATTACGACGGAATGCGCATAAGCGCGAAAAACGAACCAAAAGACGCGACGAATGGATTTTTCTTAAGGCGAACACTAAAATATAATATAGTCATGCTTATATAAATTTTTGGATGTCCGGATGTATTCAGAACGTAAGTTATGCGCGAAAATGCAAACTTGTGCACTTTTTGACACTTTTAGTCCCTGAATGACCCAAAAGTTTATTTTAGCACACCGAACCCCTCAAAGCCTATTTCTAAGCTATGTGAAGGATATTTATGGTATGTTTAACTTATGGTCATGCTCCGGAAGGTCTGTTACAGTTCAAATTGGCATACTTTCGCAGTTTGTCAACTTTAGTCCCTGTAAGCGATTTAACTTTGATTTCACCACACCAAACCTTCCAAAACTTATACCTAAGTTATGTAAAGGTTATTTAAGGTATGTTAAGCCTATTTCACTATTCCGGAGTGTTTGTTGCATTAAACTGGTTATATTTACGCATTGGTGCGCGTATAACCTTCCAGAAAGCGATTTAGAGTTTGAAATCGAATAAGAATCGATATGTGCAAATGATACACATATTAATACAAATCCAAAGTATGAAATACAATATTTCATTGGTTCGGTACTTGTTTGATGGCCGTGGAGGCACAGGTGTTACAATTATGCCGTTCTCATCAGATTTGTTTCTGAACACCCATTTTGAGCCTATGACAGATTTGTCTTTTGGCTTGGGTACCAGATCCCATACCTTGCTCCTTTCAAATTGATCAAGCTCTTATTGCATGGCTTGTATCCAGTCTGGATCATTTAGAGCTTCCTTGACATATTTGGGTTCTATCTTGCTTAAGAACCCAGAGAATGCACACTCATGTGCAGTGGCGGATCTTGTTCTGACACCATCTGCAGGATTGCCTATGATATCAGAATGAACATGTCCTTTGATCCATCTTAACTTGTTGTGAAATGTTGTTGGTTCTGATGGATTTGAAGTTTCCCCCTGATCAGGTACTACATTTGTCTGAAAAGTATCAGAAATCTGGATTTCTGATGTACCACATACTTGATCTGCAGAGTTAGAACATGAATAATCTTTTGATTTATTTGTGTAGGCATTATCATGTTCTAGGAAATCTTCATTTAATATTTCAAAGATATGTTCATAATTTTCTTGATTGTCAGAAAAGTTTATTTCTTTTATGTACTCATCAGAAACCTCTGTTTCTGATGAGTCATCGAATGAGACATACAAACTTTCTCTGATGGTCCTGGTGTTGAGAATAAAAACTCTGTATGCTTTTGAGGACAAAGAGTAACCAAGAAAAATGCCTTTTTCTGCTTTTCTGTCAAATTTTTCAAGGCTTTCAAAATCATTAAAAACAAAACATCTACAACCAAATGTATGCAAAAATTTTATACTGGGTATTCTTCCATTTATAATGTTGTAAGGTGTTTTGTTGTGCCTTTTGTTGATTATGGATCTGTTTTGTGTAAAACATGCATTTGCTATAGCTTCTGCCCAAAAGTGAGTGGGCAATTTAGCATAAGCTAGCATGGTTCTAGCAGCTTCTACCAAGGTCCTATTTCTTCTTTCAACCACACCATTCTGTTGTGGTGTTCTTGGAGCAGAAAAATCATGAGAGATTCCTTTACTTACTAAGAAATTCTCAATTTTTGCATTTTTAAATTCTGTTCCATTGTCTGATCTGATCCTTCTCACTGTTGGTTTTAACAGATTTTCAATTTTCTTAATAAAATTAATTATCAGCTCAGGAGTTTCACTTTTCTTTCTCAAAAATTCTACCCATGTGTACCTGGAGAAATCATCCACTATTACTAGTATGTATTTCTTTCCAGAAAAACTTTCTGTACTTATGGGTCCACACAAATCCATGTGTAACAGTTCCAAATTTTGTGAAATAGAAGACTCAGAAATTGATTTGTGTGAGCTTCTTTTGGATTTTCCCATTTCACATGCTTCACAAATTTGATCCTTCTTAGAGGATATCAAAGGTAATCCTTTTACTAGACCATTACTTGCTAATTTGCTTAGGTTTTTGAAATTTAAATGAGCAAGCCTTTTGTGCCATAAACAACTACTACCCTTGTTTTGTTTTGAAAATAAACATAGTTTTGGATGTTCACTTTCTTCTTTGAAGTCAAAATAGTAGATTGATTTTCTTATCCTTTTCCCACTTAAATAAATTTTGTTATCATCTATACCTATTAACAAGCATTTTTCTGGTAAAAAGGTTACCTGAAAACCTTTGTCACAGAATTGACCACAACTCAGCAAATTATACTTTAAGCCTTCAACATAGGCTACTTTCTCTATGGTCAAACATCCATATTTTATGCAACCATATCCCATGATCCTTCCTTTCACTCCATTTCCAAAATTTACCATTCTACCCAGCTTTGAAACAAAGTTGCTGAGTAAGCTCCTGTCCCCAGTCATGTGCTTGGAGCTTCCTGAGTCGCAGTACCAGATCTGCTGCACATGATGGTCCTGAAATGAAATGATTAGAGGGTTTTCGGTACCCAGGCATGCTTGGGTACTGTTTCTGATGAAATTTGAAACATTTTATTTTTATTTCTTCTTGGTTTTGCATCAGAAACTCTGTTATATGCTGAGCCATTAACAGTTTTTACATTTTTCTTTTGAAGATGGTGTTGGACAAGCTTCAGTATGTCAACACACATACAAGAGTTATCAGAATTTTCTGATAGTTCCTCTTGTGATGAAATGATTGGATAATTTTGAAAAGATGAGTGAACTGCTTCTGGAGTTTTTACAGATTCTAGACTGCATTCACTTTTGTTTGTTTTGAAGTTTGGTTTGTCAAAAGAATATTCAGAACAGATTGATTTGCAAGATTCTGATTCTGATTCTGATACTAAATTATCAGAAATCTGATGAGTTGCTTTTACAAAGATAGTGGGTTTATTTCTATTAGGTCTTGTAGCACTTGTATAGCCTAAACCCTCTCCTTTGTTCTTTGGTGTGGACTCAATAAAATTTATGAATTCTTTAGCCTGTTGAAAACCTCTTACGTTGATTTCTTTGTCATTGATTTTCTTGTAAAGATCTTTTCTTTCATTTTCATAAAACTCGATTTTTGCTCTTTGATCTAAACTGTCCTCTATAAGATGCTGGTTTTCAAGAATGATTTTATTCAAAGTCCTTTGCAACTCATCAGATTTTCTAATATCTGATTGATGTTTTTCTTGCAGATTTAGAAAATCTGACATGAGCTTGTTTAGTTTGTGTTCAAGATCAAGATTGTCTAAACATACCTTTTGTTCTGATGTTTCTGGTAGTCCTTCAGAGAGTGCCATGAGGCAAAAATTTGCCAATTCTTCTTCTTCATCCTCAGAAGAATCATCAGATAACCATGTATCTGTTCCAGCAATTAAGCTTACTTGTTGCTGCTTCTTTGCTTCTTCAAGCTTTTTCTCATAATAGGCAACATCCTTCAGCTTTTTGGTCTTGCATTCTGATGCATAATGACCTCTTTGCTTGCACTTGTAACACACAACTTCAACCTTCCCTTTATCCTTAGATCTAAACTCTTCTTTAGATCTTCCATCCATCCTTCCTTTGTCACTCCTCTGGTATCTCTGGTTACTTCCCCTCAACATCTGCTCAAATGTTTTGGTGAGCAGTGCTATTGCTTCAGCAAAAGCTGAAAAGTCTGATGATGCATCAGAAGTTTCAAGATTTTGACTGTTTGAAGGTTGTGGATCATTTGTTGTTGTTGATCTTTGTGAGTTGGAGATTAGAGCTAAAGATCCCCCTCTTTGAATGATTTCTTCAAATATTTCTTCCTCTCTGGGGATCAAGATGCTATACAAGTCATGAAGACTCATGTTTCCTAGTTCTAAGGTTGATGATAAAGTCATGGTTAGACTTCTCCATTCTCTAGGAAGGGCATCAAGAAATTTTATGTTTCTTTCATCGTTTGATTTTGTTATACCAAATTTCTTTAGCTCGTTTAAAAGTTTTGTAAATCTTTGATATGTATCATTTAACCTTTCATTTGGCAAACTTTTAAACCTTTCATAAGATGAGACATTATTTGTTCTCTTGTTTCTTCTCATCCTTTCTCCTCCTTCACAAAGGTTTTCCAACTGATCCTATATTTCCTTAGCTGATGCACAAGCATCAACTTGTGAAAATATGTCATTGGGGATGGCCATAATTAAAAGTGACTTAGCCCTTTCATCCCCAGCCACCAGTTCCTTGTCTTCCGCACTCCAGTTTATTTCACTTTTAGGAGCACGGGAGGCAGGGATTGCTGGTGATTGGTCAGTTGCTGGAATAGCAGGTATATCAGTCATTGGTGTATGTGGACCCCTTTCAATGGATTGAAACAGAGCTCGGTCATGACCATTAAGGCAATTGACCATCCTGATTTTCCACTGGGGGTATTCTTCTCTGACCAGAGTCGGAGGTTTAGACATAGAACCAATGTTAAAAGCATTATTCCAGGATTGAAAACTGGCCATATTTAGAGAAAAGAAGATGAGCGATTGATCGTTTGAAAATAGTTTATTCAATCTGCTCTGATACCAATTGTTAGACCCAGTTCAGGCTCAAAACAACTTCTTTTCACGTAATAAGGCAAGTGATTTCAGTAGATGTGAAAAAGATGTGCAGAAATGGAAATCAGACTTTCAAGAAACAAGACCTACAGAATTATCAAGTTTATATCACTTTGAAACAAAAATGGTTTACAAGGTGATTGTAATATTATTATCTAATACAAACGAATCTTGAATTCTGTGGGGGAGAGGGCAATGGAGTTTTGGTATATGTGTGAATGATAAGCTTCAAACTCACTCTGCTTCTCCTGGTTGAGCCTTCTATTTATAGACGGCTTGTATGAATAAACAATAGTTTATTCATACAATAATTCCTGCAAAAAGTAGCCAATTGACATATTCATTGATTCCAACGTTCAAGTTGCCCTTTTCATCATGATATCATTTAATGTCAACTTGCTTCGGTAAGTGTGGCAGGACAGAGCCAATTTCAGACAAGTGGGTTGTTTCATCAGAAATTCTGATAAACCACTTCATCAGAAATTCTGATGAACAAATCATCAGAAAATCTTTGATGATCAGAATCGTCAGATACTGATGATATTTCATCAGAAATATCATCAGATCCATCAGAAATGACCTCTTCTGATAATCTAATTCAGCTCTTAATCAACTTGTGATTCTTTGAAGTAGATGCTATGTATTCCGGTTGTCCCATCTGATCTTCTTTTTCTAGTTCGTGATCTTCAGGACTGTGATCTCTTCATAGATCCAGTTGATTGTGTTTTTCTTCAATACTTACAAATAAAGTTTCCTAACAAAAACAGTATTGAGAGTGATCACATTGTTTATTTCTACACAATTACTCATTCAGTACTGTCAATCCTGACTTGTGGGTCATATTACACATTGGCTAACTCGTTGTCCAATGGTAACGTACTGTCATCCCGACTTACTACTCGCAGTAGTAAATTTTGTATACAAAACCCCCAACATACCGGCAGTAATTGAAGAACTACAAAGACTCAATCACTGCTTAATCACATTGTTAAGCATTTAAGGTTTTGTAAAGTATTACAAAAAGGTTAACAAAAATTGGATAAACTCACATTGCTATCTTAGATTTCGCATAAGGGTTTCCTGGGAATAATCTATAATTTACACAAATGTACATAGGTTAGTATCATAACCCTTTGAAAATATTAATGATACCCTCCCGAGACGGTATTCCAACAACTACGTCGGGCAGAACCACGACAGTTGTTACGGAACCCTAAATCAATCGGGCAGCGTATCTATCACGAAACTGGGGTTATAATACTTACAACGGAGCAGAACCTCGCTAATTAGGGGGATATAATATCCGTGTATTACTTCTACTACTCCAGAATTCGTTTAGAAAGAAAAGAAATGAACGAGGAATACTGAAACCCGATGCCTCCTTGTATAGTTGCTGAAACTGACTCTCACGCGGCCCGCGAAAGAGTAGGCAAGGGCCTACGCGGCTTGCATCAAACCTGGGTCAACGCGTAGCTCATCCGGATCACCAACTAGACTTGACACGATGATGTCACGTGTCATCACCGGGCTGCGCCACATTTTAGATCTTACGCGACCCGTGTAAGCTGAGGGGAAATCTTACGCGGCCCGCCTAAACTAAAGGAATCGAATGAAATCAGGTTTTAACCCTAATACCGCCCGCATAAGTGGTTGGGGTGGGTCCTACGCGGCCAGCCTCAACTTATATTTTCAGTTTTTATTTTATTTTAAATGTTATAACATATTTCGGGCTCGGTTTTCACATACGGGATGTATTTAAAGACATATTAGGACATTTTAAGATATAATAGGGTGTCGGAAATATTCGAGAGTGTCGATTTTATTGAGGGTTGTTACATCCTCCCCACCTTGTTTCAGAGCTCGTCCTCGAGATCCACTGGAACAAGTGCGGATATTTCCTTTGCATTTCAGATTCAAGCTCCCATGTGTACTCAGGTCCTCTTTTGGAGTCCCACTTTACTTTGACCAGAACTAGTCTCTTATGCTTGAGGTTCTTGACTTTCCTGTCTTCAATTTGTAGAGGTCTTTCTACAAACTTGAGTTGTTCATTTACCTCTATATCCTTAAGAGGTACTATTAGTGATTTATCAGCTAAACACTTTTTGAGATTTGATACATGAAATACATCATGTATTCCTGTCATTTCCTCTGGCAGTTGTAGCTGATAGGCTACAGGTCCTATTCTTTTAATAATTTCAAAAGGTCCAACATACTTGGGACTTAGCTTTCCCCTTTTTATGAATCTTACTACTCCTTTCCAAGGAGAGACTTTTAATAATACTTTATCTCCTACTTGAAATTCTAATGGTTTGCGTCGGTTATCAGCATAGCTCTTCTGTCGATCACGTGCTGCTTTCAGTCGTTCCTTGACTTGAATAATCTTGTCAGTTGTTTCTTGCACTATCTCAGGTCCAGATAGTTGCTTTTCCCTAATTTCTGCCCAACAGACTGGGGTTCGGCACTTTCGTCCATAAAGTGCTTCGAATGGTGCAGCATTGATACTTGTGTGATAACTATTATTATAAGAAAATTCTATTAAAGGTAAGTGATCATCCCAATTACCTCCAAAATCAATTACACAAGCTCTAAGCATGTCTTCCATTGTTTGAATTGTCCTTTCGCTTTGTCCGTCCGTTTGAGGATGATAAGCCGTGCTTAGATTTAACTTGGTTCCCATTGCCTTTTGGAAACTTGACCAAAAATGAGAGGTAAATCGATTATCTCTATCAAAAACAATTGATAAAGGAATTCCATGTAAAGAAACAACTTCATTTACATATAACTTAGCTAACTGTTCCATACTGAAAGTTTCCTTCATTGGTAAGAAATGAGCTGACTTGGTTAGTCTATCTACAATCACCCAGATTGTATCATTACCTTTCTTTGTTTTGGGTAATTTAGTAACAAAATCCATTGTTATCAATTCCCATTTCCACACTGGCATTTCTAATTGTTGTAGAAATCCTGAGGGTTTTTGGTGTTCAGCTTTAACTTGTGAACAGGTTAAACATTTAGAAACATAGGCTGCTATGTCCTTTTTCATTCCTATCCACCAGAAAATTTTCCTTAAATCCTGGTACATTTTATCATTTCCTGGATGCATTGTATATTTAGACTTATGGGCTTCTTCTAAAATAAGATAACGTAGGTTTCCTAATTTAGGTATCCATATTCTCTTCTCATGGAATCTCCAAATTCCATCTGTTCCTTGTTCTAATTGTTTTAGCATACCTTTTAATTTTTCAGTATCATCCTTGATTACTCATGATTGTGCTATTCTAATTTGCTCATTTAAAATTACTTATAGATTTAATTTGAGAGAACGTACCCTTTTTGGCTTTTCATGATACTTTCGGCTTAAAGCATCTGCTACTACATTTGCTTTTCCTTCATGATACTGGATATCACAATCATAATCACTTAGCATTTCCATCCAGCGTCTTTGTCTCATATTCAACTCCTTTTGCTTGAAAACATACCTTAAACTCTTATGATCAGTGAATATAGTAAACTTACTACCGTAAAGGTAATGTCTCCAAATCCTAAGAGCAAAAATTATAGCTCCTAATTCTAAATCATGGGTTGAATGATTCTCTTCATGATTCTTAAGTTGTCTAGATGCGTAAGCTATAACCTTTTGTCGTTGCATCAATACACATCCATAACCTAATTTAGAAGCGTCACAATAAACTACAAAGTCTTCAGTTCCTTCTGGTAACGCTAGTATGGGTGCATGGGTTAATTTATGCTTAAGGATTCTAAAGGCTTCTTCTTGTTTTAATCCCCATTCAAACTTAACAGATTTACAGGTTAGCTTAGTTAAAGGAATGGCTATTCTAGAAAAATATTGAATAAATCTTCTATAATAACCGGCCAATCCTAAGAAACTTTTAACCTCAGTTGGTGACTCAGGGTTTTTTCCATTTAGTAATTGCCTCGATCTTTGTGGGATCCACATGAATTCCTTCATGATTGACTAGGTGTCCAAGAAATTGTACCTGTTCTAACCAAAATTCGCACTTAGAAAATTTAGCATAAAGCTTTTCCTTTCTTAATAAACTTAAAAGAGCATTCAAATGCTTTGCATGATCCTCTTTATTCTTAGAGTAAATGAGAATATCATCTATGAAGACGATTATGAATTTATCCAAATATGGCTTACATATTCGGTTCATCATGTCCATAAATGCAGCTGGGGCATTGGTTAAACCAAATGGCATGACAGTAAATTCATAATGGCCATACCTTGTTCTGAATGCGGTTTTAGGAATGTCCTCTTCCTGTACCTTTAATTGATGATATCCTGACCCTAAATCGATTTTAGAGAAAAATCGAGCTCCTTGCAGTTGATCAAACAGATCATCGATTCTTGGTAATGGGTACCGATTCTTAATCGTGACCTTGTTTAATTCACGATAGTCAATGCACATACGCATTGATCAGTCCTTCTTTTTAACAAATAAGATTGGTGCTCCCCACGGCAACAAGCTTGGCTGTATGAATCCATTTTTCTTCAATTCTTGCATTTCTGCAGGTGCCAAACGGTAAGATGCTTTGGCAATCGGTGTTGTTCCTGGTATTAAATGGATTCTGAATTCAACTTCTCTATCTGGAGGTTGCCCTGGCAATTCTTCTAGAAATACATCTGAAAACTGAGATACTACTGGAATATCTTTTAAATCCTTTCCTTTAGTGTTAGTGATTATAGAAATCAAATACACTATAGAACCTTTTCTTATATAACTTGCAGTTTTCATCACAGAGATAAATTTTGTGGATCTAGATGGTTTATTTCCTTTAATTGTGATCTTTTCACCTTTTGGTGAATTTACTTGAATTGACTTTTGATCACATAAAATACTGGCTTTATTGGTTATTAACCAATCCATTCCTAATACAACATCAAATCCTGCCAGATTCATGGGATAAAGGCTTGCAATAAATTTCTGATTTAAAGTTTCTATGCTTGCTCCCTGCAAGATTTCAGAAATCCTAACGGTTTCTCCATTAGTTGTCTCTACTAAACATTCTTGTGGTAGTTTAGTTAATGACTGATTTAGAAATTTGCAAAATGATGTATTAATAAAACTTTGGTTTGCACCAGAGTCAAATAATACTTTAGCAAAAACATCATTAACTAAAAACGTACCAGCTATGACATCTGGAATCATCTTAGCTTCATCTGCAGTCAGAACAAATGCTCTAGCATTTTGAGTATTCTTGTTGTTTGTAACTGGAGCTAATTTTGGGCAATTAGGCTTGATATGACCTTGTTCTCCGCAGTTGTAACATATCCTGTTATTAGATTCCTTCTTTGATCCTCTTCTCGGGTATGAACTAATTCATCTGTCAAGGTATTTGCTAGTTCTACAGCTTCTTCTATAGTTTGAGGTCTAGCTGCCTTGACTACGTGTCTTATCTCCCCAATTAATCCCCAGATATAACGGGAGATTAACATTGGTTCTGGTGAAGCAAGAGTTGGCACTATTCTAGCATATTCGAAGAATAATTTAGTGTATCCCTTACTATCCACATCAGTCATCCTAAGATTTAGAAATTTGTTCGCTATATGTTCCTTTTCATTGGGTGGGCAGAATTTCCTTTCTACCTTGTTCTTAAATTCTTCCCATTCCATATTGTAAGTTCTATCACTTCCTCTTGATTGGAGGATAGTGTTCCACCATTCTAGCGCTGAATTCTTACAGATTAGAAGCAAACAATATCTTATCTTCTTCAACACACTTGCTTATTCTTAAGACTGCCTCAGTTTTCTCTATCCAGCGTAGGGTTGCAATGGCTCCTTCGTTGCCCGAGAATTCCATTGGTTTACAAGACCAGAATTCCTTATAAGAACAACCGTAAGACACGGTTCTTCTCCTTTTGGGAATAGGCAATTGAAGTAAAGGTCCATTGTTTACACTGTTTTCGGGTTCGATGGGTCGCTTACTGCTATGCTTACTTTTATTATTCGCTTCTTGAATCGTTTGAATAATAAATGGCATTGCATCTATGATTCCTTATGCCACTATATGTTGAACATCACTATTATCCATTTGGTTTCAATTGTTATTGATGCTTGGATTCTCATTAACCACGTTAATGTTACTCTGATTATCATTATTCAGATTTCCTTGATTTCCTTCATCGGCCATCTGAATTTTAAACAT
This sequence comes from Helianthus tuberosus, assembly GCA_030545235.1. NCBI lineage: Eukaryota > Viridiplantae > Streptophyta > Magnoliopsida > Asterales > Asteraceae > Helianthus > Helianthus tuberosus. The sequence goes on from CM060389.1 coordinate 101,436,346, forward strand.
TTACCCCATATTAACATCACAAGAGAATATTTAATATAGTTAATCATATGACACGCAATCTAGCCAAAAATGTCGATCATTGCGACTTTTACTCTATTTCTATTTACTATTATGCATCTATTACATACTAGTACTGAAATAAAAATTACAATACCAACAGAAAATAGAATCACACTAATAGTAATAGGCATCCGTACACACATGTTTTATTTTATTTTTATTTTATTATATTATATTATTATTACTATTACCATCTCCTCCATCACATCACGGATATGGATTTATCCAAAAATCCATATTGCGCTCATCGTATTTCCATACGAGTCGCTCTCCCACATGTCGCATTCTCTCACTGCTTTCTAAAATTTCCTCCCCAAAAGTCCTAAGTTCTTGCACGTTTTCTGCACTCATTGGGGGTGCAGGTTCTAGGACTGGGTTCGGAATCTGGGGTGCGGGTTCCTGGTATGGGGGTGAAAGTGCCTGAAATCGGTAAGGATCTTCTAAGATCTCCCTAATGTAGTTATCATGGTAATAGGGATCTAAAGGGTCCATACCCGGGTAGGCTCCTATATTCTGTATGGGTGTGTCTTCATGTATCGGGTAACGTTGCACAAAGTCCCTATTGTCGTCCCACCAGGGGTCGTAATTTGGGTCTAGAGGGTTTGGTGCTTGTACCCTAGGGATTTCCTCTGGGTTGAAGTCATGCATCTCCACTTGGTTTTCAGGGTTTTATATTTCCATGAGTTGATTATGGATTAGTGGTTGTGGGGCTACTAGTTGTTCCAGACTTGGGTCAGCAGCAGTTGTAGCTAGGATATGGAAATTGGCTAGGCTTCTATTAAGCATATCCTGTGTATGGGCATCTGTCTTTCGCTTAACGGCTGCTAAGGCTCTTTGTTGTTGCAACTTTCGCATTCTTTTCCTACGTGCAAAGGCTTCCTTACTGAACCATCCTCTTTTCTTATGAGGGAATGGCTCTTCCGACTGAGCTTTAAAGGCAAACATCCCTTCTTCCTGATCAGCAGAATACCCCAAAAGGGCAGGCTGCGATGAGGTACCTTCACTCCTAGGTGAATCAGACAACTGACGACACATGTCTGAGGGTCCTTGATCACTCATACTGTAAACTAACAAATAGTCAAATAACACATAACAAATAAATACAGTTATGCACGTATTTCCGTAATTTATTTCCTAACACAAAATTTAGAATTTAAGCGTCAGCAGAACACTTCTTTGGCTTAGACCAGTGGCTAGGCTCTGATACCACCTTCTGTCGCAACCCTCAATCCCTTATCTGTCCCGGGAACGGGCGGACGTGAACTCAGAGTTTCGGTGGTATCAGATGGTTACTTTGGCAGCGGAAATTACATCAGGACCGTAGTTAGGAAATGTTTATCAGAGTAAAATCACCATATTTAATATTAATAATCACATGGGCAAAACGCAAGTTTCTTATTACAATACGTTTATAGGGATAAACCCTATTTTATTGAATTTAAAACATTGTCTTTTAGGTAACTTTTATAGCCACATTTTTCCCAAGCCTTCAGTGCTCTCCAGCTGGCTTTTTACTAATTGGCTGTCACATTGTGTTACCTGAAACGCGTTTTAAAAACATTTGTCAGTGGGAAATACTGGTGAGTGAATCCCAGTTTAGTTTTAAAAACATTTGTCAGTGGGAAATACTGGTGAGTGAATCCCAGTTTAATCAAGAAATATTTTATTAATTAAAACAGTATTGAGAGTGATCACATTGTTTATTTCTACACAATTACTCATTCAGTACTGTCAATCCTGACTTGTGGGTCATATTACACATTGGCTAACTCGTTGTCCAATGGTAACGTACTGTCATCCCGACTTACTACTCGCAGTAGTAAATTTTGTATACAAAACCCCAACATACCGGCAGTAATTGAAGAACTACAAAGACTCAATCACTGCTTAATCACATTGTTAAGCATTTAAGGTGTTGTAAAATATTACAAAAATGTTAACAAAAATTGGATAAACTCACATTGCTATCTTAGATTTCGCGTAAGGGTTTCCTGGGAATAATCTATAATGTACACAAATGTACATAGGTTAGTATCATAACCCTTTGAAAATATTAATGATACCCTCCCCGAGACGGTATTCCAACAACTACGTCGGGCAGAACCACGACAATTGTTACGGAACCCTAAATCAATCGGGCAGCGTATCTATCACGAAACTGGGGTTATACTACTTACAACGGAGCAGAACCTCGCTAATTAGGGGGATATAATACCCGCGTATTACTTCTACTACTTCAGAATTCGTTTAGAAAGAAAAGAAATGAACGAGGAATACTGAAACCCGATGCCTCCTTATATAGTTGCGGAAACTGACTCTCACGCGGCCCGCGTAAGAGTAGGCAAGGGCCTACGCGGCCCGCGTCAAACCTGGGTCAACGCGTAGCTCGTCCGGATCACCAACTAGACTTGACACGATGATGACACGTGTCATCACCGGGCTGCGCCATATTTTAGATCTTACGCGGCCTGTGTAAGCTGAGGGGAAATCTTACGCGGCCCGCCTAAACTAAAGGAATCAAATGAAATCAGGTTTTAACCCTGATACCGCCCGCGTAAGTGGTTGGGGTGGGTCCTACGCGACCCGCCTCAACTTATATTTTCAGTTTTTATTTTATTTTAAATGTTATAACATATTTCGGGCTCGGTTTTCACACACGGGATGTATTTAAAGACATATTAGGACATTTTAAGATATAATAGGGTGTCGGAAATATTCGAGAGTGTCGATTTTATTGAGGGTTGTTACACTAGTCGTAAATGATAGGGTTTAATTAGTGGGTTTGGGATTGGGCCCAAGGCCCACAAGCCCAATCCCCGAGTTTAGTGACCCGAGATCTCTTGTGAACTCGTATTAAAAAAAGAAATAATCCGAACACTCCGCAACGTCGTAAATGATATTTTTGTATTTTAAAACACATAAATAAATAAATAAATAAATATTTTTGAAAATAGTGCGGGTAGTCGTCGTTGTCATGTTTGAGCGACGGTTGAGTAAAAAGCGCGCAAATTGCGTACTTCTTTTCCGTTTTTAATTCGCTTCTCGATCAGATTTCAACGGCGATTCTAAAAAAATAGAGAAACAGACTCGTATTTCAAAATACATGGAAACACGGAAATTCGAAGCGTTACAAGTCAGTCCAATCGCTTACGTCAGACATCATAACAGCCAGTTGCATGCTGTAACGGCTAGTCCGAATTCAATGGCAATATGACAGCTGTGAATCCTTATCACAACTGCCATATTGGAGGCAATGTTAGGACATAGGTTTTAATAACTGTGGATCATATATCCTGAAGTGTTGTCTGGATCAGTTATCCTTAGCAAATGATGCAGGGACTCAAAGGATCAAGGATCCTTATCATTACTTATGATTTCTAACAATTGTTCTCGATATTTTCTAATGATCATGTGCAGGTTACTAACGGAGTGGACTGAGTCTTAGCTGGAATTTCGGGCATAATTCGTTCAAGATATTGCACGTGCTACTTCTACAAACGGTCATGGGGGCTTGAACGTGGTCTTCCAAGAATTTTGGACCTAGTTGTTAGGCTTATTCAAAAGGGGTTGATCAAGTGTTAATTTACACAATTACGATTACACACACACACACACATACACACACACACACACTTTCTCGCATACATTACAAACCAGAGCTCTCACAACACACTTAGCATTCAGTTGTACCACGCTTGATCAACATCCGAAGTTGTAATCATTTTTATTGTGCAATATAGTTGATAGTGATAGTTTTCACTATCCGAGGTTTTTATGTCGACGATCTACTAGTGATCAAGGGCTTTTCCTCGTATATATCTTCACACTTTCTCGCATACATTACAAACCAGAGCTCTCACAACACACTTAGCATTCAGTTGTACCACGCTTGATCAACATCCGAAGTTGTAATCATTTTTATTGTGCAATATAGTTGATAGTGATAGTTTTCACTATCCGAGGTTTTTATGCCGACGATCTACTAGTGATCAAGGGCTTTTCCTCGTATATATCTTCATGTTCTTTTACATCGTTCATCTAGCATTCGTTTTATCATTGTTCATCACTCTACCACACTTTACAAATTTGGTTACATTATCCTTAATCAGATTTTTGACCAAAACACTCCCCCAACCTGAACCGGTTTACATTTGACACGATTATATCATATAACTTAAGCATTTATATTTTAAAATCTAATAATAACAAGTGGTGTTCTGATAAAGATTTTGTATGATGCATGTTATGGTTAGGATTGGTTGATAAATAATAACAACAAAACCCTATAAATCCCACAAATAGCAAGGTATGGGAAGGATGACATGTAAGCAAACATTACCTCAATCCTTGGGATAAAGATGTTGCTTTCCGATAGACCCCCAGCTCCAATACAAACAACAGACATATAAACAAAACTAAAAATAAAAGTAGAAAACTATCAAATTACAAAAGAAGTGACAAGAGGTTAACATGGTAACATAGACAAACAGGACAAATAATAAAATACAAAACCATATATAGAGATAGATATATAGAAAGACAATCATCAGCAAAGATCACCTAAGGTATGAAAATCTAAATACCCTTAGGGCCCAAGTAAGCCACTACTCTACTCTAATAGTCCTTAATTTTAATCATACGTCTCCACGAACTCCTATTCTAGATCATGTCCTCACAAAGGATCCCTTTTTTTTTACAATATGTAAGCTCGAAATCAAATAGGAAAGATACTTCATTTATAATACGTAACTATGTATATAATGATATAGTTAAAGTTAATTTTAAATATTTTTTCTAAGTTAATCTCAAGTAGCTTATGAGTTAGGCCCGTTTTCATACACTATAGTTTATGCTTATTGTTGTTTAAACTTGAAATCAACCATGGTGGTTTCCATTGCTCGGTTTGTAAACTAAAGAATCTATAATTTTGATAGTTATTCACCTTTTTTTTTTGTTCTTAACTAATATGATTTTGGTATATTAAGCCGTGTAATTCACTCTTCTTTAAAGTTGACACATGCCCTAATGAATAATGATGTGTGCCCCTACGTTACATGATGAAAATAACCAGACCAAAAGAGACTTTAAATAAACATATAATGTGATCAAAATCTTAAAGTTAATTTGTTACAATTGAGTTATACAAAACGTTTTAACTAATATAAATTTGCTATTTAAAATAATGTTTTGTAACATTATTTAAAAGTGATTTTATCAAATATAAAATTTTAACAATGTAACAGTATTAGGTACATTAACATCATAGTGACATTGTAATATGACATTTTTGTTACAATGCGTAGGTGCAGGGGCGGACCTAGCCTTAACCGGGGGGTAACCTCCGCTACGGCTTGGCTCGGAAAAATTTGACGTTTTTAGTGTAAATTTTGGAAAAATTTGATGTTTTTTCGATTTCGTTACGGCTTATTTATAAAACGTTACGGCTTGGCGTGAATCCTAGATCCGCCACTGCGTAGGTGTACATGCAAATTGCATGGAGGACTTATGTCATGCATTAATCCTTGTTTATTGATTGTGCATAAATCAAGTATTACAATATTTACTTTGAGTGGTTTAAAATAAATAATTCAAAACTAAACAAACATTCATAAAACTTTTATTTATAAAAATACAGGAAACTAAAAGTGATTTATATATATTGTAAAAATAGCAACATATGATTGTTGAGTGTGAAGAGGGTCATCTACACAAATAATTGAGAACTAATGGATTCTTATTGTGCGTTACAGCCGCTTGATTTGGAATAAATAATTGAGAATATGTAACCTTTTATTCATTTCTTACCATTTTCAAATATTTGAAACACACTTATAAAAATTGATAACCTTTAAGATGTTATTAGTACATAAATCTTTTTGTTCTGATTTTTCACCAATCTTTTTTTAACGGCAAATTTTGATCACTGACGGAATACTAGAGTATCATCATGCCAGTAGCGGAACCACCTCATATCCATCTTCTGTAGACAATGATGTTTATACACCAATTTAGCAGAAAACCTAATAAATCTTGGGAAAACCCTTTGTAGAAATCGAACCCAAAACCTTATCTCAAAGATGTCACTAGGCTATAATTACTTATATGACCACTAAAGATATAAAAATACCTAAAATATTCGTTTATCCATAGGATTAGTATTTATATGACCACTAAAGATATAAAAATACCTAAAAAGAATTCGTTTATCCATAGGATTAGGAGTGTTTAGATTTGGATATTTAAAATGTTTTTTTTTATTCAAGCGTGTAGAGTAAGATAATATAAAATACATAATTTAATCTAACATTAACAAGACCCTTTTTATAAAAAAAAAAAATATATTACTTCAACAACTTGTATTAAACATATGTGAAAAGGATAAAGATCATTTAAAGAATATTATTTGGGCATTTGCCCAAAGCCTCATCTCATATCTTGTAAAAGAAAAACAAGATTCATTATTCCTAGGCAATAAAAAAAAGTCTGTTCATCAAAGCATCTCATCCCATCTCCACATATATATATTTATTTAAAATTTTAGAAAGATAAATATATTATTGAAATATAAAAAAATAAAAAGATAGATACTTTGTGTCATGTAATAGAATCAGAACAAATGGCAGTTTCCCCATCCACAAAATCCCACAACTCACCATGCCAAATCCACCTTTGGGGATTCCATAATCACATATCACATGTTCTTTTTTCTTGACTCAGTAACCCACTAGTTTCATCATAGTCCGATTTGCAATTTAGACAGATAAAAATAGTTATGGCTAAAATGAAAAAGTTTGAAGAAAGAACAGTGTTGGTTGAAGGAATTAAATTGCCAAACCTGAATACTATATGTATAGTTATGCATGTTAAAGACATTTACAATGTGACTGACATAAAAATAGGTAAAATCATGTAACTCAAACACGTCATTTTTTTTTAACGGCAAATTTGGATCACTGATGGACTTCTGGAGTATTATCATGTCACCAGCGGAACCACCCGATCATATCCATCTCCACTAGGCATAATGTCTCTACACCAATTCAGGGGAAAACCCAATAAATATGGGAAAACCCCTCTTTTGTGGGAATCACCCAAGACCTTTTGGTCCTAAAGCTTTTTCTCACTCCTAAAATGCCACTAGGCTATAAAGCCGTGGACAACTTAAACACAACTCATATAACATGTTTATCTAAACTGATAAAACAAGTTGTAAATGAGTTACAATAATATTTATAACGATTTAAACATATCCTATATATAGGTTGTAATAAAATTATAAATGAATAGTTTGTCTTATACAGGGCATATCTTTTTCTTTTTCCAACTCCAACTTCAAACAAGTTAACACAAAACTCCAATTTGATTATTTGTAGACTTGGTTACATATCATGTTTGAATTATTTTTGGTCCAAATGTGTCTCTGAGAATTCATGTACCTTATTCAAGCTCTCGAATAAATGTGCTTCGATGCCGTAACGATAAACAGTGCAATTACTATTTAAACCATAAAAAATAGGCTCCCTAAACCTAATGTCAATGAGGTAACTTTCAAACCATAAAAAATGATTTGTAAATGAGGCTATATTAGAATCGATACGAGTATACTATTTAAAAAAATTTAACATATATATATATATATCGTTTTTTTAAACACGTACCCCTCGAAATCACAGGCCATATGCGGTAGTTCTCTCCGCACACCATAAAAGCCGCCCATGCAACTATTTATATTACATGCAACTCAAACACGGCATGGCATGTTTATCAAAAATGTTATAACCAACATATTAAACATGTTAAAAACTTGCATACTCAAAATCAAGTTATTTCCACTTCAAATTTGTGTTCATGACCTTGTTATCTCTAAGAAACACATAGACGAACACAGTAAAAATCTCACTCTTAAAGTAAGGTTTACAAACTTTATCGCCTTAAAATCTATAAAACATTAGATCTTGCTCCAAAACACAAGAGAATGAAGGAAGCTATGTGCATAATGAAATTTGTATAATAATAATTGAAAGAAATGATATTAATTTTAATCATTGCTACATAAGGTATCATGATCCTCACCAAAACACTTGAGATCTGCACTACACATGATTACATCAACACCAAACACCTCTCAACAAAAAAGGTAAAAGGGGCAATTTAGTAACATCCTGTTAATAACTAATATTAAATAATATATTTTTCAGAAAATTTCCTAATTTCTGCTTGTATATTATAATAATTATATTAAAAACAATTGTAGTAAAAAACTTGTTTGTTATTCAATGCAGATTGATCCATTTATCCAAAGTAATTGGATAAATCAAAAATCAAAACTTGTTTGTATTTTAATTCCCCCAAAAATTTCAGTTTTGTTGAGTCACAACATGCTCAAGCTGCATTTGCTCAATCCATGCACTCAATGCAGATTGATCCATTTGTTCAACCTGTGTACTTGAATTCACACCATCACCACCACCATTGCTGGGCCCGCCATCCGCCACCGCCTTTTCGGGGGGTGTTTCTTTAACCAGCGATTGAACCCATGACAGATCGGGCTCTTCCGCGTTACTCCCAACATTTTCGAACGATGATGACCTTCGAAGCTTATCGAATTCGTCCGCGTTAGCATTCTCAACCGCCCAATCAGGTTTCTCATTACCCGAGCCCCATTGTAACCACGGATCAACCCCCGAACTCGAACCCGAAACTGTTACACCACTGGATCGCGACCCGAGTTCCCTTGAACTCAAACTCCTAAACTGATGTTGATTCTCGCGTGCCAGTATTGACACACGAGAACTCATGGGCGAAATCGGGTCAACGCTTCTCGGTGACATCCTCCCAGGAGACTGAACCGACTGGACCGAAAAAGGCGTATTTTTTGGTGAGAAGTTTGTGTTAATTGGTGATAACATACCCTCTTGTTGCTGAAACTGGTTAAAAACCGATGAACTATGTCGCAGTGAGAAAACCGATTGATCGTTAAACCGAGGAGACAAGCTTTCAGCTGCAAAGATATCGTCAAGTTTCGTCGGGGTCAAAACCGTCCTTTGTTGTCTGTTTAACTCATTCAAAAGCTGAATGTTTAAATCTTGTTCCATATCTCGAGCGTTAAGAGACGATCTTAACCGGCTCGATTGAAGGTTACTTCCCGGTAAATGCAATGACGGGACATTCGGTGGAGCCCAGTTGCCATTCGCATTTGGAGACAACGGTGGTGTAAAAGATGGGCCTGGGCCCGGGCCCAGCCCGGGCATCAAACTCATGGCTGCAGCAAAATCCAACGCACTCGGTCCACCTGATGACCGAGGCGACCCAACCACAGAGCCTGTTGACACAAACAACGGCCGAAGTTCATCGCGCGTATGAGCAAAGAAACAGACCCGTCGGTTACAACCGGGCCCGTCTTTACAAAGACGGGTCCGGTATTGGGCCGGGTGTAGCCAACACTCGAAAACCCCATGAGCGTATTCGCACATATCACCTCCTCTGCAAGTGCCTTTCCTGAAATCCGGACACGGAACACAACTGTAATGAAACTTTCGTGGGTCCCGCCTACGCGCGTTTTCACCCGGATGAACAAAGGGGCATTCGGTCCAGTCATGAGAGTAGGCCCGTGAACAAGGCCGGACCTTAAACGAGTACATTCTAAACTCATCGGTTGAGTAGATACTATTCTTGATATCGGGTAACGAAGGGTCAATCGGGTATTCCCGTTTCGACATATCCAATTCCGGGCCGGGTTCCGGTTCCGTTTCCGACAAGGGCAAAACAGTAATTTCACCTTCGCCAACGCCAAGAAGCTCTTCGAGAGTCTTTTTCATACCCGGAAACTTTGGTGAAACAACAATCACATCCACGGGTCGAAGCCCGTTAACATCGATCAAATTCGGGTCAGCACCCGCGAGCAGCAACAGTTTAACGACTTCAACTGCGTTTACCGATCCACCGGAAGCAGCACAATGCAGAGCAGTGGTTGTATCAACGCCACATAACTGATTCACATCGGCTTTCGATTGAGAAAGGATCAGTTTCAAAACATCAATGCTTCCATACATTGCTGCCACCATTAACGGGGTTCGGTGTTCAAGAACCATCTGTTTCGACCCTTTTTGACGGCCGTACCACAGTCCAACTTCATCAATACCAGAAGGGTCAGATTCAATTGCCTTTTTGAACCCTTCAATGTCATCATTTGCAGCAAGTTCAAGTAATGTAGCAGAAGTATCTTCGGTTTCAACACTCAACTGGCTCATATTGGTCAACTTATTAATGGTTAAAACTTAAAACACAACGGTCAATGGTCAACGAAAGTTGTTACCTAGCCCATGATTTTGATCTGCAAGAGAGATTATAAACAAGAAACATGATTAAAAATCAAAAGTTTATGATAGAATGACTAAAAGTAATGAAGAAGTTCAATAATTGTATGCCAAGATTATTGATATCAATAGTTAAGTTATACACATATAGATAGAAGGACATAAAGTTCTTTTTTGATAAATGGGTGCGTTCAATACGGCACCAATTTTGATTACTAAACCGCATAAACACTTGTACATAGTGCTAACTTAATGGAAGAAAAAGAAACATATTGAATCATGTGATTACATCACCACGTAACGTATCACAGTCAAAACAATAACTACAAGTGCTTACGTGATCCTTACAGTTCTCTACTTAATCGATCATGTATTGAACGTCACACATATACATATACAAACTATTAAATAGTTAGAAACCAAAGGACTATTTATTCGCCTATGGAGAATATTTCAATGGATGGTCGGGATCACCCTTATGTTAGGGGTGTTCAGTATTAACGAAAAATGATGAAGGTGATTCATGAATATTAAAATGAACAAAGATAAACGGGTCAGTTCTAGTTTCAAACCCGTCAAGCGAATCGTTAAAACCAGTTTTTGAACCATGAACCACATAAACCTCAAACCAGCCAAATCGACTGATACAACATTTTCTTTTAACACACCTTTATGATCAAAGAAAAAAAAGTTGATTCATTTAGTTTCTATATATTTGTTTGGTCTCATTTGAACCCACCCAACAATATAAATATTATACAAAGCAGTTCTTGATAGATCCAACACATTAAAGACCTATAGTAAACAAATTGATGAAAAGGACCAATACAAAAGTGAAGTAGCTGAGTGATAACTAAAATAATATGAATAATTGACAATATGAAAGACTAAAAACCTTATTCAAAAATAGATAAAAATAAGTTGGGGCCACAGGTAGATTTATTGGTATGTAGAATAGTGTGATTGATCACCAAACCACCCATCAAATTTTTCCATAAAAACAATATAATCATGTAGCAAATTCACTCAAAAACAATTAAAAAATTATGACGTGGGAACCGTTACCGGTAAACTCACGGGCCCACCGATACCCTATTAACCGGACGGAGCCGAATAGGTAAAGCATGACCGAAGCCGGGTAGGTGGCCTTCGGGGTCGAGAGAGGAATCAAACGCTTACCATTGCGCTACGAACGAAAGTTCACTTAAAATAGTCTTTCAATATCTAATTTCATTAAAATCAAACAAAAAAACCTTTGAAACCCTAAAATGAACCCCCATGATTTAAGCCTATTTATCATCAAGAATGCATGGAAAACAATAATGGGAATTCAAGAAAGTTGACCAAAGTCAAAACTGAAATCAAAAGCTTGTATCTTTATTCAGAAACTGAGAACAATTAATTCTCTTAAAGAAACCCCAAAAAACCCCATTAAAAGATGGATACCAAAATTTAGAAAGGACATCAAAAATCTTGAAATTTAATGGGAAATCAAGAAAGTTGACCAAAGTCAACAATGAAATCAAAAGCTTGTATCTTTAATCTGAAAATGAAAATTCTTTTAAAGAAACCCCATTAAAAAATAGATATCAAAATTTAGAAAAGACAGACAAAACAATCAAAAATCTTGAAAAACAATGGGAATTCAAGAAAGTTGACCAAAGTCAAAATACAAACTTGAATCTTTATCCAAAAATTAACACAAATAACTTCTTTTAAACAAACCCATTACTAGATTAATATCAAAAACTTGAAACAAAACACAAAACCCCCAAAAACCATGCACTATAAACAGCTTGTACCACACGCTTAACAGCTTGTACATCTCTATATGTTCCAAAAACAACCAACACACTTCATCAATGCCATTTCTTGCCAATCAAGACACAAAAACCCCATTCCCCAACCAATCAAAAAACAAGAAAAAAATAACAAAAAACACATACCAAACAGGTGTTTCACACTTCAAGAAACCGATAACCGGCGGGGTCAAATTCACCCAAACACACACGTTTGAACGTGTACGGACACATACATATGTTAAAAAGATTCAAAAGGGTATCCAAAAATATAAAGATCGGAGAGTTTAATCAAGAAACGAACTCAGGATAAGTTCGCCGGAAAATAGTTCAGGCTTACCGGAGATGGTGCTTTACGACGTCGTATGAGGTTTTAGATCTGGGAAATGAAGAAAGTGAAGTGGGTTAGTGGTGAGTTTGTGAGGAGTGATCAGAAGTTAGTTTTGGAGAGCTTGTTCGCCATTTTCGATGTGTTTGTTCTCTTCTCTTTCCTTCTTCTTCTTCTTCAACTGATGGGATGTAATTTTGTTATGGGGTGTGTGTGTTTGAGGATATGGATGGTTTCAACACTTTTAGTTTAGGATTTGACAATAACGTCCTTTTAGTTTTGGGGTTGTTTTGGAAACTGAAAGTGTGAACGCCATGAAAAGATTGTGTTTTATGACTTTTTACACTTTTAGGAGTTTTAGACTTTATAGCCAACTATATATATATATATATATAGAAACGGGATCAGGGGAAAAGAGTTGGAAGTGTGAAAAGGGTGAGAACGGATCCTGGTCAAACACGTGGCGCGCGATTAATCAAGGCGGAGGGGCTTTTATGTCCTTTTATTTTCTTTTTCAATGCATCTCTCACACAACGTTGTCATTTGTGGCGTGTAAGTTTTTTTGGCATGTAACTAAAAACAAAAACTCTATGGAGTTTTATTGTTTTTTAGATCTGCCGCGATGAATTAATCGTTTTTGTCTTACAAAGTAAATATCTTAGTGTTTATGGCGTTTCCAAATTCATTATAATCGATTAATAATTCAAACATTGCAATTTTTTGGCGTTTTCTTTTTTTTTTTTTTTTAGATCTGTCCAGTTGAAATTAATCATTATTGTGTTATAAAAGTAAACATCTTGGCGCCCATGGCGTTCCCAAATTCATTATATACCTTTAATAATTCAAACATTGCAATTTTTTTGGTGTTTTTGCAGATCTGTCCAGTTGAATTAATCTTTTTTTCCTTGTAAAAGTAAATCTCTTAGCGTTCATGGCGTTCCCAAATTCATTATAATTCATTAATAATTCAAAACGTTAGGGGGGCGGAGTCATATCGGGGAGTGGATGCGGGGACTTGGGTTGCCGCACTGGGAACCATTGCCACCCCTTCGGTGACATCACTTCAGTGAATGGTGAGGGACTTGATCGGTGAGTATTCACCAAGTGTTTGAAGAGGAGAGAGGTGAGAGGGTGAGGGAATTAATGGTGGGTCTCAACCCCTTCCAATCAATCATAAATTTATTTTCTTTTTAAAAAAAAAATGTTTACCACTCTCCATGTGTTTGACCATTGCTAGTGATTGAGTGCAAAATTGGGAGTGGAGTGGGGTAGGGATGAGCATGTCGGTATTCCGTCCCGTACCGATACCGACTAATACCGATACCGATTTTCACCCAAACTAGGTATCGATACCGATACCGAAACATGTCGGTTAGGTATCGGTACGGTACGGTATCGGTATTATACCGTATTTTGAGGGTCGGTATCGGTATAATACCGATACCGTACCGTACCGATACCGAAATCGCCAAAATGTGGATACCGATCGGGATACCGATACCGATACCGATCGGTACGGGATCGGTATGGGATCGGTATTGGTATTCATATGCTCATCCCTAGAGTGGGGACTTGACTTGACATGGCATTATATTATTGGCTAGAAAATTGTTTAAACACTCCCCCTTGGTGTCCACTCTCTCCAGCCTTACAAATAAAACAAAATCAAACTAAATTAATATTCTTTTGTGGATGATATTACATCAGAGATGTACCCATCGCTTTGCTCATCACTTTCTTCAAACTTATCATCATCTAGGTCATTGGCGTATAACGCCGTCAACTGGTTTAGCCTGTCTCACATCATATATTTAAATATAATTACAATCCTGGATGTTGCAGCGTGCGAAGGTGCTAAATCACAGAGTTGTTCAAGAAAGTGTAGTCTATATGTGTTTAGCACTTCGTCCATCGTCAATGAATTATCCTCCCCGTTTTGATAAGTCACTTTCACCGATCTTGATTGCTCATCCAAACTCGAACCGGTATGTGACAACTGTCAAATTTCAGGTATCCGTACAATTAATTAAACCCTGATTAGTGCTTAATGACTGTCCTGAATTTTCAATTAACTGCTTTCTGATTTCTGCATTATATTTACATGTGCATCACATATTGCATAATGTCATATCATTACTGCATGCAAACTTATTGACATAAATGATGCACAAAGCGTAGTTAGCACAGTAAACGGATAAATCAGCAAAGTGCTGACAGAACTCAGCACATAGACAGACAGTGTTTTGAGACCCAGTATGAGCCAGAAACTAAGTACTACACTAGTATAGTGTGTAGGGGAAGTAAGGATCCCAAAACTGCATTTCTAAGTGATAGTTTAAGTGCCGAAAAGTGCCTAAAACTCACCAAAAGTGCTGAATTCAGCAAAATTCAGCATAAAACAGCATTTTAACAATCTAATTTCATGCAGAAATATGCTTAAATGGTCATGAATGCTTTCCTAAGTGTCGGGAATTGAAAGTGTCACAAAAGGGTACATAAAGCACGCTAAACTGTATAATTTAGCATTTAACGAACCAGTATCTAACCGAACAACTGGACACTACCCGAAACATCAAATTTACACTAGAAGCACTGTTTTAACTTTACCAAGCTAGTTATGGTCCCCGAACTTCATAACACCCCCTAAATATCTAGTAACTAGAACATGTAACTAACACTTGATTTTTAACCTTAAACTAACTAATCAAGTTAAAACCTATGCTAGACCCCCCCCCCCAACCTATTTTCGGCTCCAACAAGGGTCCCACAAGGGGATTTGTTTTCATATTAAATTAGATCATGTTTGTGATTTCTAAGACATATTACACAAGAGTTATTTGGTTAAAATGGATATAAGAAGAACATGAGGGGATCTTGAGTTCATTACTTCACACACTTAAACACACACATATCCTCCCTCCTCCTCCCATGCTCTCGGTTGAACCATAACACCACCACCACCACCTTCATTCATCCATCTTCATACAATCTACATATATAGAAGGGTGTTAAAGATCATACAAAGAAGCTTGGAGCTTGTTGAAGTGGAATGACCTCTCTTGTTTGCTTTTATCCACCTCATTTCTTCACTTGAATCATCCCTAGCCTTGAGCTAGTGGTAAGAACCTTGTACACTCTATATTACTTCTATTTTAGTGGTTAAAGATGAATCATAATAAAAAACTTGAAGAACACTAAAGATCATAAGCATGAAACATGAACATAAGCTTGTTTAATGAAGTAATCTTGATGAATATGAGTTGTTATGTCACACCCCGAAATTATCAGAGCTTGGCGTGACTGGACTGGTATCGTCATTGCACAGCGGAAGCAAATAAGCAAAGACTTTCTCGAAATTGAACGCCCGCTAAGTACTCGAGTCTCCAATGGTTCTCCTATTCCAACCGTGCCTTGCCTTAGGACTGTAACCTGAGAAAGAAACATGCGAGAAAAATCAACATAATGTTGAGCGAGTTCATAGTTTGTTTGTAAAAGATTTGAATTAAATCTTTTGAGTTGTGAAAGGTTTGAGATAAGTCTTAGGAATAACCGGTTTTTGAAATAGTATTGAGAAAATGTATTTAAAAAAAAACCATTTTCTTGCAAAGTTATATGGAAACGTTGTGTTTGTAACACGTTATGTTCATAAAACCATGTTTTTGTAATGTTCGTAAAATCATCAATGCCCACCCGGACTTTGACCCGCATAATCCTGTGCCTTAAATTTTGTATAAAACATGGTAATTAATTTGTATGAACAAGTATGTTTCGTAAGTATAAAAACCCCTGGTATGTAACAAATAAGGAAAAAGAGATCAGCAATGGTTTGCAAGGCCATTGATATGTGTGAAGTGCAAGTAGGAAGACTCAAACCTAGCAGATTTATGCGTCGGGCACAAAGTCACTCCAAGGTCCGTTCTGTTGGTCCTCTTAGAGGTCCGTTCTGTTGGGCCTAGAGTTGGGCTCGCTACACCCAGATAGATCTACCGCTTACGTCCCTCGGTCCTACAACCTAGCAGATTTATGCGTCGGGCACAAAGTCACTCCAAGGTCCGTTCTGTTGGGCCTCTCTGAGGTCCGTTCTGTTGGGCCTAGAGTTGGGCTCGCTACACCCAGATAGATCTACCGCTTACGTCCCTCGGTCCTACAATGAGGATTAATGGTCTCCAGTTTCTGCCTACCCACTCACATGATCTGTACGTTCTAACCCTCCTTACGCTAACCATACCATGTATATAAAAAAAATCCCTAGTCACCCTGACCAGCTCCCTGGTCACCCTGACCAGCTCCCTAGTCACCCTGGCCAGAATCATTCCTATTTCGAAAATAAGCATTTGTTTTGTAAAAACCGGTATGTTTAGTATAACCTTTCGTAAATCATTTGCGTTCCTCAAAATCCCTTCGTTATATGATTTAGAAATACGAGTTTTGCGTTTGTTCAAAACTTTGTTTGTTTTTGCAAAACGTGCATGTCTTTCCACCCCGAAAACATTTACAAAAATTGTAAAACAGTAAAAAGTGGGGTTATGAACTCACCTGAATATTCCTGTGCAAAGCTAGCTAATTACGACTTCGTGATGTCGTTTCCAAACTGAGACTCGCTAGCGTGCATTCTACAATATTCCTAACACGGAATATCTAATAAGTTTCTAAATAAACGTAGTAACTAACTACGTGTCACCGAGCTCTACCGATTCGTTAATCGAACGATTCGACGGTAAGTTATTAACTTAACGAAAATAATTAAGTTATACTTGTTAAGTCTCGTTTAATGTCAGTAGCAATTTAATAAGTCTTGAAAAAGACTTAGTTTCCGAGAGACTTAAAATGAATAAATATTTATACAAAAATATATAAATATATCGTTGTAAGTGTGTTAGCCGTCTCGAGTAGTCGTACATGTATGTATCGAGTATTCGTATGAAAATAATATATAATAGCTTGTATTACATATATCATGTCTTGAGTATATTTGCCGAAAATATTCGTATATGCCGTCTAGGCGTATAAAATAAATATGAAGAGTTATATTTATTTTATAAAGAAATCGTCGAGTTGTTTTGTTTGAAAATAAATATAAACCATATTTATTTTTGTAAAAGTATACGAGTTGACGACGTTCGAAATAAATATAACATTATATTTATTTGTAAAAGCGTTTGGAATTATCAAGGTTTGAATTATTATAAATTCGAATTCCTTTAAGCGTCGTTTTTGAAATATAATACGTGTCGTGTTTAAGGGTTTTTCTCGAAAAACGGGCAGAGTTTCCTCTATTTTTGGACGGCCCCGACAACTAAAGTGTCGTTATTTTTCAAAAATTCAATCAATATGCATTCATAAGATGTGTATTTGTCAAATATATCGCAATGTAAGCTATACTTTAATCGTTCGGTTCGAGCTCGTTCACGAAATAAATAAGATTATAAAAATAATGAAAGGTATTGTGCCGTAAAATCTTTACCACTTCTTCGAGTCGAAAGTCGAGCTGACCGAGTCAACTCACTGAGTTGACTGAGTTTGACCGAGTTTAACCGAACTGTATCGTTGACCTGAACCGAACCGAGTCCCGAACCCGAAACGTCACCCGAACACCTCTGTTGACCCGTTGTTGACCCGAACCCATCTGTTGACTGAGTTGACTCGGTTTGACCGAGTCAAACCAAACCAAAGTCTAAGCTTGACCGAACCGGACCCGCTTGTTAACTTGCTTCATGAAACCCGAACCGAGACAGCTTGACCCGAGCCAAACATGAATCTGAGATGAGCACCCGAAGCATCCGATGTCCTCCCCAAGCTGACCCGTGCCTTGAAACGGGAAGATCTGTCGGACCGAGTCACAGACCGCCGACCACCATCCAAGCTGAACTGAGCCGCGTCTGGTTCAAAACAGAACCACCACTTGAATCGGAGTTCGTCGGATAGATACATCAACCACCGGATAAGCGAATTGACCGGCGGTCCGAGACAAGGACCGTCGGACCGTCACCTCTGCTCCGCCTCTCTCTCCTCGCCGTCACCCTCTCTCTCAGCTTCTCTCTCTCTCCTGCTCGTCTCCGCCGTCGCTGCTCAAGACCCTCGCCGGACCACCGAGGTGTGGTGGCCGGCCCCATGATCGTCGTCGGTTCCCTGGTGTGCGTTACCGAGGACTGAGAAGGATAAGGGGGTGGGGTTGTCGGTTGCTTGAGTGGGGAAAGAGGGAGTGGATGTGTTGTGAGGTGAACTGATTTTAGTATGTGGGTTTGTGGGTGTATTATGTCTGCACATATACTCTCGTGAGAGAAAAGGAGAGGATAAGTTGATGTATAAATAGAGTTTAAGGTCTTTATTGTCTCTTGTGTATACAAATAACATTCAGGTCAAGTATTTTACCCATAGAGTTAAGATCTTATGGAAAGATTTGTAGAGATTTCAAAATCTTTAGTAGATTTTATTTAGATCTTGAAGGATTCTCTAAAGCTAGTAGAGATTTCACAAGGATTTTTATAAGATTTTGCCTATTATGTGTAGGTTTAGGCTTGGGCCCGGGGCCCACAAGCCCATCTCGTGCGTAAGCGGTCCGTAATTCCTACGAGACCCGTTGTCAAAACCCTGAACTCCGTTTAACGTCAAAAATTAAAATACACAAAAACACGGTCGGTAGTCGTTGTTGGCACGCCCGTTCGCCAAACACGGTAATAATCGCGAAAAATTGTATCATTGCCGTCTTTAATCCGTTTTTCGATCCGGTTTCGACTGTAGTCACTAAAATTTAATTACGAAGCTAAAATATATCGTAAAAATTTAATATTTGTCGACGTTGTCAGTAATCTGCTCGGTTTTAAATCCGTTGCCGTTTAACGTTTCACCGGTTTCTCTGTAAACCGCCATTCGCGCACTGTAAGGACGGATAGACGTTCCCAGGCACTCCAAAGGCCTAATTAAGTTAATATGTGCTGTAAACATTATTTATTGTCGCGTTAATCGCCTGTTAATCACGTAATTAAGAGCCGTAAATCACGGGTTGTCACATGTTATGCTTGTTGATCTTTGATTGTTTGTAGAAATGATGTTGATCATCATAAGAACTTGCTAGATCATGATTAAAAACATAATCTAGCAAGATGTAAGAATAGAAATTGTTGTAGGATGATGGATCATCCACACATAAAGCATGAACTTGAAGGAACATAATGTTTTCTTGAAAAATAATGATCAAGGTAAGTTAATAAACATATAGATCTAAAGATTTATGAATGGTTTTTCAAAGAAACTAAGTTAAAAACATAAGTTTCATATAATCTTGGTTCTTACATAAACAAGACTTATTTTTAGCGATTAAACAAGTGTAGAAACACTTGTGTAACAAAAAGAATGCATAAAGAAATATTTTTAGAAAATATGACAAGAAGTTGTAAACATCTAACTTCTTTAAAAATGAAGTTTTTAAAGAACTAATCACATTTTAAAGGGTAACAAGACTTACTAAGAACACTAGTAAGTTACTACAAATTTTTACAAATATTCAAGTTCATGAAGTAGTAGATTATTACTTGATTTTGGCAAAATTGGTAAGTGTAAGTTGTTTGTTGATGATTGTGAATTGATTATGTTAATTTTTACAAAATAAAATGATATGCTTCAAAGCATGGAAACCTCCATTTTTAGAGGAAACTATGGCAAAATTTTCTAAAAATATAAACACTTAGAAAAATATTTTTAAACAAATATTTACAAGTGTATTTTAAACCATAAATTGTTACATAAACTTTGCCATAAAATTTGGTTACAAAAATAAAAATATTGGAGGTTGGTTTTTATAAATAAAAGTGACTAAATATGTATTTAGAAAATATATATTTATAAGACACATATGTGTGATTAATTGTATACTTTGTGTATTAGTTATATTATATTAGGACTTGAATTAATATAACTCACAAAAATACCAAGACTTACCATCCAAATTATTACCAAAATTCCAAGGAATAAATATACATACTTATACAAAATATTGATGAAACCGAACTATGAAATATAGGACTTACGAAATATTCCGGAAAATTTATTCACAAATAATATTTTGGACACCAAGGAAGTAAAAATGTGTTTTTTTTTACAATTACTACAAGAATATATCATATTTTTTACAAGAGAAAAATATATTATTTTTGGCAAGTATGAAATATATATTTTTCTTGAAATTTTTAGAAGATATATTATTTTTTAGAAATATATATATTTTCTTACACGAACAAGAAATACAATACTGTTGGGAGAAATATATTTTCTCAAATAAATATGAAATATATTATTTTTGGGAAAAATGAGTTTATATATATATTTTTCCAAGTTGGACTTGAAAATATATTAATTTTTGGAACTTATAAGAGAATACAAATATTTTTGCCAAATAAAAGTTATAAATAATTTTTCTAAGTAATATTCCTTAAAAATATATATATTCTGGAAATATATATTGGATCTTTATTAAAGATAATATTCCGGAACAATTAATGTGAAATATAGTATAAGGATACTTAATGAATACAATAAAAATACGTATTCTCGTATGTATAAATACACACCGGAATACGACCCCAAAGCATGGCAAAAAAAATACTCATGTATAAGATACCCCCATCCTTGGGAAGGAAATACAAGTATAAATACTTGTGAAGTATTATTACAATAATATTGTTTAACAATTATTCCAAAATTTATAAATATAATTTAAGTTAAAATATTAATGATTTTAACAAATAATTATATAACTTGAAATAATATCGAAGACAGAAAAGAAACGTAACTCAAGGACATTAATACTAAGTCAAGGCACGACCCGTTCGTCTAATAGACATGAGTACGTTGTAGGTAGTCGTGTTCACCGAAGAAGCTCGAGTTACGATTGCTGAAGACGCAAGACTGTGAGTTCATGTCCCCCTTTTTCTTTTAACTGTTTTCATTTTATAACTTCGGGGGTGAAGTACATGTTACAAATGATTACGATTACAAATGATTTACAAATGAAATGAACTGTTAGATCATGTGAAAGGGTAGGCGTTATCTTGAGACCATTAATCCTTTAGAAGGACCGAGGGGCATGAGTGATAGATCTATTTGGGTGTTGCGAGCCACACCCGTGGGTCCGCGAGTTGACCGCACGTGGTGACTATGTCGTTCCAGCCGGGAGGCCCGGTACGAAATACGCAAAGGATTGATCCTTCCTACACCGTTGCACACGTATTGATGGCCTTGCAAACCATTAATTGATCTGTTCATTTTCACATACGAACATACATACTTTCAATGATTACAAAGGTTATTCATACTCACAAACAAACACATGAACTCGCTCAACTTTTGTTGATGTTTTCAAACTAAATGTATTTCAAGGAATTAAAGGTGGATCTGGCGGGCGTTCGAAAGTTTCAAGTGTTGTTAAGAATAAAAGATGTCATCCATGGTCTTGAGGTTTGGTTTGGGTGTCCTATCCTGGACAAGACACCACTTCCAAATCTTGGATTATTTAGAGTCTTTTGATGAGTCCTTGTGAACTCTTAAACAATTCGTATGGTTTGTAAAACTTAAATTTGGAGTCTTGTTTAAACAATGACGTTTGTGATGTTTCAAATCTATTTAATGGATGGCAATCTATGGTTTTATCATATAGTTGTGTTATGATTGAACGCAATGGTATTAAGAAAGTCACACCATAATTACGCTTCCGCAAAAGTCAAGGTGTGACACGGTAACTGTTGGTAGATAAAAAACATCATCATTATCATCATCATCTGCTGGAAATCTTCTCTTCAATCTTCTTATTACTGTTTGAGTCATTTCACACTCGTTGGCCATTGGAACCCCAAGGGCTAGAATATCCATTTGAACGGACTCATCCATACTAAGGTTGTCTCTCCATGAAACTATATTTGCCGTTTTTCTTCTTTTCAGAGTTTTTTATTTATTTTGCATTTTGGTTAAAGATGACGTTTTTAGTATGATCAATGGAAGTGATGATGGAATTGATGGTAACGTCGTTTATATTATGATGTTTTTTGCGCGTAGTTTAGGAGGGAATTTTTTATAGCAAATAGTAAACTTTGAGTTACTATTTGTTCACCTCTATCTGTTAAATCTGCAACGCCTTTCATCATTAAGTTTTGGCGTTCTGTATTAATGGCGTTTTAGATAAATATGGTGTTTCATCTGGAAGTGACTGATGTGTATGCCTTGTAGGTTAAGGCGAGAATTTTGAATGGTGTTTTGCTCATTAGTTTGGCTTTTTGTATTAGATAACTAAAAATACTCTTTTACCTTTAATGAAGCACGTCCAAGTAATAAAGTTGATGTTATTTACGAAAAAGTCACCGCGCCATTCTAATGCATAGATTTTTTTTATCCAACGGATGAGGAACGTTCTCACCGTTTTCACACTTTTAGACGTTTTCTCTAAATCTTGTCCATATATACACACACAAAATGTCAAAAAGAAACAAAATATGTATATACCTTTTCGAAATAAAATTTTGATGAATAAGGTAGTTGCATTGATAAATAGGGTAGTTTTACGCATAAAGCAAAACAACGTCTTGAATAAAAAAAGTTCAGCATGTAACTCTTTCAGTTTCATAGCTTTTTTTTTTCTAGTTGTATGAATGTGAGAACTGAAAACCTACAAGTGAGTCTCGGATTCAAGTATGAGTATTGTTGTTGTTGTTGTTCTTCTTCTTTTTTTTTTTTTTTAATGTTATGACTTGTTAACAATGATGATCACAAGATAGATTAACGAGACATAATGGTATACAACAACTTGTTCATCTTTTAATTATACTATTCAACAATTAGTAAAAGCAAAGCACATTTGCTTCATTATTTATAGGACGTTCTCTTAGGGGCTGTTTGGTGTTGCGTTTTCAAAATAGATTATGCGTTTTCAAAAAAGATTTCACGTTTTCAAAACTGCGTTTTAAAAAAGCATGTAGGTACATGCTTCTCCAAAACTGCGTTTTGGAGGCAGATAATCACTTTTTCATCCAAACACTTTTTTAGATTATTTATGTTTTACAAACGTAATAATCAAATAATCATTTTAAAACGTAATCCCAAACACCCTCTTAATGTGTTTGATGAAAACCTTAGATCGAATGCATTAACACATTAACTAATGATGATAGAGAAAAAAAACATTTTGCCATTTTATTTAGGTTGTATGTTATAGTCAACATGAAAAACAAAGAAACGTTGTATGTTAATTATTAGCATTTTCAAATAAAGCCCCATTCAAATGGTTATAAAATGAGGTTACTGGATTTTAATAACCCAAAGTTTGTCCGATTGGCTGACAATAATCCTAACTTAAAAAAATTGCTCTGGTAATTCAAACTTATAAGATTTTGGCCTCATCGATCCTTTTTCTAACTGGGTATAACCCAGTTAGTTTTTACTGACTTGGACGCTGACGTGACACACAACTTTATTATTTGCTGACGTGGACCATGATTTGGCACTCTCATCACCACCTCACCACCACCATCAGCCACCACCGTCACCGCCATCTACACCACTCACCACCACTACCATCTCCACCAACACTGTCGTCATTTCCACCCACCACCACTACCATCTCCACCACCACAACCACCATCTTCAACCCTTTGCACCACCATCATTTTCAACCCTAAACTAATTTCTCAAATCAGAACCAAGCTCAGGTCGAACCAAACATCACAACTCAGATGCATCTCAGGCTGGATCTGGTGTTGATTCAGAGTGAAATACTTTGTGGTGGGTGGAGGTTTACGGTAGTTGGTGATTGCATGTTGGGGGGGGGGGGGGGGGTTTGAGGGTGGATGTTTACGGTTGAGATGGTTGAAGGTTGGGGGTGGAGGTTTAGGGTGGAGATGGAGGTTGTTAGTTGGTGCAATTGTGGTAGGTGGTGGTCAGAGCGGGTTGAAGATGGTGGTTGTGTGGTGGGTGGTGGGTGGTGGTTATGGTGGTGAAGATGGTGAGTGTATGTGAGTGTATAATATATATGTATATGTATATATGTGTAATGTAAAAAATATTTTTTTCATATTAATATCCACGTCATTATCCACATAATAAACCAACTTATTTTTTACACATCAACGTCCACGTCATCAACTAACCTTGTTAGAAAAGGATCGATGTTGGCCAAAATCTTACATGTTGAGATTGTTAGAGAGAATTTTTGAAATTGAAATTATTATCGACCAAATGGTGAAATTTAAATTATTAAATTCAATAACTCTATGAAATATCTTATTTAAGTAAAATCAATATATTAAGGTAAAACTTTGTATTATTAAAATCCAATAACCCTATAAAATCTCTTAGGTAAATCCATCTACTATACCATATTAAAAGGGTGGTTTGCCTTTTGTTTTAAAAGTGTCTGTGTGACATTTTGTATACTTCAAATGTGTAGGGGTGATATTTGTACTTTATTCATACATAATGCGTTCCTTTTTTTTTTTTGGGCCAAACTATCTACACACCAAGTGTGTAGATAGTCACCCAATAAGGTGGTTTTTGTCCTTATATACACACCCTGCAGTGTCGAACTATGGCCAAAACGTGGCGTTTTGGTCCGGTTAACCAGACAAAGACTGACGGGTGTTTGACGGGTCTGTTGACCAGACCAAAACGCCGAGCTTTGGCAGTGTTTTGGTCCTATCAACCAGACCGGGTGTCAGTCTTTTGTCTGGTTGACAGGACCAAAACGCGGCCAAAGCTCAGCGTTTTGGTCCGGTCAACAGACCCGTCAGACATCCGTCAGTCTTTTTCTGATTAACCGGACCAAAACGCCGCGTTTTAGCCACAGTTCGACACTACAGGGTGTGCATATAAAGACAAAAAACACCTTTTTAGGTGTGTATATAGTGAAATGGGTGTGCCAATAGGTACACCCTTTTTTTTTTTGTTGAAAGAAACGCCTACCCAATAAAAGCGGGATTATGCATTTCTTGTCCTTTTTTCTTTCGTTATGAGTTTTTATTAGCGTACCTAATAAAATTTTAAAATCAACAAAATAAGATATATTTCATGGATTTATAATCTAGTGGCATCTTAAGGTGGGAATGTGAGATAAGACTTTAGGATCAATAGGTCCTGGGTTTCTCATATTTATTGGGTTTTCTTCTGAATTGATGTATAGATATTATGCCTAGTAGAGATGGATATAATCGGGTGATTTCGCTGGTGGCACGATGATACTCCGGTGATTCGTCAGTGATCTAAATTTACCGTTAAAAAAACAAATTAAGATATAACCGTATTGTGTGAACTGTGAATATTAATGTTTTATTCCTCAAAATCATGTAACATTAAGTTTGTTGTTTTTAGTAAGGACGTAATAATATACTGGCATACCTTTTAGATTACAAGAATTATAAAAATGCTATTCTTTCAGAATTAGATTACATGCTGAAACGTTTCTTTTTTGAACTTAACTAGTTGATTTTCCGCCCGTGCGTTGCGGTGGGGACCCAATGTCTGCAAAACGCGTATCAGCAGCAAATACCGAATATCAAAACATAAATAAAAATGACGTGGTAAGGATGATCACTCCGTTATAAAAAAATGATTTTAAATAACCCAATATATAATAATAGGACCCACACGTCCTACACGTTGAAAATTCGGTTGTTTTCAATTTAGTTATTACGGTGCTAACACATTAAAATACGGATGAGCTCGGTGCCGGTAACTGCACCGAAAGTACTGATCCGGAAAATCATCGAAATTAGGTACCGGCACCGAAAATGTTCGGTACAATACGGTATGGTATTTGAAGGTAAAAATTAATAAATAAAGGTATGGTGCTAGACCGGTGTCGAACCGAAAGTAACGATTCTGAAAACGACAAAAGGTGGGTACCAAATTGGTAACGAAAATGATTTGGTAATAGTAAATTTGGTACCGATACGATACCGGTTTGATTACAGGATTTGATACGATTTGCTCATCAATAATCTAAATATCCAAGTTAATTTTACATGCTACAATTCATTCATTATAGAAAAAAGACAAAAAAGAAAGCAAAATAAGTTGTTGTGTATATAAAACCTCATTCAAACGAAATACAGTTACTTATTGTGTGTATGAAAAGTAATCTAAACGGTGCAATTACTTGCATTGCTATGTTGCTACAGGATTTGATGAGCTCGGTAGCAACCGGTACCGAAAATACCGTTGCAGAAAATACCGTTACTGAAATCCCTAAAAGTGTGTTGTCACA